>CM028344.1:0-732027 GCA_016618105.1 Dendrobium huoshanense | reverse complement strand
CACCAACATGAATATAAACATGAAATCTAGAGTATTGAAGTTAACACACCAAAGCATGAATACCATCTTGGTAAGGTACTCATAACAAACAAACTTTAATACCAGCTTAGCCTAGACTAGAGTAAGTAGTCCTACCAACCATCTAATTTCTGTATATTAGGCTATATGGTTTGGATAAGTCTTAGATTTATTATTATTTAGTGTTAACTAATATTTTATTTTAATTATTTCATATCAAGAGGATTTATTTCAATTAAAATTTAGTATTTTGTAATTTAAACTTTACTTTAAAGAATATATTTTAGGTGTTGAATTATTTATTTTAAGTTTTAAATAATGTAGTGCTCAATAAAACCCCAAGTGCAAAGAGTGATTGATTAGCAAGTCTTAGGCTCATACATTTGATCTCCTCTAAGAGATCAAATCCAATTCATAGAGACATTTATTTTATTTAGGTGTTTTAATATTTAGATTTTAAAGATTCTTGTTGTTTTATCACTTCAAGAACATAATTTTTAATTGAAAGATCCCAAGCACATAATATAAGGCATTTGATTTCCCTTAAGTGGTCAAATCAAGTGCATAGAGTCCTTTGATTTATTTATCTTGTTTATTTATGTTATTCAATTTTATCTTATTATTTAATTCCACTTATGATTTAAGATTATAAATTTTGTCTTAATTTTTTTAATTCTATTTATTCTCTAATCTTGGTTTATTTAGTTGATCCATTTATAATTTTTTAGAATTTAAAATGAATTTTTATTATTATTTAAATTTCATATTAATTGGGTTAACAAAACTTTGACTTTTATTTTTACTTTTTGTAGATTTTTATTTTAATTAATTCCATATTTAATTCAGAGTTCAATGCATTTAATTTGCATTTTTTTCTTTATTTATTTATGATTTTTACAAAATCAGTCAAATTACTTAAATTAAAAATTCAAATAATTATGCTATTTTGATTTTTTATCCAAATCAATTGAAATCATCACCAGACGTCACAAGGGATCTCTAAAGATGTTTACAAGAGTTTGAAATTATTTGGTAATTTATTTACATTTCTAATTATTTTAATAATTATTTAATAACTTTTCTTTAAATTTAAATAATTTTTATTTTAAAGTTTTTATGGGGATTTTATTTTCATTGAATGTTATCTGAATTTAGGATTGTTTGAAATTTACATTGTATTTTTTATTTAAATTATGTTTTTAATTATTTATTAAAAATCCTTTTTTTTAAACCCATAGAGAGGCCTGCGTGTTGATTAAGAAAATTATTACAAGGTCCTTAAGAGGGACCTCAAGCTCAGTACTGCTTAAAAGAGCTACAAAAAGAAAAAAAAAATCTAAGAGCTCCTTTTCCCTACTAAGCTCAAGTATAAAACAACCTAGGTACAATCTATGATGCAGAAAAGCGAGCACCCAAAAAAGAAGAAAGATCCAAATAATAGCTTTCAGCGCCATCTTTTCAGCCAAAACTCCAAAATTCAGAAAACCTAAACTATATAACTCTTGCAAAATAAAATGAGTAGCAAAATGGAAAATGCATGAAGACTGATAACTAACTATAATAACAAGAGAAATTTTCCATGAAAAACATAAGATAACCATTAGAGAAGATAATTAGTTACCAACCAGCAAAATTATAAATATTGGCATCCTCAAACATTAGAAAATAAAAAAGCACCATCCAGCTCCAAGAATGACTGAACTCAACAATAATTGCATCCCCGCAAGAGTAGTGAAGCATCAAGGCATATATACACCAAACCAAACAACTAGGAATACAGAGTAGGCTACATTACATATCAACCTTAACATAGGTAGAGTAACACCTCCGAAATAAGAAATGATAAACATAATACTCGAATATGGAGGATTTAAAGTAGTGTAAATTGTAACAGGTGCCACCACAAAATTCCATGAAATAATAGTTCCAAGAAATCGATCAAGTAATGCTAAAATAAGTCCAAAATCAACCAGCATAATAGAAAGATTGGCCATCCAAGCTCAGATAATTAGTACCTGAGCTGCCATCATGAAAACAACCAAGTGCCACTCTAGTCTAAACCCAGACCCATCAAAGTTCAAAGAATCCTTGAACAAAGCAAGGGAATAAATCAAATAACTGAAAGTGCACTGGTGGAACTAGAAAGTTTGTTAGGGATGTTAAGCCCTTATGAACTAGTCCCAAGGCTAACCATGAGGGGGTGAATTGGTATTTTAAAAAATCTTTCGATCAAACACAATCTTAAAATAAAAACCAAGATTCACCACCAAAATAAAAGTGTGGAAAATAAATACGGAAGCAGTAAAAAGAACACAGAGATTTATAGTGTTTGGTCAACCCGACATACGTCCACTTCCCGAAGGCACCCTCCGAGTATTGCACTAAACTCAGTGTCACTCCTTTTTCCCCCACAGCATGGTGGAGAAGCCTATACAAACCTCCTTTCCACCAACCCAGGTGAAGCAGAGAGCCCAACTCCTTTTGCTTCATCCAAAAGTAGGTAGAAAACCCAACTCCTTTTGCTTCCTCCTGAAGCAGGTAGAGAACCCAACTCCTTTTGCTTCCTCCTGAAGCAGGCAGAGAACCCAACTCCTTTTTCTTCCTCCTAAAGCAGGCATAGAACCTTAATCAGATGCTAAAGTTTAGCTCTCTAGAACCCCCAAGGAATTAAGGATCACGACTGGAGAAGCTGACGATGGATCGTTGCTTGGAACTACCTTTGTGAACTCCCACATAAACTCCCCCTCACAATATCCTCTCTCTCTCTCCCTTGCTCTCCCTCTTCTTATCTCTCTCAGGTAAAAGCAGTAGCAAAAGATGAGCTCTAGGGAAGAATAAGAGCTCTTAAATAAAGACCTTCGAAATAGTTATTTTATACAAGACGACTTTATCATCCAGACCGATATGGATATTGTCCTGGCCGATCAGTATAAATTTTGCTCAATCAGCCCGATCATTTTGGGATGTTCAGAAGATTTTTGGTCATATCATCCAGGTCGATATAATATCATCCTGGACGATTAGTTGAAATCTGAGGAAAATTATCCTGAACATCGCCCTAAATAGAGGCTAGCAGATGTCAATCATCCAAGAGATTATCCCGGACAATCATGCAATCATCTCGGATGATGTGATCATGCATGCAATAAAACTTTAATTTCTTTCCTTAATTACCAAATTAATTTAGGCATAATTGTGTTGTATCATACAGGCCGATGTCCTAGACAATGTCCAAAAATAAAGAATACCTAAATAGATTTGGTGGCTAATTTTTTCTGATTTGAGCCTATCGTCCTGGTCGATATAAATATCATCAAGGATGATGTGCTTAATGACGATTGCCTTAACTATGATGCCCTAATTTAGGGTTTCTATCTTTAATAGGTCATCTAGGATGATTTTAGGATCATCCTGGACGATGTGATCAAAATAGAAAACTCTAATCAATAGACAAAATTTTCCTCCATGTGTGTGTGTGTGTTCAAGGATACTTAGCATCAGGAACCACTTCGTTAGAATAAACTCAAGAAAGGAAAACTATAAACTGACTCAAACCTAATATACCCAATCTTGAGCTAGCTTGAGTTGTACTCGATCTTGTTGACCTGAAAAGTTAGTAGGCAAGGTAGTCGTAGAAAATCATGAATGTTTGCTATTATCAAAATTTTAATCCATAAAATTAGATTTGTAACAATCTCCCCTTTTTGATGATGGCAAACCAAAAAATAATCTTAGCAGTTCAAGAACAGTAAGAAGAAAAAAAAACACAATTTTAAATATCCAATAACATAATCAAACTACAAAGCAACCAGTACAACTAAGTACTCTCCATTTTGACATCACAAAAAGAAGAAGGAAAGTAAAATAGAAATAAGGCAGAGACTAAAAATAGAAACTAACTAACAAAAAAAGAAAAGAATAAAAGTAAAAGAAAGTATTTTTTTTTTTAATCAAAGCTTGAATATGATAAGTTTTCCATGTGATTGAATTAAAAATTTGTAAGAATCAATGAGTTAAAATCATCAAAATCAGAGAAAATGGTAGAACAACCGATTCAGATAACCTTAACTTGGACTTTTCCTAGGGGAAATCATCTTTTGAAAATAAGGATCTAAATCATAAAAATTAATTGGATAAGAAAAAGAAATACGTTCAAGAATGGTTTCAAAAAAATATTTTATATAATAATATATCAAAGTAATTAGTTACAATTATAAAATCCGAAATTAAGCCTTTGAAAAATATCAAGTGACACATGAATTCTTCTAAGATCTAAAAATTTTGAAAAAGGAGCTTGCTTTTGGTGGCTTCTTTTATGCCTCTCGTCAATTTGTTTGGCGCTCTTTGCGCATCTTTTAAATTTTGATACACTTTGTGTATATATTTTTTCTATTTGGCGTAATTGTGCATCTTTTGATTTTGGCATCATTGGCCACTTTTTCTTTTTTATTTTTTTGCAAGCTAGATCCCTTCTTCCTTCAAAATTTTTAAAAATGTTCAATTATGATTATATCTTCTAGAGATTAGAGAAGAAAAAATCACTCTCTGATATAAATAAGAATGAATCACAAACAAAAAAAAAATCATATGATAAATTTAATGACAATATTACAAAAATCTGAAGGTAAAATAAAGACTTTAAATATTATATATATATATATATATATATATATATAATATATATATAATATATATATATATATATATATATATTATATATATATATATATATATATATATATATATATATATATATATAATATATATATATATATATAAATAGATTACTATAGCAAGATTGAAAAGATCTCAATTTCAAAATCCAGTTGTTAATATGAGATAGTTTTTTATTTAGAAAATAAAATTCCACCACTAAAAGAAGTTAGAGAGAAGGAAACAATCAACAGTATTTTTCCCCTTTAACTGATTTAAATATGTTAATATTTGTCTTACAAATTTCCAAAAATAAAAATAAGGCATAAAATATCAATTCAGCAATGATTAAAAAAATCATAATAAATCAAACAAAAAAAAACAATGAGAAACTATAGAAATAAAATAACATAAGAAAAGAAAAAATAAATCAGAAATCAGTAAGAATCAAGTTGATACATTTATGTCAATAACACCCAATCTGGTCCTTAAGGTGCTGAAAAGTGTCGAAGGCCAGTGGTTTAGTAAAGATGTCATCCAATTGATTCTCAGTTTCCACATAGTGTAACTCAATATCTCCTTTGGTCACATGGTCTTCTGATAAAGTGATGTCTTATGTCAATGTGCTTGGTCCTTGAATGTGAGATAGGATTCTTAGAAATGTAGATGGCACTAGTATTGTCACAAAGGATTGAAATTGTGCCTACAAATAATCCTAAATCCAGAACTTGCTACTTCAATCAAATAACTTGGGCCACACAACTTCCTAAGACAATGTACCGAGCTTCAGCAGTGAAAAGTGCAACAGAGTTTTGCTTCCTACTAAACCAGAAGATTAAAGACTGTCCTATGGATTGACAAGTCCTAGAAGTGATCTTTCTATCCACCTTAAAACCTGTAAAATCAGAATCAAAATATCCAATAATCTCAAAAGAGGAATTATGCCTAGGATACCATATTCCTAAGTTTTGGGTTCCTAAGAGGTATCTAAAAATTATCTTAACTATTGTCAGGTGGGATTCTTTAGGATTAGCTTGAAATCTAGCACAGAGACAAACACTAAACATTATATCAGGTCAGCTAGCAGTCAGGTAAAGTAAAAATCCAATCATCCATCTGTACTTCTTTGATCAACAGACTTTCCATTTGGTTTTTTATCCAACTGAACACTAGAGGATGAGAGTATTAATTAGCTTGGGTTTATCCATTTCATACTTCTTTAAGATATCCTTTATGTACTTTGATTGATTTAGAAAGGTTCCATCATCTAATTGTCTTATGTTAGATCCTAAAAAGTAGGATAACTCTCTCATCATACTCATCTCATCTCAAACTTCTTATTATTTTAGAAAAATTATCCCATAGCCTTTTATTAGAAGATCTAATAGTATATCATCGACATAGATATGAACAATGAGTAAATCATCTCCTACTTTCCTCATAAAAAGGGTGGTGTCTACACTCCCCTTAACAAACTCCCTCTCTAGTAAAAATGTGCTAAGCCTCTCAACCAAGCTATGGGTGCCCACTTTAATCCATATAAGGCCTTTTCTATTTGAAATCATGATTTATAAATTTGGAGCTCTCAAAACTGGGTGTTGTTCTTGTTGGTGGAATTTTGAAAACAGGTTTTGAAAAATATTAGTTTTCTTTGGGAGCTTTAAAATTGAGATTTAATTCTAATTCTAAAATCGAATCGTCCCGTTAGAAAAATTATATCACCCCGAAGGACGAACATAAAATTTCATAACGGCGTTCAGATTTAGAATTACGAAATTCATCTTGAATATTATGACCGGATGCTAAAGAGAACTTCTTATGGCCACGAAGGGTCAAAATGAGGTTCAACTGAATATCCAGCTACAATATTCAAGAAGTGTGATCGTTAGGTTCACATCCAAAGCCTTATCAAAGAAAGATGTATCTCCCCGAAGGAGAAAATATCATTCGATGATAATTCTTTGAATATGATAATAATGATCACTAATATTTTAAATTTTCCCAAAGAAATCCAATTGAGTTTTGAAAAATCAATTTTTTAAAATCAGGTGCGTGTGTGGTTCTAAATCTCCTACGAGCGCAAGCCCTCGTAGTTAATTACATCGTAAGAAAACGAGGTCTCCTACGAAAACTCTCGATTAAAATAACGGCAGAAATTTTATTTTAAGATTTTCTAGGAATGATACCAAGGAGGTGAATTTGGATTTTCAATCGGGATTGGATCAGATTTTGAACACTTATTTCCGGAGTCAACGGAGGAGAGGTAGGAGGCACTTGGAGATTCTGAAATAATTCAGAAGTGCCCCGACCTAAGCTAAGTGTTGGGCTTTAAATTTTAGATTGAGGAGGAATCTTTATGTTCAAGTTGAAATTTTATTAGAAAATTGGGACTTATATTCTCGATCACATGATCGGAAAAATACCCAGAAAGTGAGGGTGAAGACTAACCTACCAAGTGGGTATGACGTCCCCGGTCAAGATCCCATGGTTTTCCATCGTCCCGGGTTTGTCGATATCCTTAGCCTACTTAGTCGAGTGCCGACCAGAGGATCCTTGTTAGCAACCATGGGTTACCTCATTCAAGGGGACCTCGTAGGCCAAAGGGGCTGGGGACCTAATCCTAGGCTGACAAACAGGAAGTGCACAGGTCTGTGGACAGTGAACCTATGTCTATATTATCTAACCTAGGATGCCACTCTCATTTCGTATGCATATCAATCTATCTAAAAAAAGAAATGAATACCGCCGCCTAAAGCTAACTAGAGTCCGTGTCCTAATGGGTCAATCTAGGTGTGTGTAGCAGGTTGTGTGGTTTGGATATATCCTAACTCGGGTAATTGGTTAAAGTTATTTTAATGTTCTGGTTGGTTGAAAGGCTTAAGGGAAGATTTTAATTAAAGTTTAAGTCTAAATGATTTAAAATTGATTTTAAGATTGATTGTTGGTTTTGAAGTTAGATTGAAATTCTCTAGATTTTGAATCAAATATTTAATGTTCTAAAATTATTCGAATCATTTAATGATTTTAATCAAGGGGTTAAAATTTGAATTTTAGATTAAGAATGTTTTCTGAAAAGTTTGTATTTTATTAAAATATTAGATCTTGAGATGAGTTGAATGCCTTTAAGTTTGATTGATTTAGAGTTTGTTTGAATTAGTCATGAATTTTCAAAGTTTTGATCATTTATTGGAATTATTTAATTATCTTAATTAGAGAGGTTTTGATGTTTTGAATCTAATTGAGTTCCAAACTCCTTGTAATCAATTCCAAAAGTTATGAATGACCCAAGAATAGATTTCCAAGTGTTTTAGGAATTCTCTGGAATTTTAAATTATTATTAATAAATTATATTAATTAAATATCATATTCTAATGATTATTAGAATATTCTTAAGTTCGAAGTCAAATCTGGTTGATTTTAAATTTGATGTGTTAAGGATTCAAATCTGATCAATTAGAAGGGTTATTATAGCTGTGGATTTAAAAGTGATTTATTAAAATTTCTAGAAAGTTTTAAGGTTTGATTAAGGTTTAAACTTAAGGGGTTTGATTAAAGGGTTCAAAGAGTTTGAATTTTAATGATAATTTTCCCTAGAGCAGAGAAGATCACTAAACTTAAGGGGTTTGAAATTGATGTCACTTGGGTTTAAAATTTGATTTGCTTAATAAGGATTTAATTTTAATTAGATCAATTAATTGGTTTAATGATTAAAAGAAAAGATAATTTCTTTTAAGGTTTAAAGTGTCACTAGGTTCAAGTTGTTCAAGTCTTAGGTTAATAGGAGATATCTCCTAATCTCTAGAAATTTTCTAAATTCTCTAGAAGTGTCCTTAATTATTGTCCTTAAAGATGTCACTAGGTTTAATAGGTTTGAATCAATGTCACTAACCCTTTGGACATGCCTAAGAATGTAAACAAAGCTATGTCGATGAAATTTGAATTTGTAAAAAGAAGAAAGCAGATATTAACTAAATGCAAGAATTATTGTAAGAATTTAATGTTGCCAGAAATAACTCAACAAGTAAATCTAGAAGATCTATGCTTTTATAAGTCTTAAGAAAACTTACCTGGTCACCGGAGCTAGTCAACGGTGACTCCCGCCGTAGTACCCCGTTTAGAAGAAACGGGGCGATTGAAGCTCCTTAGCTCATCCTCCAATCAGCTCCATCAGTACCTCGCAAATAAGGTGACGAGAGAAGGCGGTGTCAGAATATCATGTATGAAAATATAAAAGCTATTATAAATTGACATATAAGTGAATATGTAAAATAAAATGAAATCAAATCAAATATCATTTCAAAGAGTTAGAGATGTAGAATGAAATCTGTATTGAACCAATTTCAGAACATATGTTATCTTGTAAGAAACTATCTCAATGCATATACTTCCATATAGAAAGGAATTCCAACACTTGTAGTATATCACGAGAATAAATTAATCATGTATTATTATATACAAGAGAGAATTTTTGCTTATATATTATCTCACAAAAAGAAATCAACATGTATGGAGATCATAACCATAAATATAGAACCGAGATAGGGAAACTAAACTCTACTGAAAATTTGGTGTATACATAATTAATGAGATCAAATCTTATTAAGATAAACAATGTCACACGTTCATATTAAAATGAACCAAGTAAATTATCACAATTGTAAATTTATCAACATTTTGATGAATATAATAATCATCTAATTCAAATAAGTGTAAACAATTAAAAATTTTAGAGAAGGAACCCACTTATAATACTAAATAACACTTGAGGGTAACATATGTAAGTAAGCGAGTACAAATATATCAACAAAATCTGCTTAGTGATCATCATTTTGTTTTAATAAACCATTTATATTCAGCATTATAGTTACAACATACAAGAGGACAAAAACTATATTTAAGCATTAAAGATATCAAAATTTAGAAGAGAATAATGGTTTGGGCATGTATTTCACACTACAAGCAATATAGAAAAAGATTCTATGGCATCGTACACTTAGAAAAAGAACATGATATTATTCATAGAGAATCCAAAATAACTGGGGTAAGGATGAATAATAAAGAACACAACTAAACAACCAAGTGTAAATGAGCTGAACTTGAACAAATTGTAATTGCATCGTCATACATAAATCATACAATTTGATTATGAAGAGTATTCAAAGTGTATATGTTTTCTCTATATATCTATTATAACATTGACAAAAACTTAACAATCATATTATGCACGAATCCAATTCAAAAAAAAGTACAACGGCTAAAATAAGCTTGCAATTATTTCACAGAATTGACTGCAATAAAAGCTATCTGCTCCACATGACACATTGATTACATATCATTAATCTGAAAGAATTGAAATGGGAAAAAAGGAAAATTGAGCATCATCATCTAAATAAAAGAAAGACGAGATTTAAAAATAGATATAGCCTGCGAGCAGAACGATCAAATCATATATATGCTATCAGATGAGAGGGAATGAATTTGTAATAATCACTTCAACAAGTTTATGAAAGAGCGCATGAATCAAGTTAAATAAATGTCCACATAACTAAGAAAATCTTGTCGTATATTAATATGTATTTGCTCTCTTCTTTTTTAACAATTCAATAGAAAAATTATTTTAATTAAAAAAAAAAGAAACATAAGGCCTTATTTATTCAATTTTAAATTATATGATATAGAGTTGTGACGTATTGACTGAGATAAGGTCTTTCCATCTTGTTGAAACAAAGAATTTCTTCAATAAATGCATCTTTAACATTGCCTAAGCAAGCAGTTTTAACCTGAGGAAGAATGACAGTGAAGTTGTCATAAGGAAAATCACTCATTAATAAAACAAAATAAGATATCTCTAGTAACATGGAAAATATGCATATATGTAAGATAATATATATGATTTGCTACTGCAAAGAAATTAAAAAAAAAATCATGAAAGGAAGGTGACTCTGAAATTGTTGAATCCTTAAAAATAATATGTGTGAAAAGTGTTAAACTAGTAGCCACATAAATCACTCGGTGGAAATATTTATTTCACTAAACAAAGCTAACTGCAATTTACCAAACAAGTTGTGAACAATAGAATAAATTTTTAGCAGGATTGTTTATTTTACTTACAGTTTTAATGTGTTCAATCTACATAGCTCGTCATTCATTGAGCTTAGCTTCAGTTGAAAACCAATGTATCAAATTTTGCCGTCGTGCCTATTGGTATGATCTTTCACATTACACCCACAGCTAATGACCAAGTCAATATCTCGTCCTTGGCCCAAAATGTAAGTCATATCCTATTGTAAGCACGTCATCTTGCTGGGTGTTGAAAACAACAGCTAACCCCTCCAATCATTATTGAAATCTGCAGTTGTTCTCCCTATTCTTGTGGCTAAATCTTGGCTGGAAATGAAGCAGCCCCTTTACTTCTTTTCCTCTTTATTTGAAGTCTTGCCAGTTGGAGCCCCAACAATAATATTTTTTTTTTGTTTCTTCTCCTTTGCCTGAATGGAGAAATGAACAGCATAGATCTCTCACAGCTCAAGTGGGGGGAATCGCCAGCAGATTCCCCATCTTACCAGTCGAATGGAGAGAGCAGCAGATTTCCTCCTTGCTTAGCCAAAGATCTACAGCAAGCCCCCTTCTATTGTTGGCCGAACTCTGCTGTAAGGACCGGCCAACATCTGCTGCAGGGGAGGCTGGCCGACACTTGCTGTACAAAGAGAGCGATGGCTGAAACCTTTGAGTAGACTTTCTTCTTCTTCCTCTACCTTGGACGGATGGGAAGCATGAAGGAGCAGCTGCTTAGCCGGCCCTAGCAGCTCCAAAGATGGGTCAGAGAGAGGAAATCGTTGGAATGAGAGAGGGGATCGTGTGTGTGAGAGCTTGGCCGGCCCTAGCAGCTCCGAAAAATGTAGAAGAAATCTCTCCATAGGGGCGGCTGCTTGTGGAGAATGGAGTCGTGGATATCAGAAGATGACGGCTTGCCCTAATGCTATATCCAAATCAAGAGACCATCATCCCCTTAAAAAGGTTATCATATGGCTGCTATCAAATGCTTAATTAAATTTTTTTTTTTAAATAAATCATGGGCTGAAATTTATCTAAAACTTTGAGGATAATTGGAATTAAAAGAATAGATAAAGCAATGAAGTTTTTGATAGATTCGTATTTTAAATCAATTATTCAAAGTTTGTTTAGGGATAAATGATGTCAATTAGATATAGATTAGGTCAAAACATGTTGAAATCAACTCAATCGAAGCCGTAGAAAATAAACTTTCATCAAAATTAATTCAAATCATCTCGAATGCGCTTGATTAAATTTGTTTGAAGAAAATTCAAAGGATTTTGATTAATCTAGATTTCGCTCAACTCAAAATAATAATAAATTAACTCAACTTCACAATTGACGACGGCGTCATAGGACTCAAATTGGCTCAAATCGAACTAGATATCCCCAAATGTAATGTGTGCACTCAAATTGATCTTAATTAATATGTATATACAGTTCAATGTTGATTTCAAAGAAGAGCAATGAGGTCGATCACAAGTCGTATTGTAGGCGATGATGATTGAAAGGTTAATTTATCAAAATGTAGATAAAAAATTGGATGATTGAAAGTTAATTGGAACTTTGATTAAGAGTTGAATGGGATATGTTTGGGACCTATATGATCGACAAGTGAGAACTTGTCGATCATTAGGTCACCAAAATAAAACCCGGGTGGGTCCTAGTAACCTCATACAAAAACGAGGTCAACAAATGGACCCCCAATATGTGTAGTAGAAGAAACTTCTGCTGCACATATTGGCATTGACCGAATGACAAGTTTGAGTAGGATTTTGAAAGTCTAAGGAAGGGCATCACCCAACCTTAGGCCTATAGGATGCTGATAGAAGACTTACTCCTAATAGGCAAATTAACTGGAAACCAAAGTAGGGCATACCTAACTTTGGGTCTAAGGAAGGGTATCACCCAACCTTAGGTCTACAGGATGCTGATAGAAGACTTACTCCTAGTAGACGGATCAACTGGAAACCAAGGTAGGGAATACCTAACCTTGGGTCTAAGGAAGGGCATCACCCAACCTTAGGCCTACAGGATGTGATAGAAGACTTACTCCTAATAGGCAAATTAATTGGAAACCAAAGTAGGGAATACCTAACTTTGGGTCTAAGGAAGGGCATCACACCAACCTTAGGTCTACAGGATGCTGATAGAAGACTTACTCCTAGTAGACGGATCAACTGGAACCAAGGTAGGGAATACCTAACTTGGGTCTAAGGAAGGGCATCACCCAACCTTAGGCCTATAGGATGCTGATAGAAGACTTACTCCAAATAGGCAGATCAACTGGCAAACTAGGATGGTGCCATGAAGGGCGTACTCCACCACTAGCGAATGGGAATCAGGATGGTGCCACGGAGGGCGTACTCCACCACTAATCCCCGGGTCAAATGCCAGGGTGGTGCCACGGAGGGCATACTCCACCACTAGCGGGTCTAATCCTAAGGGAAGGAAGGACCTAACCTTAAGGAGAAGGCGAGTTGGAAAGAATGATTAATAATTTTGAATTTGATTTGATTTTTTTGAATTTGAAGGGGTGAATTTGATGTTTAATTTGATATCCATTCGGCATGATAATTCTTAAAGAACCACCCAAATGAAAGGAAGCATCTGGTGGTATCTTCAAAATTAATCAATTGCCATGAACCTTTCTTATAGATCATCTCTAAGGTGGACGATCCAGTCAACATTGATTCAAAGCTTCCATTGATCTTATGGTGGACTAAAATTCGTCTCCAAAGGACTATAGCCAAGTCTCCTACTTGGAAAGTCTTGATGTGACACAATTTATAATGAGCTTGAATCATACGTGACTTATGTAATTTCAAATTTTTATTGAGTTCAAAATAACTTTTTTTCAAGGCCTTCGAGATCCTCCAATTGGAGTCAGGCACTCTAATTAGTTGTGACTCAATTTTGAAAGTCAATTTGTAGCCATGTAAAACACACCTTTATATGAGAACAAGCTTGGACCCAACATAGAGTGTTATTTCACAAAGTGGATCTTAATAGAAATGATGCATATATTTAAGGACTCACATATATCTCTCAAGAATGGGATTTAAATTCTTATCGAAAATAGAAGATTCATTCTTTTTATTGAAAATTTCCTCTTAATCATTTGGACACTGTCAGAACGACAAGTGGGAACAAATTCAAAAGTATAGTGAGAAGTAGAGTGACTCCAATTGACCCAAAAAGTGTCAAGGGTTTGGATTTGTTGACTCAGATCAAGTTTCATAGAAACTGAACTAGGTTCTCCCTTGTAGAGATTTTGAATTAAAATCAATTTCAAAAAGCCGTAAGTTGGATAGAGAAATTTAATCTTTTCAATTCTCTTGCATAGAATTTTCTATCTAATAAACTGTCCATGCATGACAATAAATCTAGGTTCAAGATTTTTCAAAGTCAAGCTATTAAATATGATCGGGCTCTTTGAGATTTAAGGATTTAAAAAGAAGGAAGCCTCTTTCATTTTTTTGTGACATGCTTTGCACATCTTTTTATTTCTTTGGCGCACTTTACGCTTCTTTTGATTTTGAATTTTTTTTAATGCACTTTGTGCATCCTTTGAATTTTTTTTTAACAAGAGGCTTCACTTTCTTTAAAACCTTAAAATAATTGCTCTTTTTTAATCCAGGATTATATCGCAAGTATAAGAGAAGGAAATTCATTTTCTTATCCAAGGAAGAATAATCCCCAAATTGGACCCAATCTTTTGATAAGAAAATATCAACTTGACTTTGAAAATCATTGAATAGATTTAGAACATGTAAGAGAAGCCTATAAGATGAAAAATTGCGAGAAGACTAAGAAGGTTTTCATTTCTAAAACCAACTTAAGTTTGATACAAATTTTAATTCAAAAATCAAATCAACCCGCAGAAGCGGTGAGAGGGAGGGGCCTTTAAAGATCTAGTGGAGTCAACCACAACTCTCTCCTATTTTTGATTTAAAGTAGAGGTCAATTTTCATTAAAAGGAATGATCAACTATCTTAAAAAAAAAAAAATTTGAACCCATTACACTTGAGAAATAATATGATTTCCTTCAAAATAGCAAGTCTAGGTGGCATGACCCAATCAATGTAAATTATATTTCCACAATCTCTTAAAATAAAGAGATTGTTGCGGGGTCTGCACTACCCCTAACTAGTGCTGCATCATTTCAATCTAAGGATCTATCACGATAGGACCCCTTGTAGAAAGTTAAATTCAAATGGTGTCACTATCTGACAAGATCTCAGATCCATCATTATTCCCCTCCCTAATTACTAGTGACCTAGCAATTATGAGAGTGGCACCCTAGGTGGTTTCTGCACCTCCTCCTCTATAGATGATATAGTGGGGCATGTGTAGTAACACAACCAAACTTCATTTAGTAGCGTGGATGGGTCATAACCCTCAACTGGGGGCCTATAATCTATTATTGTTGATTGCTCAATTTAGATTTGGTAGATCTTTTATGCGAAATAGTCAAAAGGGCAAAGTGGATATCATGCTATCATTCTCACAACCTCCCTTCCTTGAGTATGAGGAAGAGGGTAGGAGTGGCTTCCACCAAAGAGGGGGGCATGTGAGAGGAGCAATGAACCCTCCATTAGCCTCAAATTTGACTTACTCTTAAGACTTCTGATTCAGCAATCTTTCTAGCCTTTTGAGTACATTTGATTTCCTTGAATTAAGAAAAGGTGATTTAAATCAATTGATTTTGAAATGGAATTGGAATCTTGAAATCAATTGATTTTCTTCAAATTTTGGAACTCAAAATATTGAGTTTTCATTCAACATGAAGGTTCACAAAATTGTTAAGAAAATCTCAAGAGTTGTGCTTGACTCTCTCATTCCACCAACTAACTAGGGATGAAATGTCAAAGCTTAGATTTGGTTAAGAAAATTTGAACTTAATGTTGAAGTTAAAATGGATCTTCTTCAAATTTCGAAACTCAACATGTAACATTTTGTTTTTTGAACATGCAGGTCTACGAAATTGATATGAAGAATCCCTAGGACTGGGCTTGACTCTTTCATTCCACCAATCAACTTGGGGTGAAATGTCAAAGCCTACATTTGATTGAGAATATTTGAATTTTAGAATTGAAAATAACATATCTTCTTCAAATTATGAAACTCAACATATTGAATTTCATTCGAATATGCAGGTTTACAAAATTGACATGAAGACCTTAAGGTATGGCTTGACCCTTTCGCTCCACCAATTAACTTAGGGGCAAAAATGTCAAAGCCTGGAGTTGTTAGAGGGAGAATTGAATTTTGATTTTGAGACTGAAGGGTCTTCCGTAGGATGTGAAACTTAGCATATTCGACATTTAATTGGATATGCAAGTTTGCAACATTAAGGAAGATCTTAAAGAATTTGACTTGACCCTATTGCTCTACCAATTAACTTGGAGGCAAAATGTCAAAGTCTGACTTGAACAAAGGTTTCCTCGCTCACCTCTCTGTTTGACATGTCTTTTTGATGTTGGCCACACTCACCCAAGGAAGAAATGGGTAGAGGTACCAACGGAAGAAGGGTAGTCAAAACTACCGATAAAATAAAATTTATGCCGTTATTAAAGATGGAGAGAGAAATTTAGTCCCACCGGGCGTGCCATTTTTTGTTGGTGGAATTTTGAAAACAGGTTTTGAAAATATTAGTTTTCTTTGGGAGCTTAAAATTGAGATTTAATTCTAATTCTAAAATCGAATCGTCCCGTTAGAAAAATTATATCACCCCGAAGGACGAACATAAAATTTCATAACGGCGTTCATATTTAGAATTACGAAATTCATCTTGAATATTATGACCGGATGCTAAAGAGAACTTCTTATGGCCACGAAGGGTCAAAATGAGGTTCAACTGAATATCCAGCTACAATATTCAAGAAGTGTGATCGTTAGGTTCACATCCAAAGCCTTATCAAAGAAAGATGTATCTCCCCGAAGGGAGAAAAATATCATTCGATGATAATTCTTTGAATATGATAATAATGATCACTAATATTTTAAATTTTCCCAAAGAAATCCAATTGAGTTTTGAAAAATCAATTTTTTAAAATCAGGTGCGTGTGTGGTTCTAAATCTCCTACGAGCGCAAGCCCTCGTAGTTAATTACATCGTAAGAAAACGAGGTCTCCTACGAAAACTCTCGATTAAAATAACGGCAGAAATTTTATTTTTAAGATTTTCTAGGAATGATACCAAGGAGGTGAATTTGGATTTTCAATCGGGATTGGATCAGATTTTGAACACTTATTTCCGGAGTCAACGGAGGAGAGGTAGGAGGCACTTGGAGATTCTGAAATAATTCAGAAGTGCCCCGACCTAAGCTAAGTGTTGGGCTTTAAATTTTAGATTGAGGAGGAATCTTTATGTTCAAGTTGAAATTTTATTAGAAAATTGGGACTTATATTCTCGATCACATGATCGGAAAAATACCCAGAAAGTGAGGGTGAAGACTAACCTACCAGTGGGTATGACGTCCCCGGTCAAGATCCATGGTTTTCCATCGTCCCGGGTTTTGTCGATATCCTTAGCCTACTTAGTCGAGTGCCGACCAGAGGATCCTTGTTAGCAACCATGGGTTACCTCATTCAAGGGACCTCGTAGGCCAAAGGGGCTGGGGACCTAATCCTAGGCTGACAAACAGGAAGTGCACAGGTCTGTGGACAGTGAACCTATGTCTATATTATCTAACCTAGGATGCCACTCTCATTTCGTATGCATATCAATCTATCTAAAAAAAGAAAGGAATACCGGCCTAACCTAAAGCTAGAGTCCGTGTCCTAATGGGTCAATCTAGGTGTGTGTAGCAGGTTGTGTGGTTTGGATATATCCTAACTCGGGTAATTGGTTAAAGTTATTTTAATGTTCTGGTTGGTTGAAAGGCTTAAGGGAAGATTTTAATTAAAGTTTAAGTCTAAATGATTTAAAATTGATTTTAAGATTGATTGTTGGTTTTGAAGTTAGATTGAAATTCTCTAGATTTTGAATCAAATATTTAATGTTCTAAAATTATTCGAATCATTTAATGATTTTAATCAAGGGGTTAAAATTTGAATTTTAGATTAAGAATGTTTTCTGAAAAGTTTGTATTTTATTAAAATATTAGATCTTGAGATGAGTTGAATGCCTTTAAGTTTGATTGATTTAGAGTTTGTTTGAATTAGTCATGAATTTTCAAAGTTTTGATCATTTATTGGAATTATTTAATTATCTTAATTAGAGAGGTTTTGATGTTTTGAATCTAATTGAGTTCCAAACTCCTTGTAATCAATTCCAAAAGTTATGAATGACCCAAGAATAGATTTCCAAGTGTTTTAGGAATTCTCTGGAATTTTAAATTATTATTAATAAATTATATTAATTAAATATCATATTCTAATGATTATTAGAATATTCTTAAGTTCGAAGTCAAATCTGGTTGATTTTAAATTTGATGTGTTAAGGATTCAAATCTGATCAATTAGAAGGGTTATTATAGCTGTGGATTTAAAAGTGATTTATTAAAATTTCTAGAAAGTTTTAAGGTTTGATTAAGGTTTAAACTTAAGGGGTTTGATTAAAGGGTTCAAAGAGTTTGAATTTTAATGATAATTTTCCCTAGAGCAGAGAAGATCACTAAACTTAAGGGGTTTGAAATTGATGTCACTTGGGTTTAAAATTTGATTTGCTTAATTAAGGATTTAATTTTAATTAGATCAATTAATTGGTTTAATGATTAAAAGAAAAGATAATTTCTTTTAAGGTTTAAAGTGTCACTAGGTTCAAGTTGTTCAAGTCTTAGGTTAATAGGAGATATCTCCTAATCTCTAGAAATTTTCTAAATTCTCTAGAAGTGTCCTTAATTATTGTCCTTAAAGATGTCACTAGGTTTAATAGGTTTGAATCAATGTCACTAACCCTTTGGACATGCCTAAGAATGTAAACAAAGCTATGTCGATGAAATTTGAATTTGTAAAAAGAAGAAAGCAGATATTAACTAAATGCAAGAATTATTGTAAGAATTTAATGCTGCCAGAAATAACTCAACAAGTAAATCTAGAAGATCTATGCTTTTATAAGTCTTAAGAAAACTTACCTGGTCACCGGAGCTAGTCAACGGTGACTCCCGCCGTAGTACCCCGTTTAGAAGAAACGGGGCGATTGAAGCTCCTTAGCTCATCCTCCAATCAGCTCCATCAGTACCTCGCAAATAAGGTGACGAGAGAAGGCGGTGTCAGAATATCATGTATGAAAATATAAAAGCTATTATAAATTGACATATAAGTGAATATGTAAAATAAAATGAAATCAAATCAAATATCATTTCAAAGAGTTAGAGATGTAGAATGAAATCTGTATTGAACCAATTTCAGAACATATGTTATCTTGTAAGAAACTATCTCAATGCATATACTTCCATATAGAAAGGAATTCCAACACTTGTAGTATATCACGAGAATAAATTAATCATGTATTATTATATACAAGAGAGAATTTTTGCTTATATATTATCTCACAAAAAGAAATCAACATGTATGGAGATCATAACCATAAATATAGAACCGAGATAGGGAAACTAAACTCTACTGAAAATTTGGTGTATACATAATTAATGAGATCAAATCTTATTAAGATAAACAATGTCACACGTTCATATTAAAATGAACCAAGTAAATTATCACAATTGTAAATTTATCAACATTTTGATGAATATAATAATCATCTAATTCAAATAAGTGTAAACAATTAAAAATTTTAGAGAAGGAACCCACTTATAATACTAAATAACACTTGAGGGTAACATATGTAAGTAAGCGAGTACAAATATATCAACAAAATCTGCTTAGTGATCATCATTTTGTTTTAATAAACCATTTATATTCAGCATTATAGTTACAACATACAAGAGGACAAAAACTATATTTAAGCATTAAAGATATCAAAATTTAGAAGAGAATAATGGTTTGGGCATGTATTTCACACTACAAGCAATATAGAAAAAGATTCTATGGCATCGTACACTTAGAAAAAGAACATGATATTATTCATAGAGAATCCAAAATAACTGGGGTAAGGATGAATAATAAAGAACACAACTAAACAACCAAGTGTAAATGAGCTGAACTTGAACAAATTGTAATTGCATCGTCATACATAAATCATACAATTTGATTATGAAGAGTATTCAAAGTGTATATGTTTTCCTCTATATATCTATTATAACATTGACAAAAACTTAACAATCATATTATGCACGAATCCAATTCAAAAAAAAGTACAACGGCTAAAATAAGCTTGCAATTATTTCACAGAATTGACTGCAATAAAAGCTATCTGCTCCACATGACACATTGATTACATATCATTAATCTGAAAGAATTGAAATGGGAAAAAAGGAAAATTGAGCATCATCATCTAAATAAAAGAAAGACGAGATTTAAAAATAGATATAGCCTGCGAGCAGAACGATCAAATCATATATATGCTATCAGATGAGAGGGAATGAATTTGTAATAATCACTTCAACAAGTTTATGAAAGAGCGCATGAATCAAGTTAAATAAATGTCCACATAACTAAGAAAATCTTGTCGTATATTAATATGTATTTGCTCTCTTCTTTTTTAACAATTCAATAGAAAAATTATTTTAATTAAAAAAAAAAGAAACATAAGGCCTTATTTATTCAATTTTAAATTATATGATATAGAGTTGTGACGTATTGACTGAGATAAGGTCTTTCCATCTTGTTGAAACAAAGAATTTCTTCAATAAATGCATCTTTAACATTGCTAAGCAAGCAGTTTTAACCTGAGGAAGAATGACAGTGAAGTTGTCATAAGGAAAATCACTCATTAATAAAACAAAATAAGATATCTCTAGTAACATGGAAAATATGCATATATGTAAGATAATATATTATGATTTGCTACTGCAAAGAAATTAAAAAAAAAATCATGAAAGGAAGGTGACTCTGAAATTGTTGAATCCTTAAAAATAATATGTGTGAAAAGTGTTAAACTAGTAGCCACATAAATCACTCGGTGGAAATATTTATTTCACCAAACAAAGCTAACTGCAATTTACCAAACAAGTTGTGAACAATAGAATAAATTTTTAGCAGGATTGTTTATTTTACTTACAGTTTTAATGTGTTCAATCTACATAGCTCGTCATTCATTGAGCTTAGCTTCAGTTGAAAACCAATGTATCAAATTTTGCCGTCGTGCCTATTGGTATGATCTTTCACATTACACCCACAGCTAATGACCAAGTCAATATCTCGTCCTTGGCCCAAAATGTAAGTCATATCCTATTGTAAGCACGTCATCTTGCTGGGTGTTGAAAACAACAGCTAACCCCTCCAATCATTATTGAAATCTGCAGTTGTTCTCCCTATTCTTGTGGCTAAATCTTGGCTGGAAATGAAGCAGCCCCTTTACTTCTTTTCCTCTTTATTTGAAGTCTTGCCAGTTGGAGCCCCAACAATAATATTTTTTTTTTGTTTCTTCTCCTTTGCCTGAATGGAGAAATGAACAGCATAGATCTCTCACAGCTCAAGTGGGGGGAATCGCCAGCAGATTCCCCATCTTACCAGTCGAATGGAGAGCAGCAGATTTCCTCCTTGCTTAGCCAAAGATCTACAGCAAGCCCCCTTCTATTGTTGGCCGAACTCTGCTGTAAGGACCGGCCAACATCTGCTGCAGGGGAGGCTGGCCGACACTTGCTGTACAAAGAGAGCGATGGCTGAAACCTTTGAGTAGACTTTCTTCTTCTTCCTCTACCTTGGACGGATGGGAAGCATGAAGGAGCAGCTGCTTAGCCGGCCCTAGCAGCTCCAAAGATGGGTCAGAGAGAGGAAATCGTTGGAATGAGAGAGGGGATCGTGTGTGTGAGAGCTTGGCCGGCCCTAGCAGCTCCGAAAAATGTAGAAGAAATCTCTCCATAGGGGCGGCTGCTTGTGGAGAATGGAGTCGTGGATATCAGAAGATGACGGCTTGCCCTAATGCTATATCCAAATCAAGAGACCATCATCCCCTTAAAAAGGTTATCATATGGCTGCTATCAAATGCTTAATTAAATTTTTTTTTTTTAAATAAATCATGGGCTGAAATTTATCTAAAACTTTGAGGATAATTGGAATTAAAAGAATAGATAAAGCAATGAAGTTTTTGATAGATTCATATTTTAAATCAATTATTCAAAGTTTGTTTAGGGATAAATGATGTCAATTAGATATAGATTAGGTCAAAACATGTTGAAATCAACTCAATCGAAGCCGTAGAAAATAAACTTTCATCAAAATTAATTCAAATCATCTCGAATGCGCTTGATTAAATTTGTTTGAAGAAAATTCAAAGGATTTTGATTAATCTAGATTTCGCTCAACTCAAAATAATAATAAATTAACTCAACTTCACAATTGACGACGGCGTCATAGGACTCAAATTGGCTCAAATCGAACTAGATATCCCCAAATGTAATGTGTGCACTCAAATTGATCTTAATTAATATGTATATACAGTTCAATGTTGATTTCAAAGAAGAGCAATGAGGTCGATCACAAGTCGTATTGTAGGCGATGATGATTGAAAGGTTAATTTATCAAAATGTAGATCAAAAATTGGATGATTGAAAGTTAATTGGAACTTTGATTAAGAGTTGAATGGGATATGTTTGGGACCTATATGATCGACAAGTGAGAACTTGTCGATCATTAGGTCACCAAAATAAAACCCGGGTGGGTCCTAGTAACCTCATACAAAAACGAGGTCAACAGTTCTATAAACACATCCTCTTTTATTACTCCATTTAAAAAGGAACTCTTAATGTCTATTTGGAAAAGCTTAAATTCCTTATAACAAGTAAAGGCTAGTATCACTCTAATGGCTTCTAATCTAGCTACAGGGGTAAAGGCCTCCTCAAAATCAATCCATTTTATTTGGTTGTACCCCTTAGCCACAAATCTTACCTTATTTCTAACCACCACACCAAAATCATTCATTTTATTCTTAAAGACCCATTTGGTTCCAACTACACTTCGTCTCTTTAGTCTTTCTACAAGCTCCCAAATATTATTCCTAACATGTTTTTTTAACTCTTGCATGGCTAAGATCCAAAACTCATCAGAAAGGGCTTGATTGATGTTGGAAGGTTCAGTCATTGAGATAAAGGTAGAGTAGTTCACTTCCTTCCTAAATCCATACCTAGTCTTAACACTTTCAGAAGGGTCTCCTAAGATCTGTTCTTTAGGATGACTCGAAAAATATCTCCAATCTCTAGGCAAGGTGTGTGTAAGTTCAACCCTTTCCTCCATATTTACATTTTCTACTCCTTGGGTAATCTCACCTACTCCTTTAGTGTTTTGGGGCTCTACCCTCTTCTCCAAATTTTCAACTCCAGTGGTATTCTCTCCACCTTCATCTTCCTCCTCAACTCTAGACTTATTAGGATCAGATTCATCAAACACTACATAAGTTGCCTCCTCCACCACTAATGTCCTCTTATTAAACACCATAAAGGATTTCCCCACACTCGAATATCCTAAGAACACTCCATCAGATTTTGGGTCAAATTTCTCTAAGTGTGACTTTCCATTGTTATGAATGAAAACCTTATAAATAAAGACATGGAGATGGGAAAGATTGGGTGTCCTACCCTTAAGGATCTCATAGGGTATCTTATCAAGTTTGGCTTTAACATTTACCCTATTCAAGTTGTGTTTTTTGCTTCAGCCCAAAAGTATTTTGGAAGTGAATATTCAACAAGCATGGCTCTAGTGGCTTCAACTAAGCTCTAATTCTTCCATTAGCTACCCTGTCTGCTGAGAAGTCCTAAGAGCTGAGAAGTTGTGACTAATCCCCTTATCCTCACATAAGTCTCCAAATCTCTCATTTTCAAACTCTCCCCCATGGTCACTATGGATGGTCAAAATCTCACAACCTAATTTTTCCTGAATCTAAGTCAAGAAGGATCTAAACTAATCAAAAAACTCATTCTTATGTGACAAAAATCTAATCCAAGTAAACCTCGAGTAGTCTTCGATAATCACAAATCCATAGAATTTTTCTCCTAATCTAGCAGTGCTAATAGGTCCAAATAAATTCATGTGAAGGACTTCTAAAGATCTAGAGGTGCTAATATCCTTAATGGAATGAAAAGAGGAATGAACTTATTTTTCTAGCTGGCAGGCATCACAAAGGTGGTCTTTTGAGAATTTAAGTTTGGGGACACCTCTAACTAGGTCTTTTGGGTCACTCTCCTAAGGGTTTTCATATTGGCATGACATAATTTCCTGTGCCACAACCATGAATCATAAGCAACAGTTTTTTAAGCAAAATAAAGCAGCACTTTCAATATTATTTAAGTCAAGCATGTAAATATTATTGATCTGCATTTCGTTCCAAATAGTGTTGTTATTTAAGCTTATAATGTAAGTATCAGCCAAAAAAATTATGATGAAGCCCTTATCGCAAAGCTAGATGATGTTGAGCAAGTTTTGTTTTAGTTCATCTTCAAGCAAAATATTTTCAATCAAAAGATTCTTGGAGTTTCTAATTATACTAGCACCCACTACCTTTCTTGTGGTGTTGTCTCCAATGGTAACCTTCCCTCCTGTCCTGGTCTATAGTAGAATGAATTGATTTGCATCTCCAATCATGTGTCGTTAGCATCCGTTGTCCAGGTACCACATGCTCTCACGAGGCCTTTTGTGAGAGCAAACCTGTAAAATCATCAAACGTCAGATTTAGGAAGCCAAACAAGTTTGGGTCCCTTTTTATAAAAAGAAGAATGCAATGCATGTGTCTTATGCTATGAATCATGTAATTTGGGTCTCCACACCCAATGTGTACTACAGTGAATGGTGCAAGTGTGTGCAATATGTCCTAACATGCCACATGAAATACATCTATCACCGGTAAAAGGATGTACTAATCTACTTAGGTGGTGAGGCTTCCTTTTATGTGTTACATGCAATGATGATTTGTTATTTTTAAAACCTTTGAGATTTGCTAATTTCTTAAACTCCTTTTCTAACTCAGTATGGGATGACTTCAAGGAATCATGTGCATCAGATAATTCAGTATGACCTTTATTTAATGCATCAAACTTATCAAGTAAAGACATGTGATTACTATCCATTATAGAATGATCTTTAAGAAGGATTTCATGCTCTTTTTTTAAATTTAAAAACTCCAATTTCAAGTTAGCATGCTTTTTCTTAAGTTTCTTATATGATGCATGAATTCTCTCACAAATTTCAACTAGTTGATCATAGGTTGGTTCATATACCTCTTGTTGATCCGATTTTTCTAGTTGATTATCAGTAAACACAAGTTTGTGATTTCCTCCTCTGCTTCAGTCTTAGAGGAGTCAGATGTAGAATCCGCCCAGAACACATTTTGGAATCACTTCTTGTTCTTTCTATATTTGGGTTTCTCCTTACCCTTATCCTTGCTTGGGTGCTCCTTAAGTGTAGGACAATAAGCTTTAATATGTCCAGGCTTCCTACATTCAAAGCAAACAACATTAGAAGAAATTTTATAATTTTTTCTATCCTTACCTCTTTTCCACTTCTAATGGTTTTTATGCTTCTTCCTTAAAATGCTTTTGAATTGCCTAGTGATGAAGGGAACATCATCATTTTTAGATCCGGATGAATCAGTGTCAGTGTTGTTAGCCTTTAGTGCCATAGTTTTCTCCTTCTTTTTCTCACATGCATTAAGATTTCTTTGATTCACCCCTTGCTCGGAAGCAATGAGTGATCCAAGTAAGTTATCAATCGAATAAGTATTCAAATCTTTAGATTTAGTAATTGCAGTGATCTTAGCATCAAAAGAAGAAGGCAAGTATCTCAAAATTTTATTGACCCTTTCATAATTAGTTAGCTCTCTTCCTAAAGCATGCAATGAGGTAACAATTTGAGTAAACCTTGTATACATGTCAGAAATTGATTCAGAAGGTTTCATACGAAAAAGTTAATAATCATGCAATAAAATGTTCAATCGATTGCTTAATTTCACTAGTTCATTCATAAGTTACACACAATCTATCCCAAATTTCTTTACCAGTTACACAAATTGAAAAACACATATAATCTTAAGATTTTAAACCATAAAAAAAATAATTCAAGCATTTTGCATTAAGTTGTGCTAAATCTATTTCATCAAAAGTCCATTCAATAAAAGGAATTTTAATTTTTATGCCATTAAGTTCACGAGAAGGTGGTGTATAAACTTCTTTAATAAGTATCCACATATGATGATAAAGTGATTGTAAAAAATGTAGACATGCGTGTTTTCCAAAAATCAAAAGAAATATTATCAAACAAACGTGGATATGTAATAGAATATCCTTCTATTGTATTATGATTACCCAAGTTAGTTATGAATCAAAATTAAAAAAGTTTTCAAACTTAATTTTATGAATCCCGCTCTGATACCACTTGAAAGTGCACTGGTGGCACTATAAAGTTTGTTAGGGATGTTAAGCCCTTATGAACTAGTCCCAAGGCTAACCAAGAGGGGGGTGAATTGGTATTTTAAAAAATCTTTTGATCAAAACACAATCTCAAAATAAAAACTAAGATTTTCACCATAAAATCAAAATGCAAAAAATAAATGCGAAAGCAATAATAAAGAACACAGAGATTTATAGTGGTTCGATCAACCCGACCTACGTTCACTACCCGGAGGCGCTCTCCGAGTATTGCACTAAACTCAGTGTCTCTCCTTTTCCCCCCACAGTAAGGTGGAGAAGCCTATACAAACCTCCTTTCCACCAACCCAGGTGAGGAAGATAACCCAACTCTTTTTTCTTCCTCCAGAAGCAGGCAGAGAACCCAACTACTTTTGCTTCCTCCTAAAGTAGGCAGAGAACCCAACTCCTTTTCCTTCCTTCTGAAGCAGGCATAGAACCCAATTCCTTTTACTTCCTCCTGAAGTAGGCAGAGAACCTTGATTAGATGCTGAAGTTTACATCTCTAGATCTCCCAAGGGACTAAGGAAGACAACTGGAGAAGACGACGACAGATCCTTGCTTGGAGCAACCTTTGTGAACTTTCTCATAAACTCCCCCTCATAAGATACTCTCTCTCTCCCTTGCTCTCCCTTTCTTCTTGGATCTCTCAAGTCAAAGCATCAGCAAAAGATAAGCTCTATGGTATAACAAGAGCTCTTAAATAGAAGAGCTTCAGAATAGCTCTTATTTTATACAAACTGACTTTATCATCTAGACCGATATGAATATCATCCTGGCTGTTTAGCATAAATTTTGCTCAATCAGCCTGATCGATTTGGGAAGATCAGAAGATTTTTGGTCATATCATCCAGGTCGATATAATATCGTCCTGGGCGATTAGTTCAAATTCGAGGAAAATCATCCTGAACATAACGCTGAATAGAGGTTGGCTGATGTCAATTGTCCAAGAGATCATCCCGGATGACCCTATGATCGTCCTAGGCGATGTGATCATGTAATCAAACCTTAATTACTTTCCTTAATTACTAGATTAATTTAGGCATAATTATGCTGCATCGTCAAGGCCGATGTCCTGGATAATGTCCAAAAATAAAGAATACCAAAATAGATCTGGATGCTAATTCTTTATTTATTTGAGCCTATCATCCCGGCCGATACAAATATCATCTAGGACGATGTGCTTAATGATGGATGCCTTAACCAGGATGCCCTAATTTAGGGTTTCTATTTTTAATAGATTGTCCAAGACAATTTTAGTATTATCCCAGATGATGTGATCAAAATAGAGAACTTCAATTAATAGACAAAAATCTTCCCCCATGTGTGTGTATGCAAGGTTACTTAGCATCAGGAACCACTTCATTTATAATAGACTCAAGAAAGGAAAAATTACAAACTAACTCAGACCTAATCTACCCAATCTTGACCTAGCTTTAGTTGTACTCGATCTTGTGGACCTGAAATGTTAGTAGACAAGGCAGTCGTAGAAAATTGTGAATGTTTGCTATCATCAAAATCCTAATCCAAAAAATTAGACTTGCAATAATAACTAATATGCAAAAGAGTGATACCATCCATAGTACTGCAAATCCACTCCCAAAAGACCAGGAGATGAAAGTACAAACTAGAGAACACACATACACAGCTAACTATCACATTGAAGCCAGAGAAATCCTCATAAAAGAGGAACCAAGGAAAACTCACAACCACACCACCAAACTTACCAAGTGACATGATACAGAAATTTAGTACAGTTCAGAAAACACCACAGTAAGCTAACCCAAGGTATAGCAGCCAAGGAATGTATGAGCACTATAAGGGTTTAAACTCTGAAATAATAATGGTTCAATCATAGCTTTAAAATAGGCTAAAGAAATAAACAAAAATGATCCAAAAGGAAAAAGCAGTAACTAATAACACCACCAGACTTAACCTAATTAAAGGGAGGATGGGAGAACCACCTGCTTGCAAAGCAGAAGGCAAAACCCATAACAAAACACAAAGGAGCCACAAGCCTAAAACAAAATAAAAGCCTAATTTCTAACATAGGATAAACCAATTTTGTCTAATCTGAAAAGACCCTTTAAAGGAGTAGGTAAATTGGTGGTAGAGAAATAATTAAAAAAGTCTAAATTACACTAAAAATTTGTAAGCCAATTAGCACAAGCATTCCATTCCCTATACACATGAGACGTGGTAAAATTAATAAAGATCAACAGCTGCTTAATCTCCCTACTAAGATAAAATAATTTCAGTTTTCACACATTTTCATCAGTGTTATTTAAATAATAAATACTATAAATATTATCAACTTCAATCCAAATGTTAGTAATGCTAAGAGAGATGCATAATCTAAGACCATAAATAATTGCTAAAAGTTCAACATAAGTAATAGATCAATTATGTAAGGGGTCCACATAGGCCATAATAACATTCCCATTGACATCCTTAATAATCCCACCATAACAAGTGATTAACTCTTTAATAGAGCCATATGCATTTAGCTTATATGTATTATTAAGGGGTTTAATCCAGTAAACTAACTTAGGCTTGGCAGAGGGATGATTACCCTCCATCGAAAGACCCAAGTCAGGAGCCACAAAGAAATAGTTTTTGAAGTTCTTGATAGAGAGTAGATTAATAGAATAGAGCCTTAGAAGCTTGTCTTTCTCATTCTTAATAATCCTATGATGCTTCATACCAATACCATTATAAAGAGAATTATTTCTTTCGCGCCATAAATACCACAAAATATGGGAAGGAATAACATTTCTAATATGACCTTTAGACTTAATAAACCAAGAACTTAGCATATAATTAATAGACAAATTAGCACTGAAGCAGTTTTAATCTAAAAATATTATCAAAATACCTCCAAATTTTAACAGCTACATGACCATAAAGAAAGACATGGTGCATGTTCTCCACATGATAATAACATTGACATTTGGAGGCTATGATGAAACCTCTTTTAATTAAGTTCTCATCAGTGGGAATTAACTTATATAATATTCTCCTAATGAAAATAGCAATAGTGGTAGGAATACTTTTATGCCAAATCATAGAAAAAAATATTACTGGTATAGTTTTTTAGATCTGGATGCATGACAAGCTTCCTTTAATTTGAAGCTCCCATTATTAGAAAGATTACATAATAACAAATCATCAGAATCAGTGCTAAAAGGAAGGTTTAAAATTTGATGAATAATAGACTCATGAATACCATCAACAAGTTTATGATAATCCCAACATTTCTCAGTAATGAAATAATTTACCTTAACATCAGCAGTGGTAGCAATATTGATAATAAAATCAATAGAATGAGCACCCAGCCAATGATCTTGTCAAAATAAGATGTTACCACCACCAAGAACCCATTTATTGTGAGGCTCATCAACCCATTTAATATTACAAAGTCTCTTCCAAACTTTAAAATCACGTTTATTATAAAAACAAATAGTAGGGTACTTACCCACACAATACTTAGTATACATAAACTTAGCCCACAAACTCATTTTAGCATGAACGTTGTACCATAATTTGAAGGAAAAGGTATACGCAAAATCAAACATACTCTTACATCCCAAAGCACCCTCTTCCAAAACAACACAACACTTATCCCAAGAGGACTAAATAATTTTATAATTACTGTTGGTCCCCTTCCAAAAGAATTTATTAAATAATTTTTCAATTCTATTGTAGACCACACTAGTAGGTTGAAGATTTTAGAAGATATGAATAAGCAGAGAACAAAGAAAATTTCTAATAAAAACAATCTACCACCAAAACTCAAAAAGTTAGAATCCCAAAACATAAGCTTTTTATGCACATAAGTAATCAAATCATCAAAGAGAAAAGTTTTCTTCCTACCTTTGAAAAGAGGAACACCTATGTACTTAATAGGCAAATAACCATGCACGAAATCAATAAGGCCTTTAATAGCAGTAATATAGTTATAACACACTTTGTTGGAAGAAATAAAGTAACTCTTGCTCTTGTTAAGAGAAAACCCACAAACAGTTTCAAAATTTTAAAGAAAAACCATAAGCATATTTATCCTATTTAAATAGTCATTAGTAAAGACAATAAAATCATCAGCAAAAAATAAATGGTAATAAAGAAAACCACCCAAAGTTCTAAAACAAAGGCTAGGATGATTTTCTAAGAGGTTGGAAATACCTCTAGATTTGTACTCAACAACAATAATAAAAAGAGCATGAGAGATAGGATCACTCTATCTTAAACCATGAGAGGATTTTAAAAAACCAGTGCTTTTGTCATTAAAAATAATAGAAAAAATGGATCCTTCAATATAATTTCTAATAATATTAATAAAGATAAAATCAAAGCCAAACATATGCTAAATATTATAAGCAAAATTCAAATTAATGTTTTCATAAGCTTTGGCAATATCTAATTTCATAATGATGTTGCAACCTCTCACCTTAACATCAAGGTCATGACAAAACTTTTGGGCTAAAAGAATGTAATCAGAAATAGCCCAAACCTTGGCAAACCCCATTTGATATCGAGAAATAATTTTAGGGAGGAGAGGGTTTAACCAATTCAAATGAATTTTAGAAATCAACTTACTAAAAAAAGTGCAAAGATGTATAGGTCTGAAATCATTCAAATTGCTAACAGAATTGTTCTTATGAATGAGAATAATAGAGGTGGAAGTAAAGAACTTAGGAATGTTATGACCAGCAAAAAAATATAAAATAGCATCATAAAGATCATTACTAATAATATACCAAGCTTTCTAGAAAAACATAATGGTAAAACTATCTATCCACGCCATAGAATCAACATTCATATCATGGATAATCTCCTTGATTTCCTCTAAAGAAGGGGGTTTAGAAATAATATCATTATCATCCTAAGAAATGAGTTTGGTAATAGCACTAGGGTTGTCAATAGGAGCAGGAAAAAAATCCTCGTTGAGATAGATATGAAAGTGCTCAACTATAGAATTAAAAATTTCCTCAACATCCTCAGTGTAGGAACCATCAGCATGAGTGATTTTATCAATGTAATTTTTAGCACGATTTCTCTTGGCTAATGCTTGAAAAACTTGGTATTATTATCACCTTCAACAATGTTGGAAATCACATTTTATTTCCAAAAAGCTTCCTCCTGAGCTTGTAATTTGAAAAGACAATCTTTAGCATCACAAAGTAAATTGAAATTTTCGTCAAAAGGAAACAACTAACAATTATGCTCTATAATATCCACTTTAGCTTTAGCAATAAGGATATTAGTGAAAACATTTTTAAAAAAAATTTCAATTTCACCAATTTATTTTATGCTTAAGTCTTTTATGTTTGAATCGTAATTTGTTCATACAAATAATAGAGTTGTCAAGATGCAGAGCATGCCAATTCTCCTGAGTCATGTTCAAAAAAGAATCATCTTGTAACCACATGTTTTGAAATCTAAAATTAGGGGCAAGACCCATATGCATAGTCTTAAGGCTAATAAGAATAGGCAAATGATTTGAAAGAATTCTGCTAAGATGTTTGACATAGATAGAGGTAAAATAGTTAATCCAACTATTATTAAATAGCACACGATCTAAACATTTCTATAAGTTATCACAGTTCCAAGTAAAATTATTACCAGAAAAACCAATGTCCACTAAGTTGCAATAAAAAATCATGTTATTGAAATCTTCCTTAGAGTAATGGATAGGAGTAGAGCCCCCAATTTGCTAAGAGGGGTTAGATATAGTATTAAAATCACCACCAACTAATAGGGAAAATTAATAATACTGTGAAAATTAGTGAGTTGCTCCCTTAAAACTTTTCTAATAATATGAGAAGAAGCAGCATACACAAAAGAAGTATATCATTTTAAGTGTAAGAAAAAAGTATTGCAATAAAAAACTTTAGTAAAATCCCCAATAACATCAGTCATGAAAGGATCTTTTCAAAACACCCAAATCTTATTAGATGAATCAGTAATATAATGATTAAAACCCAATAACATAGTTGTACTGAGCAATTTAGTAGATTTAATAAGAGGTTCAAGTAAAATAAGAATAGAAAAATTATGAATACGATATAAATTTTTAACCCTCAACCTAGAGGAGGGGAAACCAATACCCCTCACATACTAAATAATATACATAAACATAATAAGAGGTTAATGATTGGTTTGAGAACGGGTGGTCCTAGGAGATTATAAAATGATTTTTTTAATTTTCCTATTCTTCCTTTTTTATTTTTTTATTTTCTTATTCTTCCTATTCAATTATGCAAAATGAATTAGGGTTCACTAATTAATAAACCAAATAAATTCTAAACTTCTTAAAATTTGAACACTAGTTCAATTAAGACCTAAAGAAAAAACTCAAGAAGTTTCAAGTCATCAAAGTACCCTTAGGATTCAAAATTAATTTCTAAAGTAAATGCATTTATACTTTAGAAATTTACTTTCAGGAGAACTGGACATTATATTGGGTTGAAATCAGTGGCAAACTAACCTTTGCACATTATACTAACACACCACAAAAAATCATGAACTAGTGCTTTATGGATTGAAATTTATTTGTCTAACAAGATTTGTACTGTCCAATCAGATCTGTATTGTCTTATCCATCACAAGCAAGATAGGATGACTTTTTTTTTTTTAACTTAACTAAGTTTAGTGTTAAATTTCATGCATGGCTTCTTGGCATTTTAATACCCTATTCCATAGAGTTTGGGAGCTTCATGACATAAGAAGTAATGTTATATAAGATTTAGATCTAGAAATAGGATTTTAGATTTATGTCTATTTAGTGGAAGAAATTATTTGATTTTGGTGTCTTTGGACTCCTTGGGATATGCAGTCAATCTTCCTTGAAGACCTCAAGAGTGAAGGAGCTTTGGATTGAATGTTTGAAAGCTTGAAAAAATTGTACCCCTGATAACTATTGGAGCTCACTGATAAGTGTAAATAATGTATTATTTTATGTGTTATATTTTTAGTAAAAATATGTTATTTTAGTTATGTTGTGAAAGAAAAATATAAAAAAGGACATAAAATTCTAAGTCTCTTCTAGCATCACGATATCGAATAAATCAACATTACAGTGCCATCAAAGGCATTACCAAAGCGCCACAATAGTGACATTGATGTGTCAACTTCTATGTTGGACATCACCACAACATCCAAATGGTCAACTTTATAGTGTTATGCTCTTTGTCTTCCAGCGATGTAGCGCCACAATTTATAACTCCTATGTGCTAAAATTACCCTTACGGTGCCACAACATTCGAAAGTCACTAGCACCATGATGTATTAGTTATAATTTCTCAAGGACACGACCTGTTAATGAAATGACATGACTGTTCACTAAGTAACCGATCCACATCAGCAAGCATTACAGTGAAGCCAAAATAGAAGTGTAATGGCATTAGTTCATTTATTGGGCACAACGACGCTGATCTTTTAAGCACCACAGTGCTAGTTACCTACTTTATATTTTCCTATAAATAGGTATAGTGTTATGTTTGTAAGTGATTTCAATCATTTGTTTAGTTTTAGCACATTTTAGAGTACTTCTCTAATTCTATCTTAGAGTGACAACTGAGGGAATTTAAAGAAGAACTTGATATAATCATTATAGTGTCTAGTTTGTATTTATTTGAGCAACTCCATACATTAAAGAAGGAGTGTAGAGGAAATACATTGAACCTTCCTAGTGATATCATTCTCTTATATATTCATTCTTGTATGATTTTAATATAAATGAATTTGCTTATCTTTTCTTCCATGTCTAGCTAATTCCTATGTTTTAGATTGATGATGTAGAGAACATATTAAGTACTACTAAAAATTTGTGTACTCTAAAGTTAAAAGATGTTTTTAATGTTATTCTACTCTTTATTTAATATACATTATGATTATAGGTGTAGTTAAAATCTAGTGTGATGTATAGCCTCGATAGAGGAAATAAAAATAACCAAGAATATTGAAATATTATGTTTGAATACCTAGATATAGGATGTAAAATATGCTAGGTTCCTCATGAGATGATATAACTGTAGGAGGTCAATTATCATTTTTACTTCTACAAGTTCTACATAGAACTAGGGATGCATATGGTCTGAATCACATCATAATTAAGAATTTCATTAAGATATATATACAATTTATATTCATTAATAAAAAAATTTAATTTTTATAATGTATCCATTTTTAAATGTTTTTATTTAGTAATTGAATTTCCATAATAAACATTTTTATTTAACTATGATAATTTTATAATTAGAGTAAACAATAGAAGTTAATTATTGAAAAGCATACTTCCTCGTGTGTTTGACACTCTACTATATCATGTTATTACTTGATTTAGAATATATAATTCAATATATTAAGTGGGATTTATCAATTTATGTCAAAGAGAACCTAAGTATTATTTAGGGAAGATAGAGCCTTAAGCATTTAATTTTATAATTCAAAATTACACTCCACCACACCTTTTCACCCCCATCACTCACCACCCAATGATTTTGGAGGTTTTGAAGGCTTAGGGAGGCTATGAGGAAATTCAATCAAAAGAACCAACCCTTAAAAAATAAGTGGGCACTTATATGAGAGAGAAAGTAAAGAATAATTCAAATTTGTTTCAACCTCATCACAATTCAAGCCACCATTTTAGTTGAGGACTATCCAACAAGAGCCAAGGGAAGTTATAGAAATGTTTGAGCTAATGTGGTCAATTTGTTAGAAAGTTATAATTGAACCAATGATTGCATATGGGTTATTTTGAGTAATCTTGTCACACCAGCAGTCCATATGGTTGGAGCTAACTATGATAGGTCAAATGAACATTCTATAATGCAATTTAATAGCTTATGTGATTTAAATTGGGCTAGGTATTAAATGAGCTCAAGAATTTAGTTTTTTAATATTTTGGGTTATCCTACTTGGTTGACCCAGGTCATCCCATGGGTTAGACTGATAGGTTTGGTGCAAAGGGTCCATGGACATCTGATAATAACATGCAATTTAATTTTATAAGATTTGGGACTTGGTTTAAGAAAACCCTTCGGGTTCATCTGGGTTAATCCATGTTTCTAGCCCAAGTGGGCCCTTTGGTTGAATCTTTTTTGGCTGACCCTTGGGGACCCAATGAACAATCCCCATAGATTTAGGCACCTTAGTTTGGTCTAAATATATGAATTTAATTTTTAAAAGCTTTATGGCTAGTTTGGTCAACACCTTACTCAACTAGGTTTAATTAAGAGTTGGGGCTAGTCTAACTCATTCCAAATGACATTTAAAGATTGATGAAGGAAATTTTATACCATGGTGACATCTAAATGCATGAAATATAAATTTTAGGGTTAAAGAACCCCCTTTGGTCAACCAGGCTTGAGCAGGTGTAGTTTTAAGTTCAATCGACTCCAAATGTTATTTAAAATTTATTGGAAGTGGTCTTGGGTCATGGCATGACTGATCCGAGAAGGGTTTATTCAAAAAGTCAGTTTTAGGGTTTTTAGGGTTTATGGTTTTCTTGGTCAAACATGGCCAAACATGGTCCACTAAAGGTTTAAGGGAGTTAAAATCAATATTATTATTATTGTGAATATGTTCAATAAGTTTGTGAAGATTTATAAGACATTTTGCAATAAGATACTTTGTCCTATGGCATAAATTATAAATATTATAATGTTTTGAATACTTGGAATTTGCTTTATGTTTTAGAATTTAGAAGGATATGGAAGCCTAAAAAAGGGTTAATTAGATCTTGGGACATGCCTAATTAATATCCTAAAGATTAAAGCTATTCGAGAGCCTTCACCTAGGATTTTGAAGATTTTGAAATGGTTTAAAATTCCCTTAAAATAAGGAAAAGTCCAAAGGCTTCAGGCTTTAGATTTGAACACTCAATTTTGGGGTTTAGAATTTTAACCTATATTTGGAGGTAGATTTGATTTAGGATTGAGGTTTATCATTGAGTTTAAGAATTAAAATACTCATATCAATTACAACCATTATATGATTGGTAGTGATTGAGTGGCTGATCAAGTGATCATCAAGGGTGATTGTCAAATGACTTATTTAGGTTCAATGATTGAATCACCATGCTACAACACTATGGGGAATAAGATTTAATCTTTGAAGTGGAGTTTAAGGAATTAAAAACTAAGATTGACGCTTTGATTTAGGGTTATGAACTTAGAAAAAAATGATGTCAAAAACTGGACCTCGAACATATGTGATGAACTTGAAAAGTAAATCACACGTATTAGCATTGACTGAAACGATCTACTGAATTCAAGGAAATTTAATTGATAAATACTTAATAAGAAATAATCTTAAAGAGGAAGATTTAATCAGGATAGATATCTAATAGAGAAATCATCTCTATCAGATAGATTTAAGTTAAAAGATAACTTAATATAGATTCAACTGGATTTATAAAGAGTATCATATCACTGCTTAACCATATCAAAATAAAAAAGAAGGATAACTCAATTTTCACCAAACCATGTCAAAACAATGAAAAAAGAAAATTTGAAAGATTTAATGTATGCCTCACCATATCAAAACAGTAAGACAAATAGATTTAGGGTGGTCCAACATTCGCTTGACCAAATAGAAATAGCAAAAAAGGAGGATTTTGATGCTCACCTAACCAAATTGAAATAGCGAGTAGGATTGATACCCCAATGAAAGGTAACTTTCAAATATGTAGATTTAAGAAGTTCAAATAAGAGGTAATTCTCAAATAAATGAATTTAATGGTTAGATTGAGAAAATACCAGGGGTTATATTATCCAATATCCCTAATTTAATAGGAGGGATACTACAAAAGCTTACTTATACCCGAAGTCTATAGGATGCTATAGATGCTGTCTTATACCTAAAGATAAATTTAAGTAGGATGGCTATCATAAAAGTGGAGTTACTCCATAAGCCTATATAATGTCATAAAAGTAGGGTTATACCTAAGGACATTTTAGCAAGAAGGTTGTCAGAAAAGTAGACTTATGTTAGAAGTCTATAGGATGCTGTAGAAGCAGGCTTATACTTAAGGATAAATTTAGACTTGAATGAGAGATCTATCTAAAACAAGTAGATTTATGGGATTCAAATGAGAAATAATTCTTGAATGAACAAATCAATTCTTGAATGAACAAATCTAATGGTTAGGATGAGAAAATATTAGGGATTATATTACCCAATCAACCAAATTTTAAAAGGAAGGGACGCTATAAAAGTGGGCTTATACCCAAACCTTAAGAAAAGATCTAAATTTGATTATGAAATATGTCCCAAATAAACAAGTATAATAAATTAAATTGAGAATGAAAACTTAATTGAATAGATTTAAGTAGGTGGATCAGGATAATACTAGGGATCATATCACCTGATCAACCAAGTCAACTGAGAAAATTTAAAGGAACTCAAGAAATTTATAAAAAAATAGAAAATTCTTTATTGATTTAATGTTTATCATATATAAATACTACCGATCAAAGTATTTCTTGAGATATAATCCATTTATAGGTACCATGGGATGATCTCCTTTACAATCAATTATTGGTAGGAATCTCCTTGATAGTCCTTTTCCACCAGGAATAGACCTTTTCAAGTTGGCTCAAAATTACTACCCATCATCCAATGGGCCAATATTGATCTTCTTAGAACAAGGACTAAGTCTCTTACTTGGGTAAATTCTTGGACAAACCATCTTGTTTGTCATGCGCTTGAATCAATTTAGCTTTATATAACTCAAGGTTCCATTGAGCCTACAAAAGTTTCTCTTCTAAACCTTCGAGTTCTTATACATTAAGTTTAGCATTTTGTTCTTATATAATTTTATAATTCACCTCAATGATCAATGAAGGAAGTTATGCCTCCAAAGGGAGAACAACCTCTACTCTGAAGACTAAAGCAAATGACATAAACTGAGTAAGAGTTTTGTATGTGGTTCGATATGACCACAAAGCTTCTCCTAATTTTTCATAAAATTAACATTTATTGTCATCTAGGGTTTTCTTTAGGATGTACACCAAATTTTACATGACATTAATACAATAATTTATGTTAACCAAATTTTCTTTAGGATCTACACCAACGGAATTCTTTAGGATTTTTATGACATTAACACAATAATCATGTTTGATAGAATGTTCTTCTATAGAGGATTCCATTGATTAACATATATGATATGGATCTTCTTTCTATTTGATCCACAATTAATTTATCTTGAGAGAGCTTATTTTCTTATAAATAGTTAATGAAGGGTTTTCTCCAATCTATCACATCATCTTCTATAGCAAAAATAATTTTCACCTAAGCTAGAGATTTTTTATTTATATATTTCATATCAATTGGTGATAAGACCGTACATCCCTATACCTTTATTAGAATTGAGAGGAAAAGTTAACTCTTTTTTAGCTTTTCTAAGGCATCCACCATTGCATTTATTTCATAGGGTATTCTATAAAAAGTTATGTTCACAATTTTCTTTAATAATTTCATTGTATACTAGTGTTATGGAACCAAATTTGTCTTTAAAACTTTGTATAAAGTTGCAACCAAGTTATTGATAAGTTGTAAATCTTTATATACATTTACTTCTTTAATGTCATTTAAGATTGTCAACTCTAAGCTAGTTATTAGTGCCTCATACTCAACTTCATTATTTGTACAGTGCTCTGATAAATGATAGGAGTAGTACATCAAAACTAGATATAGAGTGATGAATATAATAATAATTCAAGCTTTCCCTAGGGATATATTTTATGGGTCTTTATCTATTTTCCTAGGCACATCACCATCAAAATAAAATTCCAATGTAGATTTTTATTTACTTTCAAATTTAGAATGTGTTTATCTAGTAGCTCGTCATCTATTGGAAGAGTATCCTGAACTGGACACGCTGTTAGAAAGACGGCCAATGCTTGTTCTTTCACAACATGAAGGGGATTGAATGTTATATCAAACTATAACAAATTAATGACCATTGCTCTAATCTTCCTAAAAATATTAGTCGAGTCATGAAATACTACAATGAATTTACTATACATATTAGGTTTACTTTATGAGAAAGCACATAGAGTCTCAACATTTGCTAGTAAAAATCAAAGCTAGATAATGCTTCTCAATTTGGGGATAGTTCATTTTGGTTAGTGGCAAGCTTCTGCTTAGGTAATAAAATGCATTCTCTTTACCTTCCTCATTAACTTAATCTAACAAGATATAAAGAGATTTTCTTAAAGCTACAGTATATAGGATTAATGGCTTCACTGGGATAGGAGCAACCAATACCGAAGGTTTCATCAGGAATTCTTTAATATGTCGATATCTTTTAGACAAACTTTGTCCCGTTAGAAATGAACTTCTTTCTTTCATAGAGCTACAAATGGTTGACATTTATCTAATAAATTTGATATAAAACTTCTTATATATGCTAACTAACCTTAAAGGGATCTCAATTGAGTGAGACTTTTATGTGGTGGCATCTTCAAGATTGCGTTAATTTTAGAAGAATCTATTTATATTCTGCACAATTGATCGATGAAACCCAGAAACTTTGCTGAAGTAATGCTGAGTGCGCACTTTCAGAGGATTCATTTTTAGATTACACTGGTGAAATATTTCAAAAATAAATTTTAGACAACTTAAATTATTTTCTCTTTCAAGACTTTTAATGACTAAAACATTGACAAAATATTTCACTCATTGGTGGATGAGTTATCGAAGATTCTCATAATTGCTAATTGATTTGTTGCACCAGTGCTCTTTAGTCCAAAAGGTATAATTTTATAATAATAAACTCTTATTGTTATGTTGAAGCTATAAAATTATTATCTTGAAAAGCCATCTTTATTTAATTGTACCCAAATGAACCATCCTTAAAGAAGAATAATGTATGTAATGAAGCAATATCTACCATGAGTTCTAGTATTGGGAGTGAAAACTAATCTTTAGGACATGCATTATTTGGATCTCTGAAGTCAATGCAAAAATGGATTTGATCATTTTTTTTACTAGAACTACACTAGCTAACTTGGTAGGCTATTTTCTTCCCTGATAAAACTAGCCTCTATAAACGTCTTAACTTCAATGATGACTTGTTGCTCAATTTCAAGTTACATACTCCAGGGTACTTATTTCATGGGATCCACATCGGTTTGTATATCTAGTTTATGAACTACAATGTGTGGAGATAATTTGGGCATGTCTTCATAACTCCAAGCAAAAACAATTTTTAAACTTTTAGATCAACACAATCATTTTATTTGTCTCATCCTTATTTAATAATTAACTAATGAAGATCAGACGAGGGTCATCCTTATTGCCCAAATTAATTTCTTTAAGATTGCCAATTATTGTTTTAATTTCCTCTTCAAACTAATAATGTGTATTCTTAATTTGAGAGTCATTTAGATCATATGAAGTCTCTAAATAAAATATATTAAAAGTTGATTTAACATCAGGTGAAAAGAGTGTTAGCCCTATGAGCCTTGGAGTAGACCCATTAGATTTTGAGGATAAAAAAACATATATTTAATGTATCTAATATCCTCATTTTAGTGTTTTAGGTCTATACAGGTGAGCGAGATAAATAATTAAAGAAGCTTCCTAAGCTTGAGCTAAGATAGGGTTTGTGGTATTAATATATGTCTAAACACTTACAATGACTTAATCATAATAAACGTGCCCACAAATAAAGTTAATCCATGCATAAGCCATTCACATTATCATACATTAATAACCTCATTTCGACTTTTATTTGAAGCTAGCTTCATTTATGGCAGCATATGCTCACTCACTCACTTTATGCTTTGCATTCTATTTATGGTAAGTTTTATGATTGATGTGTAACTTCAAGACCCTCAAAGCTTTATGCTTTAGCATACTTCATGATGTAAACTTTAAAAGTCAAGGCTTGCAATATTTTAAAACAAAAGGGAAGCTTTTCATATATAACTCATTGGCTAATGCCATATTATACATTAATTAATTTTCTCCTAGCATAATTACCGAGCTACCCTCTCTATTTCCATGGTATGGCTGAATTCTTCAAGGTGCATGGAAATAGATTATGAAACTTGCTAATGCCTATGGTTGGCCCCTATATCTACTTATAAGTTGAAGTGTTTTAATTCTTAGGGCCCACTTGATTATCAGATTAATACAAATTAAAATCTGAGTTTATTTGATTAAATCAATGCTATCAATTTGAATTATTTCCTAATTAGTTTTTCCCCCAAATTCCATTGAATGCATTTGATTAAAATAATTTCATTTCAGCTCTATTCTTGTATGGTAGCCAAAATTTAAAATGCTACAGGTTTTCGGTAGCTAACCATCGATTTGGCCGTCAAAAACTTTGATACCGGACGATTTATTTAGCCACTAGTGATTTAATATAGCCACCGGTAAATTTTGGCGGTTAACCAGTGGGTTGGTCGCCTGTTATACTGATATTTTATACGACCGGTAAGCCATCGGTAACTACCCGGTAGCTGCCAGCATTTTGACCGCCAGAATTTATCAGCAGTTCTAGCCACTGGAAAGCTGTCAAAAAAATCAACCGCTGGAAAATAGCCGCCACAATTCGTGTTCTATGTGGTTAATACCGGCAGCTTACAAATTGTCGAGAAACAGCCGGCTATTTTTAAAACTGCCGGAAAAGTCATCTAAACCACCAGAAAGTGCTGCCGATAATTGATAATTTTCCTATAGTGATGATCTATGCTCCTCTTGGCAAATTGCTTTCATCTTCTCTTGGAGGACACCAAAAGCTATCCACTTCTCTAATTGAAGCCCAGATGTGCTCAAATCAAGGGCTTAAAGCATATTTGGAAGCTCCAAGACAATAATTGGATGACCAAATGATATCCAAATATGACATGCTTATAGAACGGCTCGATGATATGAATCTAACAAGCCAATATCACTTGATTTCAACATCATTTATTCAATTAAATATTGAATGAAAACTCTATGATCGAGGGAATGAATATGGGCCATCCGATGTAGTACTCCAAATTTGGTATGGATCTTCTCCATATTCACAAAGTGTGTAACTCTAAAGAACTATAAATAGACCCCCACTCTCTACATGAGGGGGACCTTTTGTTTGAGATTGGAGAGAACTCCGAGGCCTTTAAAGCTCCACCACAAGCAAACGTTTTTTAACCAACCACTGTCGGACCTCCACCGGGCCATCGATCGCTATTGAATCACCACTCCGCCTCCTACTATTATTGGGTATTTGCCTCCGACGACCTACCACCATTGGAGCTCTGCTTTACCGTCAGACAGCCACCTAGCCGTTGATTGTTGTTGAACCTCTGCCCAGCTATGTACCTACCACTGCTGGACCTCTGCTCGATCACGAGCCACAACCTAAACACTAATCACCTTCTAACCTAGATAGTCTTGCATTGTTAAGAAAAAGAGTCTCTCACTCTATCACCGCGAGTATATTATCCCCAACATTATTATTATTATTATTATTATTATTATTTTTATTTTTATTATTATTATTATTATTATTATTATTATTATTATTATTATTATTATTATTATTATTATTATTATTATTATTATATTTAATAATATATTATATTTATTTATTTTATTATTTTATTACTATTACATTAATTAATATTATTATTATTATTATTATTATTATTATTATTATTATTATTATTATTATTATTATTATTATTATTATTAAATATTATATATTACAATAATATATAAATATTTTCTATTTTTTATAAAAAATACAAAAAAATGGAGATAGAGAGAGGAAGAGGAAGAGAAAAAGAAAGAGAGAGAGAGAGAGAGAGAGAGAGACAAAGGGAGAGAGAAATAAAATAGATAGGGAAGGATGGAGATGTGAAAAGGAAGGGAGGAGGAGGAAGAAGTTGCAAATATGAGTTTTTGGATTAGACTTTTGATGATAGCAAACATTCATAATTGTATGCGACTTCCATGTCTACTAACTTTTTAGGTCCACAAGATCAAGTGCAACTCAAGCCAGCTCAAGATTTGGTAGATTAAGTTTGAGTCAGTCTATTTTTTTTCCTTCTTGAGTCCATTGTAAAAGTAGTTCCTGATGCTAAGTAACCTTGCACATACACACTTGAGGTTTTTATTGCTAATTTCTGTTTTGAGTACATCAGCCTAAACGATGTCCATATCGGCCAGGATGATCCGACTAAGAATAGAAACCCTAATTAGGGCATTCTGGTTAAGGTAGACATCATTAAACACATCGTTCTAGACAATCCATGTATCAGCTAGGATGATAAGCTCAAATTAGAAAGAATCAGCAGCCAGATCTATTTAGGTATGATTTATTTTTGGACATCGGCCTGGCCGATCAATTACATCGGCCTGGACGATTTAACATAAATATGCCTAAATTAATCTGGTAATTAAGGAAAGCAATTAAGGCTTGATTGATATAATCATATCGTCTTGGACGATCGCAAGATCATCCGGGACGATCAATCCAAAAATCCTTGGTTGCTCCTGGATGATAAACTTCAGCCAGCTATTATTTAGAGCGATGTTCTGGATGATTTTCCTTAGTTTTGAACTAATATTCCAGGACGATTGTGTGATCGGCCTGGACGATCAAGCTAATTTTAGATCACCAAGATCTCCTTTCAGAGCGATTGTCTGGCCGATAATCTGTGATTTGAACTAATTGGGTAGGACGATATATTATCATCTAAGACGATATGAACAAATTTCTTTTGTTTGTCCCAGATCATCCCAACTGATTAGGCTTAAATTACACTAATCATACAGGATGATATTTATATCGTCCTGGATGATAAAGTCAACAAGTTGCAATTAATGAGCTATTCCAAAGCTCTTCCATTTAAGAGCTCTTATTCTTCACTTTGTAAGATCTTTTCATGCTATCTTGACCTGAGAGAGCCAAGAGGAGAGGGAGAGAGAGGGAGAGAGAGGGAGGAACTTGTGAGGGGGAGTTTGTGAGAGAGATTCACAAATGTTGCTCCAAGCAAGTTTCTAAGGTTTCTTCTCCAGTCTTCTTCCTTCATCCTTTGGGGTTCTAGGGAGGTATTTTTTAGCAATTAGTCAAGATTCTCTGCCTGCTTCAGGAGGAAGCAAAAAGAGTTGGGTTCTCTGCCTCACCAGGGTTGGCGAAAAGGAGTTTTTATAAGGGCTTCTCCACCTTACTGTGGGAGAAAAAGGAGAGTCACGTTTGTAGTGCAATACCCAGAGGGCGTCTCCGGGGAGTGGTCGTAGGTCGACTTGACAGAACCACTATAAATTTTATGTGTTTTTTTCTTACTATCTTCTGCATTTATTTTTCCACATGTTGATTTCTTTGTGGTGATATTAGTTTTTTTTATTTGTGCTTTGCTTAAGTAAATTTTTAAAATACCAATTCACCCCCCCCCCCCCCCTCTTGGTTAGCTTGGGCTAGTTCTTAAGCGATTAACATCCCTATTGAACTTTCAAGTGGTATCAGAGTGTGATTCATAAAAATTAAGTTTGAAAACTTTTTGAATTTTGATCGATGGCTAACAACGAAAATCGTAATACTGCGGAAGGGTATTCTACTACCAGACCACCGTTGTTTGATAATATTTCATTTGATTTTTGGAAAACTCGCATGTCTACATTTTTGCAATCGATTAACTATCGCACGTGGATGCTAGTTAAGGATGGTTATACACCTCCAACTGGAAAACTTAATGGTGTTACTGTTCCACTTCTTTTTATTGAATGGACTCTAGATGATAGGGATATTGCACAACTTAATGCAAAATGTCTGAACTGCTTTTTTGTGCTTTAAAATCTAAAGATTACATGTTTGTTTCTACTTGATCTATTGGTAAAAAAATTTGGGATAAATTGTATATTACTTATGAAGGAACTAATGAAGTTAAGCAATCCCGATTAAATATTCTTTTGCATGATTACAAACTTTTTCGTCTGAAACCTTCTGAATCGATTTCTGAAATATATACAAGGTTTACTCAAATTTGTTGAGATTCGTTCACTATGAATTAGGTTGTTAAACCTAAGCTTATGTCCCAAGGCTATCCAAGAAGGGGGGTGAATTGGTATTTAAAAAAAAATTATCCCTCTTGAGTATGTTAAACCGAAAATAAACTTTAATGAATTTGTTAGAAAAAGTTTTTCAACCACAATTTTTAAAACAAAATATAAAAAATAAAAAGAAGTAAAAATAAAATACACAAAATTTATGGTGGTTTGGTCTAAACCAGACCTACATCCACTCCCCAGAGGCACCCTCTAAGTATTGCATTAATATCAATAGTGTCTCTCCTTTTGCACTCATAGCAAGACGGAAAAGCCTTTACAAACACTCTTTTCACGACTACCCGGTGCGGTAGAGAACCGTCGTCCTTTTACACTATCCCCAGTGTTGGCAGAGAACCGTCGCCCTTTACATTATCCCCAGAGTTGGCAGAGAATCGTCTGTCCTTTCACACTCTCCTAGTGTGGGCAGAGAACCTGAAGCTGTTCACACTCTCCAAGTGTCGGCAGAGAACTGGATCTCCTTGACATATCTGTTGCAAATCTATTTTCATGGCTTATATTTTAATGAATGACAAACATTATTTCTCTTGGACTGCTTGTTGCTTCTAACGTTTCAGGAATCGAAGATCGGACGAACAAGACAAAGCCAATTCAGGATTGCGTAGGTTTAGGGTTGAGTCAGTCTGTATTTTTTTAACCAGTTTGAGTCCACTTGTAATGGTCAAGAGACTGATGCTAAATAACCCTACACACACACACACACTAGAGAGACTTAGAATTTCTGTTTTTGCCCACATCGGCCAGGCCGATATTCATATCGTCCTGGACGATCAGCTTAAAACAGAAAGTCTAAATAAGGATTCTTAATTAAGGCAGCCGACATTAACAAATCAGCCTGAACGATACGTGTATCGGCCAGGACGATAAGCTCAAAACAGAAAGAAGCTGTCGCCATAGACAATTAAGGTATACTGTATTTTTAAATTATCGGCCAGGACGATCCTAGAATCGACCTGGACGATATTCACAAATTATGCCATAATTATTCAGGAAATCAAGGAAGTAATTAAGGATAATTGATACGATCATATCGTCCTGGATGATCGCAGGATCGGCCAGGATGATCCAGTCAAAAACCTTAAGTTACTTCAAGACGATAAACATCGGCAAGCTCGTATCCAGGGCTATTGACAGGACGATTTTCCTCTGATTTGAACTGATCGGCCAGGACGATCGTGAGATCGGCCTGGACGATCAAGCCAATTTTCAATCGTCCTGTTTTGCATCCAGGGCGATGCTCTGGATGATCTTCATTGATTTGTACTGATCGGTCAGGCCGATGTCCATATCGGTCTGGACGATATTGTCGGCAACTTGCAATTAATGAGCTCCTTTGAAGCTCTTCTATTTAAGAGCTCTTGTTAAACATTTTTAAAGACCTTTTGCTGCTGCCTTGACCTGAGAAGACCTTGAGGAGAGAAAGAGAGAGAGGGAGAGAGAGAGGATCTTATGAGGGGGAGCTTGTGAGGGGATTCACAAGGGTTGCTTCAAGGATCGCTCTGCTTGTTCTTCATCTAGATTTTCTCGTCCATGGAAGGGTCGGTAGAGGTAAGGAGTTAGCTTTTGGTTGTGGTTCTCTTCCAGCTTCAGGAGGAAGCAAAAGGAGGTAGGTTCTCTGCCTTACCAGGGTGGCAAAAAGGAGGTTCTTGTGAGGGTTTCTCCGCCTAGCCGTGGGGGCTAAAGGAGAGTCATGTTTTGTAGTGCAATACTTGGAGGGTGCCTCCAAGGAGTGGACGTAGGTCGAGTTGATCGAACCACTATAAATTTCTTTGTTCTTATTTTTGCTTCCGCACTTTTATTTCTGTACTTTGTTTTTCTATGGTGATTTTGGTTTGTGATTTTTATTCTTTGAGAAAAGAAATTTTTAATTACCAATTCACCCCCCCCCCCCTTTTGGTTAGCTTGGGCTAGTTCTATAGGGCTTAACATCCCAAGCGAACTTTCAAGTGGTATCAGAGCGGGATTCGAAAATTTAAGTTTGAAAACTTTTTGAATTTGATCCATGGCTAACCTTGGGAATCGTAACACTACGGAAGGGTATTCTATTACCCGACCTCCCCTGTTTGATAACCTACCTTTTGATTTTTTGAAAACTCGCATGTCAACATTTTCATAATCTACTGATTATCGCCTGTGGATGCTTATTCAAGAAGGTTATTCTCCACCTTCTCGTGAAATTAATGGCATTAAAACTGAAATTTCTTTTACTGAATGGACTTTTGATGAACGAGATCTAGCTCAATTAAATGCAAAATATTTGAACTATTTTTTCTGTGCTTTAAAATCTGAGGATTATATGCGTGTCTCAACTTGTAAAACTGGTAAAGAGATTTGGGATAAATTGTGCATCACCTATGAAGGTACTAATGAAGTTAAACAATCTCGTTTGAACATTCTCTTGCATGACTACGAACTTTTTCGTATGAAACCTCATGAATCAATTTCTGACATGTACACTAGGTTTATTCAGAAAGTTACTTCACTGCATGCACTAGGAAAATAACTTTCAAACTATGAAAAAGTTAACAAGATTTTGAGATGCTTGCCTTCATCTTATGATGCTAAAATCACTGCAATCACTGAATCTAAGGATTTGAACACGTATTCTATTAAAAACTTACTTGTCTCACTCATTGCTTACGAGCAAGGGGTGAATCAAAGAAATCTTGATGCAGGTGAGAAGAAAAAGGAGAAAACAATTGCACTGAAGGCGCACAAATCGGATTCTAAATCTTCTGGGTCTGAAAGCGATGAAGTTTCCTTCATCACAAGGCAATTCAAAAGCTTTCTAAGGAAGAAACAAATGCATCATCAAAGTTGGAGAAAAGGTAAGGATCATAAACATATTAAAGGATCTTCTGATGTTGTTTGTTTTGAATGCAGGAGACCTGGACATGTGAGAGCCGATTGCCCTACGCTTAGAGATCAATCAAGCAAAGGAAAAGGTGAGGAGAAAGCTAAGTCTATGAAGAACAAGAAGAAAAACCAAAGGAGCTTTTGGGCAGAATTTGGTACTGACTCCTCTGAGATTGAACTTGAGGAAGAAACTACAAACTTGTGTTTCATGGGAAAAGATCAAAGTGATCAAGAAGAGGTATGTGAACTTTCCTACGATCAACTTCTTGAAGTTTCAGAAAAAATTCATGCATCATATAAGAAATTAAAGAAAACTCATGCTAGCTTAAAATTAGAATTCTTAAATCTACAAAAAGAGCATGAAATTTTGATTAAAAACCATCGAACAATTGATTCAAATCACATGGCTTTACTTGATGAATTTGATGAGTTAAATAAAAATCATTGTGAGTTAGTTGAAGAGCATGATGCATTGAAAATATCACACGCATCACTTAAATCTGATTTTAAGAAGTCAAAGGAGATAGAGAAAAATTTGAGGATTGAAAATGAAGTTTTAAAAAGCACAAATTTGAAGTTTCAAAATGATTTAGAAGCATATAAGAAAACTAGGATGAATGCTACTTTTAATCAATTTCCAAAACCTAGGAAGAGGCATTATAACTCAAATCACTTAAGAAATCCCTTTCCTGGAGTTAGATGTTTTTCATGTGGCATGCTAGGACACATCTCACATACTTGCACGATTCACCATAGTACACATTGGGTGTGGAGACCTAAGGTGCATGATCCACAGCATATCACACATGCATTGCATTCTTCTCTTCATAAGAAGGAACCCAAACCTGCTTGGGTTCCTAAATCTAACATTTTATAATTTTGCATGAGGGCTCTCACAAAAGACCTCGTGAGAGTATGTGGTACCTGGACTGTGGATGCTCTCGACATATGACTGGTGATGCTAGCCAGTTTGTTGTACTAGAGTCCAGGACTGGAGGCAAGGTTACTCTTGGAGACAACACCACCAGGAAGGTGGTAGGAGCAGGTATAATTGGTAATTCCAAGAACCTTATGATTGAAAATGTTTTTCTTGTTGATGGATTGAAGCACAACTTGCTCAGCATCAGTCAATTCTATGATAAAGGCTTCATCGTGCAATTCTTCGCGGATTCATGCATTGTTAGTTTAAGTAACAACACTATTTTGCAGAGAAAGATGATCAACAACGTCTACATGCTTGATTTAAATAACATTGAATGTACTGCTTCTTTTTGCTTAAAAACTCTGATTGATGATTCTTGGTTGTTGCACAGGAGGCTTTGTCATGCTAGTATGAAAACCCTTAGGAAAGTGACTCAAAAGGACCTAGTTAGAGGTGTCCCCAAACTTAAGTTTACAAATGACCACCTTTGTGATGCCTGTCAACTAGGAAAGCAAGTCCACTCCTCTTTTCACCCAATTAAGGACATTAGCACCTCTAGACCTTTAGAAGTCCTTCACATGGATTTGTTTGGACCCATTAGCACTGCTAGTTTGGGAGGGAAAGTCTATGGTTTTATGATTGTTGATGACTACTCGAGGTTCACTTGGACTAGATTTCTTTCACATAAAAATGAGTCTTTTGAGGAGTTTAAAACTTTTTCTACTTGGATTCAGGAGAAGCTAGATTGTGAGATTTTGACCATCCATAGTGATCATGGGGGAGAGTTTGAAAATGAAAGATTTGGAGATTTTTGTGAGGACAAGGGGATTAGCCACAATTTTTTTGCCCCTAAGACCCCTCAGCAGAATGGGGTAGCTGAAAGGAAGAACCGGACCTTGGTGGAAGCCGCTAGAGCCATGCTTGTTGAGTATTCACTTCCAAAATACTTTTGGGCTGAAACGGTTAACACAGCTTGTTATGTGTTGAATAGGGTGAATGTTAGAGCCAAATTAGAGAAGACTCCCTATGAGATCCTTAAGGGTAGGACACCCAATCTTTCCCACCTTGATGTCTTTGGTTGTAAGATTTTCATTCACAACAATGGGATGTCTCACTTGAGAAAATTTGATCCTAAATCTGATGAAGGAGTATTTTTGGGATATTCTAGTGTTGGGAAGTCTTTTAGGGTGTTTAACAAAAGAATTTTGATGGTGGAAGAAACAACCCATGTAGTTTTTGATGAGTTTGATCCTAAGAAACATGGAGTAGATGATGATGATGTTGGAGAGATTACAAGTGGGTTAGAAAATTTGGGGAAGGGGAGTGAGCACCTAAGTAATGAAGGAGTAGAAGAATTTCCCCAAGGAGTGGAAAATTTTGATGAAAGGGGAGAAACTTCACACACTTTGCCTAGAGATTGGAGATACTCTACTAGTCACTCCAAGGATTTGATCTTAGGAGACCCTTCTAGTGGATTTAAGACTAGACATGGACTTAGGAAGGAGGTGAACCACTCTGCCTTTATTTCTATGACTGAACCCACCACCATTAACCAAGCCCTTTCTGATGAGTTTTGGATTTTAGCAATGCAAGAAGATTTGAATCAATTTGTTAGGAATGATGTTTGGGAACTTGTGGAAAGACCTAAAGGACAAAGTGTAGTTGGAACAAAGTGGGTCTTTAAGAACAAAGTGAATGATTCAGGAGTGGTGGTAAGAAATAAAGCAAGATTGGTGGCTAAGGGGTACAATCAAATAGAAGGGATAGACTTTGAGGAGACTTTTTCCCCTGTAGCTAGATTGGAAGTCATTAGAGTGCTATTAGCCTTTGCCTGTTATAAAGAATTTAAGCTTTTTCAAATGGATGTCAAGAGTGCCCTTTTAAATGGGGAGATAAAAGAAGATGTGTTTGTAGAACAACCTCCAGGTTTTGAGAGCTCCCAATTTTCAAATCATGTGTTTAAATTGAAAAAGGCATTGTATGGTTTAAAGCAAGCACCAAGAGCTTGGTATGAGAGGCTTAGCACATTCTTACTAGAGAGAGAGTTTATCAAGGGAAGTATAGACACCATCCTTTTTATTAGAAGAGTTGGGGATGATTTACTCATTGTTCAGATTTATGTGGATGATATACTTTTTGGATCTTCTAATAAAAATTTGTATGATGATTTTTCTAAAACAATGAGTAGAGAATTTGAGATGAGTTTGATGGGAGAGTTGTCCTACTTTTTGGGGTTTAGCATAAAACAATTAGAAGATGGAACTTTTTTAAATCAAACAAAATACATAAAGGATATTTTGAAGAAATATGAGATGGACAAAACCAAGCCAATTAACACTCCCATGACTTCTAGTGCTCCATTGGATATGGACCCAAGTGGTAAGTCTGTTGATCAGAAGAAGTATAGAGGCATGATTGGATCTTTACTTTACTTGACTGCGAGCCTACCTGACATCATGTTTAGTGTTTGCCTTTGTGCTAGGTTTCAAGCTGACCCTAAGGAATCCCACATGACTGCTATTAAGAGGATTTTTATATACCTTTTGGGGACACAAGGATTAGGGATTTGGTACCCTAGACATAGCACTTCTTTTGAGATTATTGTTTTTTCTGACTCTGACTTTGCAGGATGCAAGGTGGATAGAAAGAGCACTTCTAGAACTTATCAATTCATTGGACAATCTTTGGTCTCTTGGTCTAGTAGGAAGCAAAACTCTATTGCTCTTTCCACTGCTGAAGCTGAATATATTGCTCTTGGAAGTTGTGTGGCCCAAGTCCTTTGGTTGAAATAACAGGTATTGGATTTAGGATTACATGTAAGTACCATCTCAATCTTTTGTGGCAATACTAGTGCCATATGCATCTCTAAGAATCCTATCCAACATTCAATGACTAAACACATTGACATTAGGCATCACTTCATTAGAGATCATGTGACTAAGGGAGACATTCAGTTACACCATGTAACAACTGAAAATCAACTGGCAGACATCTTTACTAAACCACTGGCCTTCGATACTTTCAGCTCTTTAAGGACCAGGTTGGGTGTGATTGACATTAATGCATGAAACATTTTTATTTTCTTTTGTTTTTGTTTCCTTTTTGTTGCTTTAGCTTTTTTTTTGTGTTTTATTTTTCTCTTTTGTCTCTCTTTACTTAGTTTTCAAAAACATCGCTAATATGATACTATATTCCTTGTCCTTGCCTTTGGAAATTTGTAGTCAATATGTTTCTATCTACTCAATCTCTTATATGGTAGGAATACTTTGTGATTGTGTCTCTTTCTTTAACCTATTTTAGTGGCATAGTTTTCTTTTCTAATCAAAAATCTATCTCAAGTTAAAGATTGTTTATGGAATTGAGATCTTTTCTTAAGCTTGCTTAAGCAAATCTATCTTATACTTATAATGTTTAAAGTCTTTTTATCACATCAAGATTTCTCGTTACTCTTGTCCTTGATTATTAATTCTGCTTGTGGTAACTCTTCCTTATGTTAGAGAGAGTGCTCCTATTCTCTAATATCTGAGAAGATATATTCACAACTTTATTTTTAAAAGGTTATAAAAGAGAATATAGCTTGCAAAAAAAAAAAAATTTGGCCAATGATGCCAACAAAAGATGCACAAAGACGCCAAAAATTGAAAAATCTATAAAAAGATGCGCAAAGCTCAATGAAATTGATAAGAGGCATAAAATGAGCCCACTCAAAAGCAAGCTATTCTCCCTTTTTAAATTTTTTAAAACTTAGAAGTGTTGGTTTTCAAAGGCTTGACTTTGATTATTTTGCGATTGTGACAAATTTACTTTACTTCATTATTTTATAAAGATGCTTTTTTTAAGCCAAGTAATGGGTGGATTCCTTTTCTCATATCCAATTAATTTCTTGAGTTAGGTCATTGATTTCAAAAGACGATTCTACCATAAGAGAACATCTGAGCTAAGGGTAACCATGATCGAATATTCTACTATTCTATAGATTGAAGAGCTTATTAACACATTAACTCACAAATTTTTAAATCAATCACATGGAATACTATATCATGTTCATGCCTTGGTTTAAAAAAAAAAAAAAAAGAGGAATCTCTTATGCTTTGCTTTCTTGTACCTTCCTTTTTGATATGTCAAAAGGGGGAGAAGTTTATGAGGTTCTTTTTCCATCAATCCTGAATTTTTGCTATTAACTATTTTTCGTAGTGTTTTGCCATCATCAAAAAGGGGGAGATTGTTGCAAATCTATTTTCATGGCTTATATTTTGATGATTGACAAACACTATTTCTCTTGGACTGCTTGTTGCTTCTAACGTTTCAGGAATCAAAGAACGGACGAAAAAGACAAAGCCAATTTAGGATTGCGTAGGTTTAGGGTTGAGTCAGTCTGTATTTTTTTTACCAGTTTGAGTCCACTTGTAATGGTCAAGAGACTGATGCTAAGTAACCCTACACACACACACTAGAGAGACTTAGAATTTCTATTTTTGCCCACATCGGCCAGGCCGATATTCATATCGTTCTGGACGATCAGCTTAAAACAGAAAGTCTAAATAAGGATTCTTAATTAAGGTAGCCGAAATTAACAAATCGGCCTGGACGATACGTGTATAGGCCAGTACTATAAGCTCAAAATAGAAAGAAGCTGCCGCCATAGACAATTAAGGTATACTATATTTTTAAATTATCGGGCAGGACGATCCTAAGATCGGCTTGGACGATATTCACAAATTATGTCATATTTGTTCAGGAAATCAAGGAAGTAATTAAGGATGATTGATACGATCATATCGTCCTGGACGATCGCAGGATCGGCCAGGACGATCTAGTCAAAAACCTTAAGTTACTTCAGGACGATAAACATCGGCCAACTCGTATCCAGGGCTATTGACAGGACGATTTTCCTCTGATTTGAACTGATCGGCCAGGACGATCGTGAGATCAGCCTGGACGATCAAGCCAATTTTCAATCGTCCTATTTTGCATCCAGGGCGATGCTCTAACCGATCTTCATTGATTTGTATGGATCGGCCAGGCAGATGTCCATATCGGCCTGAACGATATTGTCGGCAACTTGCAATTAATGAGCTCCTTTGAAGCTCTTCTATTTAAGAGCTCTTGTTAAACATTTTTAAAGACCTTTTGCTGCTGCCTTGACCTGAGAATAGCTTGAGGAGAGAAAGAGAGAGAGGGAGAGAGAGAGAGGATCTTGTGAGGGGGAGCTTATGAGGGAATTCACAAGGGTTCCTTCAAGGTCACTCTGCTTGTTCTTCATTTAGAGTTTCTCATCCGTGGAAGGGTCCGTAGAGGTAAGGAGTTAGCTTTTGGTTGTGGTTCTCTGCCAGCTTCAGGAGGAAGCAAAAGGAGATAGGTTCTCTGCCTTGCCGGGGTGGCAAAAAGGAGGTTCTTGTGAGGGCTTCTCCGCCTAACCGTGGGGGCTAAAGGAGAGTCACGTTTTGTAGTGAAATACTTGGAGGGTGCCTCCAAGGAGTGGACATAGGTCGAGTTGACCGAACCACTATAAATTTCTGTGTTCTTATTTTTTCTTCCGCACTTTATTTTTTTGTAGTGATTTTGGTTTGTGATTTTTATTCTTTGAAAAAAGAAATTTTTAATTACCAATTCACCCCCCCCCCCTCTTGGTTAGCTTGGGCCAGTTCTATAGGGCTTAACATCCCTAGTGAACTTTCAAGATCTTCTCACAATAAATCTAGAAGGAAGAAAGAAAAGAATGATGTAATCCCAAATCACAAGTAGAGATTCTTACCTTTGAATACAAAGTGAAGCCTTCATGCTCCAGTGGTAGGAATCCTCCTTTGAATGCTCTCTCAAACTCTCTCCTTGACTCTTTTTTAAATAGGCACGAAGATCAATGAGCAAAAAGATTGGGTGGCAGTCTAAATTGGACTATATATTAGAAAGACAAGAAAACCGTCTAAAGCTGCAAATTCTTCAAGTCACCACGAAATGAATCATCCCGTACTATTGTGGATCGTTCTGGGCTATTTTACTTAAAGTGTCGGAAATGATCCTAATGTATATTGGTACGAAATATGTTCGTACACGATCATCATTCCGTACGAACTAGGTTCGTCCGGTATGATCATTTTTACCATAGGTCGGTTCCCAAATAACTGTATGGAAGTAACCAATTTTGGTAAGTCGGTTCACATCGTCCTGGGACGAACAGGACTTCATCCGAATAAAATTTTTACAGAGAGCAACTCATCCTGGCACGATAATGAACTTCGTCTGAACAAAATTTTTACAGAGGAGAATTCATCCTGGGATGATTTGGATTTCGTCTGGACAAAATTTTTACAGAGAAGAAATCATCGTGGCATGATTATAGATTTCGTCTGAACGAAATTTTCATAGAGCCTAACTCGTCCTGGATGATCAGGACTTAGAAAAATTTTCTCCAACTTCTATTCGTTCCATTGCTCTCACGGAGAGAAAACTGACCTAATCGTCCCGTACGAACTATGTTCGTCCAGTACGATCAGTACAAATTTTGTAAGATCTCCTTAAGTGTGTGTGTGTGTGTGTGTGTTTTTATTCACTCAATTACAATCACTACCTCTCAATTCAAGGAACAATTTAAAGCTTCAATATGCAAAGAATTGTATGCTGAATTTGATTTGAAGTCTTCATAGTTTGGAGTTCAATTTCCCTGAAATGTTAGTACATACAAGAGCAAAAAACAAATTTTTCAAGAAGTGTTAGGAGATAACTACACATAAAATAATAATATTTGGAATCATCAAAACTATACAAGTTGCAAAAATGTAAAACATGTAAACATCAACTCTCTTAACAATCTCCCCCTTTTTGATGATGGTAAAACAATTACAATTTGTAGGATTGTAAATTCTAACAATCTTCTAAACTCCCTCTGAATTGATGAATGCATGAAAATAAGAAGGCATTGATTCAAAAAAATTATTTTTGTTTTCCAAAAAAAAATTATACAGAACAAAACAACAACATAATCACAAAAATAACATAATCACAACATAATCACAAAAATAAAATAAACACAAGATACACGACTCACAAGAACCAAGACACAATTGACACAAGAATAAGACACAATTCAACAAACAACTTCTCCCCCTTTTTGACAACAGCAAAAAGTGAAGAAGAAAAAGACTTGAAATGTGAGTAGAGATATGAAAATCATTTGATAATTTTATCTTAACAGTGATTGAAATAAGTTATGCAAATAAAATTAAAATATTAGGTAAATCATAAAAATTCATATAATTTAAGAAGAGATATAACATAGATAATAAAACAAATTTATCAAAGACATGTAACAGTTTAGACATTAAGATAGAGAAAATCATTGTAATAAGGATGAATAAAAAATTATATATTTCAAATTTTAATATCAATTATAAATGAATATAAGATCAATTTGAATTAAGAGATTAAAAAAGTTTGAAAAGAAATTACTATCACATGTGGTGCTTTGCGCATCTTTTTCATAGTTGTGGCACATTTTTGTACATCATTTTTACTTTGGGCTTATTTTGTGCCTCTTTTTCACATTGCGAACCTTTGCGCATTACTTTTGATTTTTTTTTTTTACTTTTACACAATTTGCAAGAGTAATTTTATTCTTTACAAAAATAATAATCTAAAATTTCAAATCTTGCTAAGTGCATAAATAATGATTGATAAGTGAAATATAAAATAAGAAAATATCATAATTGTAATAATATTAACAATAATAGAGTCTAAATAAGAGACAAAAAATTGAAAATCCTAATAATATAAAGTTATAAGCAAAACTTAAACTTAGAATAATTAGATTTTCTAATGAATTTAATTTTTCTTGCAATTCAGATTATAGCACGATTAATATTAAAAATCTGATGGTTTACATAAAGTCTAACAAACATTTCAAAAGTAAATTTAAATGAAAACACAAGAAATTATATTGATATCATTTTAAATATTACAAGGATTCATCAAGATATCAATACAATAACTAAAATAAAGAAGAAATACATAAAACTACTAAAAGCGAACAACAACTAACACATAAACAATAACAATACAAACACAAGACAGAAAGTGCAACAATCACTCGGACGATCCCTGATCTAGAGGAGGAGGAGCACTACCAAAGAGGTTAAAATATGTATTCATCACAAGTACATTGGTACTAATATCATTCATTTGCTCCCTCATATAGCCCATGTCATGTTGATATTGAGCTCGCTGCTGCTGTAAATGAGTCTCAATTTGATCAAAGCGATGATTAAAATGAGTCTCTAACTGATCAAATCTTTGAACCAAATTCTGATAATTTGGTTCATTTGCAGGAGCAGGTGCACCTTCTGGCTCTTCTTCTATATCATTGATGACATGTGCTTTTCCTGATTCCTCCTTGAAGATAGCTCTAAATGATCCATCATTGTAATAGAGTGGTTCTTCATATTCTTGATCAGGATGAGCCATGTTATACTTCTTTTGCAGAACATAGGAAACTAAGTGTCCTAAATCAATATTCTTTTTTCTTTTCTTTTATGCATGGCCAATTTCAGAAAGCCCATAAAGGTAGTCAAGAATAAGTTGGGCTTCATCTATGGGTTTATTGCTCATGATTAAGAAGGTCACCATGGAAAGAAGTGGGGTAATATTGACTCTATCACCAGCTTTTGGAATGATTGAAGTTCTAAGAATGTGCTAGATGATGCGTGCATTATGGACAAGACCAGATACCCTAGCCACATGCTCAGTTAAACCATTTCCTCTAATCACCCTATTGATTTCATACCATTTATATGTATCATTGGTGATTAAGGTATGGGCTCTACTCCCTCACTCCTTAAATTTAGAAAAGCTCCTAAGTCGTGTTTAGTGATTTCAACTTTCTATTTGAAAACAAAGGATCAAATCACAGAGTGGTCAGAATGGAAGGATATATTGGCTAGAAAATAGTGAAAGGTTTCTTTGTTATAGAGGTGGACCAGAGTAAGGATAAATTGAAATTGAGTCAAAGCAAACAAATGCAATACCTTAAAGGTAATATCTTCTTGAATTAAAAATTGGGAATGAGTGATTTTGGTAGAAGCAAATTTAGGAAAAGAATCCTCATTTGCTTTGGACATAAAGTTTTCAAACGAATTCCTATGAGGCTTTTTGGCTAAGACCTTCTAACGCTTGCTTGAACTGGCCATTTGAAAGTGACCTAGAGTAAGAAAGGAGTTGAAAGTGATGTTTAGAGAGTGACAATTGAGTTGAAAAGACTGCCTATATATTGAAAACGATTCGTTCGTACTAGACGAAAATAATTCATCCCGTACGAAATTTTTGATCGTCCCGTACGAAAATATTTCATATAGACGATCTAATACGACCAAAATAAAATGGCTTTTCATAATCAATGTGACTTACGAAGCATCCTTTCGTACAGACTTTTGACCAGTCTGATCGTACAAACAAATATGTGTTTGTCCTGGGACGATCAGAACTTATATCTTTTTAATGGCAGTTAAAACCGTCCCCTACATCGAACTAACATGTGTTCGTCCAGACGAACCAAAGGTTCGTACAGAAGAAGTTCAAATTAAAAACTACCTTATCCATTCAATTGCTTCATTCATTCGTCCCGTCATTTAAAAAAAAAATATTTCTTCCCGGACGATCATGACGATCGTACAGACGAAGTACATTAAAAATTGCACTCAAACGGTTCAAAATCCATCATTTTGTCACACTACAAAAATCGTCCCGTGCGAAAATTTTTCGTCTCGGATGATGATGACAAAAAAAAATGTTTCACTCAAACAAAAACTAATATTCAAAAAACAAAACAAAATAAATACCAAAAATAACGAAGAAGCACAGACTCTAAAAGGAAAAAATCACACAAACAAAATCATAAATACATACAAAACATTTAATTAATAACCAAACATCAATGTTGCAAGAACATTTTTATTTAAGCATTCAAATCAATAACACCAAGCCTTATTCTTAATGTACTGAAGGTATCAAAGGCTAAAGGTTTTGTAAAAATGTCTGCAAGTTGATTTTCAGTTGAAACATGTGTGAGTTCAATTTCTCCCTTGGATACATGATCCCTTATGAAATGATGCCTTATGTCAATGTGTTTGGTTCTAGAATATTGAATAGGATTTTTGAAAATGCAAATAGCACTAGTATTGTCACAATAAATTGGAATAGTGCCTATAGTTAATCCTAAATAAATCAACTGTTATTTTAACCAAAGTACTTGTGCCACACAACTTCCTAATGCAATGTATTCAGCTTCTGCAGTAGATAGGGCTACTAAATTTTATTTTCTATTGGACCAAGAGACTAAAGAATTTCCAATGAATTGACATGTTCCAGAAGTGTATTTCATATCCACCCTACATCCTACAAAGTCAGAATCTGAATAATCAATTATTTCAAATGAAGAGCTAAACTTTGGATACCAAATTCCTAAGTTTTGAATTCCTAACATATATCTTAAAAATCCTTTTCACTGCTGTCAAATGTGATTCTTTTGGGTCTGATTTAAATCTAGCACATAAGCAAACACTAAACATGATATCAGGCCGGCTAGCAGTCAAGTAAAGTAAAGATCCAATTATCCCTCTAAATTTCTTTTGATCAACAGATTTTCCCTTAGGGTCCTTATCCAACTGAACTGAGGAACTCATTGGTGTACTTACAGGTTTAGCATTGTCCATTTCATACTTTTTGAGAATGTCCTTAACATACTTTGATTGACTTAGAAATGTTCCTTCCTCTATTTGCTTAATGCTAAAACTTAGAAAGTAACTTAAATCTCCTATTAGACTCATCTCAAATTCACTACTCATTATTTTAGAAAAATCATCACAAAGATTTTTATTTGAAGATCCAAAAATGATATCATCCACATAAATTTAAACACTGAGTATATCCTTTTCACATTTCTTCAAAAAAAGAGTTGTATCCACATTTTCTTCCAAATTTTCTTCCAAGTTCAATTTATCAATCTTTTGGGAGTTAATCTCAATTTCATCTTCTATAATATTTGGCTCTTTCATATTTCCAGATTCATCAAATATAACATGTGTGGTTTCCTCAATTATCAAAGTTATTCTATTGAATACTCTATAAGATTTGCCAATATTTGAGTATCCAACAAAAATTCCTCATCTGATTTTGGATCAAATTTTCCTAAGGCAGATTTTCCATTATTGTGAATGAACACCTTGCAACTAAAAACATGCAAATGAGACAAATTAGGTGTTCTCCCTTTTAGCAACGCATAGGGTGTTTTATTCAATTTAGATTTTATATTTACCCTATTCAGAACATAACATGCTGTGCTAACTGCCTCAGCCCAAAAATATATAAGAAGTGAATATTCTGCCAACATTGCTCGGGCGGCTTCTATTAATGTTCTATGTTTTCTTTTGACTACCCCATTCTGCTGAGGGGTTCTAGGTGCAAAAAAGTTGTGATCAATTCCTTTTTCTTTATAAAATTCTTCAAATCTCTCATTCTCAAATTCTCCTCCATGATCACTTTAAATAGAAATAATTTCACACCCTAATTTCCTTTGAATCCAACTCAAAATTTTTTTAAATTTCTCAAATGATTTACTCTTATGAAATAGAAATCTAACCCATGTGAATCTTGAGTAATCATTCACAATCACAAATCCGTATATCTTCCCTCATAGACTTACAATTCCAACTGGCCCAAAAAGATCCATATGTAAAATTTCCAATGATTTACTAGTTTTAAGAACCTTATTGGACTGAAAAGAGGACTTCACTTTCTTTCCTAATTGACATGCATCACAAAGGTGATCCTTAGTAAAGTCTAGTTTGGTATACCTCTCACTAAGTTCTTTTGGGTAATCCTCCTAAGGTTTTCATGCTAGAATGACAAAGTCTCCCATGCCAAAGCCATGACTCATCAAATACAGTTTTCAAACAAAAAACTATAGGAGTTTGAATGCAATTTAAATCTAGCATATAAGCATTGTTTACCCTATTTCCATTCAAAACATCTTTACCATTTAGGTTTAATATGCAGCTATTAGGAAAAAATTTTATATAGTAACCTTTATCACATAGCTGACTTATACTTAATAAATTATGTTTTAAGCCTTCAACCAATAATACATTATCTATGAAAAAATTCTTTAAATTTTTAATTATACTTGTCCCAACCACCTTCCTTGTGGTGTTATCTCCAAGTGTAACATTGCCTCCACTCATGGCTTACAGCGTTATGAATTGAGCAGTATCTCCAGTCATGTGCTTTGAACATCCGCTATCATGGTACCATATGCTCTCCCGAGGTCTTGTGTGAGAGCGACCCTCTTCTTGATCTAACTGATCAAGACTGTCAGCCATTAAGCACAGAATAGCGACTTCCTCTTCTTTTTCAGTCTCTGATGAATCTGAAGCTGAGTCTGCCCAGAAAGCTTTTTGTAACATCTTTCTGCCCTTCTTTACAGTAGGTTTCTCCTCTACCTTTTCCTTGCTAGGATTGGCTTTGAGTTTAGGGCAATCCATCTTTATATGTCCAGGTTTCCTGAACTCATAGCAAATAATATCATTTGAAACCTTAATATTTTTATTGAATTTACCTCTATTCCATTGCTGGCGTTTCTTCTGTTTTCTCTTTAGAAAGCTTCTGAATTGTCTAGTCATCAATGTGATGTCTTCTTCATCCTCAGGTTGTGAGTGTTCACTCTCAGACTCTTCCACATTCAGTGCTATGTTCTTCTCCCTTCGTGATTCACCTGCATCAATCTTTCTTTGGCTAACTCCTTGCTCGTAAGCAATAAGTGAACCAAGAAGATTATCAATAGAATAAATGTTTAAATCCTTAGACTCTGTAATTGTAGTAATTTTAGCACCATAAGAAGTAGGTAAACAACAAAAAATCTTATTAACCATTTCAGCATTTATCAGTTCCCTACCAAGTGCATGCAAAGAGGTGACTATCTGTGTGAATCTTGTATACATGTCAAAAATGGATTCTTTAGGTTTCATGCAAAACAATTCATAATCATGCAACAAAATATTGAGTCTAGATTGTTTAACCTCATTAGTCCCCTCATATGTTATACAAAGTCTATCCCATATGTCCTTTCCACTTTTGCAAGTGAAAACCCGCATGTAGTCTTCCAATTTTAAAGCATGAAAGAAACTATTCAAGTATTTAGCATTTAGTTGTGCTAAGTCACGTTCTTCTACTGTCCAGTCAGCAAAAGGTGTTTCAACTATAACTCCATCAACTAATCTAGTTGGTTTTGTATATCCTTCCTGGACTAAGATCTAATAATGATAATCAAGTGACTATAAGAAGGTAGAAATGCGTGTTTTCCAAAAATCAAAAGGTATATTGTCAAACAGTGGAGGTCTAGTAATAGAGTAACCCTTAGGTGTCTTTCGATTTCAAAATTTAGTCATTCACGTTATTCAAAAGGTAGTTTAAACTTATGATTTTGAAACAAAGCTCTAATATCACTTGTTGAGATTCATTCACTATGAATTAGGTTGTTAAACCTAAGCTTATGTCCCAAGGCTATCCGAGAGGGGGGGGGGTGAATTGGTATTTAAAAAAAAATTATCCCTCTTGAGTATGTTGAACTGAAAATAAACTTTAATTAATTTTTTAGAAAAAGTTTTTCAACCACAATTTTTAAAACAAAATGCGGAAAATAAAAAGCAGTAAAAAAAAGAGACAAAATTTATAGTGGTTCGGTCTAAACCAGACCTACATCCACTCCCCAGAGGCACCCTCCGAGTATTGCACTAATACCAATAGTGTCTCTCCTTTTGCACTCACAGTAAGGTGGAGAAGCCTTTACAAACACTCTTTCCACCACTACCCGGTGTGGCAGAGAACCATCATCCTTTTACACTATCCCTAGTGTTGGAAGAGAACCATCGTCCTTTATACTATCCCTAGTATTGGCAGAGAACCATCCGTCCTTTCATACTCTCCTAGTGTGGGCAGAGAACCCGAAGCTGTTCACTCTCCAAGTGTCAGCAGAGAACCAGATCTCCTTGACAGATCTTCTCACAAGAAATCTAGAATGAAGAAAGAAAAGAGTGATGTAATCCCAAATCACAAGTACATATTCTTACCTTTGAATACAAAGCGAAGTCTTCACGCTCCAGTGGTAGGAATCCTCCTTTGAATGCTCTCTAACACTCTCTCCTTGACTCTTCTTTCAATAGGCACGAAGATTAATGAGTAAAAAGATTGGATGGAAGTCTAAATTAGACTATATATAGGAGAGACAAGAAAAGCCGTCCAAAGCTGTAAATTCTTCAAGACAACACAAAATGAATCGTCTCGTACAATCGTGGATCATCCTGCACGATTTTATTTAAAGTATCAGAAATTATCCTAATGTATATTGGTACAAACTATGTTCGAACATGATCATCGTCCCGTACGAACTAGGTTCATCCAGTACGATCAGTTATACCATATGTCGGTTCCCAAATAACTGCATGGACGTAACCAATTTTTGTAAGTCGGTTCACATCATCCTTGGACGAACAGGACTTCGTCTGGACAAAATTTTTATAGAGAGCAACTCGTCCTGGCACGATAATGAACTTCGTTTGAACAAAATTTTTACAGAGAAGAATTTGTCCTGGGACGATTTGGATTTATTCTGGAAGAAATTTTTATAAAGAAGAAATCGTCCTAGCATTATTATAGATTTTGTCTGAACGAAAATTTTACAGAGCCTAACTCGTCCTGGGACGAAAATAATTTCGTCCTAGACGATCAGGGCTTAGAAATATTTCTTCCAACTCCTGTTCATTCCATTGCCTTACGGGTAGAAAATTGACCTGATCGTCCCGTACAAACTATGTTCGTCCAGTACAATCAGTACAAATTTTGTAAGATCTCCTTAAGTGTATGTGCGTGTTTTAATTCACTCAATTACAATCACTCCCTCTCAATTCAAGGAATAATTTAAAGCTTCAATATGCAAAGAATTGTATGCTGAATTTGATTTGAAGTCTTTATAGTTTGGAGATCAATTTCTTTGAAATGTTAGTACACATAAAAGTGAAAAACAAAATTTTCAAAAAGTGTTAGGAGATAACTACACATAAAATAATAATATTTGGAATCGTCAAAACTATACAAGTTACAAAAATATAAAACATGCAAATAGCAACTCTCTTAACAAAATTGTTACTTCTTTACATGCCTTAGGAAGAGAACTCACTAATTATAAAAAAAGTGAATAAAGTTTTGAGATGCTTGCCTTCATCTTTTGATGCTAAAATCATTGCAATTACTGAATCTAAAGATTTGAATACTTATTTGATTGATAACTTACTTGGCTCACTCATTGCTTATGAGCAAGGGGTGAATAAAAGAAATCTTGATGCATATGAGAAAAGAAAGGAAAAAACTGTGGCATTAAAAGCCAACGACACGAACAGTGATTCTTCCGGGTCTAAAAGCGATGATATTGCTTTAATCACAAGGCAATTCAAAAGCTTTCTAAGAAAGAAGCAAAAGAACCATCAAAAGTGAAACAAAGGTAAGGGAAACAAAAATTTTAAGAGTTTTAATGATATGATTTGCTTTGAATGCAGGAAGACAGGAAATGTTAAAGCTAATTTCCCTACACTTAAGTCTCACCCAAGTAAGGAGAAGGGTGAGGAGAAACCCAAGTTCATGAAGGACAATAAAAGATTCCAAAAGGTATTCTAGGAGAATTTTGCATCGGATTCATCTGAGACTGAACCTGAAGAGGAGATAACAAACTTGTGCTTAATGACAGACAATCATCTTGATCAAGGTGACCAAGAAGAGGTATGTGAACTAACCTATGAGCAACTCATTGAAGTTTCTGAAAAAATGTATGCATCATATAGGAAGCTTAAGAAAACTCATGCTAGTTTGAAATTAGAATTTTTAAATTTATAAAAAGAGCATGAAATTCTTTTTAAAGATAATTCTACAATTGATACTAATCACATGGATTTACTTTATGAGTTTGATGCATTAAACAAAAAACATGCTAATTTATATGATACTTATAATTCTTTAAAATTAATCTATGCTGATTTAGAAAAAGAATATAAAAAATTAGAAAATCTAAAAGCTTTTGAAAATAAAAAACCTTCATTTCATGCATCACATAAAAAGCATCACCATAGATTAGTGCATCCTTTTCTTGGAATTAGATGTTTTTCATGTTCCATGTTAGGACATATTGCGCACACTTGCACCATTCACCGTCGTCCACATTGGGTTTGGAAACCAAAATTGCATGATTCACAGTATAACACACATGCATTGCATTCCACTTTCCATAAGAAGGGACCCAAACCTATTTGGGTTCGTAAATCTGACATTTGATGATTTTATAGGCAAGCTCTCACAAAAGGCCTCGTGAGAGCATGTGGTACCTGGACAGCAGATGCTCTCAACATATAACTAGCGATGCCAATTAATTCATTTTGCTGGAGACCAAGACAGAAGGCAAGGTTACTCTTGGAGACAACACCACCAGGAAGGTGGTAGGCTTATGTATAATTGAAAATTCTAATAACCTTCTGATTGAAAATATTTTGCTTGTAGATGGACTGAAACATAACTTTCTCACCATCAGTCAGCTTTGCGATAAGGGCTTCATCATAAATTTTTTGGCAAATTCATGCATTATCATCTTAAATAATATCATTGTTTTGTAGGGAAAGCAGATCAACAATGTTTACATGCTTGATTTAAATAATATTGAATGTACTGCTTCATTTTGCTTAAAAACTACTATTGACGATTCATGATTGTGGCGCAGGAGATTATGTCATGCCAGTACGAAAACCCTTAGGAAAGTGACCCAAAAAGATCTAGTTAGAGGTATCCCTAAACTTAAGTTTTTAAAAGACCACCTTTGTGATGTCTGTCAATTAGGAAAGTAAGCCCACACAACCTTTTACTCCATTAAGGACATTAGCACCTCTAGACCTTTAGAAGTTCTTCACATGGATTTGTTTGGACCCATTAGCACTGCCAGCTTAGGAGGAAAAGTCTATGGTTTTGTGAATGTTGATGACTACTCGAGGTTCACTTGGACTAGATTTTTGTCACATAAGAATGAGTCTTTTGATGAGTTTAAAACCTTCTTCACTTGGATCCAAAAAAGCTAAGTTGTGAGATTTTGACAATCTAAAGTGACCATGAGGAGAGTTGAAAATGAGAGATTTGGAGACTTTTGTGAGGATAAGGGGATTAGCCACAACTTCTAAGCTTTTAGGACCCCTCAGCAGAACGGGGTAGCTGAAAGGAAGAACTAGACCTTAGTGGAAGCCGCTAGAGCCATGCGTACTGAGTATTCACTTCCAGAATACTTTTGAGCTAAAGCGATTAATACAACTTATTATGTGTTAAATAAGGTGAATATTAGAGCCAAATTAGATAAGACACCCCATGAGATCCTTAAGGGTAGAATACCAAATCTTCCCCACCTTCATGTCTTTGGTTGTAAGGTTCTAATTCACAATAATGGGAAGCCTCACTTAGGAAAATTTGACCCAAAATCTGATGAGGGAGTGTTCTTAGGATATTCTAGTGTTAGGAAGTCTTTTAGGGTGTTTAATAAGAGTACATTGATGGTGGAGGAGACTACTCATATAGTGTTTGATGAATTTGATCCTAGGAAGCCTTAAGTTAAGGATGATGATGTTAGAGAGATTACCATTGGAGTAAAAAATTTGGAGAAGAGGGTAAACCCCCAAAATACTAAAGAAGTTGGAGAGAATACCCAAGGAGTAAAAAATGAAGATCTGGAGGAAAGGGTTGAACCTACGCACATTTTGCCTAGAGATTAGAGATACTCTTCGAGTCACCCTAAAGAATTGATCTTAGGAGATCCTTCTGAAAGAGTTAGGACTAGGCATGGACTTAGGAAGGAAGTGAACCACTCTGCATTTATCTCAATGACTAAACCCACCAACATCGATCAAGCCCTTTTCGATGAGTTATGGATTTAAGTCATGCAAGAAGAGTTGAACCAATTATTTAGGAATGATGTTTGGGAGCTTATAAAGAGACCAAAGGGACAAAGTGTAGTTGGAACCAAATGGGTCTTTAAGAATAAAATGAATGATTCTGGTGTAGTGGTTAGGAATAAGGTAAGATTAATGGCTAAGGGATACAACCAAATAGAAGGGATTGATTCTGAGGAGACCTTTTCCCCTGTAGTTAGATTGGAAGCCATTAGAGTGCTATTAGCCTTTGCCTATTATAAGGGATTTAAGCTTTTCCAAATGGACGTTAAGAGTTCCTTTTTAAATGGGGTAATAAAAAAGGATGTGTTTGTAGAACAACCCCCAGGTTTTAAGAGTTCCCAATTTCCAAATCATATTTTCAAGTTAAAAAAGGCCTTATATGGATTAAAACAATCACCCATAGCTTGGTGCGAGAGGCTTAGCATATTCTTACTAGAAAAGGAGTTTGTTAAGGGGAGCATAAACACCACCCTTTTCCTGAGGAAAGTAGGAGATAATTTACTCATTGTTCAGATCTATGTCGATGATATACTTTTTGGATCTTTTAATAAAAGGCTATGTGATGATTTTTCTAAAACAATGAGTAAGAAGTTTGAGATGAGTGTGATGAGAGAGTTGTCCTACTTTTTAGGGTTTAATATAAAACAAATGGATGATAAAATATTTTTTAATCAATCAAAATATATAAAGACATCTTGAAGAAGTATGAAATGGATGAAGCCAAGTCAATTAATACTCCCATGACCTTAGGAATTCAGTTGGACAAAGACCCAAATGAAAAAATTAGTTGATCAGAAGAAGTACAAAGGGATGATTGGATCTCTACTTTACCTGACTGCTAGCTGACCTGATATCATGTTTAGCGTTTGTCTCTGTGCTAGATTTTAAGCTGATCCTAAGGAATCCCACCTAACTGCAGTTAAGAGAATTCTTAAATATCTTTTAGGGACCCAAAACTTAGGAATCTGGTACCCTAGGCACAATACTTCCTTTTAGATTATTAGATTTTTTGACTCTAACTTTACTGGATGTAAGGTGGATAGAAAAAGTAATTCAAGAACCAGTCAATTTATAGGATAATCTTTAGTCTCCTGGACTTGTAAAAAGTAAAGCTCAGTTGTACTTTCCACTACTAAAGCTGAGTACATTGCTTTAAGAAGTTGTGTGGCCCAAGTCCTTTAGTTGAAGCAGCAAGTTCTAGATTTTGGATTACCTGTATGCATAATTCCAATCCTTTGTGACAATACTTATGTCATCTGCATTTCTAAGAATCCTATCCAATATTCAAGGACCAAGCACATAGATATAAGACTGTTGAGTCTAATGAATAGGTTGTTAAACCTAAGTTAATGTCCCAAAGCTACCAAGAGGGGGGTGAATTGGTATTTAAAAATATCTCTCTTTTTGATAAATTGAACCGAAATTAAACTTTAATGAATTTTTATAAAAAGTTTTTCAACCACAATTTTTAAACACAAAAAAAATACAGAAAATAAACAACACACGATTTATAGTGGTTCGGTCTAAACCAGACCTACATCCACTATCCAGAGACACCCTCTGAGTATTGCACTAATACCAATAGTGTCTCTCCTTTTGCACCCAAAGCAAGGCGAAGAAGAATTTACAAAAAAATCTTTTCACCACTACTCGGTGCGCAGAGAGCCGTCATCCTTTCACACTCTTCTAGTGTGGGCAGGGAATCCTTCGTCCTTTCACACTCTCCTAGTGTGGGCAGAGAACCCTTCATCCTTTCACACTCTCCTAGTGTAGGCAGAGAACCCTTCATCCTTTCACACTCTCCTAGTGTGGGCAGAGAACCCTTCGTCTATTCATAATCTCCAAGTGTCGGTAGAGAACCGGATCTGCTTGACAGATCTCCTCACAAGAAATTTATAAGGAAGAAAGAAAAAGAGTGAAATAATCTCAAATCACAAGTAGGAAATCTTACCTTTTAACACCAACCAAAGCCTTCACGCTCCAGTGGTAGAAATCCTTCTTTGAATGCTCTCTCTCACTCTCTCCTTTACTCTTCTTCCAATAGGCACGTAGATCAATGAGCAAAAAGATTGGGTGGCAGTCTAATTTGGACTATATATACAAAGGACAAGAAAAACTGCAAGTTTTCAATTCTGTACGCAGTGGATCATCCCGTACGATCGTGGATCATCCAGGACGATTTTACTTAAAGTGTCAGAAATAATCCTAATGTATTTTGGTATGAACTATGTTCGTACACACTCATCGTGCCGTATGAAACGGTTATTCTATAGGACAGTTCCCAAATTTCTACAATATGGAACCAACTGTGGTAAGTCAGTTCAGTTTGTCCTGGGACGAATGTGTTTCGTCCTGGGACGATTTTATACAGACAGTTTTGTCCAAAGACGAAGGTTCACTTCATCCTGTATGATCTCAAATAGAGAGTTTCGTCCAGGGATGAAGGTTCACTTCATCCTGTACGATCTCAAAAAAAGAGTTTCATCCAGGGACGAACCATACTTTTTGTTTGGACGAACAGTGCAAGGTGAGAATCCCGAGATGTTCGTCCCGGGATGAATATCAAATTCGTTCTGGATGATTAGGACTTAGAAAAATTTTCTCCCGCCTGTTCGATCCAATGCTCTTCCTAGGGGTTAATTGACATGATCGTCCCGTACGAACTAGATTCATCCCGTACGATCATTTCACCAAAATTGTTCCCCAAGTGTGTGTGTTGTGATTTTTCACTCAATTACAATCACTCCCTCTCATTTCATAACTTATAATATACAAATGAATATTTGCTAAAAATGATTTGAAGTCTTCATAGCTTGGAGTTGATTTTCCTGAATTGTTAGTACACACTAGAGCAAAAACAAATCTTCCAAAAAGTGTTAGGAGATATATAAAATAATAATATTTGAAATCATCAAAATAATATAAGTTGCAATAATGTAAAACATGCAAATAGTAACTTTCTCTATAATCTCCCCTTTTTTGATAATGGCAAAACAATTATTATTTGTAGGATTTCAAATTCTAAGAATCTCCTAAACTCCCCCAGAATTGATGAATACATGAAAAATAAGGAGGCGTATAATTAAATTTTTTTTTATTATTTATTTTATTCAAAACACACAACTATAACAATGAAAAACATAAAAGGACTATCAAGACTATTAAAAACAAATAAAAAAGAAAACAAATAATTTCTTCCCCTTTTTGACAACAGCAAAAAGTGAAGAAGAAAAGAATGCTAGAAATGTAAGCAGAAGTATGAAATTTATTTGATATTTTATCTTGAAAGTGATTTAAATAAGGTATGCAAATAAAATTAAAACATTAGGAAAATCATAAAAATTTCATATAATTTAAGAAGTGATATAACATAGAGAATAAAAAGAATTTATCAAATGCATGTGTCAATTTAGACATTAAGATAAAGAAAATCATTGCACTAAGAATGAATAAAAAATCTATATTTCAAATTTAAATGTCAATTATAAATGAACATAAGATCAATTTGAATTAAGAGATTAAAAGAGTACAGAAAGAAGTAACAACCACATATGGCGCTTTGCGCATCTTTTTTAATTTTTATGGCACATTTTTGTGCATCTTTTTACTTTGGGCTTATTTTGTGCCTCTTTTTGTCATTGCAAATTTTTTGCACATTCCTTTTGATTTTTGTACTTTTGTATAATTTTCAAGAGTAATTGAATTCTTTCCAAAATCAATAATCTAAAATTTCAAAAAAATTTAAGTGCATAAATACTATTTAAAAAGAGAAATACAAAATAAGAAAACATCTAAATTGCAATAATAATATTAAAGATAATGTAGTCTAAATAAGAGACATGAAATTGAAAATTCTAATAAAATTAAGTTATAAGCATCACTTAAATTTAGAATAATTAGATTTTCTAATGAAATTAATTTTAATTCACAATTTAGAATAAAACACTATTAAGATTAAAAAAAATGAATATCATAAAGTCTAACACACATTTCTAAAACATTAAACAACAAAACATTAGAACATATATTGATATCGAATGAAGCTATTACATTTTGAAGTTCAATATATCAATAATAACACAACTAAAACAAGGAAAATACAACAATCTAAAGGAAATTACTAACACATGAACTACAAAGAAACATTGAACAAACACTACAATCATTTAGATGGACCCTGACTTGGAGGAGGAGGAGGAGGTGATTCTGCACCGAAGAGATTGAAGTAACTACTCATCATAAACATGTTGGAATTAATGGCATTAATCTGATCACGCATAAAACCCATATCTTAATTGTACTGAATGTCCTGCTGCTGCAAATGGGTTTCAATTTGATCAAACCTTTGATCAAAATGAGCCTCTAAATTGTCAAATCTTTGAACCAAATCCTGATAATTTGATTCAGCAGCATGTGAAGGTTCAGGTTCTTCTTCTGTTTCACTTAGAACGACATGAGTTTTGCTAGGCTCGTCCTTATTGAAGATAGCCCTAAAGGATGCATCATTGTAGTAGAGTGGTTCTTCAAAGTCTTATTCTTGATGAATTAAATTATACTTTTTTTCTAAAATATAGGCAATCAGATGTCCTGAGGCTATGTTCTTCTTTCTTTTATGATCAATATGATCAATTTCAGAGAGACCATAAATGTAGTCAATTAGAAGTTGAGCCTCATCTATAGGTTGTCTTGTCATTATCAAGTAGGTAACAGTAGAAAGAAGAGGAGTGATGTTGACTCTATCACCAACTTTAGGTATAATGGAAGTTCTTAGTACGTGCTGGATGATACAGGCATCACGTAGTAAAGTTGATACTTTAGGAAAATGATCCTTAACTCTTATTCCTCTAATCACAAGATTAACTTTAGTCCAATCAAAACATATGGTGGTTAAGGTGTGTGCTCTTAAGCCTTCAGTCCTTAAGTTTAGGAAGATACCAAAGTCAGCCTTGGTGATTTTAATTTTCTTTTTGAAAACAAAAGAACTGATGACAGAATGGTCGGAGTTGAATGACATGTTTGCCAAAAAATAGTGAAAGGTTTCTCTATTGTAGAAGTGTACTAAAGTGAGGATTACACCAAATTGAGTAGAGGCAAACAAGTGCATTACCTTAATGGTTAATTGATCCTGTAGGAGAACTCTAGATGGGGTGATTTTCGCAGAGACAAACCTACCAAAGGATTCTTCATTGGCTCTAGAAAGGAAGTTTTCAGATGTATTTCTTGGTGGACCCTTAGACAAGGTCTTTTGGTGCTTGCTAGAACTAGCCATTGAAAGATTTGAAGAGAGGAAAGGTTTGAAAGAGATGTGTGAAAGTGACTGTTCAGTAAAAACTGTCGTCAATTTATAGAAGAACGACTGTTCGTACCTGACAAAAATTTATTCGTCCCGTACGAATTTGATTCGTCCCATACAAAAATATTTTGTATGGACGAACGAATGAGTTTAAAAAATAATGGCTTTTCGTAAACACACAATTTTTGAAGCATCCTTTTGTACAAGATTTTGACCAAAATGATCGTACAGACGAACACGTGTTCGTCCGGACGATCAGAAATTTAATTTGTTTTAATGCCAGTTGAAAATCATCCCCCGCCATGAACCGACGTCTGTTCGTCTGGACGAACCAAAGGTTCGTACGGATGAATATCATAATAAAAATGACCTTATCCATTCAACTATTTTAAGCATTCGTCCTGATGTCTGAAAAAATTTTGTCCTGGATGATATACGATCATACAGAAAAAAATATAATTTTAAAACTGATTAATTTATGCACACGGTTACTCACTGCACAAATCGTCCCGGACGATGATGACCACAAATTTTCATTTTAACACTCAAAAAATAAAAAACAAATAAAAATAAACAAGACAAAACTTAAACACATACTTTGAAGAAGTAAATATCATAAAAACAAACTAAAAAATATAATGAACACAAAACAAAAATATCAATATTGCAGAAAATATTTTTATCTAAGCATTTAAATCAATCACTCCAAGCCTAGTTCTTAATGTACTGAAAGTATCAAAGGTTTGCAAGTTGATTTTATGTTGAAACATGGGTAAGTTCAATTTCTCCCTTGGATACATGATCCCTTATGAAATGATATCTTATGTCAATGTGTTTGGTTCTTAAATGTTGAATAGGATTTTTAGAAATACAGATAGTACTAGTATTATCACAATAAATTGGTATAGTGCCTATAGATAATCTTAAATCAATCAACTATTATTTTAACCAAAGTACTTGTGCCACACAACTTCCTAGTGCAATGTATTCTGCTTCTGCAGTAGATAGGGCCACTGAATTTTATTTTCTACTAGACTATGAAACTAATGAATTTTCAATGAATTGACATGTTCCAGAAGTGCTTTTCCTATCCACCATACAGCCTGCAAAATCAGAATCTGAATAACCAATAATTTAAAATGAAGAGCTAAACTTAGGATACCAAATTCCTAAGTTTTGAGTTCCTAGCAAATATCTTAAAATCTTTTTCACTGCTGTCAAATGTGATTCTTTTGGATCTGATTGAAATCTAGCACACAAACAAACACTAAACATGATATTGGGTCGGCTAGCAGTCAAGTAAAGTAAAGATCCAATAATCCCTCTAAATTTCTTTTGATCAACAGATTTTCCCTTAAGGTCCTTATCCAACTGAACTGACGAACACATTGGTGTACTAACAGGTTTAGCATTGTCCATTTTATATTTTTTGAGGATGTCCTTAACATATTTAGATTGGCTAAGAAATATACCTTCCTCAAGTTGCTTAATGCTAAAGCCTAGAAAGTAATTTAAGTCTCCCATTAGACTCATCTCAAATTCACTACTCATTGTTTTAGAAAAATCATCACAAAGATTTTTATTTGAAGATCCAAAAATGATATCATCCACATAAATTTGAATAATGAGTATGTCCTTTCCAAATTTCTTCAAAAAGAGAGTTGTATCCATACTTCCTTTTTCAAAAGATCTTTTAAGTAGGAAGGTGCTCAACCTCTCATATCAAGCCCTAGGTGCCTATTTTAATCCATATAATGCCTTTTTTAACTGGAAAACATGATTTGGGTATTTAGAATTTTCAAAACCTAGAGGTTGTTCTACAAAGACATCATCTTCAATTACCCCATTTAAAAAGGCACTTTTCACATCCATTTGAAATAATTTGAAACCTTTAAAACAGGTAAAGGCTAGCAAAACCCTAATTGCTTCAAGTCTAGCTACAGAGGCAAAAGTCTCCTCAAAATCAATTTCTTCAATCTGATTATACCCCTTAGCAACTAATCTAGCTTGATTTCTAATGACTACTCCTGAGTCATTTATTTTATTTTTGAATACCCACTTAGTTCCAACAATACTTTAATCTTTTGGCCTTGAAGTTAATTCCCAAACTTTATTTCTTATAAATTGATTCAACTCTTCTTGCATAGCCAATATCCAAAATTTATCAGAAAGTGCTTGATCAATATTAGTGGGTTCTATAGTTGAAATAAAGGCTGAATGATTGACTTTCTTGTTTAATCCACGCCTAGTCCTAACACCCTCAGTAGGTTCACCTATAACCAATTCCCTTGGGTGGTTTTTAGAAAATCTCAAATCTCTAGGCAAAGGGTTTTCTATCTCCAAATTCTCTTTCACATTTTCTTCCAAGTTTATTCTATCAATCTTTTGGGAGTTATACTCAATCTCATCTTTAATAACATTTGGCTCTTCCAAATTTCCGGATTCATCAAATACAACATGTATGGTCTCTTTAATGACCAAAGTTCTTTTGTTGAATACCCTATAAGATTTTCCAACACTTGAATATCCAACAAAAATTCCTTCATCTAATTTTGGATCAAATTTTTCTAAGACAGATTTTTCATTATTATGAATAAACACCTTGCAACCAAAAACATGCAAATGAGACAAATTTGATGTTCTACCTTTTAGCAACTCATAGAGTGTTTTATTTAAATTGGATCTCACATTCATCCTATTCAGAACATAACATGCAGTGCTAACCGCCTCACCCCAAAAATATCTAGGAAGTGAGTATTCTGCCAACATTGCTCGGGCGGCTTCTATTAATGTTCTATTTTTCTTTTCGACTACCCCATTTTGCTGAGGGGTTCTAGGTGCAAAAAAATTGTGATCAATTCCTTTCTCTTTACAAAAATTTTTAAATCTTTCATTCACAAATTCTCCTCTATGATCACTTTGTATAGAAATAATTTTACACCCTAATTTCCTTTGAATCCAAGTCAAAAAAATTTTAAATTTCTCAAATGATTCACTCTTATGAAATAGAAATCTAACCCAAGTGAATCTTGAGTAATTATCCACAATAACAAATCTGTATACCTTCCCTCTTAGACTTACAGTTCCAACTGGTCTAAAAAGATCCATGTGTAAGATTTCCAAAGGTTTACTAGTTCTAAGATCCTTATTGGACTGAAAAGAGGACTTCACTTATTTTCCTAATTGACATGCATCACAAAGGTGGTCCTTAGTAAAGTCTAGTTTTAATATACCTCTCACTAAGTTCTTTTGGGTAAGTCTCTAAAGGTTTTTCATGCTAGAATGACAAAGTCTTCTATGCCAAATTCATGACTCAACAGAAACAATTTTTAAACAAAAGGCAGTAGGAGTATGAATGCAATTTAAATCTAGCATATAAATATTATTTACCCTTTTTCCATTCAACACATTTTTACCATTAAGGCTTAATATGCAGATAGTATGAAAACATTTTACACTATAACCCTTATCACATAGCTGACTTATACTTAACAAATCATGCTTTAAGCCTTCAACCAATAATACATTGTCTATAAAAAAGTTTTTCAAGTTTCCAATCATAACTGATCCAACCACCTTCTTTGTGGAATTATCTCCAAGTATAACCTTGCCTACACTCCTGGATTCCAACGTTATGAAATGAGCAGTATCTCCAGTCATATGCTTTAAACATCTGCTGTCCAAATACCATATACTCTCACGAGGTCTTGTGTGAGAGCGTTCCTGCAAAAATATCAAATGTTAGATCTTGGAACCCAAACAAGTTTGGGTTCTCCTTTAGGCAATTTATAATCAGATGCATGTATGATATGTCTAGGTTTATGTATCTAAGATCTCCACACCAAATTAATTTTCATCTTCAAGATACAGGTGAGTGCTATATGTCCAAGTAATCCAAAATTATTACATTTAACATTAGGAAAAAGATTCCTAAGTTTTCTACCATTTGTTTGTCTTCTAAGGGATTCCATATATTTAGGATAAAATTTAGGATTTGTAATTCTTCAAGTTTTGGGGGTATCCTATTATCCTCGAGAGCTTTTATTTTCAATTTATAGAAAGAGTTCATATTTTCCAAGATTCGATTTGTATAATTGATTCGATATATTTTTCTCTCTGATTCATCCTTAAAAGTTTTAAATTCTTTTTCAAGATCAGTATAAGATGATTTTAAAATCTCATGATTTTTATTCAGGTCATCGTATTCATCAAGTAGTTTCATGTGGTTGTTATCTATTAAAGCATGATCTTTCCTAAGGATTTCATGTTCCTTCTTAAGTTATTCTAATTCTAAACTTACACTAGCATGCATCTTTTTCATTTTCCTATATGCATCATGCATGTGTTCAGAAACTTCAAACAATTCATCATACTTAAGTCACATACCTCTTCTTGATCTGATTGATCAAGACTATCTGTCATCAAGCAAAGATTGGTGACTTCTTCTTCCTTTTCAGTCTCTAATGAATCTGAAGCAGAGTCCGCCCAAAAAGCTTTTTGAAACTTCTTCTTGCCCTTTTTTATAGTTGGTTTCTCCTCTACCTTCTCCTTGCTAAGAGTGGCTTTGAGTTTTGGGCAATCAGTCTTGATATAACCTGGTTTCCTGCATTTATAACAAATCACTTCATTAGAAACCTTACCATTTATATTAAATTTACCTCTATTCCATTGCTGGCATCTCTTCTGCTTCCTCTTCAGAAAGCTTCTGAATTGTCTAGTCATCAATGCAATATCATCTTCATCCTCAGGTTGTGAGTGTTCACTCTCAAACTCTTCCACTTTTAGTACTATATTCTTCTCCTTTCGTGTTTCACCTACATCAATCTTTCTTTGACTAACTCCTTACTCGTAAGCAATGAGTGAACCAAGAAGATTATCAATAGAATAAATGTTTAGATCTTTAGACTATGTAATTGCAGTAATTTTAGCATCATAAGCAGTAGGTAAACAATGAAGAATCTTATTAATCATTTCAGCATTCGTTAGTTCCCTACCAAGTGCATGCAAAGAGGTGACTATTTGTGTGAATCTTGTGTACATATCAGAAATGGATTCATTTGGTTTCATGCAAAATAATTCATAATCATGTAAAAAGATATTAAGTCTTGATTGCTTAACCTCATTAGTCCCCTCATAAGTTATACAAAGTCTATCCTATATATCCTTTCCACTTTTGCAAGTGGAAACCCGTATGTAGTTTTTAAATTTTAAAGCACAAAAGAAACTATTTAAATATTTAGCATTAGTTGTGCTATGTCACGTTCTTCTATAGTCCAGTCTGCAAAGGGTGTTTCTACTCTAACTCCATCAACTAATCTAATTAGTTTTGTATAACCTTCCTGGACTAAGATTTTACATACAATAATCAAGTGACTGTAAGAAAGTAGACATGTGTGTTTTCCAAAAATTAAAAGGTATATTGTCAAACAGTGGAGGTCTAGTAATAGAGTAACCCTCAAGTGTATTTCGGTTTCCAAATGTAACAATCTACGTTAATCAAAAAGTAGTTTAAACTTATGATTTTGAAACAAGGCTCTGATACCACTTGTCGAGTCTAGTGAATAGGTTGTTAAACCTAAGTTAATGTCCCAAAGCTATCAAGAGGGGGGGGTGAATTGGTATTTAAAAATATTCCTCTTTTTGACAAATTGAACCGAAAATAAACTTTAAAGAATTTTTATAAAAAAATTTTCAACCACAATTTTTAAACACAAAAAAATGCAGAAAATATACGACACACGATTTATAGTGGTTCGGTCTAAACCAGACCTACATCCACTCCCAGAGGCACCCTCTGAGTATTACACTAATACCAATAGTGTCTCTCCTTTTACACCTAAAGCAAGGCGGAGAAGCCTTTATAAAACACTCTTTTCACCAATACCTGGTGTGGCAGAGAACCATCGTCCTTTCACACTCTTCTAGTATGGGCAGAGAACTCTTCGTCTTTTCACACTCTTCTAGTGTGGGCAGAGAACCCTTCGTCCTTTCACACTCCTAGTGTGGGAAGAGAATCCTTCGTCCTTTCACACTCTCCTAGTGTGGGCAGAGAACCCTTTGTCTGTTCACACTCTCTAAGTGTCGGCAGAGAATCGGATCTCCTTGACAGATCTCCTCATAAGAAATCTAGAAGTAAGAAAAAAAAGAGTGAAGTAATCTCAAATCACAAGTAGAAAAACTTACCTTTGAACACCAAGCGAAGCCTTCACGCTTCAGTGGTAGAAATCCTTCTTTGAATGCTCTCTCTCACTCTCTCCTTGACTCTTCTTCCAATAGGCACGTAGATCAATGAGTAAAAAGATTGGGTGGCAGTCTAATTTGGACTATATATACAAAGGATAAGAAAAATTGTCTAAAAATTATAAGTTTTCAATTCTGTACGCAGTGGATCGTCCCGTACGATCGTGGATCGTCTAGAACGATTTTACTTAAAGTTTCGGAAATGATCCTAATGTATATTAGTACGAACTATATTCGTACACGCTCATCATCCCGTACTAACTATGTATGTCCGGTACGAAATGGTTATTCCATAGGTCGGTTCCCAAATTTCTACAGGACGGAACCAACTATGGTAAGTCGGTTCAGTTCGTCCTGGGACGAATGTGTTTTGTCCTGGGATGATTTTATACATAGAGTTTTGTCCATAGACGAAGGTTCACTTCGTCCTATACGATCTCAAATAGAGAGTTTCGTCCAGGGACGAAGGTTCACTTTGTCCTGTATGATCTCAAACAGAGAGTTCGTTCAGGGACGAACCATACTTTTCATCTAGACAAACAGTGCAAGGCAAGAATCCCGAGATGTTCATCCCGGGATGAATATCGAATTCGTTCTGGACGATTAAGACTTAGAAAAATTTTCTCCCCGCCTGTTCGATCCAATACTCTTCCTAGGGGTTAATTGACATGATCGTCCCATACGAACTAGATTCATCCCGTACGATCATTTCACAAAAATTGTTCCCCAAGTGTGTGCGTTGTAATTTTTCACTCAATTACAACCGCTCCCTCTCATTTCAAAACTTATAATAGACAAATGAATATTTGCTAAAAATGATTTGAAATCTTCATAGATTGGAGTTGATTTTCCTAAAATGTTAGTACACACTAGAACAAAAACAAATCTTACAAAAAGTGTTAGGAGATATATAAAACAATAATATTTGAAATAATCAAAATAATACAAGTTGCAAGAATGTAAAACATGCAATAGCAACTTTCTCTATAAAGACATCACTTCATTAGAGACCATGTGACCAAGGGAGATATTGAGTTACACCATGTGGCAATTGAAAATCAACTGGCTGACATCTTTACTAAACCACTGGCCTTTGACACTTTCAGCATTTTAAGGACTAGATTGGCATTAATGCATGAACTTGATTTCTACTAATTTTTTATTTGTTATCTGCTGAATACTTTGCTTTATTTTTTGTAGTTTTTTTATTGTTTATTTTTTTCTTTATTTTTACTTTATTTTTTGTATGCCTTAATTTGTTTTCTTTTTCTAATTATCATTGAATTGATATCTTATGCCTTATTTTTATCTTTTTGAAAATTTGTAGTCAATGTTTTACGTATCTTAATTTGTTAAAGGGTAAAAACACCATTAATTATGTCTCTTTCTCTAACCTATTTTGATGGTAAAATTTTCTTTTCTAAATAAAAGTCTATCTCAAATTAACAACTGGATTTTGCAATTGAGATCTTTTCTACATTGCTACAGTAATATAGCTTATATTTATAATAATCAAAGTTTTTTTTAACTTCAAGATTTTTCGTTATCCTGTCAATGCATCTCTCATATGATTTTTTATTCTATTTTGTATTTTATTCTTCCATATATTAGACAGTGAGTTTTTTCTTTTCTAATATCTAGAAGATATACTCAAAACTAAGAATATTTAAGAGTTTTTGAAAAAGAATCTAGCTTGCAAAAAAATAATAAAAAAGTGGTCAATGATGCCAAAAGTAAAAGATGCGCAATGACGCCAGATTGAAATATATATATATATATATATATATATATATATATACACACACAAATTGTATCAAAAATCAAAAGATGCATAAAATACACCATTTAATGGACAAGAGGCATAAAATGAGCCCATCAAAAAGCAAGCTATCTTCCTTTCTTCTTAAAACTTAGAAGATTTCATGTTTCACTTGAGATTTTTAAGGACTTGATTTCGAATTTCATGATTGTAACAAACTATTTGATACATTATTTTATAAGATATTTTTCTGAAACTGAGTCTTGATCAGATCTCTTTTTCTTATCCAATTGATTTTTCTGAGTTAGGCCTTTTGATTTCAAAAATGATTTTTCCCTAAAAGAAGTTCGAGCTTAGGGTTAACATGATCGAATATTTTACCATTTTTTTTGGATTTTTGATGTTTTTAACTCATAACTTACAAATTTTTAAAATCAATCATATGGAGACTATATAATGTTCATGCCTTGATTTAAAAAAAAAAAAACTTTTATGCCGTTTTTTTTAGTTTGTTTTTTCTTATGATTATTTTAGTTTCTGTTATATTTTTTTATTTTCTCCTCCTTTTTGTGATATCAAAAGGGGGAGTAGTTGGCTATAACTTGTACTTTTGATTCTAGAATTTAGTTAACTGCTTTCGTTACACTATTTTCACTAGACTACCTGATTTTGGAATTTAGTTAACTGCTTTTTGTTACACTATTTTCACTAGACTGCCATAACTGCTTAAATTTTTCTGGTTATGTTTGTCATCGTCAAAAGGGGGAGATTATTACAAATTTGAGTTTATGAATTAGATTTTTTATCATAGCAAACATTCATAATTGTATGTGACTGCCCTGTCTACTAATTTTTTAGGTCCACAAGATCGAGTGTAACTCAAGCCAGCTCAAGATTGAGTAGATTAAGTTTGAGTCAGTATATTTTTTTTCTTTTTTGAGTCCATTGTAAAACTGGTTCCTGATGCTAAGCAACCTTGCACACACACACTTTGAGGTTTTTTTTTTTTTGCTAATTTATGTTTTGAGTACATCAGCCTGGATGAGGTTCATATCGGTCAGGACGATCTGATTAAGAACAAAAATCCTAATTCGGGCATCCTGGTTAAGGCAGCCGTCTAAGCACATCGTCCTAGACAATCCTTGTATCGGTCAGGACGATAGGCTCAAATCAGAAAGAATTAGCCGCCATATTTATTTAGGTAAGATTTATTTTTGGACATTGGCCCGGCCGATTCATTACATCGGCCTGAATGATTTAACATAATTATACTTAAATTAATATGGTAATTAAGAAAGCAATTAAGGCTTGATTGATACGATCATATCATTCTGGACGATCGCAGGATCGTCAGGGACGATCAGTCCAAAAATCTTTGATTGCTCCTGGACGATCAATATCGATCAGCTCTTATTTAGAGAGATGTTCTGGAAGATTTTCCTCAGTTTTGAACTAATCGTCCGGGATGATTGTGTGATCGGCCCGGACGATCAAGCTAATTTTGGATCATCCAGACCTCCTTTCAGAGAGATTGTCCTGGCCAATAATCTTAGATTTGAACTAATCGGACAGGACAATATATTATCGTCCTGGACAATATGAACAAATTTTTTCTGTTCGTCACAGATCATCCCGACTGATTAGGCTTAAATTGCACTAATCGTACAGGATGATATTTATATCGTCCTAAATGATAAAGTCGGCAAGTTGTAATTAATGAGCTATTCCGAGCTCTTATATTTAAGAGCTCTTATTCTTTATTTTATAAGATCTTTTGTGCTGTCTTAACCTGAGAGAGCCAAGAGGAGAGGGAGAGAGAGGGAGGAACTTGTGAGGGGGGTTTGTGAGAGAGATTCACAAAGGTTGCTGCAAGTAATATTCTAAGGTGTCTTCTCCAGTCTTCATTCTTCATCCTTGGGGGTTCAAGGGAGGTCTTCTTCAGCAATTAGACGAGGTTCTCTACCTGCTTCAGGAGGAAGCAAAAGGAATTGGGTTCTCTTCCTTGCCGGGGTTGGCATAAAAGAGTTTTTGTAAGGGCTTCTCCGCCTTGCTGTGGGAGCAAAAGAAGAGTCACGTTTATAGTGCAATACCTGGAGGGCACCTCCGGGGAGTGGATGTAGGTCGAGTTGACCGAACCACTATAAATTTTTTGTGTTCTTTTCTTACTACGTTCCGCATTTATTTTTCAGCACGTTGATTTCTTTGTGGTGATATTGGTTGGTTTTTTATTTGTGCTTTGCTTAAGAAAATTTTTAAAATATCAATTCACTCCTTTCTTGGTTAGCCTCGGGGTAGTTCTTAAGGGCTTAACATCCTCTAACAAACTTTCAGAAGATAGCCGGAATTCAGCTGAAAGATTGAACGTAGCTGATGGCATGTGAGTTGACTGGACGACCAACGAGAGAGTGGTCGAATGGTATTGCACGAGAGAGACGAGGGCTGCATGAGGGAGTGCAGGTTGAGAGAAATTTAGATCAGTGAGGCGGCTGGGTAGAATAATGTGTGGGTTAAGACTATTTTTGATTTTTGCAATTCTTACTTTGCCCTCGTTTCTTTTTAATAAACATGAATAAGTGTAAAGGATAAATCACACAGCTCACCTTGGCCTATTAGTTGAGAGCATTGCTCAATTTCCTTGTAATAAGTCTTATTTGGCTAATATTATTGTTCTACTCGTAATAGTGTGATCCATTTTGCAATAAAAAATCATTTCTAGTGATTTATTGCATCATCGGCATATGTCGTTCTCATTTATATGCCATCTCATTGATTGATGATTGATCTTGTCAGGGGTGCTCATTATATATATTTTAGAGGTCAACATAATTAAAGAAATTCTTTGATGGGGCGAGTTATATATTTTTAAATTTTAAAATTGAAATTACATTCAATAATATTTTATTGGTACAACGTTTTCTTAATTTAAGCATTACTTTAAGGGAGAGAATATTATTTAATTTAAAATTTTAAATTTCCTCAAATAATTCGTGTATCTTTTTAACTTAAGCTTTGCTTTTAGGAAGAGGTCATTGTTAATTTGAACTTTTAAGTTGCTTTTAATATATTTTTGATATAAATCTTGCTTCAGGGGAGGAGGTGTAAGCAAAGTTTTGAAGTTGTGGTAGATCAATTTGAAGAAAATAATTTTGTTTAAGCTATTATGTATTTTATAAATATTATTATTTATTTTAAAAACATATAATAAATTTTTTACAATTATTATATTCTAGAAAAAAAATTATTTCTCATCACAAAACTTTTTGAAAAATAATAGAAAATGATAGTTAAATAAAAATATGATTATAATATGAAAAATATAACAGCGAAAAACAGGCTTACATAGACGATTTTAAATGCAATGCTCAACAAGTTGGTTCGATTTTACAGGTCCACCTAAAGCTTCCTCTCAATTGTACGGTGCCTTTGACTTTGGCAAGGCATTGACTTATACGTTTTATGCGACAAAAGGGGGAGAAATTATTCTGTGTGGAATCCGCTCACAACGATGTGTTCGGTCTCTAATAGAAGCCAATAAAAACATAACGTGTGGCGTGCATACGTGGAAAGTTAAGGCCCGACCCGTTTGTATTTTCGAGAGTAAATAATACGAGGCTCGCCCAGTATATACAATGAAAAAGGCAGAAAATTTTAACATTTTCCAAATTCCACATTTTGGCCATTCGCTCCATTTCTCCCGAGCTTCCAGCAAAAAACATCTTCTGAATTCCTCCAACAATCTCTTCTTCTCATCATGGACGAGGGAAATGATTCACCTGCAAAGCGAAAGGTGCGAAAATTCTTACATTGATATAAAATGAACTACGGATATCTTTGGTATTCAACGCGTATTTGCTGAAGAAACCAAAAAATAAATTAAAATCATTCCGAGTGACTATAAAAGTTTATATTTATCTCACCTTTTTCATTCTTTCTGCGTATTTTCTTTGTACACAATGAGTATAATCTGCGTAAATTTTCCTTATTTTCTGAGTATATGTTGAAGACAAACCCTAAAATTTTATAATAAGTACTTTGAATATTTAAATCATAAAACTAAACTTCCAATAAAGAAAAATGATTAGTGTACCCTAAACCCTAGATTTCTACTGATATTTTTCTCATCATTTGCGTACATTGCGTATGGTATGCGTACACATCGCATATGGTATGCGTACACATCGCGTATGGTATGCGTACACGTTGCATATAATATGCGTACTTTATTGCATATAATATGCTTCTCTAAAATAATTATAGTTTATTATTCTACACAGATCTACGTCCGTCCTATATCATATAGATGCTATGTTTCGACCTTCAGAACAATGTGTGATACATTTTCCGATATAATTATTGTTGAAATTGAAGAAAAATTGAAGGAACTGAATATTTATCAATTTCTTCAATTTCCTGGATTTGAGGAAAACGCCCCACTTATCTACCAACTGTTGACAATGTGGAATATTGAAAAGCAAAGTTTCATTATAGAGGGCCATGTTGTACCTTTCACAGTTGATGAAGTGGCCCTCCTGACTAGACTACCAAACAGAGGTGAGGAGATTACTTGGATGACCTTGCCAACTTCAACAATCGCTTCAAAGGATATTCATACTGAAATATTTGAGTTGATTAGGAAAAGCTCCCAGATACCATGTTGAAAATATTTATTATGTATTTGTGTTCTAATTTATTTTTCCAACAAAGCAACTTTAAAGTTCCTAAGATGTTAAAGATAATAGCAAATAATGTTAATGATTTTTCATCAATTAACTAGGCATGGGAAATTTGGGAATGCCTGGTTGAAGATTTTAATAATGTATCTATGAAGATCTCAAATAACAGGCCAACGGGTTATGTATATGGATTTGTGCCACTGCTTATTGTGAGTGCTAAAACAATTCTAATTAAACATTTTAATTGACTGATTGTTTTGCTAAAACTAAATGAGAATATCTCAATTTTATGCAGGTTTGGTTCCTATAGCACACTTCCATTCATCTCCCAAAGTATCCTGACAGAAGGCCCCCGTTTCCTTCGATGGTATGATGACATTGTGTATAACACTGAGAAGACTGCCAAATTATTTGTTAATTTAAAGAGAAGACATATATTTATTGTGAAAAGTTTTATATATTGCTTATATATTACGTACGGTTTGCGTATACCGTGCGTATGTCTTGCGTACGTTGTGCGTATGGATTGCGTGTAGACTGCGTATATAATACGTATATATTGCGTATATGATTGCGTTTAGATTGCGTATTTATTTGAGAATAATTTTTCACAGATTTTTGTTGACATCCAATGAGTAACCCCTGAAGAATTTGATCTCTTGGGTGTAAAGAAATATCCATCAACCCCTCTTTCACCCATTCAAACTAACAAACCTGAACATCATCTCCCCCACAATCTCCTCTGCAGCCCAAGTCCGCCTTGAAAACCCAACCCCAATCATTAGATGAACTTGAAAAGAAATTAATAGGGATTATGCAGGAGTCCATGGTCAACCTCTTCCAGGAATTTGAAGCTAGAATGAGGAAGAATTTTGAACAAATTGTGATAAGAGTTGATCTTATTGATGAGAAGCTCCAACATTGCATTGTCCAAGGAATTATTAAGCCTGATCAGCAAGCTGCTCCCTCCTCCGCATCATTCATTCCCCATACATATCCATCCCCAATAATATTCAGATATCATCTGAACACACCAAGACCGACGCCCCAGAAAGTAATCAGTTATAGAACTTGTGGGCTTAGAAATGCCATGACACACATTATTAATAGACTCGCTACGTTGTGTGGATAGAATGTTCATGCTAAAACAATCCTTATTGAAGGTAGTTGACCACTTATTCCTTATCCTATAAAGATCCTACAACCAAACATGATCTTGGAGGTTCCCTTGTATGATCAATTCAGCCCATGCATTCTCAAACTCCTCCTCATGGTCACATCTGCTCAAACACTTATTGAAGAGGCCTTTGACTTTGTTATTGGTATTGTAGCACGATACTTTTGATGGAGCCTTTTTACGAATATGCCATTGGCACAGTCTATGACGACTGTGAGATAGTGCAACTTCTATGGCCCTAGCCATTGCCTGGTCTTGATCTGTATATATTGTTATTGGTTGTTTATCATCCATCATTCGAACAAAATTTGTAAACACCCACGTAAATGATTCAATTGTCTCTTCGGACAAGAAGGCTACCCCAAGCAAAATATTTTGCCAATGATTGTTAACCTCGACAAATGGTGCGCATACCAAATTATACTTATTAAGCCTATAACTTGTATCAAAATTTACCACATCACCAAAGCAGTCATAATCTATCTTACCAATCGCATCAACCCAAAAAAAATTTAACAATCTATCAAATTCATCCTTCTGGACATCCCAAGAGAACATGCTATCATTAAATTATCGTTCTTTAAATAACTCAATCAAAGTATTAGTGTCCCCAAGTTCAATCTTATCTCTTTTTATTTTTTGAATAAAGTTGTACGCATCCCTCATTATGAATCCAATAATTTCGACACCTCCAACTTCATCAGCAAGGAAGGAAAATGCATCAATTGTTCTTATCCCAACATCTGTCATTGTTTTAAGAACAGAAGCTTTTTCATCACACATATTCCTGCATGATCTAAGAAGATGTCGGTCTTCTGGCCTAGGCAGATCATGATTGTGATTTTCAATAATTATTTTCACCTTCCAATATCCAGCTTCATCAACTGTAAACCTAACCATAGCTGGAACAACCAGTTCGAGTATATGATCTTCGATATTTCCTTTGGATATTAAGATCAGGCAACTTCTTGAAACCAGCTTTTGAACAAACAAAGTCCTTGTATTTTAAATTTCTGGAATTTGGCCAGTAACTATGATGATCCTTACGAACACTAAAACCAAGATTATATCCATAAGAACGATAAGCCTCGTATGCCTCTTTCTCATTAACATAAACATCCTGAGAAATACGCATTAAGTGAATGATAAAATATGCAACCGATACGCAAAAGATAAAAAGCAATTAAGCAACACAATACACAATAAAAACCCAACATATGCGCAATGTATTCGCAATGTATACCAATTTAATATGCAGAAAATATTCAATGTATATTAAACAGATACGCAATACATACGCAAATAATACGCAACAAAACTTTGAAATAAGAAAATCGAACTACAAAATCCTTATTGTAGCCTAGATCAATAATACTTTAGAAGAATAGAACATCGAGTATTCTTTTTAAATCAATTACAATTTTACATTATGCACATTGTTGATAAAAAAACCATCTTTGTTAAACACAATAAATACACAAAGAAAATTTGGAAGGAGGCGAACTTTACCGATATGCTGAACTTTTCGTCCAGTCCCACTAGTTCTACGTGTTCTGCTTCATGTGCGCTTGTTTCCTGGACGTCGGCATTCTCCATGTTATCGGCTTCCTCCAAGACCTGCGAAAATATTGTCTGCTCATAAAAACCAACATCCTCCTCCAGATCAATCTCCATCTTCATCGGCATTTTCTCTGCGAAATTTTTGGCTTCTCTGCGAAAATTTTGGCTCTAAGCGTTATATATTGCGGTGATTCGCGCGCGCCTTAAATTCTGAAAAAAAGAAGCGCCAACCTAAATCTCCCGGGTCAGGCTGGAAGACGGGTCGGGTTTACGAGATTTACGCAAGTCAATTGACTGTTTAACCCTTTCCACGTAAGCAATCGAACACATCGTTGTGATCGGATTCCACAAAGAATAATTTCTCCAAAAGGGGGGCGGGGGAGTGCCTTGGTTTCTCCTAGAAAGAGTGTCGCAAAAATTTTTGAGAGAACGACAAAGAGAGAACGAGAAAGCAATGGGATCGAATGCGATGATGATGGACGCCGTGAGAGCGGATGCACCTGTCGATGAGGAAGACGATTTCTTTCCTGCATCGGAAAGGGATCGTGGGAGGGTCGTTGGCCTCGTTCTCGTAGACATCGTCAATGGATTCTGCACAGTCGGAGCCGGCAACCTCGTACGCTTCCCTCGCTTCATTTCTCACCTCGAAGCTGCTTCTATTAATTGAATTTATTTGACGTTTTGGTTTCCAATTGAAGGCTAAGAAGATCGGATGAACTTTTAATTTGTTTTTTTTTTTTTTGTCTTATTTGGGTTAATTTGGGGATTTGTTTATTTAATCGGATGCTATTAGAATCGAAGTAACATGCAGCCTTGATCATAATTTTCGTCGGCTTTTGGTGTAATACCTGCTGGACTCCATTCTGTGATCTACGGCTTTTGCTTGGTCGCTGTCATACTTTTTTGTTTACATCTTTCTAGAGGATCTTTATTAGATTCTTATTAGTGGGTGTATGTTTCCTTCTTTTTGTGGAAGAAGATAGTTTTGTTCGAATAAATTGGGAATCACAAACTCATCTGAAAAGAAAAGATTTGTGCTTCAATCGGCCTAAACTAATTTCAGCGAAATGTTAAAAAATGGGGTTTTATGGACATTTTACGATCAATATGTTTGACGAGTCATTGTGTCAGAAAGTGTTAAGATTGTAATACAATATCAAGCAAACATTAGATGAAAATGTGATAATAGACAAACTAGAGCTCACAAATACAAGCCATACAAACTTACATTGTTCAGTGAGATCACTAACTTCACGTTTGCAAAAAGATCAAATATTTTACTAAGCTTCTGAAAAATGATAAAAAATAATTTCTCTTTTATACAAATTTAAAGATTAAAATAGATTTATCATCTTCTCTGTATTAATAACTAATAGAAGAAAAAAAAAAATGGTTGCGAAGATGAAGCTAGAATATAGAGATGAAATTATTATTTTACGTATGGTTATTACTCTCTTCTCTTTTTTGGTGCGAGTGTTCCTCCTGTAAAGCCAAAATCCAAAAGCACGTTCTTTTCTTAAAGAAGCAGAATTAGCAGCCTCTCTCTTTCTCCTCTCTCGCTCTCTATTCGCCTCTGGTTATAAGATTCCAAAATCTTCTTTCCAAGATTTATTCATGATGGTAATTTACTATAAATGAGCGTGGAGACATAGTTTATTAGATATCTAACAAGATACTGCAATATCTTTTAAACTTAATAAATAAAAGATTTTACAGGTTCTCTCATAGCCAATAAATGATTTCTTCAATATTTTTGTATTAATGCGATAACTTCAAATTATTCCTATAGCTCACAAAATTTATTGGACAAAAAAATATATTTAAAGAAGAGATTTAACCATATTTTATAAAAATTTTATCTAGAAATTTTTTTTTACTCCACATGTTTAATAATCTCCCATTTGGAGATAAAATTGTTGATATTACTCTGCTAAGCATCTTTCTATACCTATCCTTCTTTTGTAATAAGCCCGAACTTTATAAAATCTTTTCATATACATTGCTTTGTTATAACACTTGATCATTACTGCATCTATGACGAATTTGTAATAAAAATAAGCTGAATATTAAATAATAGGCCAATGCGTTCTCTGTGAACTTTTGACTTGGGTCATAGATATGCTCTGCTTAGACTGATTCCTAATTTTGTGTCTTTGATATGGGATAAGTAGCTTTTTTAGATTAACATGCTCTAAGTGAACATCACCTTTGCAGTAATATTTATATTAACTTTATATATAATATAAAGTTATTGAAGATAATATTTTTACTTGGAATATTCTTTTACCATCACTAAACCAAAAGTTATGTTCATATCTTCGATTTAATCAACATAAACATATGATAGATTGCAATAAGTTTTTAATGTGATAAACATATCTCCTTAGTTGTCTAGATTTCTTCGAGAGGCCCAAAATTGAGTGCAACTAGCAATCTTGATTGATCATATATTCTACTATATTTATTTACATCTACCCGAAGGCCTTGAACATATCTAAATTCAATCTTATGCTCCTTATGCACTCTTTGAGAGTTAGATTTATCCTCTCTGTTATTTAATTTTGCTGTCAAGTTTTTGAGTTCATTCTCTCCACATGGAAGCTAATTTGTTTTTTTTTAATTGTATAAATCAAGGTTTTAAAAGGCGAAATCGGGAATCGAGGCTTTTTTTCTAAGCGAGGCGAGGCGTAAGCCTCAAAACGATTAAAATAAATTAATTTAAAATTTTAAATAATGACAAAAAATAACAAAAATAACAATTATTTGTACTACCAATAATAAAATAACATGAATACAAAAATAAACCAGTCTGCCGGGGGTCCAAGGGGGTGTTGCCCCCCTGGCGGGGTTCGACCTGCCCGGTCAGGTCGTGGGGTCAAGGGGCAGCGCCCCTGCGGGGGTTGCTAAATTATTAATATTTTAAATTATATTAACTAAGTTAATCAATAATAACTTAGCTGTGTCTACGGTTTGCCTTTCATCTTCTCTTTTCGTCCTTGTTGTTCGGCTTCGTTGCTTCACAGGAGGTGTAGAGATTGGACGCGTCGCTTCTTTGGCTCCTTCGTGGCTGTTCGACTTTGCTCCTTCGACGACTTTCCCTTTCCTGTCGGATCGTAAGCTACAACATTTTGATCGGGAGAAACAACGGGAGCTCGCTGACTGTGAAGGTAACTTTCTCGCTTTCGAGGCGCTGCCTCGATGCGCCTCGACGCCTCACGAGGTGAGGCGTGCGCCTCCATGGAAAAAGGCGTAAGCCTCGCCCGAACATTCGAGACTTAAGCCTCAGTTTGCCCGACCTCCGCCTCGATTCGAGGCGCACCTCGAGGCTTCCGCCTCAAACGCCTTTTTAATCGATGGTATAAATTTACACTCCCAACCATTGTCTTATCGTAGGCATTTAATTTTACCTTTTATTTCATTCATCAAATAGGATTTTCCAATTCAACAAAGTTGGAAACATGCCAAATTTATTTTTGCTAAAATAAATTTATACCTTTATGATGCTAACATTTATTAAGGTGATATAGTATATGATCCTACCAAGGAAATGATAAGGGATGACCCACGTACATTTGTGTGTACCATCGATAACCTTTTTATCTTTAATTCTAAAGAACAAATTCACTAAAATGATATATGGAGAAATCTTGTATTGCATTCCTTGGTATCTTACTACAACACAATATTTATAGACAATGCAAGCTAATCATATGATTACACGTGTACATGAGAATACTAGTGTAATTACATTATACCATTGGACTAAGTTGTTACTTTTCTGTTATTACTCCCCTACAAGCTGGTGGATAATCTTGAACAGTCAGCTTGTTGCGCAGAAGATGAAAGCGTGGAGTAGATTGAGGCTTTGTTAAAATGTCTGCTACTTGATCCTGTGTAATAATTGGAGAGATAGTGATTGTTTTAGAATGAATGTGATCACGAATGAAATGATGATCAATTTCTATATGTTTGGTTCTGGCATGTAAAATCGGATTATTTGCAAGAGCTATAGCCAAATTATTATCACAACTGAGTACTGTCGGAGAAGAAATAGGAATGTTAAAATCTTGCATCAGCCGCCTAAGCCATATGATATTTGAAACTATTGTTGCTAGAGCCCTTTATTCGGCTTCAGTAGATGACCGAGCAATTGTATGTTGCTTTTTAACGCTCCATGATTACAACGTATTGCCTAAGAACATGCAATAGCCTGAAGTAGACCTTTTGGTATCTTGATCTCCTGCCCAATCCGCATCTGAAAATGATCCGAGCTCTAGTGTTCCGACATAAATAGGAAGACCAAACTTGGTTGTACCTTTAACATATATGAGCAGTCTTTTGAGTAAGTAAATGTGTTGAGAGTTTGGATTATGCATATGCTGACATAGCAGATTGATAACATATGAAATGTCTGATCTTGTTATAGTTAGATATTGTAATGATTATGTAATTTGTCTATACATGTGCTGATCATATAGTATCATATCATCTAGGATAGTCTGCGGAAGCTTTGTACAACCAGGATTTGCAAAAATTCATGCCAACTGTCTTTAGAATGTTGGTTGCATAGTTCTCCTGAGATAAAAATAAAGAATTATGCAATTTGACTATTTGAATACCCAAAAAATTGCTCACTGTCCCAAGATGCTTCATTGCAAATCTGTTGCTTAAATTCTGGATAATGGTGGCTATCATAGAAGGATCATTGCCTGTAAGCAAGACATCATCCACATACAACACAAGATAAATTTGGATGTTATCTTTCTTAAGGATAAGTAAGGATGAACTGCTCTGCCTTGGATAAACCCAAGAGACTTGAAATAAATAAAGAATGTATTGAACCATTGCTGTGATGCTTGTTTGAGCCCATAAATAACCTTCCTAAGAAGACAGACATGATGAGGATACTCATTATCTTCGAAGCTTTTTGGCTGTTTCATATAGATATCTTCATCAAGTTGTCCATGTAAGAAAATGTTCGTTACATCTAATTGATGTAGTGACCAGTTTTTGACAAGTGCAATAATAAGAAGAGCTCAAATTGTAGGAAACTTAGCCACCGGACTAAAGGTTTCAAGATAATTTATGCCATACTGTTGATGATTATCTTGAGCCACAAGTCTTGCTTTAAATCTAGCAATGGAGCCATTTGAGTGAAATTTCATTCTGAATGTCCATCGACTCCCTAGAATAGGAGTTTTATCAGGAGGTTGAACCAGTTGCCACGTTCCTTGCTTTTTGTAAAGCAAGAAATTCCTCATTCATTGTTGTTCTCCAATGAGGTATTTTGATGGCTTCAGAATAAGTAGTTGGGTCAGGTGGAGGAGATAGATCAAAATTCTCTTGAATGTGAAGAAGATTAAGCTTTTATCTTGGTTTGAGTGAGCCAAATTTGAATATGGTTGTCATAGGATGATGGGATTTAATAGAATGTAATAGTGGAGGTAAGTATGTAGGAATAGACGTAGATAGCAGATACCTAAATGCATTTGAAGTGTTTGTGGGTAATTGAGTTGTTTCACCATAGACCTTAGGTAATGTTTGTGGTAAGTTGATATGGGAGGACACTTTAGTAGGACTAGGAGAATACAGACTTTGAGAGAAGCTATAGAGCTGGGAATAAGAAGTTGCGGTGTATTTTGAACAGAACGGGAAGATGAGATTTTGGATGAAATAGATTTGAAAGGAAACGAATTTTCATCAAAAGTGATATGTCTAGATATGTATATTTTGTTTGTGTTGAGATCTAGACATTTATAACCTTTTAAAACACTGGAGTATCCAAGAAACACACATTTTTGAGCGGGATTCCAGTTTATTTCTCTGATTTGGTGGCAGCCAGGGAAAACAAGCACATCCAAATACTTTCAAGAAAGAGTAATCTGGTTGTTTGTTAAATAGTAATTGAAGAGGAGAACATAATGCTCTGGTTCTTGATGGTAATCTGTTTATAAGATATGAGGCAATAAGCACAACATCAGGCCAAAACGAGTGAGGAATGAATGCTGTATTCATAAGAGTTCGTGTGGTTTCTATGAGATGACGATGTTTTCTTTCAACCAATCCATTCTACTCAGGAGTATAAGGACATGAGATCTGATGTTGAATGCCATGTTGAGTAAGAAAATTTATGAGATGAGAATTGACAAATTCTTTCCCTCCATCAGACCTTAGACATTTGATAGATTGTGATGTTTGTTTTTCAACAAAGCATTTGAATTTAATGAAAATGGAACAAACATCAGATTTGTAGAGCATAGGAAAAATCCAAGTAAAATGCAAAAAATCATCTATGAAAATCACATAGTACTTGAATCCTTGATGAGAAGTAATAAGGGACAACCCCCAAACATTTGAGTGAATGATGTTTAGGTGTTGCGATGATCTAGAACAAGATTTAGAGAAAGACAATATGTGGCCTTTTGAGACCTTATAGTTATTGCATACAATGCTAGTAGTAGGTATACGAATTGATTTGTTGATATTGGAAACTATATTGAGAGTGTGGTCATGTGGGTGTCCAAGCCTTTAATGCCAGAGATGAAGTTTGTTGGTTTGCAGTTAGTGCAGATGTTCATCCAGGGAGAACAATTGAGCTGATGGGATACAATCCTTTATGGCTTGGACCCGACAAAAGAGGTTGATTTGTCATCGAATCCTTTATGACAAAACCAGATGCATCAAAGCAAACAGAGACATTATTGTCTCTAGTTAGATTGGAAATAGATAAAAGATTGTGTGATAGTTTAGGTATATGAAGAAGTGGAGAAATTTGAAGCTTACGATGGGGTGTGGGTAAAATACCATTGCCAGAATATGCTATGGGCAGAGAACGATCATCACCTATAGTGATATTGTCATTACCAGTGTATGGTGTAGCTTGAGACAGATTTTCAATGGGTTTATAACGTGAGCTGAAGATCCCGAGTCCAGATACCAGTCCGAATTGACATTTTAATTTGTTGCAACCATAGCTCTTGAGGAAGATGAATTTGTTTGTTGCGTCTCTGAATGAGTATAGCTCATGTTCAGACGATGCCAACCGTTATTTGCCTAGTGACCTTTCTTATTGTAGATTTGATAGATTGTACCTGGGGTAGAAGCTGTTCTTCCTGATTGCTGATTAAACCGACCTCACCCCCTTCTTCCTCCACCACGAGACGAGTACAGTGCTGTAGAAGAGTCAGTAATGGAGATCTGCTTAACAAACCTGTAAGTTAACCTCTTCGCTGATTAACAGAGAATAAAGATCATCAAGAATGATTGGATAAAGCTTTGTGCGAATGGAGGTCTTAAATGCTTGATATGTATGTGGAAGACCATTTAGAATGTAAAGAATGATATCTTCTTGATCAAAATGTAAAGAATGATATCTTCTTGATCAACAGTTGATCTAGCCGCTGCGAGTTGTCCACAATGGTCTTGATCTCCGTGAGGTACTGAGACATTGTTAGATTCTTCATTTGTATATTATGGAGCTCATTCTTGAGCTGTATAACCGTGGATCTATTCAATGATTGAAGTCTGTGTTCGATGGTAGTCCGGATGGTTGAGCATGACTCCAGGTTTATGACATACGGGAGAATCGCCAGAGATAGAGTTGAGCATATAGCTGTTGCAAGATTCTGATCAATGAGCGTCCATTCGTTGTATTTTGGATTGATTTCTGTTGTCCCATATGATCTTTGAAGAAGACAAGACGGTGGAGAAACCGAAGAGAAGGAAATTAGCGAAACCATTTGCCTTCAAAAGTTTGAGAACCTGTGATTTCCAGACTGAGTGGTTCTCCGGAGATAACTGAGTGTTGACGATGATCTTGATATTGGAGATGACGAACTTGAGAGCCGCCGGTATACTGCAGTGATCATCGAAGATGATTTGTTGCTGTTCCGCCGTTTGTGAGGAAGTCGAGTTCATCATTGGCGGGAAAAAAAAAACAAGAAGCAGGATGATCAAACCTTCTCTGATACCGTAAAGAATTAATTTACTAAAATGATATATGGAGAAATCTTGTATTGCATTCCTTGGTATCTTACTACAACACTATATTTATAGAAAATACAAGCTAATCATATGATTACACGTGTACAAGAGAATATTAGTGTAATTACATTACACCATTGGACTAAGTTGTTACTTTTCTGTTATTAAATTCTACCCAGCCTTGAAGAGATTGACTCACCTTCATTTGCCTAAAATGCAATCTTCAAACAAGCTGGATTTAATCGACTTTAAAGTTAAATATTTATCTTTTCATGGAGAACCTTTAGGCCTTTCTTGCTTATATAGCATAAATTTTTATGCAATAGATTTAAATTTCTCTATGCATTTGTGGCAATCCAATTATTCTTATATTGGTGTTTGTAAAAAGAGAGTGCTTGACTTAATTCATCAAGCAATCATCAGGAAAATTTTCATCAGTTTTTAAATATTAATATTGAAGCTGACATGACTTCCTCTTGCAATTAATTACCAGATAAAGATCAAGTTTCTTCTCAAATCAATGATGTGCCTAACTTTTTGTTTGTTATCTTCATTACCACATCTTCAATGCCCACAACATTTATGGGTTCATCATCAACAACAACATCAAGCCTTTATTCCCACTAAGTGGGTTCGGCTATATGAATCCTTTTTCTCCATTGTGTCATGTTAAGAGTCAAATTCTCATTTAAATCTAATAACAAGGGTCAAATTCTACATATGATAAAATATTTTTTGTTGATGATGAGCCTGTAAATGATTCATTCATCATCAACAAAAAATATTTTATCATAATTGCATGTGCATTAGTTTATCATTAGTTATGTTTGAAGAATAATAAAAAAGATGCATTTGAGTCTAATATCCATATTTTTATTGATTGTTCTATCGATAATAAATATCAGTACATCCTAGATATCTTTCGCAGTGACTTTCCTTGGTCTTTTCTTTTGGCTTTTAATTTTATTGATGCTTCTTCTTTATACATTCTTTTATCATATGGTTATTCTTTCCATAATACCGACATCCACTCAGGCGATTTTGAGACTTCCATTGTGATCTTACTGGTGGTTTTTGTTGTGAGATTTTGTTTTGTCATTTTGTTATTGTCTTTGTTATAATATATATTCTTGTTGTCATTATTTAAAATAGAAATTGATTTACTCTCGCCTTTTTTGTGCTATCTTATATCCCCATTCATATGAGATATTAGAGAATGGTGCATTGGAATTAATGGTTGTACAATGTCATCCCAGTTTTAAGGCAATGATGAGCGCAAATTTAAGCCACGGTCTTTGTCTTCATACATGATATTCACAAAGTTTAACAATTTGTTATTAGGTTGTTGAATTCATTGATGAAATTGGTGATGTAAGCTTCTTCTGAATTGATATTGTAAAACTTATACATTATATGTGCATTGACATTGTTGATTGTGAATGGTTTTTACTGCTTATCGGAGAGCGTTCATGCATATCAAAAAGCATGATCATGACGCCTACTGTGGTGGTATCGTTGTGGATGTTGAAAGTGAGGCTCTTGCTAAGACATAAGAGAATGACCCCTGGAGCTTTTCTGCCCATTAAATTCCTCTCCTGATCAACAGACTGTAGCTTTGCTCCCCTTAGTAGTCAGTAGAGCTTGAATAAATAATCCTCTATTTAAATCTTCCAGAACTTGAAGTTCAACTTCTCTATTTTGTGAGTTGAAACTAACAATATCTTTTTTCTTTTTAAGGAACCAGAATTTCCCTTTTCTATAGGAACCAAAGAAATCTCATCCCTTTGATCCCTCAGTTGGTAACCCCTCTCCCATGCCTCTCCTTTTTTTTTATTTGCTTGTTGTTTTCAAATGTAAATTTGTTTTCTTCTGAGGTTCTACATATAATGGCAGCAAGGAATGCATTTAGATACATAGAATTTTAGTGAAAGATCTCATATGATATTATAAGATCTTTGAAAGTCAAATAAAAAAATCTCACAATTTCTCACAAAGTCAATAAGTAATATCTTCAATAATGTTATATTAATACAATATCTTCAAAATATTCTCATAGCCCATGAAAATAGATTAATCTAAAATTGGAAGAGGAGATTCATATATATATATATATATATATATATATATATATATATATATATATATATATATATATATATATATATATATATATATGTGTGTATGTGTGTGTGTGTGTGTTAAATTCTAGCCGTCCCTTGGCATGTTGATCCCATGGCTAGGTTAGGGATCAATGGGAGGCAAACTTGGATTGCGCCAATCTCCGCCATCCCTTGGCATTTTGATCTCACGTCTAGGATGAGAATCCATGGGAGGCTCACATGGATTGTGCCGATCTCCTTCCATATTTAGGTATAACTGATTTAGGAAGGATTATACTAGAGCAATTATGTATGATTCTGTAATTATTTGTTTCTTTATTAAGATATTTTGTATAGATCTATAAATTGGGATAAATTTGAGCAATATAATTAAGCATTTTCCCTCTTCAATTTAATTGAATTTAACATGATACTAAAGCCTTCATTGCGATTGTCAGAATTTTGTTTTTTTTTTCTACTATCGTGCCTTCATTGCCGATCTATAACCAACACAACTTTCATTGCTGCCCTTCTTAATATAGCTTTCATCGCTACTTTTGCCGTCACAATGTCTGAAGCAAATTCCTTCCAGAGCTTTGACCAAATGGAGGACTCTATGGTGAAGAGGAGATTTCCAAAATATGCAACCTTCCTATTGCCTAAATGAGATGAATTACTTAAAGTGGTCTCAATTTGTGAAGAACTACTTAAAAGAGAAAGGAAAGTTGAATCACCTCTTTTGGGTAGGATCAAACGATCCTAAAATTTTGGGCATGGATGAAGTGGACTCAATGATTATGTCATAGTTGTGGAATTCCATGACTCTAGAAATTAGTGATACTTTTATGTTCCTTTCTCTGTAAATGACATATGGGATGTCGCTAGACAAACCTTCTCAAAGGCTCGAGATGCTGCCTAGATTCTTCAAATTAAGGTCAAGATGGGAAACACAAAACAAGCAAAATTATAATGAAATATGCCATTCTCCTTCAAAACTTGTGTCAAGAACCTGATCACTACAGATGCATAGAGACCAAGTGTCTAGAAGATTTTGCTATCCCGAAATACTTTATTGAGAAAGAGAGAGTGTATGACTTTCTTGCAGAATTAAATGTTTAGTTTGATCAGGTTAGAGTTTAGATCCTTAGAAAAGAGGAAACATCTTCATTAAACGAGACCATTTCTTTCATTCGTGTTGAGAAAATAGACAAGGGGTAATGCTGGAGCCAAAGGTAGTTGAACGTTCAGTAATGGTGTTAACCAAAGAAGCATCATGGAAGAAAAAAATGTAAGGATTCCTCTAAACCTAAAGACAAAGACTCCTTTTGGTGCAATTATTATAAGAAATCAGGACACGCAAAATAGACATGCTGGAAGATATATGGAAAGTTCTCAATGAGTGGAATCAAATAAGTGGACAAAAGGGCACTTTACAAGCCAGCACTACAAGTCAGCCCAATCTAGAAATGCAGTCTAGCTTCAGAGAGTTTAATAAAGAAGATATTGATAAACTAATATAACTATTGATATCCCTTAAAAACCACCTGCATCTTCTACACTTTCCAGTAAATTTTTTATATCCACTGGATTAAGTGCATCTAGAAATAAGTAAAAGGATTATGAATCATGAACTTAGGAGCCACAGATCATAAGACACTCCACTACCCACTTCATCAACTATACGCCTTGCGCAAGTGATAAGAAAATCATCACTGTTGATGGTTCTCTTACCACAGTAGCATGCCCAGGAGACATAACCTTATCCAGGGGTGTAAACGAGTCAAGTTAAGTCCAATATCTATCTAGTCGAGTTAAGCTGGTTTAACTGTTACTGAGCTCAAACTCGAGCTCGACTCATTAAAAAATTCATAGGCTCTCGTTCGACTCGATTGCTCGAGCTCATTTAGAAAGCTCAAGCTTGACTCAATTGTTGAGCTTAATTCTCAAGTTTAAAATTTAAAAAAAAAATATTTTCTTATCAGCAACATCAATAACAACAACATCAAGTCTTTATCCCACTATGTGGGGTTGGCTACATGAATCATTTTTCTCCATTCTTCCCTATTAAAAGTTAAATTCTCATTTAAATCTAATAAAGAAAAGTTATTTCTAATATTATCCAACCAAGTCTTTTTAGGTCTACCTCTTCATTTTTTAACATAAGTCAAATATAATAAATTTACTTTCCTAACCAGGTCATCAGAAGGCTGGTGTTTTATGTGACCCAACCATCTAAGGTGACTCTCTTTAATCTTATCTTCCATGGGAGCTATTCCAACCTTTTCACATATATGCTCATTTTGTATCTTGTCTCTAATAGTAAGACCACTCATCCACTTAAGTATCCTCATCCTTGCAATAATTAACTTAATATTATGCTTCTCTTTTAATGGCCAACATTCTGCACCGTAAAGCATCGCAGGTCTAACCACCATATTATATAATTTTTTCTTATGTTTGAGGGGGACTTTTTTTATCATACAACAAGCCTGATTCATTCCTCCACTTCAACAATCTAATTTGAATTCTACTAATAATATCTCCATGTATTTTACCATCACTCTAAACAATAGACCCAAGATATCTAAAATATGTATTTTTATTAATGAAATGATTACCCAAAGTCACAAACCCCTTATATGAACTATTATTACTAAAATTACACTCCATATATTCAGTTATGAAAGCCTTAGACTCTAAGGCTTATCTCCATAACTCCAATTTACCTTCAACCCCTTCTTTAGTCTTATCAACAAGATCAATATCATCAGTAAAAAACATAAACCAGGATACAATCTCTTGCTTGTCTACTGAGAACATCCATGACTAAAGCAAAAATATATGGGCTTAAGGCTAATCCTTGATGTAATCCAACTGAAATAAGAAAATACTTGGTCAATCTACCTTGTGTTTGAACAAAAGTAATAACTCTTGCATGTATATGCGTAATGACTTGAATATAAGCATTATTAACACATTTCTTTTCTAGAACTCTTCATAGCACTTCTCTTGGAACTTTATCATATGCTTTGTCTAAATAAAAAAAAAAATCATATGAAGATCCTCCTTATTCTCTATATACTACTCCATCAAACCTCTCAATAAATGTATGGCTTCCATAGTAGACTTAACCGACATGAATCCAAATTGATTTTGATAAACATTGGTATCATGTCGTAACCTATGCTTCATAACTCTCTCCCATATTTTTAAAGTATGACACATTAACTTAATCCCTTATAATTCGCACAATCTTGTGCATCATCTTTATTCTTAAAAATAGTAATCAACATACTCATTCTCCACTTATCTATTATCTTTTGTCTTTAAAATAATATTAAAAAGTTTAGCAAGCCAAGAAATTCCTTCATTTCCTAAGCATTTCCACACCTCTATTATAATATCATTAGGTCTAACAGATTTTTCACACTTCATTTTTCTTTAGAGCCACTCTAACTTCAGTTTTATGAATATGCCGATAAAAAAAATCTTTATTTTTAGTTAGAGTGCTAAAATCACTATAGTCAATCGCATTCTCATAATCTTCATTGAGGAGTTTATAAAAATATTCCATCCACATTTGTTGAATATCCTTTTCTAATAAAAGCACTTTTTAATCTTCATTCTTAAAACACTTCACTTGAATTAAATCCTTACTACTCTTATCTCTATATTTGGCTAACTTATACATATATCTTTCGCCCTCCATAGTATCTAATATATTATATAAATCAATAAAAAATAATTTTTTTGTATCACATTTTGCTTTCTTAGACTCCTTACAGGTCTCTTTATATCTTTCTCAATTATCAAATTTTTTATATTTAAACCAATTTTTAGAATAAATCTTCTTATTTTTTTATTTTTTTTGTACATTTTAATCCCACCATCAATTATTTTTACTATTAGGAGTTTTTCCCTTTGAATCTATAATTATTTTAAAATTATTAAAATATATTATATAATACTAATTTAAATTAATTATAAAATACATTTTAATTTAATCGAGCAGCTCAATGAGCTTTCGAGCCGAGCCAAGCTTGAGCTCCTGCTCGAGCTCGAACTTGTGGCTCAATAAGCCCGAACTCGTGGCTTGTTAACAAGTAGAGCTCGAGTCGGCTCGGCTCATTTACACCGCTACCTTTATCTCCCTCCATCACTCTAAAAAATGTGCTTCATGTACCTCAACTATCAATAAACCTAATCTCCATACAAAAACTTTCCAGTGACTATAGTTGTTATGCTTTATTTAACCCTACTTGTTGCTTATTTTAGAACTAGGGATAGATGAAGAAGATTATACTTTCTAAAGAGACAAATGGACTGTACTACTTGGAAGAGCTGAACAAATCTAATGTTATAAATAATGACTATTCTATGTTATCCCTATTTTATAAAAAATCTTCTATTTGGCTTAACCATTTTAGATTAGAACATTCATCTTTTGATGTCTTAAGAAATATTTTTCCAAAACTTTTTTATAAGTTAAAAAATGAATCTTTTTATTGTGAAAACTATGAGTTAGTCAAGCATAAATGAGTTTCTTTTTAAAACAAATGTAAGAGATGTAATATTATATTTTACTTTATTCATAGTGATATCTAGGGACCCTAAAAAATCCATAACATTTGAGGGGCTCGAAGGTTTGTATCCTTCATTGATGACTACACTCGAGTCTCTTGGATCTTTTTTCTCAAAAACAGATCCGTTGTTAGCACTACTCTCATTTTCATACCATGATACAAAACCAATTTGGGGTAAAAATAAAAAAATTTCATTCTGATAATGCTAAAGATTTCTTTAACTAAACCTCATCCTCCTACATTTAAAAAGAATGCATCATTTATGAGTTTTCATGTATTCCCACTCCATAATAAAACGGGGTTGCATAAATGAAAAATGGTGACCTTCTAGCCTCCACCTGTGCACTTCTATTCCACAACAATGTACCCAAATCCTATTGAGGGAAAGCCCTTTTGACTGCCATATATCTCATAAATCAACTACCTTAAAAAAATTTTGGGGCTAAAAATACTAAATGATATTCTATCTTTTTTTTACCAATTCCGAACCCATAATAAACTTACATCCAAAATTTTTGGGTACACTGCCTATGTTCATATTCACAACCAAAATAGAGAAAAATTAGATCAAAGAACACTAAAATGAATCTTTAATGGATATTCATCCACCCAGAAATGTTATACAAGTGTTATCATCCGTCCACCAAGAAAATTCATGTATTTGTTGACGTTAGCTTTGATAAACAAAAACCCTATTTTACCAAATCTCATCTTCAGGGGAGACTGAAACTGAGGAAGATGAGGAAAGTGAGCTTGCCCCTCTTAACATTCTAGCTCCACCTCAAACCAATCCACTTAAACCTAAAATCAAAGCCAGTGAAGTTGAGGACAAAGCTATTTTGAATAATAAAAGGTTGGGTAAGTGTATTTCAGGCATTTAAATCCAAACTATGCTCCAGAGAAGATCCAAGAATCTGAATGATCTCTTGAAATTAAGGTAAATACAAGTTCGCCCAAAAACCTGCCTTATACCCTATAACCAACTTTGTATCCTTCCATAACTTCTCACATTCAGACAAATTTTTTTTAGTTATATTAAATGATATTCATATTCCTAATGATATTTTTGAGACCTTATCTGCTGAAAGTTGGAAAAGTGTCATGAAAGATGAAATGCAGGCCCCGAAGAAGAACAAGATATGCAAGATCACCAACCTATTAGTAGGAAAAAAACTAGTTGGCTGCTACCTAAATTAAAATACTAACCCTATAACGGATTATTTTATTTTATTTCGTTGCTCTAGTTACAGTCAAGCTTGAATTGCTTCTCGGGGGTCAGTTTTTGTTTTGCGGTAATCCTCTTTTAACATATAGCTGATCTTTTCTAATCTGCATCATTACGCTTTAGTTTCTTGTGTTTTTTTAAAGAAATTTGTCATGAACAGTAATAATTTACACAATTTATGTTAATTGATGATGCTTTGTTTTTGAAGGCTCCACGTGAACCTAATAAACAAATAGCCACTATGGTCGAGGAGGCATCAAGGCTGGCCAAGGCATTCTGTGAGAGGAATTGGCCTGTTTTTGCTTTTCTCGACTCTCATTACCCAGATAAACCAGAGCCCCCATACCCTCCTCATTGTATAATTGGCTCTGGAGAAGAAAATTTTGTTCCAGGTTCTGCCCTTTAAGCTTTCTTTCAATTTTCTTTGACACTGTTTTATATACTTCTCCCTTTTTTTTAATATGGTGATCTTGAATCCGTGACCTTGAAGATACAATCATCTCTTTTAACCAATGGGTCATGGGTCCTTTCACATTTTAAATACTTCTTTCACACAAAGATCCTTTATTTGATATGTTGCATAAAGGGTAACCTTTTACTTTTAGTAATTTATTATGTAATTATGAGATATTTATTATACATGAATAAATGCAGCTCTACAGTGGTTAGAGAAGGATCCAAATGTGACATTAAAGTGTAAGGATTGTATTGATGGATTCATCGGCTCAACGGAGAAGGATGGTTCTAATCTATTTGCTGACTGGGTGAAAACAAATGACATCAAAGTTGTGAGTACGATCTCTCTTTGAATATAAGTGAATTTCGTTTTGCTAGCTGCTACTTAGAGAACTTGCGCTGCTTTGTTATACTGCACTTTACCAAATAAAACCTTTGATCTTGCTTTTTAGCTGATGTTTTCTGTATTAATTCAGTTTACACTATTGTTCTTATTGATGACTATTTGTTGCAGGTTTTAGTCCTCGGTATATGCACCGATATTTGTGTTTTGGACTTCACTTGCTCTATTTTATCAGCTCGAAATATTGGTCGGATTCCCCCGCTGGAAGATGTAGTGGTTTATTCACATGGATGTGCTACCTATGATCTTCCCATTCATGTCGCTAAACATATCAAAGGAGCCTTAGCTCATCCCCAGGTTTGAATCATATGGATTCTTTTTATTCTGTTCCTCTTTTTATTGCTTTACCAATCATCATATGCTTTTATTTCCATACAAACAATAAGAAATTATATTTAACTGGCATTGATATGATTTGAAATAAAATTTGTATTTGTATTTTACTAAATTCTTGTAGGAATTGCTTCATCATATGGGACTTTATGTGGCCAAGGGAAGGGGAGCCAGAATTGTGAACAGTGTATCCATTGACTAAGAAGAACTAGCGAGCACAGTTCTTCACATTCTGTCAGGTTAATTCCTGCCAAGCTCTGCATCTTTTTTTTATATTCTTCTCCAGTTGGTTGTAAATCACTCATGTTCTCCGTTGTCGACTCATGGTTGTTGTATAAAAATAAACCTCTCTAGTTGGTTGTCATCATAAATAAATTTGTAGTCATGATGGCTTTCAAATTAGCTAATTTATTTTGAGATGAATTCAATATAAAATATGAATAATTTCTCATATATTATAGTCATGATAAAATAAATTCAACTATTTTAAAATTCATCATAGCTCAAATTTGATCAGAATATCATCATCTAAATATTTTGCGCATATACTGCCAACTGGACTATGGTATTGAAGATATTGACAATGCTTAGACTTACAACAAAGCCTATTGTAAATTTAATAAATTGACATCTTATATGTGTTCCCAATCATGCAGGATGGAAAATAAAATTGGATTTTGTTTTAGCATAAGACTTTGATACTATTGGTGCTATGTATGCATCTTTTTTGCTTTATGAGTAATTTTTTAGTGTATTATTTTTAAAGCCATTTTGTTTTGTTGTTTGGCACATAATAGACATGAATAATTGAATTTAATTTTTTTTTACATATATGATATAAGGTCAAATGGTTAATATATGTTGTTTGATGTCCAGTTTTATTTTTATTTTTTCAAATTAAAGATTTGAATTTTCAACATGTCATTGCAAAGTTACATCTAATATGAGCAGGGATGTTACAGGAGATGTGATTGTCAGTATTTTTTAAGCCCCTACAACTGCAAAACAAGCATAGAAATCAAATAGTATAATTTTTATGCCAAATAAATAAAATTGTACAACAAACTCAAGAGGGGGGTCAATTGGTGTGGCTTAAAAATTTTAAAATTATGTTTAAGCCTTACAACATCAATTTCTCCTCTTTTGTGTAATAGAAAAAATAATACTTTCTTCAGAAACAAATTGTATATTAAAATAATTAATTGTAAATTAAGAACCAAAATAATAAAACAAAGATATATTTTCTTAAAAAATATTTTTGCAATGCTTCTTAACAAGATCAAGTGACAAATGTTCTATCACAAGTTAGGATCTTTATTATTAGTTTTAAATATAAATTCCAACAATGATATCACCTCTAAGCGCCCAAAAAATAGTGCAATAAAAAAATATAAATAAGAATGAGAAAACTAAATTTATAGTTGTTCAACTAACAAGCCTATGCCCATTTTCAAAGTCCTCTCATTGGGATTCCACTAGTAGTCTCTTCTTTTGCTCCCAACAAGGCGGAGAAATCTATTTTCTTCACAAGATAATAGAGAAACAATTCATCTCCTCAAAAATTCCACAAACCTTAGCTTTCTTGATTAGATCCACAAGGTATTCAAGATCGCCCCGTGATCTTCATAGCCTTTATAACAAGATTCATCAAAGCATTCCAACAAGTGCTTCAACTACAAACCCAAGGAAAAAAAGGATATGATTGGAGAAACTACAAAAGTGAACACCTCACCAAAATTTTAATAAGTCTCTCAAGAAATTCCTCATAAGCTTCTCAAATCTCTCCTCTCTCATCCCTCTCAAAAATATTTTGCAAAAATGTGAAAACCCTCTCACAAGGCTCTTAGAAACTTTCAACAACATTGAAAACTCTCCAAACTCATTAGGATTTCTTAAACATTAAGTATATGTAGAGTGGCTCTCATGAAAATCTTAAAAGGACGATTATCTTAATTATTGGCCTAAATGTACGATATTACCAATAGATTGCATGGCACAAAATTTTCAACTAGCCTAAAACCCTAAAAATTATTATCTATTTAATTAGATTGTATGATATAGATCTTACAGTATGATTAGTTCAATCTCATGTACCAAGATATTAGATCAACTTGTTCCCAATAGGCCCTTTATTTGCTAAGACTATATGATATAGATAATATAGTACAAAATTTTGCTAATTTGATTTTAATTAACATCCTATATTCTCAGGTACTAAATAGGTAAATATTATAGATAATCATACAATAAAGTATGAAATGTATAGTACGGTCTATTTACTTTTAAATTTACTATTTAATGAAATAATTGATCAATGGTGGGTTTAATTTGAATATAACTTATTGAACGGTCCATCTTAGATTTTACAATATGATTAGTTTTTATAAATTATTTATTTATACGATCTATTAATTAAGATAACTTGATTTATCAAAATTACAAATATGTTATGTATATTGTAAAGTACAAACAAGGTCGTATTCTACAATCTTGCCATAAATTAGTTGTTTTAATTAACTTTAAATTTTTATTTTTGGTCTTAACTTATTTTACTCTTATGTGTGTGTGTTTGGTTGTTTAACAAATCATGTACTTGTCACAATTATAAAAATAATTAAAATAAAAAAATGAAATTATAAGTTGTATTGCTTTGGTTATCTTCTTCCTTTTTTATAGCATTGTGTTAAGTTAAAATTAGTTACATCTTATATCATAGTTTTGTTATGAAAATGTTCTTAAGTTGTTGTTTTGTGCAGTAATCCCTTAGGAAAGAGGCCAAATTTCAGACGAAAAATTTGCAGCACCATAGCATTTAGTATTAAAATTCAGGGCTAAATACAAAACTAAGCATCCTAACGGAGGATCTACTAATCTCACACACTATTATAGAGAAAAATCAGGCCAAAAATAGAGATCTTAGCATCGTAATGCAAAATCACCTGAACGTCATAGTGCCACATGCAACGCCATAGCTCCAAATCACTTAAACGTATAACATAGATAGTTTTATTGGTTTTATGAGCCTCATGACCTATTCTATTGATTTTGATAATAATAAATGCATGCTTGGATGTTTAAATCTATATGCTAAGTATTTGAGGTGCATTGGTTCCATACATTGGAAGATGATTACTTATATGGGATGTACATTGAACAAAGCATAGAAGAACCGAAGATGGACTAAGATGGATAGCTTGAGCTTTAGAAATAATTATATTCATTTAAAAGTATCTTAGAGACCCATATATATTTAGTTATATGGTTTGGTTTTCTCACAATCCAATATATCTATTAATATGCTTTACATACTATTAATTAAGGATAATAAACATAATTTAGAAATCAATAAGATTCTTTAATTAAATAAATTTTACATGTTCATATATTACATAAAATTCTTCAAATACAAAAAGATACTTAATTAGGGTAATTACAAGTAATAAGCCTATATGATTAAAATTTTATTATGTATTCATTTGGAATTGAAGTGTTCTTTAATAATTTATTGATATACAAATGAGTTTATAAAGATTACATCATATTTTTGTATGAATATTTAATATATTATTAAATAGATAAAATATTTGCATAAGTTCTTTATTTTAATACATATGATATTATAATGGTTGATTTACTACTTCATTTGTATTTCATTAAATTTTCCAGATTCTGTAGATGCAAATTGATAGGTTCCATGACCCATGTTGAAGTTAAATTGAATTTATTATGATTTTTCTAACATTACTTGATTTAATATTTCAAATTGGCTAGTCATATTGCATGCTTTTAAATTTATGTGAAGACTTATTGACTTACCCATTTTCTAGCCATTTGAAACTTCTATTTCTTTAATGTAAATGAATTCTTTATTAAATATTAAATTTTTAGTTGATAAAATAGTGCTAGACTATTAGTTCTCTTTAAAATTATCTTAACTTATATTTATTTTATAAGTACCCCTCATTCTCTTCATACTCTCGGGTTGCTCAAAACTTAGAAATTCTAGCATATTCTCACTTCCTCTTTTCTTCTTTACATGCCAAGTCTTGATAGGAGAATATTTGATATTTATTCCAAGTGCTCTTTATATTTACAAAACCAAATCCTTATTTTGAAAGCTTTAATACACTATTTGTGTAACTTCTCTTTGAGTTCTTGAGTTCATTTTCTTTCACTAAATATTTTTTTGGTGATTTAATTAGTTGTATTTTAAATTAGCAACAAAAAACTTATATATGTAAAATGTTATTCATACATATATCATGATATAAATATATCTTATAATAAGAAAATTTCACATTCCGTTTGGAAGTGGTAAGGTGATTATCAATATTTTACAAAATCACCTCAAATGTTTTAGTTTCTTTATTGTAAGATAATTTGATCTAATATTTTTTACAAGAAGTTGTTTTTATCTTTTTCTTAATCTAAGTCATTTGGCTTAGTAAAGCTTACATTATAATTAGATTGGTTTGTACTTTACCAAGTAAGAGAGTATATACATAGATTGTAAGAAGCTTATTTGATTTAAAGAAGTTAGTTTTTAAAGGAAAATCAGGGATTAGTGGATTATAGTCCAAAAGTTGGCTAACGTGAACGTAAGTCATATTAGAATCCGGGTCGAATCTTGTAAAAATATTATGCATGCTGTTTTATTTTATTGCACCTCTTTTAATTTACATTATGTTAAAATTATATGTTTATTTTTCCCTTATCAATTAGCATCAAAATTTTATTAATTGTCATATTTAATAAAATTTTTTAGAATCCCCAATTCACCTCCATCTTTGGGTGCCATAGTCATCCAACAATTTGTATCAGATCCTTAAATCTTTCTCTTTTGACTTGACATCCTAAAGGAGATCGACATATAAACTATGGCACATGATTTTTCTAAGGGTTTAGTTCACAAAGGATAATCCACTCACCAAACACCATTGTTAGATATTGTTCCTTTTTAAAAAAAAAATAAAATTAATACATTCTTAAGAGAATAAGACTCTCGTATGTGCCATGAGCTTACACACCAATATCAAACACCCACTAAAAAAAATAAATGCAGTGAATATTAAAAAACTTTTGATGAATGAACAACATTAGAGAGAGAGAGAGAGAGAGAGAGAGAGAGAGAGAGAGAGAGAGAGAGAGAGAGAGAGAGAGAGAGAGAGAGAGATGAGTTAAATGCTAAGGTATGTAATACTTTGCATTGTGCACTTCTTCTACATGATTACATGAAAATTTTCATGTTAAAATTCAACAAAAAATGGATAAATTAATTATAACTTATGAAGGAACTAGTGAGGTTTTATATGCTCACATAAATAGGCTTGTTCATAAATATGAGCTATTTTTGATGTCTCCTTTTAAATCTATTTCTTATATATATACTAGATTTATAAACAAAATTAATACACTATATTCTCTTTGTAAAACATATAAGAATCAAAATAGAGTATATAAGATTCTTAGATACCTTCCCAAGAATGTATACCAAAGCAAATGTAATTAGTGAGGCTAAAGATTTATCTACTTGTCCACTTGATCAAGTTTTAGGTTCTTTAATAGCACAATAATATATTATAGCTCAAAGGGATAAGTTGGATAGCTCTTCTAAGAAGGAAAAGGTCAAATGCAAAGTTATTGCCTTACAGACTGGGGATCATGATAACCCTAGCACCTCAAGATCAAATAAAGATAGTGATGAGGTGGCCATGCTTTTAAGAAGACTTGAAAGTTTGTTAAGGAAGCAAAATCTAAGGTATTAAAAATTTAAAAATATGTGTCAAATTAAGAAATTTGCTATAGAAGATTCTCCGATCTTATTAATTCAAAGAAGAAAGAGATGGATGTGGAGAAAAAAAAAATAACAATAAAGAAAAGAAGAATTTTAAGATGAAGAAAAATATGGGCCACCTAAGATTCAAATGAATCAAGTTCATGAGATGAAGATATCAATATTTGTCTTATGGAAATAGGAGAATTTGATTGTAATTCTTAAGAGGTATGTAATGATATATCATATAAATAATTAGTTGATGCATTTAATGAAATAGTTAACGAGTATAAAAATTTGAAAGAAAATATTAATTTTAGAAAAAGATCATAAAAATTTAGATTTAGATTTTAGTGAAATGAAAAATAGAAAAAGTTCTTTTTTAGATCATTCTTTACTTGTTTGTAAACTTGTAGGAGAAAATATTTTGTTAGAAGTAAGATTAGAATTATGTATGAAATCACAAGTTCAATATAATGCTTCATCAAGTAGAATATCAAACAAAAGTTTTTCTAATATGTCACATAGATATCATGCTCAGCCATATACAAACACTAATATTTGGTGTAACTATTATGATAAAAAGGTATATATGTCTTTTGATTGCTATGCTCATATATCACAAAATGTTAAACAATCATCTTTTGTATGGGTGCCAAAAAATTCAAGCACTTCACATACCACACATTCTATATATCATACTTCTCATTTAGAATGTGGACCTAAAAATATATGGGTTACAAAAGTTAACATTGAATTTTCTTTTATAGGGACGCCTTCAAAGCAAAATCAACGAAGGCATACGATACTTAAACAATGGACATTAAAGGCATAAGATAGGTGATACAATAAAATTTAGTACTTTAGAACAAAGTGATCGAGGATAAACAACATATCAAGGTAATGCAAAGAGGAAGATCATTGGTATTGAATCCATTTGTAAGAACTTTTTTACTTAAAAAAAGTTTTTTTTTTTGTTTTTTGTTTTTGCTTGAAAACATAATTTAATATCATATAGTTAATTGTGTGATAAAAAATTTTAAATGTTTCCTTTTATGATTTGCAATGCATCATTAGAAATAATGGAATTATTTATTTTATTAGAAATAGACATAATTTTTTTAATTGCTTTAGAAAATATAAATGATATTAATTTGAGCTTACTTTCTATGAAATCCATAATTGATGATACTTAGTTATGACATAGAAGGTTATTTTATACCAATATCTTCACATCAAATAAAATTTCTAAAATTGATTTAGTAGTTGGTTTACTAAAAATAAAATTTTGTTTTGATTCTCTATGTGATGTATGCGTTCATGGTAAACATATTAAAATGTTATTTAAGAGTAAAGATATAGGCACTACTAGTGGACTTTTAAAAATATTGCACCTGAACTTACTTGGATTGATTAGTGCAATTAGTTTAGGTGGTAAGAATTATGTATTTGTTATTGTAGATGATTAATCAAGATGCAAAAGGGTACTATTCTTAGCAAATAATTTTAAAAGATTTTCTAAGTATATTTTGGGAGAAAAAGGTTATTTAATTCATAGAATACAAATAAATCATGGTGGAAATTTTGAAAATAAATTATTTAAAAATTGTTATGATGAAAATGAAAGAATCATACTTTGGTAGAATTAGCAAAATCTATGCAAGATGAATATAGACTAGCTAAGTATTTTTGGGCAAAAATAGTAACACTACATGTTATGATATAAATAGAGTTATTTAAGACCTATCCTTAAAAAAGACCCATCAAGAAATATTTTTTTGGTAAGAACCATAGATTAGTCATTTACATGTTTTTGAATGTAAGTATTTTATTTTAAATATTGATAATGAAGCTTTAGGTAATTTTTGATAGTAAATTAGATGATGGTATATTCTAAGGATATTCAATTTCTAGAAAATCTTATAGAGTTTTAAAAAAGAGAAAATTAATTATTGATTTCATTCATGTTATTTTTGATAGAAACTATAGATTCTATAAGAAATGATTTGAATGATGATGATATTAAGAATATAAAGAAAATAAATTTGAAAGAAAAAAAAGATGATTATTACCTAAGGAATGAAGATATAATATAAATCACCTAAAAGAATTAATAATTAGATACCCTTGCCAAGGTGTTAGGAGTAGGAGAAATCGTATGGAGGAGGTAGAACATTCAACATTTCTATTAGAAATTAAACCATAGAATATGAAGCTTTAATAAATAATTCTTGGGTATTTTCTATGAAAGAAGAACTTAATCAACTTGTAAGAAATTATATTTGGTAGTTAGTCCCAAGTCCCTGTGATCAAAATATAATTGAAACTAAATGGGTCTATAAAAATAATATAGATGACTTAGGAGGTATTATTAAAATAAAGCTAGGTTAGTTGCACATTATTACACTCAAATAGAAAGAATAGAATTTGAAGAATCATTTACACCAATAGCAAGACTAGAGGCCAATAGGTTTCTCTTTGCCTTTTCTTATTTTTAGGACTTTAAACTTTTTCAAATTGATGTCAAAAGTTCATTTTTGACTAGGTGTATAGATTAAGATGTATTTTTAGAACAACCACTAGGTTTTAAGATCCTTTATTTTACTAATCATGTGTATAACTTGAAGAAAGTAAGATTGGTTTAAAATAAGCTCGATGTGCTTGATATGTAAGTTAAGTAAATTGTTGATTGAGCAAGATTTTATAAAAGGTATGATATATACAATTCTTTTTATCAAAAGTATTGGAGATGATTTGATTATTATATTGATTTTATTTAAATAATATATTATTTAGAAGTATAAATGAAAATGTTTTCCATGAGTTCTCATCATTAATATCTAAAGAATTCGAAATGAGTATGATGGGACAACTCACCTTCTTCTTAGGAATTCAAGTAAAGCAACTAGAGTCTAGAACATTCATAAGTCAAACAAAGTATATAAATGAATTAATAGAAAAGTTTAACATAAAGATATTCAAATTGAGTAAAACCTATATAAACTAAACAACTATACTTAATTTAGATGAATCAGGAAAATTAGTAAATCAAAAGCTTTATAGGAGTATAATAAGTTTACTTTTGTACCTTTCTACTTATCGACCTGATATCATGTTTGTTGTATGTTTGTGTACAAGATTTCAAGCTTATCCTAAGGAATATCACTTAAGATCTATTAAGCAAATATTTTGCTTCTTGATAGGAACTCCTTGGTTAAGATTATGGTATCTTAAAAATTTATTATCTTGTGTCTTAGTTGAATATTCTAATGCCAACTATGTTGGATGTATAATTGATAAAAAATCACCTAGGGAACATGTCAATTTTTAGGATTATTACTTATATATTATTTTCTAGAAAATAAAACTCTATAGCTTTATCCACTACTTTAGCTGAGGACATAGTTGCAGGTAGTTTTATTACTCAAGTTTTATGGATAAAGTAATAATTAAAAATATTATAAAAATAAATTAAATTATATTCAAATTAAAGATGATAACACTAGTACAATTAGTTTAACTAAAAATCCAACACAACACACATGAACTAAGCACATAGAGATTTGCACTAATTTATTAACGATCATGTTAGTAATGGTGATGTGGATATATATTATAAATACAAATTTTCAAATAAAATATATTCTTACAAAACCCTTAATAGAAGAGAGATATTGCATATTATGATGTATATTTGATTAAAAAATGAGCTTTGCTTTAGAAAGAGGCAAAGCCAGTTTTAGTTAAATTTCTTTAAATATCAACTCGAGAAGCGAATATATCATTCCCTAATGGGTTCAGATAACAAAACTAGAAGTTCATCCTTATTATTGTAGTCAAATTCAATAAAGAAATACATATGACCCCGAAGAGTCAAAATGATGTTTTATTGAGTATTTGACTGTGATAATCTGGATAAATGATCATTGATTTCATAATCAAATTCATAATAATAAAATAATATATCTTCCTAGAGAAACAAGATATCGTTTACTAGCAATCATTTAAATATTATGATAATGATCATTAACTTTTATTTTCCCAAAGATAATTAATTGAATTTTAAAAAAATTGATATGGGTTCTTTAAATCTCCTATGAGTGCAAGCCCTCGTAGTTAATTACACCATAGAAAATTTTAAATTCTTATGAATATTCTCGATTAAAATAATGGTATAAATTTTAAATTTTGATATCAAAGAAGTGAAGTTTGAATTTTTAATTGAGGCTGAATAAAGTTTGAGCACTTATTTCTCGAGGTCAATGGAGGAGAATTAAGAGGTGCTTTAGGATCTAAAACACTTTAGAAACATCTCAGCCTATCCTATGTGTTGGACTTTAAGTTTTAATTTGAAGTGAAATTTAATTTGAGTTGAACAATTTATTTGAATGTTGGGATTATATTTCTGAAGTTATGGGTCTGCAACAGCTTGAACTTAGCTAATGTAGTATAAATTTAGACTTAGCTCATCCTTGATTGGGGAGCCAGCTAACCCCCTTGGTGCTTAAAATTCATTAGTATGATCTTTTTATAAAAGAATGGTGAGGATATTATTTGATTAAGTTTGAGGAATCGGGACTGACATCTAAAGTAGATTCTAAGTGTCCCCTTAACTTATGTTGGGTAATTAATGATTGAAAGTAATATGCAAATAATTTTTTGGTTATTTTTAATTTTTTTCTAATATAATGCATGTTAACTGATTTGATAAATGTATAAAATTGATATGAAATAGTTTTAAAATCAAGCATTAAATTAGATTTTTCCTTAGAGATTGCACAACATCCCCTTGATAGAACTGCACCCTAATAAGTCAAGTGGTTTGTTAGAACCCGCAAGCGGGGAGGTGCTTAATAAGGAAGAGAAGAATTAATATATTTCATGCAAACTCCCAGGTTTCTCTTGGGTTTACTTCTTAAAACTGTTAAGTTTTTATATGAGCTTGATCCTTTTTAATTAATTGAAGTAGAAGAATTTTTAACGTGGCCTCATAAGCCTTTGATCGACTCCAGGCTAAAACAAAGATCGATATGCAAGAAAGAAACCTAAAAAAGAATAAAATTTCTACTACGCAATCAATGTAAGTAAATTAATCAAATCCATTAAATAAATTTAATATCAATGTGGAAATTTCCACTTAATTATAACCCAAGATCTTCAAAATTTAAAAGTGGCAGGGTACCATTGACAATAACCCAAATTCTACTTCTAAGACTAACACAAATTAATTTTTAAAGTGGGATTTTCTCTTAGTCTTCAATTCTTCATCTTCTACAAGCTCCTTAGATTCATCAAGTATGGATATCCAAATGATAAGAAACTCCTCTCTAAAGGGGTGTTTTCTTTTCTCTTTGGGTATTGAGATTATCATAACTTGAATCTCCAAATGGAAGGGAACTCTCCCCTAAAGGATGTTCTATCCTATTTGGATTGTAAGTTGGATGTTTGACATCCCATCTCAAAAGTTATTTTATACAATACTTATCTTGAATTAAATTATTTTAAATATAAAAAAAAAGATGCTAGAACACCTCCAGGGTTATCCAAAGAAATTGATATTTAAATCATCAATTAATCTCATGAAGTTAAACATATTAAATGACTTAAATTTCACTTACAACTATGCTTGCCTACACTCTTTTAATTTTAAGGGGGCTTATCATGCTTAACACCTGCAAAAAATTCATTAATTTAAAGCTTAATTTCCCCTATAATTTTTAGCTATGTATGAGCATGGCCACCTGTAGAAGATTATGCGAGCATCCAGATTATTCCTATTCTAAGGGCAATCTAATGCCCATCACATAAATTCATAGATTGTATAAACATTGAAATAAATAATCACATCAATAAAATAAATTTAAAACTAGCATCAATGAAAACCATAAAATACTTAGCACAAAACAATAAAAATGTAAGCACCGATCTAGCATAAAATTAGAGTTGGTTATTATAGAAAATCATTTAAAGTATGTGAAACAGGATGTGTGGCTTTGATATATCATATATATGATAATTAATTGTATTGAAAGACTTAAGGAGTTTTAAATTGAATTTAAGTATTAATGTCTTCATATTTTTTTTAAATATGTATTTTAAGTTTTAATTTAATACTATCTTTTTTTACATCAGGACCGTGATGTTTATTTCAAATTCTTTGGGGCTTAGTTAAAAGCCTCGTAGGCACAAGTTACCTAGTAAGAACCAGTATTATTTAAGTGATTTAACTGGTTAAAGTTTGAGGGTTAATTATTCTTAATTAATATAAATGAATTATTTTAATTAAAATGATTTCTAGAATTTAATTTAGTTATTAAATTTTGGATTTTTTGTAATTATTTAATAAATTAGATTAAGGGGTTAAAATTTGAATTTTAAATTAAAGGGAAATTAAGGAAATTTAGAAGTTTTCCTAATACTAGACCTTAAGATGAGTAATAAGATACTAAGTTTGCTCAAATTGGATTTTTTTAGATTTAGTTATAATTTTTTGAAATTTTGACTTAATTTTGAACTAGAGTTGAATGAAAAGTTGACCTTTTGACTTTAACCTATTTATAGTGGTTTGACATTTTTAATAAATATTCAACCCTTAATGGAGTCTAATGGCTTTGGGTTTTCTTTATTTGGAATTTTTTGAATTAGCTATGAATTTTCAATGTTTGACAAATTAATTGAATTTTTAAATTATTTAATTAAGGAAGAATTTTACGGGACCCTTAAAACCTTCCTTAATTAAATAATTTAAAATTTAGGGTGATTCCAAACTTTTTAAAATCACTTATCAAGTGTTCTAGAATATTTTTAATTTTTAATTATTTTTTAATTAATTAAATAAATTTAATATTATTTAAAAAAAATTAAATTAAGCTAAAAATTGAAGTCTAGTAAAGGGGCTTTTAATTTTCTTAAGTTGATGATTTAATTTAAGTCATTTTAATATATTATTTAAATTTTGGATTTAAATTGAATTTATTATGATTTTTTGAATTTTTTGGATTTATTAAAGGGCTGAATTTTGACTTAGCTAATTTTATGACCTAATTGGCTCCAAACCTAGTGAAATTTAAACCTAATGTTTGAAATATTACTAAGTTTGATGTTATATGGTCTTACCGCTATAGGGTGTATGTAAAATTTTTAGGAATTTTTTAAGTTATGTAGACCTTGACCTTAGCTCTTCTTCTTAGGTGTTACTAGTCTTCAATTAGGCTTGAATATTTGGTCATCTATCAGTGACACATGCATGCTTATCATTACAACCAGACAACCTCATTCTATAAATTTGAAGAGTTTTTGAATTTTTAAAATTTTGGGTCTAAAATGGACCTATTACTTTATAAATTTACATCGGATCAATCGTTGAGCATCTGTACCTAACAAAAATGCAGGGTATGCCTAAGTTGCTAAAACATTTTCACAAAAAATTGTGTCTAGTTTGATAATTGGATTGTGAGAAAATTGCTCAAAATACATTTTAAATAAACTAAGATAAATCACAATTCAGTGATCAAAATAACTTACAATCAATTTTATTAAATACATGGACTCAGTCCCTATCAAATGACACAAAAACATTCAATTTGATGAAAAATTAGAATTTGAATGAATTTTTAAAGTTATACTAATTAAATTAATTTTTTAATTCAATTAAATCCATATTAGCTACTGGCACAATCATTGACAATCGTTGTGCTATGCGGTGTGAGCCGCCATTGACATAATCTACATTTGCTTGCAATTGCAGCTGTTAGATTGATACAATGAGTAATGGATAGATCACATTTTTCCATGTAGACATCCGCCATTTCAAATGGACTGAATTCAAATCACGACAATGGCTGTGATTTTAATTGGATGACAAATCCTGGGTCGTCCGATCACGCAAAAGGAGTAATCTTTTTTTTTTTTTTTTTGAAAAGATGCATATAGCATTAAATGGAAAAATAGAAGCTATTACAAAGTAGAAAGAAACTACTAGGCACTCCCTTCAAAACAACAAAAGGAGGCCTTAGTAAAGAGCAATTTAAGCATAATGAAAATATTAGAAAAATAGGAAATGTCATAATGAAAATAAGACCCTCTACTTATCATTTTAAACCAATTGGGGTGGAGGGGATACCAAAGATAAAACAACCAAAATGGTTGATTAGTATCCCAGAATTCCCAATTAAGTAAAAAATAATAGATAGAATGATTCTTAAATTCCATTATTCTAGTTCGTTTTTTCAAATACCAACCTATGCTTAAAATAAATCTAGAAAAAATAAGAATGCTCAACAAAATAAAAGAAATAAAAAGTAAGCAAGAGTATCCGCCAAGAAATAAAATATGATCTTGACGCCTCCACAATTTTGGTCCTTTTCAAGCTCATCCACTTTCAACCAATCTACAAACTAGTCTTGAACTCCATTTTCACCAATCATTTCATGAGATAAATAATGAAGTGGCTCTAATACTATCACCAAGAATGCCCAATTTCTTACCTCTAAGGCTCCCTTTAATAGTACCAAACCAATTCAAATCTTTGTTAAGCTTTTTCTTCTGACGAACTAATTTGGAAGGGAGTTGGAATTTTCCATCTTCAAACAAGGCTTCTCCACAATTCACATTACTAAACAAAAGAGAAATCACAACCTGTTTCAGATTTTTAGGATCTTGAGAACTTACCAAGTTGCCCGAACCTCCTTCACCAACCAGATCAATCTTTGCTTCAATCAAACCTTCTTTATCTTTGACATTCTCCTTACAAGACAAATTAGAAACCAAATCAAATTCTCCATCTTCTGAATTTGGAGAATTTCTCACTATACTTTCAAGAACCTCTTCATTGAAATTAGTTCCAGCATTAACAATTTTTTCCTTGCTTCGATCCGTTAGTGATAACTTATCAACCTTGTCTCCATGTAGCTCCTCTTGATGAATAGTATTTACATTCAAACCTGTATCCACAACACAGATTTTTGCATTTTGATCAATCTCTCCTTCTTCTAATTGATCTAGAATTTCATCAAAAAAAATTGTGTCTTTGGACAAACTTGACTCAGGAATTTTTGCTTTCAAAACTGAGACTTTAAAATCTAAAACCATCTTGTGATATTTGGATTGCTTAACTGACTCCTCAGCATCCAATCTAGAAAATTCTTCGGCAAAGACTTGAGACATCAATTTAAACTTATTCCCTAAAGGAACATCCGCAGATACCATCATGTTTTATGGGTTCTTAACCATGGGCTGAAAGTTAGATTTCTGATTCCGATTATTCTTCATTCTTCTATATTTCTTAAACTTCACATGTATCCAAGGGCCATAACTTAATTGTGAATATGCAATATCCCTTTTGTCCATTAAATTCTTATCAAGACTTGCAACAAGAGCTTTTGAAATAATTCCCTCAACTTCGTTCTGAGTCTTGTTTCTCACATCTTTGAGAACATCAACACAACTTTCAATTTTGTGGCCTATTTTGTCACATTTGAAACAAAAAGAAGAAACTTTTTCATATTCAACTCTTTGAAAAACGTTTCTGCATAAACCTTCAATCCAAACTCCTTGAATTAATTTAGAGTCTAAATTAATTCGAATACAGGCTCTAACAAATCCACTTTGCCCCATTTAAATATTTTTCCATCTAATAACAATGGAACTCCTATCTTTGAGACAATCTTGGTAACATTAGTTTCATCCGAACATTGTAAAGAAAAATGTGGAAATCGATCTAGATTGGTGAGGATAATCCTTTCAAAGATGTTGGAGAAAATTGAGGTGACCATTTTTGCATTCCTATTATGTGTCCTCCCACATATCAAGGACTTCCATTAAGCACTTCTTCCATAACTTGAGAAGAATGAAATGAACAAAAAATCCAATCAAGACCCAATGAAGTGATATGAAAACTCCCAAATCTATTCCATTGACGCCTTAACTCAATGCTAGAAAGAGAGAAAGGATTTTCTCTCCCAAATACTTTCACCACTAACGATTTCTGCAGTAATTTAATATTTTTCAGAAACCTTCTCCATATTAAGTTTAACAACATCTGAATCCACATCTTCTACCTGACCAGGATTAATAGGTGGCACTTTGATGTGCTGGCTTTTAGACAATTCATTTATCAAAGCACCAAGACCATTATCTAGATTCGGTAAAACATTCTTATCACTCACCAATTGTTTTTCAACTACAGAATTCAAAACTTCATCATGCTTTGACATTTTCAAATCCAAATTCAAAGCCTCCTATTTTGCTACAGCACAATATACATTTGAAAATCTATTTACCTTCATTTTGAAGCTAGTTGACGACGAAGCCTCTAGAACATTTTCCGCTCCAGACAATAGTTTCTTTGAAGGTGAAGAAAGAGACATCAGACTCTTCTTCCTTTCTAGAATTTCAATTGACTCTTTCCCCTTGCCCAGCACCGAAACCACATTGTGTATCAGAGGAAGACGACCTTCATTAATGACCAAAGGCTGTTGCTTGATCACAAAATCTTGATTTATAAATCTTCCTTTTGCATTCAAAGGAATCGTATGCATGGTAGATGACGGGGTTGAGGTTTTTCGGTCATCGGAGGATGATCGGCAACCCTCTACCACCATAAGAAGGCGCAGCTAAAAAATCTCAACGAAGAAATTTGAAAAAACTTTAGATTTAGTGGATGTTCTCTCTCCTCCCTTCCAGTTCAAGATTCACAAAGGTAGAAGGAGTAATCAGACGATTATACTTAACCTAGAAATTTCAATTAAGAATGAATTAAAATTTTAAATAGCCATAACCCTAAAAATACTCATCTAAATTTGATGAAATTTGAAACATAAGCTCATGGTAGTATAATCTTTCAATGCATGTAGTTTAGAGGCTCCATGCAATATGGATTGTGATTAGTTTCAAATTGAATTTGTACCTAAAAGTGAAGATATCTTACAATCCACTATGAGGATTTTTTATTTCTTATGCTTGTTGGAAAGTTGGAGAGGTCCTCTTTAAGTTTCTAGGTTACCCCAAGGCTTGATAATGTTGGATTGGAAGATACCATGAAAACCCCACTTTCTCTCTATTTTTTCGCTCTTCACCAATGGGTGTTTTGGAGGCTGGGATTTGGTAGAGAAAGGCTTGGGGAGGCTATGTAAGTTGCTTGAGAAGAAGTTTTGAGATATAGGGGTTTCTAGAAAGAGCTAAGAGAGTGTTTAAGATATAATGAACTAGTTTTTATCCCTTTACCTTGTTTAAAACTCTAGGGATTGAATGGATGGCTAAGATTCCTTTGGCTTGATGCTAGGATGGATGACATCTGGCCTGGAGTTGTTGTGAGGCAGAGAATCAAAAGGACCAAAGGATAATGATGTGGAAAGGTATCTTTGTACTTTTGTTTACATGGGTATGATTAAGTGTCATTAAAAATTAAACAAGAGATTAGAGAGGATTTAGGAGATGCTTAAGAAGGTTCTAGAAAAGCTTTGAATTGCTGGAATGGATTGGATTTAGAATGAGATTCTTATTAAGGCTAGTTTGACCATTTGGAGATGCTTTAAACCTTTGTTGACTGGTCAACTAGTTAAGGGTTTTTTAGGTGGTAGGTAGGAAGGCTTGAAGAGTTGGTGGGATATATTGAATGAGGATTGAAGCTAAAGGATTAAAGTTTGAAGGCATATATATGCATGAATGGAGGTTTGAGCAAGTCAAAGAAAGTTCACTTGGTTAGATTGATAATGACTTGACTCATGGTGGCAAGGAGATGTTCAGGGCATTAAGCGAAATGAATTTGAGAATTCTCAAAGCAATAGAATTGGAATTTAATTGTAAGAATACATATGATGTGGGGTTTCAACATTCTTGATGTTTAACCAAGTTAAAGTAAGTGTGATTTGACTCCAAATGAGATTGAACATATTTGAATCATATAGTGAAGTAGGATTGAGAGCTTGGAGGGTTGGAGGAATTGAATTGAATTCTTGAAGTAGTTTGACCCAAATAGGTCATGTTTGACTAAACTTGGGTCCAGTTGATTCGACTAGGATGACCAGTCAAGCCCAAATCACCATGAAAGGTGATCAAGAGATTTTGAAGGAGTTTAAATGCATTTGAAGCTTGATTCAATATGAGTAGAGCTTAATGGTTGATATGGTCAACCATGTTTGACTTGGTCAACAAGTCAAACTAGGGGTTGAATTTGGGCTAAAAAAATTTGATTTGATGAGGTCTAAAAGAGTATTTTATATGAAAATGATCATATGGATCCTTAAGGGGCCATCTGGTTAACCAGATCAGACCAAGGCTTGGGTTATGATCCAATAGGTTCAAAATGATATTTTTAATTCAATGGAAGTGGTTCCAAGTAATGGTGAAGTAATTTGGGTTGAAATGACTATTAAAGCCCTTAAAGGGTAATTTGGGAAAAATAGGTTGACTTTATCAACTAAGTTTGACCAAGGTTTGGGTTCGAGTCAAATGCACTCATAATATTGTTTAAGATACATTAAAGGAGTTTTTATGGTTTGATTTGACTAGGCTATGTTGAAGTTTGAAGAGAGCTTCAAATGTTCCCTAAAGGGGCATTTTGGTCATTTTGACCCCTAGTCAACTAAGGTTCAAACTGACTCCACCAAAATATAGTTTAATTCTTAATATTTCATAAAAAGCTATGGACATGATCGAAGATCTTGGGGAAGGACCCAAGGTCAAATTTCATAAGGTTGAAGGTCTAGTAGCATAGGCCGTAAATATTTGAAGGTTTTATAGCCTTTGGAAATCAATTCCGTTTATAAGGCTATAGGTCTCATATTGAGCTTAAATTTGGAGGGTTGACCCTAGGAATATTACTTATCATTAAGAAATTGGTAGATAATAAATCAATGTCCATTTGAATGGGTTTTCAAGAGATTAAAAAATCATGCAAAACGGGTTTTTGGATAATGGTCCTTAGCCCTAGATTTTGGTATGGAATTCTAAATTTGAGATGGGTTTTTGATTTGATTAATTAAATTTTAATTATCCAAATCAATCACAATCAATTAATTTCTTGTTATTGATTTTATAGGATTGAAGCTTGATTGAAGGTTGATTCAGGATTTATTGAATTCTGGAATGAAGGTTGATTGAGGTTTAAATTTATTAAAGTTTGAATTGATTAATGGTTGAATTGATTCAAATTTGGATTGATTGAAGGTTGAATTAATTGAAGTATTTATTGATTGAAGGCTGAATTGATTGAAGTCTGGATTGATTAAAGTTTGGATTAAAGTCTGGATTGATTTAAAGCATGAATTGATTGAAGTTTGGATAGATTGTGGTTTCAATTTATTAAAGTTTGGATTGAACTATGAATTGTTTGAACCTTGAATTGATTGAAGTTTGGATTGATTGAGGTCTATATTGATTAAAGCTTTAATTGATTGAGGTATTGATTGATAAAGTTTGGATTGAAGTTTGAATTGATTTGAATCTTGAGTTGATTGATGTCTAGATTGATTAAGGTTTGGATTGATTGAAGCTTGAATAGATTAATGTCTGGATTGATTAAAGCTTGATCTGATTGAAGTTTGGATTCATTGAAGTCTAGATTGAGGTCTGGATTGAAGTCTAGATTAAGTTTTGGATTAATGTCTTGATTAAGATTTGGATCATTGTCTGGATTAGGGTTTGAATTAGGGATTAAATTGAAGTCTGGTTTTAAAATTGATTTGAATTTTGGGTTTAAATTTGAATTGAAATTTTGGTTTAAGATTGAATTGAAGTCTGGATTGATATTTGAATTGAACTTTGGATAAATTACAACTAGATGTTTATTAATCATTAGACCAATAGGTAGAAGTCTAGATAGGTCCTAATGTTCTCATTCCAAAAATGAGGTCAATAAATAAAACCTTGTATCTAAACATAGAGTAAAATTCTATTCTTTTTTTATGTTGTCAAAGGGAGAGAAAAATTAAATGTTTGTTATAAACTCATTACCTGTGTACATTTTGGGAGAGAATTATTATTTATTTTGTGCACTAATTACATTTGTAGGAGGAATGAATTTTTTTAAATTATCATTTATATATTCTTTTTATTGCTAAAAGAATGATGAAAGGTCAATGTGCACCTTCATTAAAATTAAGTCCTACATAAGTTTGTCATCATAAAAAAGGGGGAGATTATTAGCTTTATGAGCCTCATGACCTATTCTATTAATTTTGATAATAACAAAATATCATTAAATGTTCTAATATGTATGTTAAATATTTTAGGTGCATTAAGCATAAAAACATAATTTTTATTATTTATATGTGATGTACATTGCAAAAAGCATAAAAAACCAAAGATAGATATCTTAGAACTTTAGAATTAATTATATTCATTTAAAAGTATGAGAGATCAATATATTTTTACATATATGGTTTGATTTTCTCATGATATAATATATCTATTAATATACTTTACATATTATTAAGTATGGATAATAAAATTAATTTATAAATCAATAAGATTATTTAATTAAACAAATTTTATATGCTTCATGTATAACATAAAAGTTATCAAATATGAAAAGATACTTAATTAGGGTAATTAACAGTAATAAGCCTTAATGATTAAAATTTTATTATGTATTCATTTTGAATCGAATTATTCTATAACAATTTACTAATATACGAATGATTTTATATAAATTACATCATATTTTTGTATGAATATTTAATATATTAGTAAATAGATTAAAAGATGCATAATTTTGTATTTTTAATATAAATTATATAATAATGATTGTATATGCCAATTGATAGGTTATATGCCCCATGTTGAAGTTAAATTTAATTTATTATGGTTTTTCTAACATTACTTGATTTTAATATTGCAAATTGGCTAGTCATTTTTTGCATTATTTTGGATTAATGTGAAGACGTTTTAATTTACCCATGTGACTAGCCATTTTCTAGCTGTCTAAAACTTATATTCATTTAATGTAAAGGATTTCATTACTAAATATTATATTATTAGTTAATAAAATAAATGTATATTTTTAGTTTTCTTTATAATTAGCTTAATTTAAATTTTATCCTAAAAATACTTATTCCGGGGTATTCACAACTTAGAAATTCTAACATATAAACTTAGAAATGCTAAATCTTGAGAGGAGAATATTTGATCTTTATTCCAAGTGCTCTTTTTATTTGAAAAATCAAATCCTTATTTCAAAAGCTTGAATGCACTAAATCATGTAACTTCTCTTAGAGTTCTTGTGTTCATTTTTTTTCACGAATATGTCTTTGCATTTCTTTAATATTTACATTAGATTTTTCTTGAAAATATTTACTGTTTGCTGAAATACCATCAAAAGCTACCATTAAATTTTTTATATATAAAGCTAGCAAGCAAATCTTTTTTTTTTTTAGCATAGATCTACCATCAAAATCTAATCAACCTTTAAAGTTATTAAATGCATTTTTATAAAATGATTTGAGGAGTTATATTTTAAATTAGCAAAAAAAATATTTTTATATGAAATATTATTAATACTTATATCGAGTTATAAATCTATCTTATATTGAGCAAATTTAACATTTCATTTACAGTTGGTGAGGTGATTATCAACTTTTTATAAAATCACCTAAAATATTTTAATTCTTTTATTGCAATACAATTTGAGATTGGATTATTTACATTAAGTTGTATTTCTCTTTTTCTTAATATTATAAAATTAGCTTAGTGAAGTTTATATTGTAATTAGATTGGGCCATAATCACTTATGTAGGATAGTGCTTAGGCTGTAAGAAGCTTCTTTGATTTAAAGAAGTGAGTTTTGCTTGGTAAATCCAGACATTGGAAATAAGAGATTCCTCCCACGCATTGGCTAATATCGACATATGTTAGATTAGAGTATGGGTCGAACAATGTAAAAATATTGTGCCTACTATTTTCTTTACTTGTATTTTTTTAATTTAATTTACTTACAAAATCTTAAAATTTTATGTTAATTTATTCACTTCCCAATTATCATCAAAATTATATCAATTATTTCATTTAATACTTTTTTTAAAAGATCTTAAATCACCCCCTCTTAAGGTGCTATACTCATTAAACAAGTCATCCTGCTCACGTAACGTCTCTATGCTCTGGCAATTTCAAGGCGATTTAGGGTTTTACTCTCTCATTTCTCTCGTCGCTCATGGAGTTAGTTTTTTAGTTTCTTCGTAGTGATTTCTTCACAGGTAGTTTGATTGGTGTGTCTTGCATTTTGTTTTGAGATTTTTTTCGCCTTTGTTGGTTTTGGAGATGACATCCCCTGTGTCTTCTAACCCAACTCCTTCATTTCCTGATGGGAAATCACTGTCTTTTAAGGACGTCTTGGCGGGTGATTCATCGTCTTTAGCTAAATTTAATTTTGTGCAAACTTCTTTTAAAGGTTTTCTGGCATTGATGTTCGATGACTCCGTTATCGCTCAGCTCGCTGCGCCTTTTTCTCATACTTTGGTCGATAAGTTTGTTCTTCGTCGGCTTATTTTGGATGTTATTCAAAAGTTTTTTGTTAACCTCTAGCTATCTGCCTCTTTTCACGTTGGCTTGTTAGACCCACGATATATTGTGATTCAACTTAGTAACGATCTCGATTACAGTCATATTTCTCAAGAAGATCTAACTATATACAAGCTTGTCAAATGAGATTACTGAAATGGACTCCAGATTTTGATGTGTGGGAGGAATCTCTTATTTCCAAAGTCTGGATTTTATTCCCGAACATGCATTTTCATTTCTTTAACTCTCAGATGCAATTTGGGTTGGCTTTGATCTTTGGTAGGCTATTACAGACCAACCAAGCTACGACATCTATCTCTAGGTTGTATGTGGCTCACATTTTAGTCATGTTGGATATCTCTAAGAAACATCCTAATGATATTTGGATTGGTTTGGAATTGAATGGGTATTTAAAAAGTCAAATTGAAAACTTACCCATTTTTTGCTCTCATTATAAGATGCATATACTGTTGCAAATCTGAGTTTATGGATTAGACTTTTGATGAAAAGCAAACATTCATAATTTCCTATGACATCATTGCCTACTAACTTTTTAGGTCCACAAGATCGAATGCAACTCAAGCCAGCTCAAGATCGGGTAGATTCAGGTTGAGTCAGCCTATAATATTTTTTTTTTCTTGAGTCAATTATAAAAGTGGTTCCTGATGCCAAGTAACCTTGCACACACACACTTGAGGGGTTTTCTGAACATTCATGATTACCTACGACTGCCTTGCTTACTAACTTTTTAGGTCCACAAGATCGAATGCAACTCAAGCCAGCTCAAGATTGGGTAGATTCAGGTTGAGTCAGTTGTAATATTTTCTGTTTCTTGAGTCAATTATAAAAGTGGTTCCTGATGCTAAGTAATCTTGCACACACACACTTGAGGGATTTTTTAAGTTTTTCTATTTTGAGTACATCAGCCTGGACGATGTTCATGTCGTCCAAGACGATCCAACTAAAAATAGAAACCCTAACTAGGGCATCCTGGTTAAACAACCATCATTAAGCAAATCATCCTAGAAGATCCTTATATCAACCAGGACGATAGGCTCAAATAAGAAAGAATCAGCCGCTATGATCAATTTAGGTATTCTTTATTTTAAAACATCAGCCAGGACTAACTCAACATCGGCCTAGATGATGCACCACATTTATGCCTAAATTAATCTGGCAATTATGGAATGAAATTAAGATTGATTGATACGATCACATCAGCCAGGCTGATCGCAGGATCAGCCAGGATTATGGACTGGATGATTGATGTCGGCCAAAATCTAATCAGGGCGATGTTCAGGATGATTGTACTCAGATTTGAACTAATCGGCCAGGCCAATATTGTATCGGCCTGGATGACGTAACCAATTTTCTTCAGATCATCCCTAATCATCCCGGCTAATTGAGCTTATTTTGTACTGATCGGCCAGGATGATATTCATATTAGTTTGGATGATAAAGTCGGTTCTTGAAATTTTATTTAAAGGACCCGAATTTTCTCATGCAATAAGACCTTGAGTGCTATTGTCTTGACCTGAGAGAGCCTTGGGAGAGGGGGGGAGAGAGAGAGAGAGGGAGGGGGGGGGGAGAGAGAGAGAGAGAGAGAGAGAGAGAGAGAGAGAGAGAGAGAGAGAGGAAATTGTGAGGGGGAGTTTGTGAGAGGGTTTGTTGCAACTCGGGCTTCCGAGTTTATGATTTTGATGATAACAAATAATATTTATTATTCTTTTATTTCTCCTAGTATTTGCAGTGCATATTTCTTTCTATGTTAACTAATATTTCAGGTACATCATGCACCGTTCTGTGAAGATTCAAGGCTCAAGATTGCGTAGAATTGGTCGTATTAAATGAGTCTGTAATTTTCATTTATTGAGTCAAGTCTTATAATGATGTATGATAGTTTTTTGATCATGCACACACACAGAGGGAGCAAAAAATGATTATAAATATTTTAACTTTTCTGTTCATCGTACTGTACGAATTTATTTCGTACCGTACGATCTGGTGTAACAGAAATAAATTAAAATATTTATTTTTCCTGAAAAAAATTAATTTTGAATATAACTAATCGTACTGTACGATCACCACATCGTACTATACGATCTGTTATAATTAGAAAGACCGCCGTCCATTAAATTAGGCAAAAATTTGAATTTGAATAGTTGTATAATCGTACTGTACGATCATAATCGTACTGTACGATGTTTGAAATATTGCCTAAGTTAATCCTGAGATTATGCAATCAAAACGGCTTAATTTTGATGTGTTGATCGTACTGTACGAACTGTATCGTACTATACGATCAACAGAGACAATTTTGGAAATCTGCCCGTTTATTGAACTGTTCGTACAACACTTTCGTACAGGACATCGTACAGTACGAACTTCAATTGAACTGTTCGTACAGTACTAACTGGATCGTACAGTACTAACAGGTCAATTTCTGCACATCGTACTGGACGATCTTGAGATCGTACGGTACGATATTTGACGGCTGAATTGAGTATTTTTAGGGTTTTTTTGAGCCCTCTATTTAAGCACTCTCATAAGACTTTGTAAGAGTCTTTTGGCAGCCATTGTGGCTTCGTTTTTCTAGAGAAAACTTGAAGAGAGGACTTGAAAGGGAGAGAGGAAAGGGTGGAGTTTGAGAGAGGGAGAAGAACCTTGGAGGGGGTTTCAAGGGAGTGTGAAGGGAGTTCACACGGTTGCTCCGGCGAGCTTGCACCTGAGTACCATCGGATTCAAGGTTCGTCTTGAAGGAAGTTTTGCGAAGAAGAAGATCTCGTTGGTGTCAAAGGACCCGGCTCCTCCGCCGCACCGGGGAAGGTGGAAGTGATTGTGTAAGGGCTTCTCTGCCTAGCTGTGGGGGCTAAAGGAGAATCACTAAAGGTTTAGTGTAATACTCGGAGGGTGCCTCCGGGGAGTGGACGTAGGTCATGGTTTGACCGAACCACTATAAATTGGTGTGTTCTTTCCTTTATTTTTTCTGCACTTTATTTCCGCATTTATTTTTATTGTGATTAACTGTGTGGATGAAATTGATTATCTATCTTTTTATTGTGAATGAAATTCGCTTCCGCATAAAGTCATAAAAATATATTTCTTTTCATTAAAGAAGTTTTTAATCATCCAATTCACCCCCCTCTTGGCGCATATAGTAATTTCAATTGGTATCAGAGCGGGTTTCAAAAATAGTGTTTTAGAAAACCTTGAAAAAATCGATCATGGCATATTTTTGAAATCGTAACATTGCGGAAGGCTATTGTATCACACGACCACCTTTATTTGAAAATATTTCTTTTAATTTTTGGAAAATTCGCATGTCAACATTTTTGCAATCAATTGATTATCGAATGTGGAATATGATTCAAACTGGCTATTCTGTACCTTCACGTATGATAGATGGAGTCAAAATTAATATTCCTTTTACTGAATGGAGTAGAATAGAACTATTCAATGCACAACTAAATGCTAAATGTTTGAATTGTTTTTTCTGTGCATTAAATTCTAACGATTGCATGAGAATCTCTACATGTACTACTGGGAAAGAAATTTGGGATAGATTATGCATTTCGTATGAAGGTACTAGTGAAGTCAAACAGTCTAAATTGAATATTCTAATGCGTGATTATGAACTTTTCAGCATGAAGCCATATGAGACTATCTTAGACATGTTTACTAGATTTAATCAAATTGTGATGTCATTGCATGATTTAGGTAGAGAACTTTCAAACTTTGAAAAAGTTAGTAAAATTCTACGTTCTTTACTTGATAAATTTGATGCCAAAGTCATGGCAATATGTGAATCAAAAGATTTGAATGCTTATTCTATAGATAATCTAATTGGCTCACTCATTGCCTACGAGCAAAGTGTGAGTCAAAGATTTTTGGATGTAGGTGATGAGAAGACAATTGTGCTAAAAGCCAAACACACAGATGAATATGGCTTAGTAGACGATGAAAGCAAGGAGATATCATCGATAACAAATAAATTTGAAATTATATTGAACCACAAGCATGAACATCAACAAAAGCGGAGTAAAGGTAAATATTATAAAAATGTTAAGTTTTGTTCTAACATAATTTGCTTTGGGTGTAGGAAACCCGGACATTTGAAGCGTGAATGCCCCAACTTAAAAACTTTTCCTGCAAAGAAAAAGAGCAAAAATAAACCGTTTGTAATTTGGGGAAAAGATAAAAAGCAAAAAGTCTCCTGGGCAGACCTAGTTTCTGAATCATCAGAACAGGAGCAAGATGATGAGGTATAAGTATGTTAAGGTTTGTTTGTGTGTTTTTTTTATGTGTTTTGTATGTTTTTTTTATTTTTGTATGTTTAACTTGTTTTATATAATCATATGTTTTTGTTTCGTTATTATGTTGTTATTTTATATTTTATTTTATCTCTTCTTTTTGATAATGTCAAAGGGGGAGAAACTATTATAGTTTGTTGCATTTTGTTTTAATTTTAACTGTTATTTAATTTAATTTTTTTAAAATAAAAAAAAAAACCAAAAATTTTAAAAAAAAAGAAAAGAAAACTTTTCCCTAATTTTTAATGTAATTCTTTTACTGAGGGGGAGTTTAGGAGAATTTTTTTTTAATTTGCAAAGTCAACCAATATTATTTGACATCATCAAAAAGGGGGAGATTGTTGCAACTCGGGCTTCCGAGTTTATGATTTTGATGATAACAAATAATATTTATTATTCTTTTATTTCTCCTAGTATTTGCAGTGCTTATTTCTTTCTATGTTAACTAATATTTCAGGTACATCATGCACCGTTCTGTGAAGATTCAAGGCTCAAGATTGCGTAGAATTGGTCGTATTAAATGAGTCTGTAATTTTCATTTATTGAGTCAAGTCTTATAATGATGTATGATAGTTTGTTGATCATGCACACACACAGAGGGAGCAAAAAATGATTATAAATATTTTAACTTTTCTGTTCATCGTACTGTACGAATTTATTTCGTACTGTACGATCTGGTGTAACAGAAATAAATTTAAATATTTATTTTTCCTGAAAAAAATTAATTTTGAATATAACTAATCGTACTGTACGATCACCACATCGTACTATACGATCTGTTATAATTAGAAAGACCGCCGTCCATTAAATTAGGCAAAAATTTGAATTTGAACAGTTGTATAATCGTACTGTACGATCATAATCGTACTGTACGATGTTTGAAATATTGCCTAAGTTAATCCTGAGATTATGCAATCAAAATGGCTTAATTTTGATTTGTTGATCGTACTGTACGAACTGTATCGTACTATACGATCAACAGAGACAATTTTGGAAATTTGCCCGTTTATTGAACTGTTCGTACAACACTTTCGTACAGGACATCGCACAGTACGAACTTCAATTGAACTGTTCGTACAGTACTAACTGGATCGTACAGTACTAACAGGTCAATTTCTGCACATCGTACTGGACAATCTTGAGATCGTACGGTACGATATTTGACGACTGAATTGAGTATTTTTAGGGTTTTTTTGAGCCCTCTATTTAAGCACTCTCATAAGACTTTGTAAGAGTCTTTTGGCAGCCATTGTGGCTTCGTTTTTCTAGAGAAAACTTGAAGAGAGGACTTGAAAGGGAGAGAGGAAAGGGTGGAGTTTGAGAGAGGGAGAAGAACCTTGGAGGGGGTTTCAAGGGAGTGTGAAGGGAGTTCACACGGTTGCTCCGGCGAGCTTGCACCTCAGTACCATCGGATTCAAGGTTCGTCTTAAAGGAAGTTTTGCGAAGAAGAAGATCTCGTTGGTGTCAAAGGACCCGGCTCCTCCGCCGCACCGGGGAAGGTGGAAGTGATTGTGTAAGGGCTTCTCCGCCTAGCTGTGGGGGCTAAAGGAGAATCACTAAAGGTTTAGTGTAATACTCGCAGGGTGCCTCCGGGGAGTGGACGTAGGTCATGGTTTGACCGAACCACTATAAATTGGTGTGTTCTTTCCTTTATTTTTTCTGCACTTTATTTCCGCATTTATTTTTATTGTGATTAACTGTGTGGATGAAATTGATTATCTATCTTTTTATTGTGAATGAAATTTGCTTCCGCATAAAGTCATAAAAAGATATTTCTTTTCATTAAAGAAGTTTTTAATCATCCAATTCACCCCCCTCTTGGCGCATCTAGTAATTTCAGGGTTCACAAAGGTTGCTCCAAGCAAGGTTCCAAGTCATCATCTCCGTTTTCGTCCTTCATCCTTGGGAGGTTCTTGGGAGGTCTACTTAAGCAAAAGGTCAGGGTTATCTACCCGCTTCAGGAGGAAGCACAAGGAATCGGTTCTTTGCCGCACCGGGGTTGGTGAAAAAGAGTCTGTTGTAAAGGCTTCTCTGCCTAGCTGTGGGAGCTAAAGGAGAGACACTTAGTTAGTGCAATACTCGGAGGGTGCCTTCGAGGAGTGGACGTAGGTCCAGGATTGACCGAACCACTATAAATTTGGTGTGATCTTTCTTTGTTTTACTTCTGCATTTAATTTCCGCATCCGCTACTCTTGTGGTGAATTGTTTTGGTTTTTAATTTTGTGCTTTGATTGTAGAATTTTTTTTTTAAATATCAATTCACCCCCCTCTTGGTTAGCCTCGGGCTAGTTCTTAAGGTCTTAACATCCCTAATGAACTTTCATATACATGGGTTAAATGAATGTTTTAGGTTGCATCCCCAACTATGAAAGGAGAAGGTTATAACCAAACTGTCGTATGAAAACATTTGTCCTTCAATTGACCTTGATATTGTGAAGCCTAATCTGCTTGTGGTTAAGGGAAATGGTTATCGTATGCAAGTTATTCTTGAGGAATCTATTCCTGATATGGTTGAGGGTAATGGTACTAATGTGAAGGATGCTACAGAGGACCTAATTGTATGTGCCTTAATGCATAATGAACCACATTCTATCTATAATGATGATCTGAGTGCTGACCAGGGAGTTACTCCTCACTCTATCCCTTCTTTTAATAATGATTGTCAAAATGTGGATAAGCAAATGTTGGCTATTACTGGATTTACTTTTAATAATTAAGATTTTTTCAGCTCGATTGGTAAGAAGGCGACGGAGAAGGCGATCTTCCTGGAGGCGATGAAGAAGGCGATCTTGGAAATTTTGGCAGAACCTTGGCAATCAGTGGTTCTCCATCGGCCTGGTATGGCTGACGAAGGTCCTTGGAAGAATTTGGGTAGAGAGGCGATGAATTTTAAGATGATTTTGGCAAACCTAAGCCTGACTATGGTTCTCCATCAATAATAATTGGCTAATGTCTTTGTTTATTATTTAGATGTCAGTTTCTTGATTTAAGTTGATAAGTCCACAAATCAAGATGTGATTTTTGAGGAGGATTTAGTTTTTTTTTTGGATGAAATATCTGTTTGGAGGCCGATTTTGGCTTTGATTTTGATGGGGAATTGTTTGGCAGAAACTGGCTTATGGCGTTGTTGTTCTCTTGTGATAAGACTTGAGAATTTTTGTGGTAATTATTGCTTGATTATGTATGGATTTTATAATAGCCTTGAGTCAGTTCTTGGAGCAGGAATTTTTTTGGGTTTGACATTTGAAACTGGGAGTTTCTTGATGTGGATTCGACTATTATTCAAGAAATTTTGGTGTGGTTTTTTATCTTATAGATGTGGTCGGTTTTGTTTTCAAGATTTGGTTATGAAGGTTATAACGATCCTTTTTAAATTAAGGATTGGAAATCTGCAATTGAAGAATGAGATGCAGGATTGGCCGAATTAATTTGGAGAACTATTGAGCAGTTTTTTTTATTTTTTCTTCAAGAATCTTGGAGAAATGGTTAAAGTGATCCTTATTTTCTTGGTGTGTGATTTATTGCTGTGCGAGAGGATTTCAGTTTTCCTAAAGAATCTTGGAGTTAATATTGCTTTTACGACTGGTTATACTGCTCTTTTTGTGATTTTGATTGGATCTTCCAAGGGAGAGTTTGGGTAAATGCTCTAGTGAAGTCGGAGTTATTGAAGCTATTATTCTTATGTTGGTTGGTTTTTTGGATTATTATAGAAGTGTTGGAGCTAGTTTTTGATGGGAGCTTACCCCATCTATACTTAAGATGGTGACTATTTGGGTCTTTGAAGAACAATTCTTATTTGTTGGAGACTTAAAGGATTTGAATATTACTAGTTTTTTTCTTTCAAGTATGATGTGTGTGGTGGTGATTTTCAGTTCGTATGGCTTTGGTTGTGAAGAGTCCGACTCTTGGACTCTTGGGGTGGGAGTTGGTGTTATTGCTTTGTCGACGTTGTTTGGTTCGTTCATGGCAGCTGTTGTTGGTTGAATTGAAGTATCAGTGGATTCTACTCTTGATTGGAGCTTGTTGGAACCTAAGTCTGTTGATGAAGGCCTGGTTGATGTTTGGACAGCTGGTTTAGCATTTCTTTTTATTTTTCTTGTAGCAAGTTATCATTTGCTTGGTTTTCTTATAGTTTTTTTCTACCTTTTTGAAACTATTGCAATGAAATGTAGGATTTTTACTAAATTTTGTTTTCTATCTATTGGGAACTTTGGGATACTAACCAAACTTTTAGGTTGTTTTAACATTTGGTATCCCCATCTCCCTAATAGATCTAAAATGGAATTTAGTGGATCGCATATCCATTATGATAGTTTTAAAGGATTTGTTTTTGCTTTCTAGTTTGTAATAGTTGTTTCTTCTTTTTAATGCAATTTGCATTTCTTCAAAAAAAAAAAATAATGTTGTCTATTACTACTAATCAAAATATTTCTTCATACTCATTCATTAATCATTATTTCATTAACAAAAATTAGCCTAATATGGATTTCATGATGTCAAATAATAATTTCCCTAATATTGTGCCTACTCAAACTATTGTTCTTGCTCAGGAGGAAGGACAAATCTGTATGGTGGAAGGTAATGTTGGTTGTGGCTTAAGAAGCAAAACTAATGTGGAGGATGACATTATATTTAAGGAGGGTGAATTACAAGAGGAGATTAGGCATGAAGGTTTGACAGATGATAGTAAGCTTCCCTTAAACTCTCATTATCATAGTGATGCTTTTATTGATACACATGATATGGATATAATGGCTAAATATTTTTCTAAAGATGATAGTGACACTAGTTGAATCAAGTTTCATGGTAGGAGAGGTAGAAAGAACAAGAACGTTATTTTACAATTGCCTAGAAGCACCCATTCGTCTACTTCTCATTAATTATGTTTTTATGTTTAATTATATTATTTGGATTGCTAGAGACATTGGGTGTCCCTCTTCTAGGTTAAGACTTAAGAATTTATGTTGTATTTATAATGTTTCTATTCTAGTTTTGCTTGAACCTTTATTTCATCTGCTAAGTTGGACAATACTTCTCAGTTTCTGGGTTTTAAGTATGCTATTTCAAATGTGACTAATAAAATTTTGGTTTTATGGATGGTTCCTGTTAAGATTGATATTATTGGTGATTCACCCAAGTGATGCATTGTAATGTGGAAGTTTTAATTTTTGTTGTTGAGCTTCCTTTGTTTATGCTGCTTCATACTAGAAAAATTTATGCGATCAACTTAGTAACTTTCATAGTATTTGTAATTTACCTTGGCTTGCTTGGGGTGATTTTAACACTTTTTCTAATCCTTCTGAACATTTAGTGGGTTCTTCTCCTTCTTATCCTTCTATAGACGAATTTAGTAACATGATTATGGACTATAATTTAATTGATATTAGTTTTTGTGGTAATAAATTTACTTGGAACTAGGGATCACTTATGGCAGCGGTTGGATAGAGTGTTATTTAATGATTACTAAATTAATTCTTTTAATGCGATTATTATCTAGCATCTATGTAGGACTCTTTCTGACCATTCTCCCTTGTTAATTAGTATTAAGATAAGGCAATTTAACTCTTCCCGTCAATTCAAATTTCAAAACATGTGGTTGCTTCACGATTCGTTATTGGGTTTTGTTCAGGATAATTGGCATGCTCCACTTCATCCCGATAACTCTATATTTGGCATGAGGAGATTGTGGTTTAAGCTGAAAAGCCTTAGCAAGTTTTAAATTGGTAGAATCATAATATTTTTAAAAATCTTTTTACTAATATTTTGGAAGCCAGACAACAAGAGAACAATTTTGAGACTACTTATCAAGTTAATCCTTCTGATGCTAACTTCAACTTACTGAGGGATGCTAAATATTATCTTTTTAAATTACAAGCACAAGAGAAGACTTTTTGGAAATAAAAAGCTTTTGCTAAACCCCTTGTTGAAGGTGATAATAATACCATGTATTTCCATGCCTTGGTTAAGAGAAAACGAGCCAAAGCTTGTATTAACAAAATTCATCGGGAGGATGGGTCTTTGATTGAGGATAGTTTAGAGATTGCTAATTTAGCAGTTCAACGTTTTCAAAATTTTTTCAATAAGGATTTTACTCCTATTAATATTTATAATCCTTCTATTATTCCTAATCTTATATATCAAGAGGATAATGAGTTCCTTTCTAAACCAACTTCTTTAGAGGAAGTTAAAGAGATTGTTCATGGAATTAATGGCGATTCTATGGCTTGGCTAGATGGCTTCACCATTAAGTTTTTTAGAAATCCTAGCATATTATTAGTAATGATCTTTATTCTGCTGCTTTGGATTTTTTTGCTATAATTCAATTCCTAAATTTTTTACTTCTACTTCTATTGTCCTTATTCCCAAGAACAACTCTGTTAATAATTGGAATGATTTTAGACCTATTAGTATGTGTAACATTTTTTATAAACTGCTTTCTAAAATTCTTATGACTCTGCTAACTTCTATTTTGACTAGAATTATATCTCTGTATCAAATGGGTTTTATGAAAGGGCGTGTTATTGCTTATAATATTCTATTGGCCCATGAATTTTGTCAAGATCTAGATGTTAGGGTGAGAGGTGGTAACTTGATATTTCTAAGGCCTATGATAACCTTGATTGGAACTTTCTTTACAATATTTTGCATCTTTTTGGTTTTGATTCTATTTTTATTAAGCTTATTAGAAACTACATTGAAAGCTCTTATTTTGCTATTATTGTTAACGATAATAGCATTTTTTTTAAAAATCCTCTCCTAGTTTAAGATAGGGTGACCCAATTTCTCATGCTCTCTTCATTATTGCGGCCGATTACTTTTCTAGTGGTGTTACCAACCTCTTTGAGAATTATCGTATCATTTAATTTAGAACTATGGGCAGTCTTCCTATTTCTCACTTATGTTTTGTTGATGACTTTATTATTTTTACTAATGTTTCTATTAACAGGATTAATAAACTTATGGTTTTCTTTCAACAATTTGAAATGGTTAGTGGTTTTTCTCTAAATAAAAAGAAGTGTTGTTTTATTTCCACCAAGAGAGTGTCTAACGATCGTATCATGGCTATTAAAGATTTAACTAGTTTTGTGCATGGTCACTTACCTATTAAGTATGTTGGGGTTCCTCCTTTTAAAAGAAGAAAGAAATATTTTCTTTTTGATGATTTAATTACTTCTGTACAGAATAAGCTTTTATCTTGGGATTCTAATTTTATGAGCTTTGGGGGTAGATTAATTCTTATCAAAAGTGTTTTAAGTTCCTTGCCTATTTATATATTTCAAACTATGCTCCCTTCTCATGCGATTTGCAATAGAATTGATAAACTTACTAATAAATTTTCTAGAAAGGGGCTAGTAGCAATTTGAAAATTATCTAGTCCTCTTGGGAAAATTATTGTGGTGTGTCGGAAGAAGTGGTCCTGGGTTGTAATAACATGAATGATTTGGATTATGCTTGTTTTTTTCAAACTGTGGTATAACTTTTATGGTAAAGTGAGCCTTTGGGATAATTTAATGTTTGTTAAGTATTGTGTGGGTAAACACCGTATTACATGTTGCTTCAACCAAGGTAATTCTAAAGTGTGGCAGAGACTTTACAAAGTTAAATGAGCGATTGAACCCTTCATCCCTTGGGGGCTTGGTAATGGTAATATTTTCTTTTGGCAAGATTGGTGGTTCGATGACCAGTCTATTGATTCTATTATTAACAACTCTTCCACTGCGGCCATTAAGGTGAAATACTTCATTAATGATAAAATAGTTGGGAATATCAGAAGCTTTCTAACATTATTCATTCAACAAATTTTGAACCTTTCCTTGAATACGGACTTTCATGATTTGATTTTATATGATTTGTCCAAGGATGATGGTTTTAGATTAAAGGATGATTGAAAAAATTTTAGAACTAACAAAGATGTTGTTAATATCTTTTCTATGATTTGGCATAAAAGTATTTCTTCCACTGTGGCTATTTTTTGTTCTGAGGACTTTGCATCAGTTCATTCCTACGGATGGTAACTTAATTAAAAGAGGTTTCATTTTTCCTTCTAAGTGTCAATGTTGTTATCATGTGCAGAATATGCATCATGTGTTTATTTATGACCCTTTTGCTGTTAAAACATGGGTCTTTTTTGATGACTTGTTTCAATTAAATTATTTTAATGCTAAATTGCCTAATAATGCTATGCTTAATTTTTGGTTTATTAAGACTAAAAGGCATATCAGAAATTTTATCCCTTCTCTCATTTTGTGGTATTTATGGTTGGATAGGAATAATTCTCTTTTTATTGGTGTTGATATGAACCATCATAGGATTATTCAGAATGTGAAAGATAAGGTTTTGGCTCTTTGCTCTGTTAAACTTCTCTCTGTTAAGAACTTTAAAAACTATTATTTTTTTTCTTCTGCTTTAGGTATTATTTAGGAGGTTGGTCTTTATTCCAATGAGCTTAGGGTTATTTATTGGATCAAGCCCCCCAATAATTATTATAACATGAATGTGGATGGTGCTATTAGTGGTTCCTCCATGGGGTGTGGTGGGGTTATCAGAGATGGTAATGGTACTCTTATTATGGCTTTTGGTGGTCTTGTTCATAAGGGTAATGTGTATTATGCTGTCATCTATGCTATTCTTTATGGCCATCAGTTATGTATTTCTCTTGGCTTAACTAATATTGGTATTTAATTCAATGCCAATTATACTTTTCAATTTTTAAATTCTATCATTGATACTGTGTGCACTCTTGAGCATTTTTATCTGGTGAGGGATATTAAGAATCTTCTCATTTTTATGAACTATTCCTTACATCATGTTTACCGAGAGGGGAATGCTTGTGCAAATTAGCTTGCCAACTGGGGTTGTAGTTTAGATTGCTTTTCTGATTTTTCTTGTACTAATCTTCCTGCTCCATTGAAAGGTCTCTTAAGATTAGATGTTATTAATTTTCCATATGTTATTATTTAAGAGTTATCTTTGGCTGGAGCGGCTCTTTATGTTTTTTTAGGGTCTGAAGGTTGTTTTGTTAGTTTTTTTGCTAATTGATGTTAGTGTGGCATTATGAGTTATGGCTTGTTTATCCCTCTTTGGTTTGCTACTATTTCTCTTGGTCTGGGTTGTTTTTTTCCAGAATTTTTGGTTTTTGGAGTTATGGTGGATCTTGGGTGGGCCCATCTTCCCTGTTTTATCTTTGCGAGTTGTGGTGTTGTTCCAGGCCTGCTCCTACGCACTGTGGCTCTCTGGTTGATTTGTTGGGTTACTTGGTTTTGGCAATGGTGAGTAGTTGCTCTTGGTTTGTGTTGTTTTTTCCCATAATGTTTGGTTTTTGGAGATATTTGGTGTCTATTTGTAGTGGTATTTGGGGGCTTTAGCTGGTTGTTTTCTTTATTTGGTCACTTGGTGTAATGGTGTTATTCCTGACCTATTCCATAGCTTTGCAACTTTCTATTTGATTTTTTTGGACGTTAGGTTTTGGCTCTTGTGGAGTTGGTTATGGCATTTGTTCTTATTGATGTGTGCTTGGTGGGGCTTGTGCTGGAGCTACTTTCCTGGGTCTACTTTAATTTTCCTTATCAGTTCTAAGTTGGTTGGGGTTAGGTGGCTTTCTCCCGTTCTTCTACTTTGTTTATCTCTGGGCTTCTATTTGTTGGTTTTTTTGGTTACCTCCTATTTATGTCCTTTGGTTGTATATGGTTTATGGTAGCTATGGATGTCCTGGTGGTTTCTAAGTTTTTGATTTTGCTGGGTTGTATGATCTTAATGTTGGCTATGGTGGGTTTCAGTGGGTTGTGCCACCCGGTTCTATTTTGCTGTTAGTTTTCGGAGGTTTGGATCTGCTTGTGGGGTTATTGATTAATTGTCTTTTTTTGTGAGATGCCTCGTATATTAGATTTCCTTATTTTGTTCTATGTTATTTGTGCTATCCATACTATTATTGGCTAGTCGGGTATATTTGCTACTGGTTGGTTATTTTTTTGATGTTGAGTAATATCTGGATGGAATTATGGAGAACTTGTTGGACTTATAACTGTTGGTTTCTTCCATATGCTAGAATATACTTCTATTTTTGCTATGTCTATTATGTGCATTATCCTATTTTAAAGATTTTCTTTTATGCATGTGATCATAGTGATCTAATTTTGGAAGGGAAACTAGATCAGGTTGCCATTTTTTGGTCCAATTATCTATGATGGGTGCTCGTTCTTGTGCACCCGTAAAATGTACCTAGGGAAATTTGTACTTTTCTTTAGTAGGGACCTCGAGCTCTTAGGGTTTTTTTTTGTTATCTTTTTGTAGCTCGTTCAAGCATTAGTGAGTTTGAGGACCATTTAAGGACCTTTTACTATTTTTTCTATATTAACGCGTATGCCCTCTGTGGGTTTCCCTTAAAAAAAATACTCATTCAATAAGTTATTACAATTGTAGCTAAAGCGTCACTATGTTTCATCATAGCACCATGATAGTCTAATAATCAGTGCTATAGTGCTAGTTCAATTTTGATTGTCACAACTCTACACTATCCATCACTGTAGCAATGTGGTCACTTGGAGAGGTTACTTTGTTCTTAAGTATAAAGAGAAGGCCACATTTTTTGAAAGAAACTTTTGAATTTATAGTATTGTACTCTTTTATGTTAGTAAAGTAGGAGAGGGAAGGAGAGAGAGTGTAAAAGTGGACCAATGGATTTTTAAGTGAAGGGAAGACTTGTATTCCTTATAAGGAGATCCGAGTTCAATTTTTTCACCTATTTCTCTTGAACTTTTAGCTTATTTTTCAATGAACTTTATGGCTATTCCTTATTTTAAGATGCAATTTTGTTTCTAGATTTCTTTGTTTGAATTTATGATATGATATTGTTGCTTAATCATGCAAGAAAATGATCTTATGTCTTTAATGCTTCATTTAGTTGTGGATTGGCCATTCAAAAATTTAAAAGTCAATGTGATCGTTGATGGAAACATAGTGAAATAACTAGAAGAGCACAACCAAAAATCATGGAGGCCTAGACATATGACTTATAGATTTTTGGTATCATGAAGGATATATCTATCATGTAATGAAGGTATGATTAATTAGTGATTAATTATAAATTCACTTGAATTCTGTCAAGCTTGATAGAGATTAATTCACGGCCCCGGTGAGCAATAAAGGTAGTAAACATTTAACAAATAGAATATACCTAAATTAAGCTTTAATATATTAATATTTAAATTCAAACATAAATTTCTCCTTCAACCTTTAACAAACTCGAACAATAGATAACTTCAATAAATTATCTAGTTTAGGACATACCCAAGCCACACAACCTATCTTACACACTTTATATGGTTTACTAAGATAACAAACTCTAGTCTAGGCTAGGGAGGTGTTTATTATTTAATACTATGTGTTTGGTTTTTTGAGTTTTTACTGCATGTTGTGCTTGAAAATTGATTGATGTGAGTATTTACTTAGTTTATTTACAATCTATGAATTGATGTGACAAATTTATATATTAGCCTTAAGTTAGGAATGATCTGATTGCTCACTAAGGTTTTTGTAATTGGTTGCATTCATAAATGGCTACAAATCAAGGGTTGAAAGTAAAGCCTTAAACTGATTTTATTTTTTTAAATCAGGTGCTAAATAAGCCTAGGTCCAACTCCCCCCCCCCTCATTAAATTAAAAGAGCTTTGCCAAGTGTGGCTAAGTTTTTTTTTTATTATAATTATATAAACTTCTTGGGATGTGGATTATTTTATTTAACTATTTTGGATAACCTTACAAGAGAGTTTAGATTTTCTTTTTGATTTAATATATTTGAATTGAGTTATGAATGTGAGTCTTTGAGTTGTGATACAAACAACCAACTTGGAGTCCAAAGAGGAGGAAACATCCCTTTAGGGGAGGGTTTCCTTCAATTTAGACATTCAAAGTTAGGATGATTTTCAATATCCAAAGAGAAACGAAAATATTCCTTTAAGGGAGAGTTTCTTTTCATTTGGATATCTAGACCTGGAGAATCCAAGGAGCTCGAAGAAGGATGAAGAGGTGAATATTTGAAGTGTATCCAAGGATTAGAATCTGGGTTTATTGTCAATGATGCCCGACCACTTTAATTTCTGTAAATTCTAGGTTGTAATAAACAGACAATATGTCTATGGACATTTAATTTATTAAATTAATTTAATTAAAATATTTGATTATTTTACTTTGCTTCCGTATAAGATTCCCTACTTTTTTTTTTAGTTTTTTTGGCAATTTGCATGTTGTCTTTTATTTTAGCATGGATACACGGAGGCTCGTGAGGGTACGCATAAAAATGTTTTCTAATTAAAATTAAAATTAAATTTTTAGGCTAACATAGAAACTCTAACGATCTAAGAGGTAAGCTCGTAACCACTTGGAGTAAGTATAATTATATTTTTTACATTCAACTCCTTGTTAAGTAGCTCCCCACCTACGAGTTTTGGTAGGCCACCTAACCTATTAGGATGCAGCCCTGTCAAGGGAATGTTGTGCAATCTCTAGAGAAAAATGTATTTTTAAGCCTTTTTTAAAATTTCTTCATATCAATTTTTTCTTTTTATCGAGTCAATTAACATGCTTCATATTAGAAATCTACTAAATGAGTCTAAAAATTTAATTACATTTAATTCAAGCATTTTCACCCCATATAAAATAAAGGGACCAATTAGGATATGCTCTACACATCAATCTCAATTCTTAAATTCTTTAATTAATAATAGTTGACCACTCTTTTATAAAAATGACCAGATTTATGGATTTTAAATCACCTAGGTTGTTAGCTGGCTCCCCAATCCATGTAAGGGTAAGTCCAAATTTGACATTACATTAGCTAGGTTTAGGTCATTGTTGTCTAGTGCCCAATTTAAATTTAGGTTCTGAGGCAGGTTTAGGCCTTAAGACCTCAATCGTCGATAATATAATCCCAAATTTCAAATAAATCAATCAACTAAAACTAAAGCTTTTCTCGATCCAAAACTTAAAGGTCAACACTCATATAAGGTTGGGGAATGTTTTTTATTATTTTAGAATCTCAAGTGCCGCCTACCCTTCCACCTATGTCCTCCAGAAATAAGTGTTCAAAATTTAATCCAATTCTTGTTGAAACTCTAAATTCACCTCCTTTGATATCACTCCTAAAAAAAATCTAAAAATAAAATTTACATCATCATTTTAATCGAGAGTAATCATAAGGAATTCAATATCCCTATGATGTAATTAACTACGAGGTCTTGCGCTCATCAGAGATTTAGAATCCAAATACACTTTAAAAAAAATAAACTTTGAAAACTCTTCTTTGGGAAAATTAAATCAACAATGATTATTATCATTTTATCTAGATGATCGATTAGTAAATGATACTTTCTTTCCATGGGAAGATATATCATTTCTTATGAAGATACTAAATATAAAATTAATGATCTCCCATCCAGAATATTATAGTTAGATGCTTGATAGAACGTCATTTTAACACTTCGTGGTTATATGTCGTCTTTCCCTGAATTTGACTCCTATATTATGGATAAAATTTTTCAGCTTTATTATATGAACCCATTAGTGGAATGATATCTTCACCGCTTAAGGAGATATATCATTTATAATAATGTGTTCGATTTTGAGAATGAAATCCTTAATTAAAATGCCCAAAGAAAACTAAATTTTATAAAATCCCTTTTCAAACTTTCAACACAAATAAAAAATGGCATACTTCGTTAGGACTAAATTTCTTTCTCCATCTCTAATAATGATAAAATTTTATTTAATTAATAGTTTTAACTACCTCTCCTTCTGTTGGCCCTTCTAACCATTTTTTCTTGGGTGAGCTTAGCTAGCATAAAAAAAATACATGTAAAAAAGATAAGTGAGAAACCTCTGCCCAAATTTGACTTTGACATTTTCCCCCAAGTCAATTGGTGGAGTGAAATAGTCAAGTCAAATTCCTAGGACCTTCATATCAATTTTATTAGCCTACATGATTGAGTTTATCCCATTATGTTGAGTTTTAGAATTTGAGGAAGGTCTGCTCAATTTAAACCATAAATTCAAATTCACACTTCAATCTTAAGTTTAAATTAGGCCTTAACATTTCACCCCCAAAATAATTGGTGGGGTGAGAGAGATTCATGCTAATTGGTTTGGCATTTTTCCTATCAATTTTGTAAACCTCAGGTTAAATGGAATTTTACATTTTTTAGTTTCAAAGTTTGAAGAAAAACTCTCAATTTCAAAATACTAGCTCCTATCCAAAATCCTTCAAATTCATTTTGACTTTCATTGTTGTATGTCATGCTACAACATCTCTTTGTAGATTAGCATATACAACAAAAAATTGAATCTTTTTGAGTCATATGTGCCATTTGCATCTTATCGTCATATGTTGGGTTATACCTTTCTATATCCTAGTATACAAGATAAGATATAAGGTCCCTTATGAATTATCAACTCCTACCTCAAGATCCTAATTCAAATTCCTTAAAAACGCATTATGCTAAAATGGATGGCAAGCTGATTTTTACCTTCAAGAATGGCTTGACTTGTGAAGAAATTAATTTTGGAAGTACAATTCAGTTTGGTTTGTGATTTCAAACTATTAATCTATAAATTAGTGGCGAGAAATTGGTTGACTTGGATGATGCTAAATTGAAAGCACTGCATTGGAATTGCTTCTTAGAACAGGAGCTGGGTCCCTCAATCCCAATGAGGAGGAAAGGGAGTAAAAAGCTCCTGTTTAGACTGTTGAAGTCAATTCCATTTCTTAGAATGGAGCGGGTTCTAGAATCCCATTCACTAGCAAGAATTAGGGAAGGAACTAACTGAGGAGGGTTATAAAGGTAGTTGAGCTAAAATCCATGGGTCATGTAAAGCAAGAGGCTGTTGAGGATCTACCTATTCCTACTTTTCTCCACTCATTAAAGGGAGTCGCTTCCACCCTCTTATTATTTCCATAGGGGAGGAGATGATAGCTAGGATGGCTAGTTCCTCACTATGCCTGATGGATTATTCTACAAAAAAAAAAAAAAACTCAAAAGAAGAAGCAACTGCAGAGGACTAGAATGCTTAGAAATATAATCCATATTTTTGTTTCCCAGGCAAGAGAAATTATGGAACAATATATGGACACGTGAAGGGGGTGATCTCACATTAGTTTGAGAAAGAAATTTTAAAGGGGGAAAGGTCTAACAAAAAGAAACAAACTCCCAAAAATGACTGAAAGAATAAGAAATTTGCTAGACACCAGTGATATATGTATTAGTTGATGGATACCAAAGGGTGCCACGCCGTCGTCCTCTATGATGGAGTGAATTGTACTGACCGGATTTGGTAGGCCACCAATCCTGGCTCCAAAATTTGTAAATTTGCCTCAATAGTGGTTAAGACTACATATCAAGATGAGAATAAACAAAATGTTAAGCTAAGGGCAAGAGATCCAAATCCCCTAAAAAACACTATGTTCCTAAGAAAGTACTAAAGTTTAGGATACCCAAATTTTACTTGACATACTGAAGCTCCCTATACAGTGATCTAAGGACTCTACCCTACCCTATGTAGGAGCTAATACCCCTCATGCTCCTTCATCACCTCCTAAGGTAGATGTCCCTCGCCCTGTAGTTGATTCGACCCTTCTAACTACCGGCCAAAAGATAATTGAAGGGGAAGGGATTGACCCAAATATAGACCAAGAGATGGTTAATCAAATGACAGAATAGGTTTCCTCTATAGAAAACCTTAAGCTACAAGTCATTCATTCCATGCTCAGTCAAAAAGAGTATGAAGAAATGTTAAATTATGAAGGATAATTACCAATCGACTCTTAGATAATTGATAATAGATCAGTCGATGAGGTAGTTAAATAGATTAGGGATATTTTAGGAAGGAAGGATGAAATAGAATCTTTTGACCCAAAATTAGACTATTTATTGATGGAAGATGATGTGTTCACCAGTAGTATCTGCATGGTTGAAACTAGGGGATCAGTTAAGGAAACTGAGGAAAGTAAAAGTTATTCTGGCAAGGAGGATGGCTCATCAAATGTTGATTCAGATTTAGATGGATCAGTAAGGGCTAGAGATGATGAAAAACACATTATAAACTTTGAGGCACAGTATGCATACAAGTTTCCACAGGTCAAAAAAATATAATAATGGTTGGATAAGACACAATAGCCTTTGATTAAGCAAAAACAACCTCCCATTCAAACAGTCACTAACTAGGCTTCCATTTCAATAGTCCCTCTAGTCTAGTAACTAGTTCCTTTAGTTCCCCAAGTCTAACCAACAGTTTCTTCAGTTCCTCTGTAGCCAGCTTAAAAAGATCTTAAGCAGTTGGTTGAGGATCATGTAAGGGTGGCTTTAGGCAATTCTAAGGGACTACATATTCTAAAGGGTAGACCCTACCCCAAGGAATATGATTCAGTCCCTTTATCCAAATGGGCTTTGTACCACCATCCATTAAAAATATAAATGATATTAAAAATCTAAGATAGCATCTTGCCCATTTTTAAGCGAGCTATTGTAACGCAGGATAGTCAAATGTTATATTATTTTGTCAATTTGTTAGTATTCTATATGGAATTACTTTTGAGTGATATGACAATCTATGTAATGGTTTGGTGAGAACCTTTAATGAACTACAAAATCTATTCTTAAAGTGATTTTCTAGAGTGCAATAGCACACATTTATATGCAATCTAGTTATCAAAAAGTAAAAGCCATGATAGTCTTTGGTTGATTACATCATGAGGCGGCGAAACCTCTTAATGAAATGTGAACCTCACTTGTAGGAGCAAAACATAGTGGAGATCCTTTTGAATAATATCCATGGGCTTGTTGTTTTTCTCCTAAAGTAGTCCACACTCAAAACCTTTGAAAAGCTTCTAAACAAAGCATGTAACCTACAAGAAGAGGCTACTAGGATACCATTCTTAAAGGATGTATACAGTGAAAGAGAGTTGTGAAGCCCATCAAGTTTTTTGAGGAAAAAGTATCAACCATTTCTATAGTTGATAATTAAAAGCAGCCATTTATCAATAAACCCAGTGCTCCCCCGCCAAAGCTAATTAAAAGACAACTATTCAAGGCGACCCCTCGGCCCACTAGAGATTCTTACTTTAAAGATATATTGGAAAAGCCTTATCCTTACAAAAGGGAATCCATAAGAAGGATTTTCAAGATTCTTCTGAAAAATCTAGATTTCAAATTTCTTTAGGCCAGAAGGCCAAAAGAGTCAAATATAAAGGATGATCCCAACTTTTGCTCCTACCATTGCATGTTGGGTCACATCATTGAGCATTGTGCTATTTTTTAGGATTAGCTTGAGAGAAACTTCAAGAAAGGCAATATCATCATAAATAAAGAGTACCTAGAAAATCTAAAATAAGGGTCGATCAAAGTAATTTCAGGTAACACTTGAAATATTTCTTGATCAATTAAGGACGGTTGTGATATTGCTATATCCATGGCTTTTAAAAAGTCTATTAATAAGTCTTTTCATCTTTCTCAATAGTTGCCGATGATAGAATAGGCCCAAATCTAGGAGGTTAACGTAGTGCCTTTGTATGAGGATATTGAGATGCTTCCCTCTCAAGTAGTCGCAACAACTACTGTACTATAAAAAAAGTGTGATGTTTTTGTAGAAAGGAAGTGTACTTATGAGAGATGTATTCGGATGGAGGATGTCAGCATAAAAACACCATCCCTGCTCTTATTATCTAATTTTTGCTTTACCCCATCAAAGACAAAGGGTTGTAAATTTAATTAAAAGCAACCTTCTATGTCAATTTTAATGATTGACCATGAAAATGAAACATGAGTTGACTCTTTTTCAAATAAAAATCAAAACCCAATTAATATTACTTAAGAAGTTCAAAAACTTGATGTTCCTTATTCTATTCCTCAATGGAAGTCAAATTTGTGGTCATATTATATAGTGCTTTCCCCCAAATCAACTTTCAGGGGAGTCCTATTATGATATATTTTTCAAATTCTGACACCTATTCAAAAAATAATAGTGCACTGCCTATGTAGAGTATAGACCCTACCCAAATTTGTCCTCCCAATAAGATTGTGGAAGTAAAACTTTATGGTGGTAAAGTCTTACCCCCTAGGCTACCTCCTCAGGAAAAAGACAAGCATGTTGTCTGGTGATCCAATTCCAAATCTTCCTCAACAATCTAATATTCCTCCAAATATGCTAAGTTATGAGTTTGTTATTCCTAAGGTTAACTATAATGTCTTAGCTCTTCTTTTGAAGTTGACATCTAAGTTGACTAAATAAGATGCCCTCATTCTCTCAAACTAGATGGGGAATCTTTAATCAAAGTACTTCTTAACCTAGAGATTTTCTTAGCTCAGCTAGCATCGACCTCTCAAGTTGAATCCCTTTACTTCAAGGAACTCCCAGGAGGATCATTCTCTAATGAAGACTTACTTCTAGGTACTACCAATCATAATATCCCACTTTGCGTTATTGAAAATGTTGGAAACTTTAAGTTATCAATATTTTTGTTTGATTCAGGTGCATTGCTCAACGTGATGAATGTAAAGACTCTCGTATACCTCAAATTTGATACGAACAAGCTCTCAAATGATAAGTTGGTGCTTCACAGGTTTAATAAAAAGGGAGAGAAGGCTTTAGATTCAATCACCATTCTTTGAGAGATTTGTGAATTGAAAATAGAAGCAAAATTTCATATCATTGATTTGATAATGTCCTTCAACGGGCTCCTAGGTTGGCCCTGGATCCATGAATACAGATGGTTCCTTCTACCCTACATCAATGTGTCAAGTACCAACATGATGACATTTAATATGTGATTAAGGGTGATTTACAAACATTTTCTATTTAGGAGATTGGGATCTACGAGGAAGTTACATATTATGCATCGAAAGGGTCCTCGTCACATTTTAAGGTTGATAACAATATTGTGGAGAAATTAAGTGAACAAAGCTCCATTTAAAATAAAGAATAAAAAAAAAGAACATGAAATAGATTAAAAAGTACAAGAATCAAATTGCTAAGATGACCTTGAGATCCTATTACTTAGGCCTCCAAATATGTTACCTCGAAGAGGTGGGAGGATGGCCCAAAGGGCATGTGGTAGAGGTCGTGCTTCATTTGAAGGAAGAAAAAACCAGGTGTATATTGATCCAGAATCAAGCTCTGATGAAGAACCAAGAAATTAGGGTGTTGCAATCCCTTTTGATTACAAGAAAATCATTCCTCCTCCAAAGTTTGATCTCCTTTTAAAACAAAATATAGACCCTAAGGTTGATTCTCCAAAAGTTCAGGTTGAAAAGTTTGAATTTAAAGTTTATGAAATGCTTAGTAAGACAATTGAAGCCTTAGCCTTAATCTGTCTAGAAGTTCTATCCTGGATACTCCTCCTTAGTGAAAGAAGAAGATGCAACCTCCAAGGAGGTAGATTTCAATGAATTAATGGAATGACCTTTTTGCTACATTCATGCTAGTATTAGAAATCTTATTTCTAAGGAACTCACACCGAGTCGATGACACAAGCCCAATACCATGAAAGTCTCTGGCACATAAAAAATAAAAGAAATTTAGTGAGTGCTATTAGCTTTTGCACCATTAATTACTTTGACGATGATAAATATTATCTTGTGATAACTAATAAACTTGAATCTTAGAATTTCCCTATGTAAGTCATTGATTCCCTTGATAGACTTTACTTGGAGACTTCAAATGACTATGATGAACTTCAAGTTTGGGATGCACCACCTGAATTTGAAGAATAGATTAAATTGATAGTCAATGAGTTGAAAAATGATAACATTGGAACATAAGATGATCCTTGCCCTGCCTTCCTAAGTTTGTTATTTAGTGAGGATGAGTCTAGGTATCTGATTCATGTTTTTTCTAAGTTCAGGGACTCCTTCGCCTAGAAATATGACATAATTTTGGTTTTGTCTGTCGACGATGTAGTCCATAAACTTGGAATCTGGTATGATGCCATTCATATTAAACAAGATCCTCGATACATGCACTTAGAGATAGAGCAACAAGTCATTTATAAAATCAAGAAATTAGTCAAGGCATAATATCCCTCTTGGGTATCCAGCATTATACTAGGTCAAAAGAAGAACAATCAAATCTAAATTTGTGTTGACTATAGGGATCTAAATAAAGGATGTCTTAAGGATGAATTTCCTTTCCCCTTACTTGAGCTTTTGTTGGACATTGCATCGTCACATATTATTTTCTCCTTTATGGATGGCTCGTCTGGTTACAATCAAATTAAGATGACCTCAAAAGATGAGAAAAATACTGCATTCAAAAACCTATAGGAATCTTCTGTTATAAGGTTATGCCATTAGCCCTTAATAATGCTAGTGTAACCTACCACCTGGCCATGACTCATATCTTTGATGTCCTAGTCCACAATCAAGCTGAGTGCTACATTAAAGATTTAATTGTCAAGAGAAAAGTTAAAGAGTCTCACCTATATAACTTCAGAGTATTTTTTGAGCAGTTTCACCGCTATGATCTCATAATGAATCCTTTAAAGTGTGCATTCGGCATCACTTCAAGAAAATTTTTTGGCTTCGTAGTGAGGCTTCACATAATAAAAATTTGTCCTCCTAAAATTGTAGCCACGTTAAATATGTCACCTCATAAGAGCTTTACCCAATTAAGGTCTCTTTAAGATAAGCTGGTGTATATAATGTGGTTTATATCCAATATTTTTAGAAAATGTAAACCATTTTCTGACCTAGACAAAAAGGGCACTAAATTCATATGGGATGAGAAATGTCAAAGCTCTTTTGAATACATCAAAAAATATATTATCAATCTGTCAGTCATGGCTGCCCCTGTTCCTGGGAAATCACTTATTCTTTACATTGTTTCCCTCGATGAGTCACTTGGTACTATTCTAGCTCAAGTCAATAATAAGGAGAATATGAATGCCCTTTATTACCTGAGTCAAAGACTTCTCCCTATGGAAATCCTACACCCTTAGATTGAGAAGCAATTCCTTACTTTAGTTTTTGAAATCGAAAACTAAGACAGTACATACTTTTCCATCAAGTGATTTTGATCTACAAAGTAATTAAATATCTTTTAAACCGGCCTACATTGTTAGGACATTTGACACAGTGGTCTATGATATTACTTAAATTCAAAATCACTTTCACTCTCTTGCATCCTATAAAAGGGCCGGCCGTTGTTGACTTTTTTATGGCGCACCCGCTGTTGGTGGATTCTCCTTTAAATGATGATTTACGTGATGAACAAATCCTAAGTTTAAAGGAATCTAACAATCATATATGGGAACTATATATCTATGGCATGGTATCCTCTCAATGGGGTAGAACCCAAAAATTTATAATCCCTAGAAAAGTTGGAATTGACCTGATTCTTATAACAAAAATGATGGGAATAATGCATTTTTTATACCATTTATTAGTGCTTTGCATGAAAAATAAGGTTGAGTACGAAGCTCTGATAACTACCCTGGGACTTACAATTTTGATGGAGGTTAAAGAGATTAAAATTTTTGGTGATTCTCAACTAGTGATCAACTAAATTATAGGAACCTATAAGGTTTTGAATCCTAAACTCCTCAAATATCACCACTATACTAGTCACCTGCTCGAATAGATTCCTATCGTAACTATGTATAGAATTCCCCATGGATATAATTTTGTGAATGCCTTAGTAAATCTTGCAACAGAATTTGCATGCCTAGAAGAAGACTCCATTCTTATAGAGATTCAATGTCGTCAAGTTCTATCTCTTATAGATTTGGAGCATATCAATAGACAGTCTTCCTTGATTCTTTATGCCTCTTTAATAACTAAAGAAGAGGGAAATTGGAGACAACCATTAATCGACTACCTTTAATAAGGTAAACTTTCGTAGGACAAATCCTTCGCCAACCAAATTAAGAATGTGCCCTATCATATGCAATTGAGAATAATACATTGTACCACTTATTATTTGATAAGATATGGCTATATTAATTAGACAAATGAGAGGCACTGATGATTATAAAAGAGGTCTATTCTGGACTATGCAGTGGTCATCAATCAGGTATAAAATGAAATTGAAAATCAAAGGACCTAGATACTATTTTCTTACTACGATTAATGATTGTATGAACACTAAAAATTGTTTACATTAATGCGAGTTACAAGGTATGGTTTTACATCCGTCACCCAATGTGTTGTATCCTATGATAGCTTTGTGGTCCTTTAAAATATGATGAATGGATATTATCGGGTTGATTGACCCTCCTTCTTTCAAGGGTTCTAGCTTTATTTTAGCAGCAACTGATTACTTCTCAAAGTGGGCTGAAGGAGTTCCCCTATGAAATGTAACATCACACCATGCCATAAAATATATATCCATTCAACTTTCCCCTAAGAATCATATCAAATAACTAGTATACTTTTAAGTCTATAAAAATCAATATTTTTGAAATGCGCCATATTCTTGGCTGGAGATACTCAACAATCTTTTATCCCGGGGCTAATGGGTTGGTTGAGGCCTTCAATAAAACTCTAGTGCAAATTTTTAAAAAGGCCATTGATGATAATAAATATCAATGGGATGAGAGGTTGGTGGAGCCTTGTGGGCCTATCTGACCACTTATAGGACTCTAACCAATCACTCTAATCACACTAGTAGATGGGTCTGAGGTTATAATCCCTATAGAAATGCATATTCCCTCGCTAAGAGTAGTGACCCATAATCAAATCATGACTCAATAGAATGTAAAACTCTTGCTAGAAGAAGTTGAAGTCCTTGAAGAGCATCATCTCCAAGCTCAGCATAGTATAGAGTTTTATAAAGCTTGAATGGTTTAAGCTCACAATAAGTTAATGTGACCTTGAGCCTTCCAAGTAGGAGACCTGGCCTTGGCTCTTCTGAGGACTATGTTAACCTCACCAAAAGATTGGTGGGATGTTTGAACCAACATTGGAAGGACCCTTCATCATAAAAATAGACTATGAAGGGGGCTCGTATCAGCTCGTTAATTCTAAGGAAAATAACCTAATGTTTCCTGACAATGGGTGTTTTCTTAAGAAATAGTATGCTTGATGTATTTTGAAGTTTTAATCATTAAAATGTCTTTTAAGTTCGAGATTAAATTTAATTCTCTTTATTCAAATTTATAAAGAAATCATAAGTAAAATCATTCCATCAAATTTTCTTTTTTCTAGGTTAGGATTCTTCCTTTACTTATGATTAGACGTGCTAGTGGTGGAGTACGCCATTCGTGGCACCATCCTAGTTTTAATCCCCAAATTTTATTTTCCTTTAGATTAGGATTCTTGCTTTCCTTATGATTAGACATGCTAGTGGTGGAGTATGCCTTTTGTGGCACCATCCTAGTTTTGATCCACAATTTTCTTCTCCTTTAGGTTAGGATTCTTACTTTCCTTAATATAAGGCATGCAAGAGATAGAGTACACCCTTCATGGCATCATCCTAGTTTTTTTCCCCATCTTTCTTTTCCTTTAAGTTAGGATTCTTCCTATCCTTAGGATTAGATGTGCAAGTGTTGTAGTACACCCTTCGTGGCACCATCTTAGTTTTAATCCCCAATTTTTGTTTTCTTCTGGTTAGGATTCTTTCTGTCCTTAGGATTAGACATGATAGTGGTGGAATATGCTGTTTGTGGCACCATCCTAGTTTTAATCCCTAGTTTTTCTTTTCCTTTAGGTTAGTATTCTTCTTTTCCTTAAGACTAGACATGCTAGTGGTGGAGTATGCCCTTTGTGAAACCATCCTTGTTTTGATCCCCAATTTTCTTTTTCGTTAGGTTAGGATTCTTCCTTTCCCCAGGATTATAAATGCTAGTAATGGAGTACATCCTTCAAGATACCATCCTAATTTTAATAGCCAATTTTCCTTTCCTGTAGGATAGGATTCATCCTTTCTTTAGGATTAAAAATGTTAGTGGTGGAGTACACCCTTTATGGCCCCCTCCGAGTTTTGATCCCTAGTTTCATTTTTCTTTAGGTTAGGATTCTTCCTATCCTTTGAATTAGACGTGCTATTAGTGGAGTACACCCTTCATCGCAACATCTTAGTTTTAAACACCTACTTTGTTTTCCTTTTTCCCTGGATTTTCTTTTCCTTTAGGTTAGGATTCTTCATTTCCTTATGATTGGACACATGCTAGCGGTAGATTGTTCCCTTCGTTGAAGTATTTTCCCTGGATTTTCTTTTCCTTTAGGTTAGGATTCTTGATCTCCTTATGATTAGACATGCTAGTGCTAGAGTGTGCCCTTCATGGAACTATCCTAGTTTAACCCAATTATTTTTTCCTTTAGGTTAGGATTGTTTCTTTCCTTAGTTTTAGACTTGCTAGTGTGGATAATGCCCCTTGTGGAACCACTCTAGTCCTTCCTTTTTCTCTTCCTTTTGGTTTATATTTTCTCCTTCCTTAGGATTAGAATCACTATTAGTGGATAATGCCCTTTGTGGCACCACTCTAGTTCTACTTCTACCTTATTCTCTAAGGCTAGATCTCCTCTTCCCTTAGGATCTGAAATTCAAAATCTTACCATTCTATTCGATGAATGCCAACATATGTTGTAGAACTTCATTCTACTTCATATATTGGTGGCCTATTTATTAATATCATTTTTGTATAAGGTCATCAAGACCTATCTTGAATCCAACTTGGTAATCCTATGGTTGATAGTTGCCTACTTGTCAATTATATAGACCCCAATCAAATATCAATACAGTCTTCAATCCAATTCCCACTCGAGACTCCGATTACACATATAATTAAAGTTTAATCTGATCTTCAATCAAACATTGGTCTTATAAAATCAATCACAATCATTCATCTAAATTTGATTGATTTGGCTAATCCAAAGCTTAATTAATCAAACCCAAACTCAAGCTCAAACTCAGATTTCCAATTCAAAACCTAAGGCCAAAAGCCTAAGTCTTGAAACCCTTTCAAGGTAATTTTTCAACCACTTTGAAACCTAATTAACTGACCTCCAATTCATGATCTGTTAGTTGCATATTGATCAAACATATGATCTCTAGAGTTAGCCCTCCAAATTTGAGCTCATTTTGAGGCCTCTAACCCAAACAAAAATATTTATTTCTGAAGGCTACAAAACACACAAATATTTATAACCAATGCCACTAGACCCTCCACCTTGTGGAATTTCACCTATGGGCTTTTCCAAAGAACTTTGACCATGCTCATAACCATTTTTATGGTATGTTAATGAGTAAACTTCAGTTTACAAAACTAAGTTTGACCCATAGTTGACTAGGGGTCTAAATGATAGGACATTTTTGGACTTTTCCCCAAAACTCAATATGACACTTTCAAATTAATCTTTGAAACCTCTTTTAATGCATCTTAAACATCATTCAAAATGCATTGAACTTGAAACAAGGTTTTGGTTTGACATAGTTGACCAAGTAAACTATGGTTGACCAAAAAGATGCCTTAAGGCTCCAAATAGCATTTTGAACAAAATCTCCTCACCAGTATATGGGACCACTACTAATGATCTCAAATGATCATTCCAAACTAATTGAGACCAACCCCTACCCGTTGGAAAACATGGTTGACCAAGTTAACCTAGGTTGACCAAGTCAACCTAGGTTGACACAATCAACCACAAGCCTTGATTACATCCAATCAAATTCTAAATTACCATCAAACTCATCCAAACTCCATTGATCACCTCACCTAGTGATTTTTAGTTGAGTAGACAATTTGACCCAATCAATAGTTGACCTGATTGAGTCCAAGCTTGGTCTATTCTAACCCATTTGGGTCAAATCCTCTCACTTGATCAAATAACCAAACCTCAAACCCTCAATCCCATTCAAATTCATAATTTAAGAGTTTTCAAATTTTTGGAGAGTCAAATCCTAAGGAGTTGACCAAAGTCAACACTTGGAGTTTGGTCAAACCCTCATGGCATTGCTCATATCATCACCCATATTCAATCAAACTCATACAAACTTTCTTTATTAGATTTAAATGAGAATTTAACTTTTAAAAAGACACAATGGAGAAAAAGGATTCGTGTAGCCAACCCCACGTAATGGGACAAAGGTTTGATGTTGTTGTTGTTGTATGGTCAATTATAGTTTAAACTAGGTCAAAATTTTAAAAATTCATAACTTAATATAGAAAATTCCAATTTAAGCAAACTTAGAGTCTAATTACTCATTTTAAGGACTAAAAATTATAAAAAATTATTAAAATTTGAGAAATCACTTTAATTTTAAAAGTTAAATTTTGTCCCCTTAATTAATGTAATTAAAAAAATCAATAATTTATTTAATATTCAAGAAAATTATAGTTTAATCTTCCATATCATCAATGAACAGACTTAATCAAAATTTGTTAACCCTTAATTCTTAACCAATTAAATTAACTTAATCAAAACCAATTACTACTAGATAACTTGGACCTACGAGGCTTTTAAATTTGCTAAAAGGAAGGTGAAATAAACTTTGTGGACCTGTCGACCAACAAAGGTAGTAACCATTTAACAATTAAAATATACCTAAATTAAACTTTAAAATAATAACACTTTAACTCAAACATAAATTTCCACTTTGACCTTTAACATACTCGAACACTTGATAACTTAAAAGTTTTTAAAGTTTATGATATACCCAAGCAACACAGCCTATCTCACACACTTTTGATGGTTTGTTAGAACAACCAACTCAAGTCTAGGTTAGGTTAATCTTTAATTTTTGCTGTTATGTGTTGGGTTTTCTGAGCATTCACTACATGTTGTGCTAGAAAGTTAATTGATGTGAGTGTTTACTAACTTTAATTTCAATATATGAATTACTTTGATAGGTGATAGATTACCCTTAGATTAGGAATGACCTGGTTGTTCTCTGAGTTTTCTATAAGTAGATACGCTCGTACATGATTAAAGATCAAGGGGTCAAAATTAAAGCTTTAAACTAACAATTTTTTTATGCAAGTGCTAAAATGCCTATCCCGCCTTGAAATCAAAAGAGCATGGTTAAGTATGGCTGAGATTTTATTTATTAAAAATATATAAACTATTTAGATTGTAGATTATTTTATTTAATTTCTTAGGATAACATTGCAAGAGAGTCTAGTTTTTTTTTTTAATTCAATGTAATTAAATTGAGTTATAATAGAGTTATAAAAGTGAGTCTTTGAATTGGGATACAAATATCCAACTCGGAGTTCAAAGAGTAGGAAATATCCTCTTAGGGGAGGGTTTCCTTCAATTTAGACATCCAAAGTAAGGATGATGTTTAAAATCCAAAAAGAAAAGAAAGCATCCCGTTAAGAGAGAGTTTCTTTTCAGTCACATTTCTAGACTTGGAGGATCCAAGGATGTTGAAGAAGGATGAAGAGGTGAAGTTTTGAGATTGTCCCACTCAATGTCACTTGCGTCTGTCTTAGGATTAGAATCTGGGTTTGTTGTTAGTGGTGCCTGACCACTTTTAATTTATATAAATTTTTGGTTGTAATAAATAGGTATTATGCCTATGAACATTTTATTTATTTAATTAATTTGATTGATTTTTTGCTTGCATATAGGATTTCTTGCTTTCTTAGTTTTTTGGTAATTTGCATCTTGTTATTTATTTTATCTTGGACACACTAAGGCTTGTGAGGGTACGAATAAAAATATTTCTACTTAAAATTGAAAATTAAAACTTTTAGGTCAATATAGAAACTCTAACGATCTAAGAAATAAGCTCTGAGATTGTCGGAAGTCAGTATAATCATTTCTTTTTTACTTTCTCCTCCTTGTTGAGCATCTCCTCACATGTGGCTCCTAGCATGCCACCTAACCTATTAGGATGCAGTATGGTCAAGGGGATGTTGTACAATCTCTAGGGAAAAAAATATTTTTAAGCCTTTTTTAAAATTGCTACATATTAATTTATGCATTTCATCGAGTCAATTAGCAAGTATCACATTAGAACTCAACTAAATAAGTTTAAAATTTTAATAGCATTTGATTCAAGCATTCTCACCCCACATAAAGTCAAGGGACCAATTAGGATATGCTTTAGACATCGGTCCCAATTCCCAAAAAATTTAATTAACAACAACTCACCACTATTTCATAAAAATGATCAGATTCATGATTTTAGATAGTCTAGGTGGTTTGCTAAATCCATATATCCAGGCAAAAGTAAGTCCAGATTTTACATTACATTAGCTAGGTTTGGCTTACTGTTGTCTAATGCCCAAATTAGATTTAGGTTCTGAGGTAGGTTTAGGCCTTAAGGCTTCAATCTCTAGGAATATAATCCAAATTTTATAATAAAATAAGCAACTCAAACTAAATATTTTCTCAGTCAAAACATAAAGCCAAACACTCATATTAGGTTGGGAAACTTCTAAATTATTTTAGAATCCCAAAGTGCCTCCTACCCTTCCTATTATGACCTCCACAAATAAGTGTTCAAAATATGATCTAATCTCTATTGAAACTCCAAATTCACCTCCTTTGATATCACTCTAAAAAATCTCTTAAAATAGTTTTTGTTATTATTTTAATCGAGAGTATTTGTAGGGAATTAAATCTCCCTATGATGTAATTAACTATGAGGGCTTATGCTCATATGAGATTTAGAACTCACATCCATTTTATCACAAAAAAAAATCATTTTTTAAAATTCAACTAGTCTTCTTTTAGAAAATTAAATCAACAATAAACATTACCGTTATATTCTGATTATGAATCAGTAAATAATACTTTCTTCCCTTGGGAAGATCTATCATTTCTTATGAATACCATGAGCATGAAATTAATTATCTCCCATCTAGACTATTGTAGTTAGATGCTTGATAGAACATCATTTTAACCCTTTAGGGTTATATGTTGTTATTTCCAGAATTTGACTGTTATAGCTTGGATGAAATTTTTGGTTTCATTATCTGAACCTATTAGGGAATGATATCTCACCTCTGAAGGTGATACATTATTTATAGTGACATGTTCGATTTTAAACATAAATCTCAAAATAAAATTCCCAAAGAAAAGTACATTTTTCAAAATCTACTTTTCAAACTATTAACCAAAACATATAGCATCAACTTTCTAATGTTAATAGTGTAGCCCTTTTGAATGGTAAAATTTAGTATGCCTCAATCCTTAGTTACTTTATTAATACTTCTACTTGGGAGAATGTGAGTAGATATGAAATAATGCTAGGCATTGGAGGTTTAAGTTATATATGAGGCAAGTAAATTAATGATTCTTTCTTTTCTAGTCTTTCATCTAGCAAAATTATTTGGTCCACAAAGGAGGTTAAGAATTTCTTAGGGATAAAAGGTTACTTAGCTAAAAGGGAAATATTCATCAAATTCCATATCTTGTACTCTAAGGATTTTATTAAGATTACAAGAATCAAAAAGTACCCATTTCCCTCTAACTAAACATTTGAAATCATCAGCCTCCTTCCCATTGGCAAAACATTTATGCACAACATTAGCAAAAGACATAATCATTTCTCATAGAAATGATCCCAACCTCTACCAAAAATGGTTTAAAGGATTGGTTTTGTTGGGTTACAAAAACCATGCTCAAGGATCAAAGGTTTAGTGATTACTTATTATATATATGTAGCCTCAACTGTCTTAGAAAAAAATTAGTTCTTCTATATGTGACAGATCTCTTATTCCTTGATCATGAGGTTTTCAGGGTCATTGTTAAAGAAAAAAGCTTAAAAGTAGAGAGGAGAAATGGATATAATGCACGCTGAAATGAAATAAAAAAGATAAGTTAATTATAAATGTAGAAGCGCTATGGTGCTAAAAAGGTAAGTCGTTGTGGCACTCAATGCATGCACTAAATTACAAAATGGTCAAATTTAAATGTTACTGTGGTTCATGCCATGTAGCACAGTGAGCCCGGTTCTAGAAAATAAAAAACTTTTTACAAATGGACCACCACTATGATGTTGCCATGTGTCAGCACAATAATAGTCGCATTAGGTGACCACTGTGGTACTATAAATACTATAATGATGAAAATGATGTGGCACCATGGCATTAGTTTCAGTAATATGGTAATTACTAAAAACTAATAATTTGAATTGAAATCCATATGATTCTTTTAACTAATAATTTAACAATATTTTAATGTCTTAGTTTGACTGGTGCTACAACACTTCAAAGATAAATGCTGCAACACTAGTTTATATAGTTTTTTAAAAGCTATTAAATTTCAATTTATGGAACCAAACTAAAATCAAGACAAGCGCTGTGTTGTTGTTACATCAAGTGCTATGGCACTGAAATGACATAATGCCAATATGACTAGTGACATTAACTATAAAGGTAAAACGCAAAGCAATATAAATAATAATAACACCAATTATTATTAAAGTATGAGCATATCTAATTCTATAAAACATTAAATATTATATAAATTTTGAAAAAAAATGTATTCTTCCTCAACAATGGTGCAAAAAACTTGATGGTGTGATGGAGTAACCTAAAGAATTATGAAAATAATTTAGGGATCTATCAATCCCTAAACAATGCTTAAGTTTTCTTTAATAAAAAAATTATAAAGACCCCACTTAATATACATAAGTATACGTGCCAAATCAAGTAACATATTGGTAGAGTAGTGTATTGATCCCATATGGAAGAATGTTTACATGTTAATACTAGTATTGTCTACTTCAACTACAACAATTATCATACTCAGTAAAAATAAGTTTTGGTAGAAATTAAATCACTTAATTTAAAATAAAAAATAATTAAATAATATACTATTTGGATAAATTAATTTGGATTGATGGAATATAAGTACAATATATTTCCTAATGATTTTCTTTTATATTGATGCAATCCATAGCATATGCATTACCAACTACTCAATAAAGCATGAAGATATATTAAACACTTCCAACCTCAATACTACTCTAAACTCCCATAGTCTATCACCTCATCAAAATCTTAAAAGATTAAGTAAATCATGTACTGTTAAAAACCCCTCATGACAATTCATCTTTATAAATTTGGTATATTATAAGCACTATATATACGCTTCTATTGTACCATCCTAGGCTCCACATTACACTTGATATTAACTACACATATGGTACACATTAAATGAAGACTTAGCATATTGAAAACATAAAAAAATTATTGATGAAGAGAACTCATTAGTACTCCATATTTTATTCACACAATCAATTCAAAACTAGATAATTTAATCAAACATGAAGAATAAGTGAAGCAAATTCATTTTCATTAATTGCATAAAAAAAGAAAGTACATAAGAGAATATATCACCAACTGAGTTCAATGATCTCCTCTACACTCCTCCTAGAACTTACATAATTGCTTCCATAACATAAGTCAAACACTCTAATATAATATATCTAGTATTACTCTGAAATCCTTTATTTGTCACACCTAAGAAAAAATTAGAGAAGCACTATAAATACTAAAGTTAAATAAGTGACTGAACTTCTCTATTAACATTACAAATAAACAATGTATGGAAAAATATAAATAAAAGTTTATAGCACCGCAGCGCTCTAGACACTTGCATAACATTGCTCATAAATTGAACTAACGTTGCATCCTTAAAAGTTTCATCCTCTGCGGTTCTTGCTGACAAGGATTTTCTATTTTAATGAATCAATACATTGCTTCACTGGTACATCATGGCTTGAATAGTTACAATTGCAGCACCTGGTGGTACTAATGGTTGAGCGTTATGATGCCCACATGGAACTTCCTTAGATTAGTAAAGCTGGAAATTGGAGTCGTAATATTATGCAGACAGAGAATGAGATTTGCGGCACTGGATCATCTAACACTATGGCACTTGGTAAATTGGACAGGCTTTATGGTGTTGACGCCTCCGATATTGCAACACTGTCAAATAAAGACTGGGCGCCTCCATGTCTATATTTGGGTGCTCCGATGGTGTCAATGATGGCATCACATATTTTGTGTGTTCGAAGCTAGGGCATTGTACCATACTTTAAAATTTTGAACCTGTTGTATATACTTCTACACACACAAAACTAAAATAATAAATTTTCACTAATAAATTAATACATAAAATTTAACATTATTTATACATATTAATGCTCTAGGTAGAGAACTTTTAAACCCTAATAAAGTTAATAAAATTTTGCAATGTCTACTTAGTAACTATGATGCCAAAGTCAACGCAATATATGAAGATTTAAATGTTTATCCTTTTTATAATCTAATTGGCCCACTCATTTCCTATAAGCAAAGTGTGAATAAAAGACATTTGGATGTAGATAATAAAAAAAGGAGAAAGTTGTGGCGTTAAAAGTAAATTATTTAGAAAGTGATAGCTATGCAACATATGAGAACGATGACAAAAAAACAATGACCCAAAAATACAGGAGATTTCTAAATAGAAAGTAAATATGACATCAACACGGGAATAAAGGTAAAACTAGTAAAAATACAAAGTTTTCGCTGAAGTTATTTATTTTGAATACAGGAAATTAGGTCACTTAAAGTTAGTTTTCCCCATCCTAAAACCTTACCGAATTAAGTAGAAGGGTGAGGAGAAGGTTAAAGTAAAAAAAAGGGGAATCAAAGGATGCACAAGGAATTTTGGGAAGAGTCTACTTTAGGCTCATCAGAATAGGAAGTAGAGGACGAGCTAACCAATCTATAACTTAATGAAAATAATAGTCTTGATCATTTTGATCAAGATGAGGTATATGAGCTTTCATATGATGAATTATTTTAGATTTCTAAAAAAAACATGATGCATATAAAAAGCTAAATAAAAAGCATTCTAGTTTAAAAGTTATGTATTTTGAATAATAAAAAGAGCATGATAGTCTTAGGACAAATCATTCTAGTTTAGATAAAGAACATGGTTCTTTACTTGAAGAATTTAATTTTATTAGAAGGAAGCATGTTAAAATAACAAAAGATCATGAATCCTTAAAATCTGATCATCTTAAACTAGAAGAAGTACACAAAGAACTAAAAACACTTGAAATTAAAAATTATCATAATGAGCAAGCATTGAAATGCGAAGTTAAAAGTTTAAATATGCCAATGAGTTCCCAAAAGTGTGAAGGACAAAATCATTGGCATCATAGTATAGTATGAATATAATTTATTCATTAAAAATAAGGTGGAACCCAAACTCACTTGGGTTCCAAAAACTAACCCTTCATTGACTTTATAGTGGTTGTTGCAGTCCATGACCACTAGTCTTAGATTTTGATGATGACAAATTATGTCTATTGAATTATTATTCATTAAATATTTTTTATTTCTACTCTTGTCTATGAGTACTAACATTTTAGGGAGATCGCAAGTTACTCAGAACAACAAGAAGACTCAAGATTGGGTATAGTAGGAGTTAAAGTTTACAACATTGTAATTTTTAATTTATTATTATTTTTCTTTTCTTGAGTCTGGACACAAATTGTATGCAAGAGCAACCATGCACATACACAGGGGAGAGGGCTTTAAAAATGAATAAATGTTTTTTCTTTGTCAATCTTACCATACGAGTTTAAATTATAGTATATGATTTGATCTAGCTCAAACGGCTATCTATAAACAAGTCATATGGTACGATGTAAATCATAAGGTATGATGTGTTTCTATTTAAAAACCTTAGTTGTCAGATTAATTTAAATAAGTTCTTAATTCATAAATTTTGAACTGATTGTACTTTACGATCTTATCGTACTGTACGATATTTTTGAATACTTACTTAAATTAACCCCTTGATTAGTGAGTAAATTAAGAATTAATTTCTGATTGGTTATCGTACTGTACGACGCCATTTGTACAGAATGATCAATCGAGGCTTTTTTCAGTCATCCCAGACATCATACCGGACGATCCCTTGATTTTGAGTAATCATACTATTCAAAGTGGTTCATACCATATGACGTACAGAGATGAGTTTTTGTTATCCCAATAATCATTCTGTATGAATAGAAGAATTTTACATATTGTACTGGACAAGTTTATATCATAATGTACGATATTATTTAGAAATTTTGCCTGTTCGTAATCCTTCGTACTAGGATAAAGGCTGTTTTGTACTGATAATATTGTACAATCATAATGACTAAATTGAAATTTTTAGGGTTTCTTAGAGCCTATTTTAAATATCAAAACTTCATTTTTTTGAAGAGAGAATCTATGAGAGAGGAACGTGATTAGAGGGGTATTTCTTGAGAGAGAGCTCTTGAGAAGATTTTGGGGTTTATGAGAGGAAGGAGAAGGTGGGCATTGTGAGGGAGAAGGAGTGTGAGGGAGATCACACGATTGCTCCTATCTTGCTGCACATTGCTCCTCCTGTGGCCTGAGAAGATCTTGAGGGAGGCTCTCTAAGGAGGAGGTTCTTCTACATCCATGTCCTCTAAGGTACTCTGCCTTCTACAAGAGGGAGAAAAATGAGAAGATATGATGTCATCACCAGCACGGTGACAAAGCACTTGTAACTCTACCACTTCGGGTTGATGAAAGTGAGGTTTGTAAAATCCTCTTCACCTTGTTTTATAGGAAAAAGGAGAATTATTGTTTAGTAGTGAAATTCCTGGAGTAGAGGACTCCGTGTAGTGGATGTAGGTCAAGTGAAGGTTGACCTCATTTTTGTATGAGGTCACTGAGACCCTTCAGAACTCCAGATTAATCTAGACCCTAGGGTCTATTCTATACCTTAGGAATCTTCCAGACTCAAGACCCTAGGATCTACTCTAGAGCTTAGGATTCCTCCATACTCTAGATTCTAAATCCTAGAACCATTTTAGTTTCCAAATCCTAGGATCCTTCTAGATTCTAGATCTTAGAGTCCCTCTAGATCCTAGGACCAATCCAGCCCTTTGATCAATTCAAGTCTTAAACCAATCCAAGCTTCAATCAATTCAAACATTAAAACAATCCTGACCTCAATCCATTCCAGATCTCAACTCAAGTGGAGTCTCAATCAAAACCAGACTTCAGTCCAGTTCAAAACACAAACTTCAGTTAAAACTCTAATGCTGCATCTGTCAAACTTCAACCCTATCCTACCACTCATGATCATGCCAAATTATCATAACTGATATGGATAATTCAAATCCAGTCATTCAAACTCAAAATTCATTTCAAATCCAAAAATCCAGACTCAAATCCAAAGTTCAAAGGCTTGGTCCTGAAGGCCATTTTCATTGATTTTTCAAATACTTTGAAACCCAGTCAAATGACCTCTGATTTAGGTTCTGTCAGTTGCATACTGATGGGACCTGCCACCTTGAAGATTCTGACCTTAGAGCCTTCACCAAAGTCTCTAATCAATTCCAGACCATTAATCCTGATATATTGATGAATAAACTATATTTTTCTGGACTCATTTTAGCCCCTAGTGACCATGAGCCCAAAAAGGATCAGAATACCCCTATGAGAGGGCTCAAATACGGATTTCAAACCAAACAACCTCCAAATTGAAAACAAACTCCTCCAGCAAGTTTCAAATATCAAACCAAACTTGTTCGACCCATTCCAAGAATCTGGGTCAATCTGGTTGACCAAGTCAACACAGTTGACCTAAAAGGCCCTTTAAGGGTCCAAATAAGTGTTTTGACCCAAATGACCTCTCTAGGCCATGAAACAACTTCCATTGGTCTTGAAATGTCATTTCAAATCTGTTGAGCCCATACCCAGACCCTGGGTCAACCTGGTTGACCAAGTCAACCCAGGTTGACCAAACAAGCCCTTAAGAGTTCAAATAGGGATCTTGATCAAATTGAACTCCCCAGACCTGGGGACCACCTCCAATGGTCTCCAAATATCTTTTCAAATTTGTCCAGCCCAGACTCACCCATTGGGTCAACCTGGTTGACCCAGTCAACATGGTTTGACCCATTGAACCCTTAAGATTTCAAATAAACCATTTCAACCCATTTAACTATGTCAATATTTTCAAACCCTCGAAATCATTCTATTCAATGCCTTGAACATTTCTAAACCTATTTTGAGTTCAACCCAACTTGGGTTTACCAAGTCAACCCTCAATTTTAGGTCAAAGTTTGATGGCATTTGCTCCCATTTCTTCTAAGCCTTGACTTTGACTTTTAACCCTTGATTAAACCATTCCCAATGACCCTTTACCTCCTCAAGTGCCACATCATCAATTTTGACCTAGTTGACTGGTCAAACCAAGTCAACAAAGCCTTAAATCCCTTTTTGAAATGGTCAAACCCTCCCTTTTGATCTCAAACCCATCCTTTTTAGGCTTGGGAGCTCTCCCATTGGCTTCTCCTACTCCCCCTCGTGCCACCTCAGCCTCCCTTGACTTGTTGACTGGTGAACACAGTCAAACCAAGGTCTTAAACCTTTCCAAAAGGTCTTAATCAACTTTTAGCCACTTTCCCCTGATTTAGGCTACCTTAGGCCGACCCTTTAATTTCCTAAAGCTCTCTAACAAGCTCCCTAACCAAGCCCATCCCTTAGTTTAGCCGTGAATGGTAGTGGTCCCCCCCCCCCCCCCCCCCCCCCCCAACACCTCAAAAGAACTAACCAATGGCTAGAGGGCCTTTTCCAGCCTTTCCCCCTGTCACCTAATGGCTGGGGACACTTGTCCTTCATCAGAGGGGAGCTCCTGATGCATCATTGCCGTCCAAACTTGCCCAGGTCATTTGAATAGAGGAAAAGTGACTTTTGAAGAAATTTGATCAAGGCAACTTCTCTCACCCATCCCAGCCTCCCAGAGCGAGTTCTTTGTTCATTCTAGCTCCTCTAGGCCTCCTCTACCTTCCCACTACAAGATCCAAGTGGTTGTCCGTCACCGGCGGTGAGTTCTCTGGCGAATCTACCACCCAGTCAGTCCCAAGCTTGTAGCCATCAATCCAGGCGTGTTCGAGCTTGGTTTCGTGCTAGGGATCTTCACTTGGACAGTCTACAAGCTCATCCATCCAGAAATTTTGAAGATCTAACGGTATAATCTCTAATAAACTTTAGACCTAGCTCACATTAGATGGATTTAATTAGCTTTATGTGTAGTCTGCTGCAGATGTACATTTTCTAGACCGTTGATCACACGATCAACAGTTCAGATTTGGATGCTCCGCGCCTCAGTTCGCCCGTGTATTCGCTTTCGCATTCGACCAATTGTATGAAGAAATCAAGGCCATCAATGCGGAATTGTGGGATGAAGCCCCCGCCGTCTGATCTTCTCCCACTGAGATCAAATGGTGGGAAGCGTTCCCAGCCGTTAGATCGAACCCGCGGCTAATCCAACGGTTGTCGCCGGCCGCTGACGTGGTTAAGTGAAACCGCATGAAGCGGTCTACTACCGACGCGTGTCCCCGCCGTCACGCGGTTTTGATCCCATGAATCCGAGCGCGCCATCTGTCCTGCCGCGCCGCCGTTTGATTAAGAAATTATTTTAAATTCTTTTTTTATTAACAGAACTTCAAAAAATGATATTAAATAAAATATAAAACCAAAAAATGAGTATAATATATCAATCTGTTCAGAATTTTATCTAGTTTATTTTAAAAATAAAATGAGACTGATTTGATTATTATTTTATTAGTAATTTAAGAAATACAAAAAATCATATTTTATTTTTAATAAAATATATATAAGATATTTTTATCTGAAATTTGGCATGAGTATTTTTGAGTATATGAATGACCTCCAAGAATTTATATACACTTATTGGAGTCATATTTTCGTAGTTATTAAAATTCTAAATACATGTATATATATATATATATATATATATATATATATATATATATATATATATATATATATATTCCCATAATTTATAGTAAATTATTTTATTTTAGATAATAAAAAAATTTATGACTTTCAAAGAATATTTAAGTAATGATTAAATCTAATCTGGATATTATTTCAAATTTTAAGCAATCTCAAATTATTTCAAACCCTTTAATTGTTTCAAAACTCTAAAAATATCATTAAATTCATATTAATTCTTAAAAATATAAATAATATATTGAAATTTTCAGTAAATCAGGAATTTCAATTTGAAATTACATTTAGGATTTAAAACCTTACTTATTTCAATTAATTTGGATTACTCAAATGTTCTAATGTTTAACTAATATTATATTAATTAACCTAAAAAATATATGTATAATAAAAAAATAATTATTTTCAAATCACAAAAAAAGGGAAGTGAGAGGATCTTTCACATCTTTAAGAATTGCTTCAATACTTTTTTTTTTAAATTATTTTATATATGTATCTATATACATATATATAGGTATATATATACATTTATGTTTCAAATCTATATGTATATGTCTAGCTTCTAAAGACTTGGGAGATCCTCTTGGAATCTTGAGCATAAGTTGAATATGTGAATGGAACATATGGGGGAAGGTGATTAATGGATAATTACACTCTAATTATTCATTAATCACAAGTTAGTTATATTAATTAAAAATTAATCTTGGCATGCTTAGGTTGTGCACACACCACCTAGCCTAGACTCTCCTAGTTTTAAGGATTTGATTGTGCCATTACATGTGCTTATTTATGCTTTGTTTAAGGGTTAGCTAAGACATTGATTTGAGCCTAGTAAACCTAGTGTCATTAAGGACAATAATTAAGGACCTATGTAGAGAACTTAGAAAATCTCCAATATTTAGGATACACCTCCTTTTGACTTAAAACTTGAACCATTTAAACTTAGTAACATCCTCAGCCCTTAGAGAAATTTTCACTGATTTTTGAGGTCATTAGGTCCCCTAATTAGTTTTCCTAATATTCAACCTTTATTAAGCCTTTGAACCTTCAAAAAAATGTAATAAATCTATTTTAAATCCAAAAATTATGAATATTACCTCTAACTGACTAGAATTAAGTTCTTAATAAATGAAAATTAAAACCAATTCAATTTGACAGCAATTATGCACTTAATCTAATTTTAATTGAAAATCAATATTTTATTAAATTAATTAATTAATAATAATTAAAAAATCCCAAAATTTCCCAAACACTTGGGAATCCCTACTTAGGTCATTTCTAACCTTTGGAGATGTTTTCAAGAAGTTGGGAACCTATTTGGAGCAAAACCATAAAGAGGTCTTTAATTAAACAATTTCAAAAATTCATTAAAATACTTGAAACTTCAATAATTCATAACTAATTCAAGAAAAACCCAAATTGACGAAATTAACTTGCATTCAACTCATAATGATGCCTACTTTTTATTAAAAATACTAAAATTCCAGAAATCTGCCAAAATTAAAAAGTCAACAAATCGGTTAATCTTGAGTCAAATTAGACTAAAACTTCAAACCTTCATAATAAAATGTAGAAAAATTCAATTTTAGCGTACTTACTGTCTAACTGATCGTAGTAAGGTCTAGTATTTTAATAAAATACTAAGTTCCCAGAAAACTTCTTTAATATAAAGGTCAATTTTTGACCCCTAAATTAAATGATTAAAATAATCAAAAAATCCCAAAATTTGGCTTTTAATTCTAAAAATCTAAAAAATGTTTAGTTAATGTTTAAAACAATCAAAAACCCTCTTAAAATACAACAACCATCCTAAAGATGAAGTTTATTGGCTGGACTACTCCGAGCTGCGGGGCTACGTGTCCTAAGGAGGGTGGTTCCTCGAGCCTCGTGGCACAACGCCACGAATGGATTCTAAGGGGTGTTAAATCTTAAAATAGATTAATAATTAATTACTTGAACTTTAAAAACCTCTAGTTCAAACCACATTAATCTGGTTTATCGGCTGGATTACTCCGGGCTGCGGGGCTACGTGTCCTAAGGAGTCTTTGTTCCTCGAGCCTGGTGGCACAATGCCACGAACTGATTAATGGCAAACTTAAACTAATTAGACCATTGAAATCAGCAATAAAAAACTTTCAAATAAAATTTTTAATATATTAATATTTAAATTCTAACATAAATTCCCCCATAAGCCTCAACAAACTTATAACTTTTCTAGATAACTTTAACTAATCACCTACTTTAGGACCTACCCCAGCCACACGACCTTTTACACACACTTTAGATGATTTTCTAGGACAACCAACTCTAGATCTAGGTTAGTCCAGTGTTTACTTTAATGCTGCGTGCTGGATTTTTCGTAGTTTTTACTGCATGTTGTGGATGAAATTGCTTTGCTGTGTCTGCTTACTTTTCTGCACTCTATGGATGGTTGATGTATTTGGCGACAAGATTACCCTTAGGTTAGGTATGATCTGGATGTTCACATAGTTTTCAGCAGGTGTCCACGCTCATGCAGGGCAATAAAAAGGGGGGGGGGGGCTAAGTTCATAAAAAAAAATCAATTATTATAAATGCTTGCACAGGTGCTTCAGCTGCTAAAGCCCCGAAATAAAAAGAGCGTGGCCAATGTGTTTACTTTCTTTTTTTTGCATATATATAACTACTTGAGAATAACTGCTACTTATTTATTAACTGCTTAGGATAACCCTGCAGGTGAGTCTAGATTTTATTTTCAAGAAAATGTAATTTGTGTATTTATTAAGTGTTGTGAAAGTTAGTTTTGAGTTGGGATATATAGTTCCAAAGCTTGTACTCCGAAGAGAAAAGGATGCCCCTTAGAAGAGTAGACCTTTTATATTTGGAAATTCAAATTTGGGCCATACTTCTTCCCTACCCAAAGGGTAAAGAGTGGCCTTCCCCTTAAAGGAAGTGCCCTCTTATCCATTTGGGTAGTCCAGTACAAAGAACCCAAGGAGCTTGAAGGAAAGGAGTTCAAAGAAGAACAAGACTGAAGACTTGAAGATTGAGAATATCCCACTCAAAACGACTTGCGTCATTACTAGGTTTCGAATCCGGGTTGTTATCAGTGGTGCCCGGCCACTTTACTTTCTACAAAATTCTGGTTTGTAATAAGCAAGGCAACTTTGCCTATGGACATTTATTAATTAATTTATATTTGATGTGTTGAAATGATTGCCTCTAGGATTGTCTATTTTCCTTAGTTTTTTGGCATTTGTGTGCTGCTTTTATTTTTGCCTGGATATGTGAGACTCGTGAGGGTGTGAAAGATTTATACTCAAAATCTTAAAGTTTAAAATTTTAGTGAGTTTAAATAATATAGAAAGATAATGAATATAGGGAATTAGCCAGGGATCGACCCCAGGGTTGTATACATATTTCTGCATTACTCTTTCCTTGCTTTAGACCCTTCCCCGCCTGCGGGTAGAGTCCGGATAATCTGACCTATGAGGACGAGGTGCCGGACCTGGGGAAGCCCTATCTTCTAAAATATTATTTTCTAAGCCTGTTTTTAAAATTTCAAGCATATTTGATTTGAGGTTGTCAACTAGCATGCATTGCATTAGATACAAATTAAAAGAGTCAAAATTTTAATTGCATAGTTTTTAGCATTTTTCACCCAACATAAGTCAAAGGGGCCAATTAGGAGAATCTCTAGATGTCGGCCCCAACTCTCCAAAACCTTAAATATAACATCCCTACCACTCTTTAATAAAAGACCATACTCATCTCTTTCAAATTGATTAGGTGGTTAGCTGGCTCCCCAATCCAGGCCTGGGTAAGTCCAGACCTTGCACTGCATTAGTTAGGATCAGACGACTGTGGTCCAGTGTCCAAAATTAGATTTAGGATTTGGGGCAGATCTTTGATTATAAGATCCCAAATTTTGGGAACATAGTCCCAAATTTCTAATAAAATGCTCAACTCTAATTAAATATCATTTCAACCCAAAATATTAAACCCAACACTTAGATTAAGTTGGGACACTTCCGGATGGTTCCGGAATCTCAAAGTGTCCCCTACCTCTCCTCCTTTAACTCCGTTAATAACTCCTCAATTTTAATCCATTCTCTATTGAATTTCCAAAATTCCTCTTTTTTTGATATCACTCATAGAAAATCTAACAAAATTCTGCCACCATTTTAATCGGGAGTTTTCATAGGAGATTCTATCTACCTATGATATAATTAACTACGAGGGCTTGCGCTCGTAGGAAATTTGGAACCACACACGCACCTGATTTTAAAATTGATTTTTCCAAAACCCCATTACATTTCTTTGGGAGAAAGATAAAAATTATTGTTGATTATTACATTAGGAGGATTATGATTGAGTGTTGTTATCTACCTTCGGGAAGATACATCCTTCTCTGATAAGACTCTGGATGTGAATTCAACGATCATATTTATTAAGTATTATAATTGGATATTTAGTCAAATTTCATTATGTTCCCTCGGGATCATATAAAATTTTTTCTTTAAAGTCCGATCATAATATTTAAGATGAGTTCCATAATTCTAAGCCTGAACACCGCTACGAAATTTTATTTTCATCCTTCGGTGTGATATAACTTTTCTAACGGGTCAATTCGACTTTAGAATTAGAATTTAATCTTAATTTCAAAATCCCAAACAAAACTAATATTTTTCAAAATCCGTTTTTCAAAATTCCACCAACAGTGATCGAACCACTATAAATTCTTTGGTGTGATTTTTTCCTTACTACACTTTATTTATATTTTACATTTTATTTTCGTTAAAATTGCTTGGTGAAAATCGTTGTAAAAATTATTGTTGAGCAAGTTAATTTTTTCAGTACATATTGTTGCAAATTATGTTTTAAGCATTCGCCTCTCTATCAATTAACTTTCTTATTTAAAATTTAAAAAGCACAAAAAATTAGAACTCCTATTTAGGATTGTCTTTTTTGCAACAAATTTCCAATTCACCTCCCCTCTTGGAACATCTCGTGATTCCAATTGGTATCAGAGCGGGGTTTAAAAAATAATGTTTTAGAAAACCTTGAAAAATTGATCATGTCTCATTTTGGTAATCGTAATACTGCGGAGGGTTATTCAATAACCCGTCCACCTCAGTTTGACATTATCCCGTTTGATTTCTGGAAAATTAGAATGTATACTTTTTACAGTCTATAGACTATCGTATGTGGATGTTGGTTAAAGAAGGTTACATTGCACCATTTAAACTTCTGAATGATGTGAAAACGTAAGTACCATTTAGGGAATGGAGCAATGAGGATAGGGTTTGGCACAATTAAATATAAAGTGCTTAAACTATTTCTTTTGTGTATTGAAATCTAAGGACTACATGAGAGTATCTACCTGTGCTATTGGTAAGGAGATTTGGGATAGAATGTGCATAATGTATGAAGGAACTAGTGAGGTTAAAAATTCTAGACTTAACATTCTATTGCATGATTATAAACTCTTCCATATGAAACCTATTAAAATAATATATGACATGTATGAAAGTTCAACATGAATGTTAAGACCTAATGAACTTGTCCCAAGGCTATCCAAGAGGGGGTGAATTGGTATTTTAAAAAATCTCTTCCAACAGAATACACAATCTTAAATCAAAACTAAGATTTACCACATAAATCAAAGTGCGGAAATTAAATACAGAAGAAGTAATAAAGAACATAAAAATTTATAGTGGTTCGGTCAACACGACCTACGTCTACTCCCTAGAGGCGCCCTCTGAGTATTGCAATAAACTCATTGTCTCTCCTTTATCCCCCATAGCAAGGCAGAGAAGCTTTTATAAACCTCCTTTCCACCAACCCAAGTGAGGAAGAGAACCTAACTCCTTTTGCTTCTTCCTGAAGCAGGCAGAGAACATTTATCAGATACTAAAGTAGACCTCTCTAGAACCTCCAAGGAACTAAGGATGATGAATGGATAAGATGACGATAGATCCTTGCTTGGAGCAACCTTTATGAAACCCCTCACAAACTCCCCCTCACAAGATCCTCTCTCTCTCTCTCTCCCTTGCTCTCTCTCTCCTCTTAGCTCTCTTAGGTCAGAACAACAACAAAAGATGCCCTCTTAGGTGAAATAAGAGAACTTATAGAGAAAAGCTTCAGAATAGCTCTTAATTGTAACAAACTGACTTTATCGTCCAGGATGATATAAATATAATCCCATATGATCAATGCAAATTAAGCTCAATCAGCTAGGACAGTTTGGGATGATTAGAAGGTTTTTATTTATATCATACAGGCCAATAATATATCATTTTATACGATCAGTACAAATCATTGAATATCATCCAGATAATTGCACTGAAAGGATGTCTGGATGATGGAAAAATAGCTTGATTGTCTAAGCCAATCTCACGATCATCCTGGACGATTAGTTCAAATCCGTGAAACTCGTCCAGAGCATCACCCTGAATAGTAGCTGGCTAATGTTTGGTCATCTAGGGACAATTAAGGTTTGTGAATTAATTATCCCAGCCGATCCTACAATCGTCCAGGAAGATATGATCGAGCAATCAACCCTTAATTGATTTCCTTAATTAACAGATTAATTTAGGTATAATTGTGTTGCATCATCCAAGATGATGTCCTGAATGATTTAAACAAAATAAATAATACCTAAATAGATATGGCGGCTAATTCTTTCTGATTTGAGCCTATCGTCCAGGACAATGCGCTTAATGATGGCTGCCTTAACCAGGATACCTTAATTATGGTTTCTATTTTTAACAGATCATCCAGGCTAATTTATAGATTGTTTTGGATGATGTGAGCAAAAATAGAAAACTCTAAAATAGTCAGAAAAATTCCTCCAAGTGTATGTGTGCATGTTACTTAGCATCAGGAACCACATCATTTATAATAGACTCAAAAAAAGGAAAAAGTTTACAACCCAATCTTGAGCTGGTTCAAATTATAGTTCGATCTTATGGACCTGAAATGTTAGTAGACAAGGCAGTCGTAGAGAAATATAAGTATTTGTTATCATCAAAATAATAATCCCTCAAAACAAGGGGGAGATTGTTGCCAATCTGTGATGATGGAAAACACAAAAAATAATTGAAGCAGTTTAAAGTAATTTTAAAAGAAATAGGTGAAGAAATAAGCACAGTTTAAATAGTTCAACTAACCAACATAGAAACATAACAAACTAGAATAATGAAAATAGACTAGAACAGTACATACTAGTATAGCTACTCCCCATTTTGACATCACAAAAAGGAGGAGGGAAAAAGAAAAACAACACTAAATTGAAAAAAATAAGAGAAGAGTAAAATAATGAAAATAGACTAAAAGAAAGACGGTGATCATCCGAAGGAAGTGGTTATGGTGGTGGATGTGGCTGAAAGTAACTTGAAAGAGTTACAAACTGCTCCCCAAGCTAGGCCATATCATGGTCATGCTGGTGCTACTGGTGAGTCATATAGGAGTCAAAATGAGCAACATCCTTAGTATGTTGTTGCTCCTGCATAGCAACAGAGGTCTCGAACTGTATCTCCCATTGGTCGAATCACTCCACCAGCTGATCCAACTTAGAGTGCTGGCAGAGCAGAGAAGGTGCATGAATAGTGCAGGAGCTGCCTCCTCCTCAGCTCCCTCGGCTTCCTTGTGCATTGAGTTGAGATGAGTACTGTGAAGAACATGGAAGGAGTTATTCAAGTAGAAGGCATGCTAAAAAGTTTTGGTGGGGTAGGATATTGGAGGTTGTATTTTGATTCTAAGACATAGGCAATGATATGTCCTAGGGCAAGATTGGGCTTCCTCCGATGTCATGGATCTTGAATACTAGTTAGATGCTCAATGTAGCAAAAAATCAAATAAGTGCATTAAATTCACGACGGTCCTAAATATAAAAAGTGGTGATCGAAAGAAGAGGAGTGATATGAACATGATCACCAGCTTTTGGAAGAATTGAGGTGAGAAGGACATGCTGGATTTTCCTAGCATCTTTGAGTAAGGTGCTAGACTCTCCAATGTGAAAGTGAGCATTAGTGTTTTCTAGAAAGTGATTGGCTGGAGCCCAGTCCTAGTTAGGATCCAAACACAAGGTGTGGAGTTTGTCCCTTATGGTGAAAGTTACAAAAGCTCTTGACAGTCCTGATATCTAATTTCAATGGGACGTCTATTCACATATGACTGGAGAACAGTGATAGAGCAAGGGAGAGTTGAATAGGAATTGTGTGAAAAACATTTATTGAATGGCTCAGTTTATAAAGAATCGGACAGATCATCCAGGACTATCGTAGAATTATTTAGGCCAATCAAGTTCAATAATTCTGTCCAAGACAATTGGTCAAAAAGGCGATAAAGTCATCTAGGATGATCAGATATCCTTCGAGACGATAAGACATAAATGATCATCTTGTGGAGTCAAGCGAGATAACCATTGAAAAAAGAAGATCGTCCTGACTGATTAGGTGGATCATCCAGGACGTTGCATAATAATGGATCATACCAGCAAAATTTAAAAATGTTTAAAACATTGCCACGTGTATTGTTCGGGATGAATAGGTGGATCGTTTGAGAAGATCATCAATAATTGATCAGACCAGCCAAATTTAAAGAGTTTAAACATATTGCCACGTGTATCGTCTAGGACAAGCATGTGGATTGTACAGGTCAATTTTCCATAAATTGAGCAAAGATTTAAGAACATCATCCAGGACGAAAAGGATCATCTTGGCTGATCACAGTAAGCAAAGCAAGATACGATCATATCGTCCAAGATGATAAAGTATCCTCCATGACGATGATGAACATAGAAAATATATCAGTCGTCAGATGAAAAGGGTAAGAGTTGATTTAATGCATCATCCAGGATACTGAGGCAAAAGAAAAGAAATTCAAGAGGTGAATGTAGATGATTAGAGAAGGCCTAAAAAACACAAAAACACCAGTAAAGATAAAGTTAAAATACCAAAAAGATAGAAAAGAAGAGACAAAAACAAAACGAAAACAAAAACATAATTTTAATTTTTTTTCTTTTAAAGGCACAAAAATGATAAATTCTCCAAGTGATTGAATTTAAGGACTTATAAGACTAATGAGTTAACATTGTCAAAATTCAAAAATGGTAGAATATCCGATATTGCTAACACTAGCTCGGACTTCTCTCAGGGAAAAATCGTCTTTTGAAAACAAGAGACTTAACTCAGAACAAACCAATTGTATAAGAAAAATAGATCCATTCAAAACTTGGTTCTAGAAAAATATCTTATAGAATAATATATCAAAGTAATTTGTCATAATCATGAAATTTGAAATCAAGCCTTTGAAAATATCAAGTGACACATGAATTCTTCAAAGATTTAAAGGATTTAAAAGAGAGGGAAGCTTTCATTTTGTGTGCTCATTTGATGCCTCTTGTCAATTGATTGTCGCACTTTGCTCATCTTTTAATTTTTGATATACTTTGTGTATCTTACAATTTTTTGCAATCATTGCACATCTTTTGATTTTTGGCGTCATTGGCCAATTTTTGTTTTTATTTTTGCAAACTAGATTCCATTTCAAAACTCTTAAATATTCTTAATTGTGAGTATATTTTTCAGATATTACAGAAGAAAACTCATTATCTAATATAAAGAAGAATAAGCCACAAACTAGACTCAAAATCACGTGATAAATGTAATGACAAGATTTCAAAGAACTTGAAAGTAATATTAAGACTTTGAACATTATATATATAAGGTAGATTACTATAATAAGATAGAAAAGATCTTAATTGCAAAGTCCAATTATTAATTTGAGATAGAATTTGGTTTAGAAAAGAAAATTACAACACTAAAAGAGGTTAAAGGGAGGAAAACAATCAACGGTGTTTCTGCCTTTAACTGATTTAGGGATGTTTAGATGATTACAAATTTCCAAAAACCAAAAATAAGGCAAAATATCATTTCAGCTAAAACCAAGGAAAACCAAAGTAAAAATATTAGAGATGAAATAACTTATAAAATAATAGCAAACATAAAAAGCTAAGTCAAAACTAAAACATAAATTAACAACAATCAATAGAGTAGTAAACATGCAATTCACAATTTATTAAGCAGTAAGTTTATGCAATTATGAGCCGTGAGCCTCTGCTGTCCAAGTACCATATGCTCTCACGAAGTCTTTGGTGAGAGCACACCTACAAAAATTATCAAATGTCAGATTTAGGAACCCAAATAGATTTGGGTCCCTTCTTATGAAAAGAAGATTCCAATGCATGTGTGTTATGCTGTGAATTATGTAGTTTGGGTCTCCACACCCAATGTGTATAACGCTGAATCGTGCAAGTTTGTGAAATGTGTCCTAGCATGCCACATGAAAAACATCTAACTCCAGGAAAAGGATATACTAATCTACTTGGGTGGTGATGCCTCTTCCTAAGTTTTGACTTTAGATCAAGTGTAGATGTATTCAAATTTCTCTCAAGTGTATTCAATTTACCTTTAATCCTCAAGTTAGCACTTTCTAAAGAATCATGTGAGGTGTAGGAAGCTTTCAAAGAATCATGCTCAACAATCGATTCAGAATGTTTTTTATTCAATTCATCAAACTTATCAAGTAAATACATGTGATTGCAATCAAGTAGAGTGTGATCTTTACTTAAACTTTCATTCTCTTTTTAAAAATTCAAAAACTCCAAATTTAAACTAGCATGCAATTTCTTAAGTTTCTTATATGATACATGAATTTTCTCACAAATTTTAAGTAATTGATCATATATTGGTTTGTCTACCTCTTCTTGATCAAATTAACCAAGATGATCACCCATTAAGCAGAACTTTGTCATATCCTCTTTAGCTTCAGTCTCAGATGAGTCAGATGCAGAATCTGCTCAGAAAGCCTTTTGGTACTGCTTCTTGTCCTTCCTGTATTTAGAATTTTTCTCACCCTTCTCCTTTCTTGGGTGCTCCTTAAGTGTAGGATAATTAGGTTTAACATGTTCAGGCTTCCTGCATTCAAAATTAACAACATCAAAAAAACTTTTATAATTTTTATTATCCTTACTTTTTTTCAACTTCTGATGATACTTGTTGTTCTTCCTTAGAAAGCTTTTGAATTGCCTAGTGATGAAGGAAACATCATCACATTCAGACCCAAAAGAATCAGTGTCCATGTTGTTGGCCTTCAGTGCCATAGTTTTCTCCTTCTTTTTCTCACATGCATCAAGATTTCTTTAATTTACCCCTTTCTCATAAGAAATGAGTGATCCATGTAAGTTATCAATAAAATAAATATTTAAATCTTTAGATTCAGTAATTATAGTGATCTTAACATTAAAAGAAGTAGGCAAGCATCTCAAAATTTTATTGACTCTTTCATAATTAGTTAGCTCTCTTCCTAAAGCATACAATGAAGTGACAATTTGAGTGAACCTAGTATGTATGTTAGAAATTGATTCAATACGTTTCATATGAAAAAGTTTGTAGTCATGCAACAAAATATTCAACCTAGATTTTTTAACTTCATTGGTTCCTTCTTAAGTTACACACAATCTATCCCAAGTTTCTTTACCAATTGAATAAGTTGAAACATGCATATAATCTTCAGATTTCAAAGCAAAGAAAAAATAATTCAAATATTTTGCATTAGGTTATGCTAAATCTCTTTCATCAAAAATCCATTCAGTAAAAGGAAGTTCAATTTTAATGCCATTAATTTCATGAGAAGGAGGTTTATAACCATCTTTAATAACCATCCACATATGATAATCAAGCGATTGTAAAAACATAGACATACAAGTTTTCCAAAAATCGAAAGGAATATATTCAAATAAATATGGCAGTGTAATAGAATATTCTTCCATAGTATTACGATTACCAAAGTTAGCCATGCATCAAAATTTAATGGTTTTCAAAAACTTGATTTTAAGAATCTAGCTCTATTAAAAACTTTAATGTTCGACGGGGATGTTAAGCCCTAATGAACTAGTCCCAAGGCTAACCAAGATGGGGGGTGAATTTGTATTTTAAAAAATCTCTTCAAACAGAAAACACAATCTTAAATCAAAACCAAGATTCACCACAGAAATCAAAGTGCGGAAATAAAATGCAAAAGCAGTAATAAAGAACACATAAATTTATAGTGGTTTAGTCAACATGATCTACGTCCACTCCCCAAAGGTGCCCTCTGAGTATTGCACTAAACTCACTGTCTCTCCTTTTTTCCCCACTTCAAGGTAGAGAAGCCTTTTAAAACCTCCTTTCCACCGACCCAGGTGAGGTAGAAAACCCAACTCCTTTTACTTCCTTCAGAAGCAGGCAGAAAACCCAACTCCTTTTCCTTCCTCCTGAAGCAGGCAGAGAACCTTGATCAGATGCTAACGTAGACCTCTCTAGAACCTCCAAGAAACTAAGGATGATGATTGGAGAAGATGATGATGGATCCATGCTTGGAGCAACCTTTGTGAAACCCCTCACAAACTCCCCCTCATAAGATCCTCTCTCTCTCTCTCTTACTCTCCCTCTCCTCTTGGCTCTCTTAGGTTAGAATAGTAGCAAAAGATGCCCTCTTGGGTTAAATAACAGAACTTATAAAGAAGAGCTTCAGAATAGCTCTTAATTGCCACAAATTGACTTTATCTTCCCATACAATCAGTACAAATTAAGCTCAATCAGCCAAGGCGATTTGGGAAGATCATAAGGTTTTTATTCATATTGTATAGACTGATAGTATATCATCATGTATGATCAGTCTATATCATTTAATATCATCCATATAATCACTCTAAATTGATGTATAAATGATGGAAAAATAGCTTGATCATCCAGGCCGATCTCACGATCGTCCCGAACAATTTGTATAAATCCATGAAACTCATTCCAGAGCATCGCCTTGAATAACAGTTGGCTGATGTTTGGTCATCCAGGGACAACTAATATTTATGAACTGATCGTCCTGGCCAATCCTACAGAATGATATGATTGAATAATTAAATATTAATTTCTTTCCTTAATTACCATATTAATTTAGGCATAATTGTGTAGTATCATCTAGAACGATGTCCTGGACGATGTCCAAAAAATAAACAATACCTAAATAGATCTTACGGCTAATTCTTTTTTATTTAAGCCTATCAACCCGACTGATATAAATATCATCCAGGACGATGCCCTTAATGACGGTTGCCTTAACGAGGATTCCCTATTAGGTTTTCTAATTTTAACTGATCATCCAGGCTGATTTATGGATAATCCCAGATGATGTGAGAAAAAATAAAAAACTTAAAACAGTCAGAAAAATTCCCCCAAGTGTGTGTGTGCAAGGTTACTTAGCATTAGGAACCACATCGTTTATAATAGACTTAAAAAAAGAAAAAAGTTTACAAACTGACTCAGACCTAGTCTACCCAATCTTTAGCTGGTTTAAATTATAGTTTGATCTTGTGGACCTGAAATATTAGTAGGCAAGGAAGTCATAGAGAAATATAAGTGTTTTCTATCATCAAAATCATATTCCCTGAAAATAGATTTGCAATAATGTATACTAGGTTAACCTAGATAATGACATCCTAGCATGCTTTAGGTAGAGAAATTTCTAATTCTAAAAAAGTTAATAAGATTCTTATATGCTTACTGAGTTTCTATGATACTAAAATTACTACAATCACTTAATCCAAAGATTTAAACATTTATTCTATTGATAATTTGCATGGGTTACTCATTGCGTATAAGCAAGGAGTGAGTCAAAGGCAAAATGGTGCAGGAGAAAAGGAGCAGATGGTGGCATTAAAAGAAAAAAACTCAGAAAGTGAAAGTTCTGCAGTGGAGGAAGAAGATTACATAGCCTTGATGACTTGACAGTTCAAGAACTTTCTAAAAAGAAAATAAAGGCGCCATCAGAATAACCCGAGTAAAGGTAAAAGCTCAAGAACTACTAAAGTTTCATCTGGCATGATTTGTTTTGAGTTCAAGAAACCAGGTCACCTCCGAGCTGATTGCCCAAACTTAAAGAGTCAACCTACTAAGGAAAAAGGTGAGGAGAAAGAAAAATTTAAGAAAGGGAAGATGAAGATACAAAAGGCATTTTGTGCCGACTCTGCCTCGGAATCGTTAGAAGAAGAAGTGGAGGAGGAGGTAATAAATTCATGTATAATGGCTAACAATAATCTTGATCAATAGGATAAGATGAGGTATGTCAACTTTCATATGAAGATTTGTTGGTTATTTTTAAGAATATCGATTACTCGTATAAAAAGTTAAATAAAATGCATGCAAGTCTTAATATTGAGTTTAGTACTTTACAAACTGGGCATGCTAACTTAGTTAAAAAATTTTCTGATTAAGATAGAGATCACATGTCCCTGCTTGATGAGTTTCATGCATTAAATAACAAGTACGTTGAATTAATTGATGCACATGAATCCTTATAAATAACGTATATTGAATTAGAAAAGGAGTTTGACAAACTAGAGAAATATACATTGGAGTTAAATCACAATGAACAATTTTAAAAAGGGAAGTTGTAGGGTTGGAATATCAAAATAACACATTCAAAGAAAATATCATAGCACTTGAAAAAGATAAGACATTATCCACATTAGCCCAACTAATTAAATGCCCAACATTGCATGCATCACACAACTTTAGGAAGAGGCATCACCACCCACATAGGTTAGAAAACCCATTTCCCGGTGTTAGGTGCTTTTCTTGCGGCATGCTTAGTCACATAGCCCACACATGCTTGATTCACCGTATGACACACCTAATATGGAGACCTAAATTACATTCATCACAACATAGCATTCATACATCTCATTTTTGCAAGCAAAAGGAGGAACCCAAACTCATTTGGGTTCCCAAATCTAACCCTTGAATGACTTTATAGGGGTGATCACACAAAAGACATAGTGAGAGCATGTGGTACCTGGACATTGCGTATTTGTGACATATGACTAGAGATATGAAGAATTTCATTATACTGGAGACCAGGACTAGAGGCAAAGTAACGTTGCGAGATAACACCACCAGAAAAGTGGTGGGCTAAATGGAAATGCTAAGAATTTTTTAATTGAGAATGTTTTATTAGTTGATGGTTTAAAACATAACTTATTAAGCATTAGTCAATTTTGTGATAAAGGTTTTGATATAAAATTTATTTCTAATAAATGCCTGATTAGTTTAAATGAAAAACTTGTTTTAGAAGGAAAACAAATGAACAATGTTTACATGTTAGATCTTGATTGCAATGAAAATTTAAAATCATTGTGCTTAAAAACAATAACAGATGACTCGTGGCTATGGCATAGAAGACTATGTCATGCTAGTATGAAAACACTGTTAAGTCTAGTAATTAGGTTGTTAAGCCTAAGTTAATGTCCCAAAGGCTACCAAGAGGGGGGTGAATTGGTAGTTTAAAATTTTTAATCCCTCTTTTAAAATTATGTTGAACCGAAATAAAAAATTGTTTCTTTTAAGTTTTGTAGAAAAAGTTTTTCAACCACAGAGTTTTTAAGACAAAATAAAATAAAATGCGGAAACGTAAAAAACTGTAAAGTAAATGACACCAGATTTATAGTGGTTCGGTCTATAACCAGACCTACATCCACTCCCCAAAGGCACCCTCTGAGTATTGCACTAATACCAATAGTGACTCTCCTTTTGCACCCACAGCAAGGCGGAGAAGCCTTTACAACACACTCTTTTCACCACTACCCGGTGCGGCAGAGAACCATCGTCTTTTTACACAATCCCCAGTGTTGGCAGAGAACCGTCATCCTTTTACACAATTTCCAGTGTTGGCAGAGAACCATCGTCCTTTTACACAATCCCTAGTGTTGGCAGAGAACCGTCCGTCCTTTCACACTCTCCTAGTATGGGCAGAGAACCCTTCCATCCTTTCACACTCTCCTAGTGTGGGCAGAGAACCCTACAGCTGTTCACACTCTTCAAGTGTAGGATGCGACCCCTTCGGCTATTCACACTTTTCAAGTGTCGGCAGCGAACCAGATCTTCTTGAACAATCTTCTCACAAGAAATCTAGAAGGAAGAAAGAAAAGAGTGAAGTAATCCCAATTCACAAGTAGAGATTCTTACCTTTGAACTCCAAGTGAAGCCTTCACGCTCCAGTGGTAGGAATCCTCCTTTGAATGCACTCTCACATTCTCTCCTTAGCAATTCTCTCAAGAGGCACGAAGATTAAATGACAAAAAGATTGGGTGGCAGTCTAATTTAGACTATATATACAAAAGACAAGAAAAACCACCCAAAAACTATAAATTTTCAATTCTGTACGCAGTGGATCATCCCGTACGATCGTGGATCGTCCTGGACGATTTTACTTAAACGCTTTGAAACGACCCTATTTGTATATGTGTACAAAATGTCTTCGTACAAGCTGATCGTCCCGTACGAACTAAGTTCGTCCGATACGAACGGTTATTGCAAGATCATTCTAGAAAACTGCTGAAAACCGTTCTAAGTCGGTTAATCGTCTGGACAAAAATTGGTTCGTCCGGACGAAATTTTTACAGAGAGCAGATCGTTTTCTGACGATAATTAATTTCTTCTGAACGAAAATTTTACAGAGACCGGATTGTCCTGGACGATAATTAATTTCGTCTGAACAAAAATTTTTAAGAGAGCAACTCGTTTTCTGACAATAATTAATTTTGTCTGGACAAAAATTTTACAGAGACCAGATCGTCTTGGACGATAATTAATTTCGTCCCGGACGAATAGGACTTAGAAAAATTTTTAAGCTAGTTCCTATTCGTTCCATGTGCTCAATAGGAGATAACTGTCTGATCGTCCCGTACGATCTGATATCTTCTCGTACGATCAGTATAACTTATATATGATCTCCTTATGTGTGTGTGTATGTTTTTATTCACTCAATTACAATAACTCCCTTTCAAATTTAATTCAAAGAAAAATACAAGCTTCAAATACACAAAGTATCTCATGTTGAATTTGATTTGAAGTCTTTATAGTCAGGAGTCTGATTTTCCTGAAATGTTAGTACACACAAGAGGAAATACAAATCTTCTAAAATTGTTAGGAGATAACTACACATTTTAATAATAATGTTTGAAATCATCAAAACTATACAAGTTGCAAAAATGTAAAGCATGCAAATAGCAACTATTTTAACAATCTCCCCCTTTTTTATGATGGAAAAACAATTATTGTTTATATGATTTCAATTTAAACAAATCTCCTTAACTCCACCTGAATTGATGAATACATGAAAATAAGGAGGCATTTTGAAGCAAAGAATAATATTTTTATTTTTCAAAAATTTTTTTTAACAAAATAACACACGCCATAGACACAAAGTCATACACAAAGTCAAACACAAAATCAAAATGCAAACAAAACAAACAACACATACACAAACAACACATACAAACACAATAATTTCTCCCCCTTTTTGACAACAATAAAAAGTGAAGAAGAAAAGGACAAGACATGTAAGTAATTATATGAAATTCATTTGAAAATTTAATCTAAATGGTGATTGACATAAGGTATGCAATCTAAAACTATTATCATTAGGTAAATCATTGAAATTCATAGAATTTAAGAAGTGATATAACATTGTAAGTAAGAAGAATTTATCAAAAACATGATTCAATTTAGACATTTGAATATAGAAAATCATTACAAGAGAGATGAATAAAAAATTCTATATTTAAAAGTTCAATAGAAGATAAATGAACATAAGATCAATTTGAATTAAGAGATTGAAATAATTTGGAAAGAAGAGAATTACCACATGTGGCGCTTTGCGCATCTTTTTCAAAATTTTGGCACATTTTTGTGCATCTTTTGACATAGGGCTAATTTTGTGCCTCTTTTTCATATTTGCGAACCTTTGCGCATTCCTTTTGATTTTTGTACTCTTTGTACAATTTTCAAGTGTAATTGAAATCAAATCTTTCCAAGATCAATAATTTAAAATTTCAAATTTTTCTAAGTGCATAAATATCACTTGAGCAAATAAATACAAAATTAGAAACCATCTAAATTGCAATAATAATATTAACTTTTATGTAATCTAAATGAATAGACATGAGATTAAAAATTCTAATTATGACAAGTTATAAACAAATTTTAAATTTAGAATGACTAGATTTTTTTATGTAATTAATCTTAAATCATAATCTAATTTAAGCACAATTAGGATTAAAAAGACTAATGAAATTCATAAGAACTAAACACATTTCAAAAACAATTCAAAATAAAAAACAACTACAACATGTATTGATATTTATGAAAAGGATTACAGGATCATTTCATAATATCAATTTAAAAAAAAATACACTAAAGTTAAAAAACAAAGACAAACAAACACAACTAGAACAAACACTAGAACAAACACTAAAATAAACATAAATACAACAAACATAAAGAAAATCATCGTTTATTCTCTATTCTTCTTCTGGAGGAGGAGGAATGCCACTAAATAGGTTGAAGTAGGAGGCCATCATCATAACATTGGTATTGATTTCATGAACTTCATTTCTGATAATACCAATATCCTGTTGCTGTTGCAGGAGTTGAGCATCAATTTGATCAAATCTTTGATCAACATGAGTCTCAAGTCTGTCAAATTTCTCAATCAAATTCTGATAATCTGATTGAGGTGCAGAAATTTGCTCTCCTTCTTCTTCTTCTTCAGAAGCACTGGCATGTGCTTTCCCTTTTTCCTCCTTGAAAATTGCTCTGAAAGAAGCATCATTGTAGTAGACCGGCTCTTCATATTCATCATCAGGAAGCACTAAGTTGTATTTCTTTTCCAAAATGTATGTAACTAAGTGTCCTAATGAGATGTTCATTTTTCTCTTTTGTTCTGCATGTCCAATTTCTGAAAGCCCATAAAGATGGTCTAGGATAAGTTGGGCTTCATCGATAGGCTTATGATCCATAATCAAAAAGGTCAAAATAGAAAGGAGTGGTGTAATATTGATCCTATCACCAGCTTTAGGAATGATTGAAGATCGAAGAATGTGCTGGATGATTCGAGCATTTCTGGTCATTCCTGAAACCCTAACAACATGATATGTTAGGCCATTTTCTTTAATCACCCTATTGACTTGATACCATTCGAAGGTGTTTTCATTCATAAGGGTGTGGGCTCTATAGCCTTCAGTTCTTAAGTTTAGAAAGGCACCTATATCGTGCTTGGTGATTTCAGCTTTTTGTTTGAAAATAAAAGAACTTATGTAGGAGTGGTCAGAATTGAAACTCATGTTGGCTAGGAAATAGAGAAAAGTTTGTTTGTTGTAGAGGTGAACGAGAGAAAGAATGAATCCAAACTGGGTGGAAGCAAAAAGGTGCATTACCTTGAAATTTATCTCGTCTTGAATCAGAATGCGAGAAGGTGTAATTTTGGCTGATGCAAAACGAGGAAAGGATTCCTCATTTGCCTTTGAAAGGAAGTTTTCAGAGGCATTTCTGTGAGGTTTCTTAGCCAACACCTTTAGTCTTTTGCTTGAGGAGGCCATTGTCGATTTAAAGTCAAAAGGGATTGAAAGTGAAGTTTGGAGATGTGATTGTTAAGTTAAAATTCGTTCATATTTAAAGAAAACGATACATTCGTCCTGGACGAAAATAGTTCATCCTGGATGAAAATTATCGTTCGTCTGGACTAAAAAGTTCGTACAGACGATCCAAATCGTCCAAAATGAAACGGCTTTTCGTAATCAACACAATTTATGATGCATCCTTTCATACAGACTTTTGACTTGACCGATCGTACAGACGATCAAAAGTTAATTTGTTTTAATGTCAGTTGAAAACCGTCCCCTACAATGAAACGACGTTTGTTCGTCTGGACGAACAAAATGTTCGTACGGACGAACTTCACATTTAAAACTGCCTTATCCACTCAACCGCTGCATTCAAACATCCCGACGTTTGAGAAAAAAAAATATTTTGTCCTGGACGATCATTAGATCATACAGACGAACTACATTAAAAACTACTCTCAAAACGTTTCATATCACGCAAACTGAATTTAACACACATCATCCAATACGAAAAATTTCATCCTGGACGATTTCCACACATTTTTGGATTTTTTAATTTTTTATTGAAGAAAAATAAACAAAACATTCAAAACACAGAAAATAAAGACAAAATCACAGACTCTAAAATAAACTCAATCAAAACACTAAAAAATCACAAAATTCAAAACAAAATCAAAGACAAATAAATTAAGAAAACATAGATATCAATGTTGCAAAAACATTTTTATTTAAGCATTCAAATCAATAACACCAAGCCTTGTTCTTAATGTACTGAAGGTATCAAAGGCTAAAGGTTTTGTAAAATGTCTGCAAGTTGATTTTCAGTTGAAACATGTGTGAGTTCAATTTCTCCCTTGGATACATGATCCTTTATGAAATGATGCCTTATGTCAATGTGTTTGGTTCTAGAATGTTGAATAGGATTTTTGGAAATGCAAATAGCACTAGTATTGTCACAATAAATTAGAATAGTGCCTATAGTTAATCCTAAATCAATCAACTGTTGTTTTAACCAAAGTACTTGTACCACACAACTTCCTAATGCAATGTATTCTGCTTCTGCAGTAGATAATGCCATTGAATTTTGTTTTCTACTAGACCAAGAAACTAATGAATTTCCAATGAATTGACATGTTCCAAAAGTACTTTCCTATCCACTCTACAGCCTGCAAAGTCAGAATCTGAGTAACCAATAATTTCAAATGAAGAGCTAAACTTAGGATACCAAATACCTAAGTTTTGAGTTCCTAGTAAATATCTTAAAATCCTTTTCACTGCTGTCAAATGTGATTCTTTTGGATCTGATTGAAATCTAGCACATAAGCAAACACTGAATATAATATCTAGTCGGCTAGCAGTCAAGTAAAGTAAAGATCTAATTATCCCTCTAAATTTCTTTTGATCAACAGATTTTCCCTTAAGGTCCTTATCCAATTGAACTGAGGAACTCATTGGTGTACTAACAGGTTTAGCATTGTCCATTTCATATTTTTTGAGGATGTCCTTAACATATTTGGTTTGACTAAAAAATGTTCCTTCCTCAAGTTGCTTAATGCTAAATCCTAGAAAGTAATGTAAATATCCCATTAGACTCATTTCAAATTCACTACTCATTATTTTAAAAAAATCATCACAAAGATTTTTATTTGAAGATCCAAAAATGATATCATCCACATAAATTTGAACAATGAGTATATCCTCTCCAATTTTCTTTAAAAAGAGAGTTGTATCCACACTTCCTTTTTCAAAAGATCTTTCAAGTAGGAAGGTGCTCAACCTCTCATACCAAGCCCTAGGTGCATGTTTCAATCCATATAATGCCTTTTTTAACTTGAAAACATGATTTGGGTATTTAGAATTTTCAAAACCTCGAGGTTGTTCTACAAAAATATCTTCCTTAATTACCCCATTTAAAAAGGCACTCTTGACATCCATTTGAAACAATTTAAAACCTTTAAAACAGGCAAAGGCAAGTAAAACCCTAATTGCTTCAAGTCTAGCTACAGGGGAAAAAGTCTCCTCAAAATCAATTCCTTCAATTTGATTATACCCCTTAGCAACTAATCTAGCCTTATTTCTAATGACTACTCCTGAGTCATTCATTTTATTTTTGAACACCCACTTGGTTCCAACAACACTTTGATCTTTTGGCCTTGTAGTTAATTCCCAAACTTTATTTCTTACAAATTGATTTAACTCTTCTTGCATGGCCAATATCCAAAATTCATCATAAAGTGCTTGATCAATATTAGTGGGTTCTATTATTGAAATAAAGGCTGAATGATTGACTTCCTTGTTTAATCCACGCCTAGTTCTAACACCCTCACTAGGTTCACCTATAATCAATTCTCTTGGGTGGTTTTTAGAAAATCTCAAATCTCTAGGCAAAGGGTTTTCTCTTTCCAAATCCTCTTCAACATTTTCTTCCAAATTTAATCTATCAATCTTTTGGGAGTTTTCTTCAATCTCTTCTTCAACAACCTTTGGCTTTTCCAAATTTTCAGATTCATCAAATACAATATGTGTGGTTTCTTCAATGACTAAAATTCTTTTGTTGAATACCCTATAAGATTTTCCAACACTTGAATATCCAACAAAAATTCCTTCATCTGATTTTGGATCAAATTTTCCTAAGGCAGATTTTCCATTATTATGTATGAACACCTTGCAACCAAATACATGCAAATGAGACAAATTAGGTGTTCTACCTTTTAGTAACTCATAGAGTGTTTTATTCAAATTTGATTTCACATTCACCCTATTCAAAACATAACATACAGTGCTAACCGCCTCAGCTCAAAAATATCTAGGAAGTGGGTATTCTGCCAACATTGCTCGGGCGGCTTCTATTAATGTTCTATTTTTCCTTTCAACTACCCCATTTTGTTGATGGGTTCTAGGTGCAGAAAAATTATGATCAATCCCTTTTTCTTTACAGAAATTTTCAAATCTTTCATTTTCATATTCTCCTCCATGATCACATTGTATAGAAATTATTTCACTCCCTAGTTTCCTTTGAATCCAAGTAGAAAAATTTTTGAATTCCTCAAACGATTCACTCTTATGAAAAAGAAATATAACCCAAGTGAATCTTGAGAAATCATCCACTATAACAAATCCGTATACCTTCCCTCTTAGACTTACAGTTCCTACAGGTCCAAAGAGATCCATGTGAAGAATTTCTAAAGGTTTACTAGTTCTAAGATCCTTATTAGACTTAAAGGAGGACTTCACTTATTTTCCTAATTGACATGCATCACAAAGGTGGTCCTTAGTAAAGTCTAGTTTTGGTATACCTCTCACTAAGTTCTTTTGGGTAATTCTCCTAAGATTTTTCATACTAGAATGACAAAGTCTCCTATGCCAAAGCCATGATTCATCAGAAATAATTTTCAAACAAAAAGCAGTAGGAGATTGAATACAATTTAAATCTAGCATGTAAACATTGTTTACCCTTTTTCCATTTAAAACATTTTTCCCATTTAGGCTTATTATGCAGCTCGTAGGTAAGAATTTTACATTATAGCCCTTATCACATAGCTGACTTATGCTCAATAAATTATGTTTTAAGCCTTCAACTAATAACACATTGTCTATGAAAAAGTTTTTCAAATTTCCAATCATACCTGATCCAATCACTTTCTTTATAGTATTATCTCCAAGTGTAACCTTGCCTCCACTACTGGCTTCCAGCGTTATGAATTGAGCAATATCTCCAGTCATATGCTTTGAACATCTGCTGTCCAGGTACCATATGCTCCCACGAGGTCTTGTGTGAGAGCAATCCTGCAAAATTCTCAAATGTTAGACCTGTGAACCCAAACAAATTTGGGTTCACCTTTATGAAATTTATAATCAGATGCGTGTATGATATGTCTAGGTTTATGCATCTTAGTTCTCCACACCAAATTAGATTTCATCTTCAAAGTACAGGTGTGAGCAATATGTCCCAAAAATCCACAATTATTACATTTAACATTAGGAAAAATATTCCTATGTTTTCTTCCATATGATTGTCTTCTAAGGGATTTCATGAATTTAGGATAATATTTTAGATTTGTAAAATCTTCAAGTTTAGGGGGTTCCTATTATCCTTGAGAGCTCTTATTGTCAGTTTGTAAAATGAATTCATATCTTCCAATATTCGATTGGTATAATTGATTCTATATATTTTGCTCTCACATTCATCTTTAAAATTCTTAAATTCTTTTTCAAGTTTAGCATAGGATGTTTTTAAAATTTCAAAGTTTTTATTCAAGTCATCATATTCATCAAGTAGTTTCATGTGGTTGTCATCTATTAAAGCATGATCTTTCTTAAGGATTTCATGTTCTTTCTTGAGCTCTTCCAGTTCTAAGCTTACACTAGCATGCATCTTTTTCATTTTCCTATATGCATCATACATGTGTTCAGAAACTTCAAATAATTCATCATAAGTTAAGTCACATACCTCTTCTTGATCTGAGTGATCTACATTGTCTGCCATCAAGCAAAGATTTGTAACTTCTTCTTCTTTTTCAGTCTCAGATGAGTCTGAAGCTGAATCTGCCCAGAAAGCTCTTTGAAACTTCTTTTTGCACTTCTTTACCATTGGTTTCTCCTCTACTTTCTCTTTGATAGGAGTGGCTTTGAGTTTCAGGCAATCAGTCTTGATATGACCTGGTTTCCTGCATTCATAATAAATTACTTCATTAGAAACCTTTCCATTTCTGTTAAACTTACTTCTATTCCATTGCTGGCGTCTCTTCTACTTTCTCTTTAAAAAGCTTCTGAATTATCTAGTCATCAGTACAATATCATCTTCATCCTCAGGTTGTGAGTGTTCACTCTCTGACTCTTCCACCTTTAGTGCAATATTCTTCTCCTTTCGTGGTTCACCTGCATCAATCTTTCTTTGACTTACTCCTTGCTCATAAGAAATGAGTGAACCAAGAAGATTGGTAATGGAGTAAATGTTAAGATCTTTAGACTCTGTAATTGTAGTAATTTTAGCATCATAAGCAGTAGGTAAACATCGAAGAATTTTATTGACCATTTCAGCATTAGTTAATTCCCTACCAAGTGCATGCAAAGAAGTGACAATTTGTGTGAATCTCGTGTACATGTCTGAAATAGATTTATTAGGTTTCATGCAAAATAATTCATAGTCATGTAACAAGATATTGAGTCTTGATTGCTTAACCTCATTTGTCCCTTCATAAGTTATACAAAGTCTATCCCATATGTCCTTTCCGCTTTTGTAAGTGGAAACTCGCATGTAGTTTTCAGATTTTAAAGCACAAAAGAAACTATTTAAATATTTTATATTTAATTGTGTTAAGTCACGTTCTTCTATAGTCCAATCTGCATAAGGTGTTTCTACCCTAACTCCATCAACTAATCTAGTTGGTTTTGTGTAACCTTCCTGGACTAGCATCCACATGCGATAATCAAGTGACTGTAAGAAAGTAGACATGCATGTTTTCCAAAAATCAAAAGGAATATTGTCAAACAGTGGAGGTCTAGTGATAGAGTAACCCTCAGGTGTGTTTCGGTTTCCAAATGTAGCCATCTATGTTAATCAAAAAGTAGTTCAAACTTATGATTTTGAAACGATGCTCTGATACCACTTGTTGAGTCTAGTAATTAGGTTGTTAAGCCTAAGTTAATGTCCCAAAGGCTACCAAAAGGGGGGTGAATTGGTAGTTTAAAAATTTTAATCCCTCTTTTAAAATTATGTTGAACCGAAATAAAAAATTGTTTCTTTTAAGTTTTGTAGAAAAAGTTTTTTAACCACAGAGTTTTTAAGACAAAATAAAATAAAATGAGGAAACGTAAAAAACTGTAAAGTAAATGACACCAGATTTATAGTGGTTCGGTCTATAACCAGACATACATCCACTCCCCAGAGGCACCCTCTAAGTATTGCACTAATACCAATAGTGACTCTCCTTTTGCACCCACAGTAAGGCGGAGAAGCCTTTACAACACACTATTTTCACCACTACCCGGTGCGGCAGAGAACCATTGTCTTTTTACATAATCCCCAGTGTTGGTAGAGAACCGTCGTCCATTTACACAATCTCCAGTGTTGGCAGAAAATAGTCTTCCTTTTACATAATCCCCAATGTTGGAAGAGAACCGTCCGTCCTTTCACACTCTCCTAGTGTGGGCAGAGATCCCTTCCGTCCTTTCACACTCTCCTAGTGTGGGCAGAGAACCCTACAGCTGTTCACACTCTCCAAGTGTAGGAAGCAACCCCTTCAGCTATTCACACTTTCCAAGTGTCGGCAGCGAATCGGATCTTCTTGAACAATCTTCTCACAAGAAAACTAGAAGGAAGAAAGAAAAGAGTGAAGTAATCCCAATTCATAAGTAGAGATTCTTACCTTTGAACTCCAAGTGAAGCTTTCACGCTCCAGTGGTAGGAATCCTCCTTTAAATGCACTCTCACACTCTCTCCTTAGAAATTCTCTCAAGAGGCACGAAGATCAAATGACAAAAATATTGGGTGGTAGTCTAATTTGGACTATATATACAAAAGACAAGAAAAATCACCTAAAAACTGCAAATTTTCAATTCTGTACGCAGTGGATCGTCCCGTACGATCGTGGATCATCCTGGACGATTTTACTTAAACGCTTTGAAATGACCCTATTTGTATATGTGTATGAAATGTCTTCGTACAAGCTGATCGTCCCGTACAAACTAAGTTCGTCCGGTACGAACGGTTATTACAAGGTCGTTCTAGAAAACTGCTGAAAACCGTTCTAAGTCGGTTAATCGTCTGGACGAAAATTAATTCGTCTGGACAAAATTTTTACAGAGAGCAGATCGTTTTCTAACGATAATTAATTTCGTCTGGACAAAAATTTTACAGAGACCAGATCATCCTGGACGATAATTAATTTCGTCTGGACAAATATTTTACAGAGAGCAACTCATTTTTTGAAGATAATTAATTTCATCTGGGTGAAAATTTTACAGAGACCAGATCGTCCTGGACGATAATTAATTTTGTCCTGGACGAATAAGACTTAGAAAAATTTTTCAAGCCAGTTCCTATTCGTTCTATGTGCTCAATAGGAGATAACTGTCTGATCGTCCTATACGATCTGATATCGTCCCGTACGATCAGTATAACTTATATATGATCTCCTTATGTGTGTGTGTGTGTGTGTATGTTTTTATTCACTCAATTACAATCACTCCCTTTCAAATTTAATTTAAAGAAAAATACAAGCTTCAAATACACAAAGTATCTCATGTTGAATTTGATTTGAAGTCTTTGTAGTCTGGAGTCTGATTTTCTTGAAATGTTAGTACACACAAGAGCAAATATAAATCTTCTAAAATTGTTAGGAGATAACTACACATTTTAACAATAATGTTTGAAATTATCAAAACTATACAAGTTGCAAAATGTAAAGCATGCAAATAGCAACTATTTTAACAAACACTTATAAATATTACTAAAAAAAATCTAGTTAGAGGTGTACCTAAGTTAGACTTCACAAAGGATCATCTATGTGATGCTTGCCAACTAAGAAAACAAATAAAATCATCCTTTGATTCAATCAAAGATGTGAACACTTCTAGGTCACTAGAAATCCTTCATATGGACTTATTTGGACTCGTTAGCATAGCTAGCCTAGCTGGGAAGAATTATGGATTTGTAATTGTAGGTGACTTCACTAGATTCACTTGGGTAAGATTCCTAACACACAAGAATGAGTCATTTAAGGAATTTAAGATTTTCTCCACTTGTATTCAACAAAAATAAGGATGTGAAATCTCAATAATCCATAGTGATCACTGTGGAGAATTTCAAAATGAAAATTCTGAATTATTTTGTCAAGAGATAGGAAAAGAGCATAATTTCTCAGCCTCTAAAACTCCTCAGCAAAATGGAATAGCATAAAGAAAGAATAGAACCTTGATAGAAGTTATTAGGGTAATGTTAGCTGCGTACACCCTTCCTAGATACTTTTGGGCAAAAATGGTAAACACGGCGTGTGATGTCTAAAATAGGGTGAACATTAGATCAAACTGAATAAAACTCTTTATGAACTCCTTAAGGGTCAGACACTGAATCTTTCACACTTACATTTCTTTGTTTGTAAGTGCTTTATTTTAATTAATGGCAAACTTCCCTTAGGAAAATTTGATCCCAAGTTTGATGAGGGTGTCTTCTTAGGTTATTCATCTGTAGGTAAGGCCTATAGAATCTTCAATAAGAGAACTCAAGTAGTAGAAGAGTCCACCCTTATAGTGTTTAATGAACTGGATAAGCCCTCTGAATCTAAAATTGAAGAAGATGAGGTAGAGGCAATTCAAGGAGTAGAAACTATGACCATAAGACAAAGGGTAGAACCTCAGGAAGACTTGCCTAGATAATGGAGATATTATTCTAGTTATCCTAAAGAATTAATTTTAGGAGACACGTCGAAAGGTGTGAGAACTAGACATAGATTTAGGAAGAAGGTTAGTCATTCTACATTCATCTATATGATAGAACCCAGAAATATATATCAAGCTTTAGGAGTTGAATTTTGGATCCCAGCAAAGCAAGAAGAATTGAACCAATTCACAAGAAATGATGTTTGGGAACTAGTTAATAGACCTAAAGAGCACGGTGTAGTTGGAATAAATGGGTTTTTAAAAATAAGGTGATTGACTTAGGAACCATAGTAAGAAATAAGGCATACTAGTAGCGAAGGGGTATAACCAAATTGAAGGCATGGACTTTGAAGAAACTTTTACCCGAGTAGCTAGACTATAAGCCATAAGGGTGCTCTTATCCTTTGCTTACTTCAAAAGTTTTAAACTATATTAAATCGATGCAAAGAGTGCTTTTCTGAATGGGGTAATAAAAAAGATGTTTACGTTGAGCAACCTCAAGAGTTTGAAAGTTCACAATTTTCAAACCATGTATTCAAATTAAAAAGGGCACTATATGGGTTAAAGCAAACATATAGAGCCTGGTACAAAAGACTTAGCTCATTCTTAATAGAGAGAGAATTTGAAAAGGGTAGTGTGGACACCACTCTCTTTCTATAAAAGGTCAAAGATAAAATTATCATTATTCAGATTTATGTGGATGACATTTTGTTTGGATCTTCAGATAAAAAATTTATGTGATGAACTCTCAAAAATAATGAGTAATTATTTCAAAATGAGCATGATGGGAGAGCTTAATTACTTTCTTAGTTTTATTGTAAAACAATTAGAAAGTAGAATATTTCTTAGCCAAATAAAATACATTAAGGATATTTTGAAAAAATATGAAATGGATAGTGCTAAGCCCATGAACACTCCAATGAGCTCTATGATTAAACTAGACAAAGACCGAATGGAAGATCAGTAGACCAAAAAAAATATAGAGGAATAACCAGATCGCTTCCAATTAGTGGGTGACTATAGATAAGAGTAGGAATGCTCCTCTAAGTCAACACAAACTAGCTTTTGATGAGGCAAAAATGATCATTCCTGATCTAAAAAATCTCACTTCCCTTCTCTCTCATTTAACATGTCATAAGCACAACCTTACAATAGGTCACTTGATTGCTTATGTTTTGGATCAAAAATATCATTTTATGTATCCCACACTAGAAAATAAATTCCTATTTTCTACTTCAATGGCTCTTTCTATTTATTATTTCATTGTCACTAATGGGAACTGCTATAAGAAGAGCCAAAATTTGTTGAGGATGGGGGAGACCATCCTGCACCAGCACTGGTACCAAAACCAACACATCATACCAACCTTATTCCTATAAGGCACTGATATAATATTTTGAATAATTGGGTCTTGACTGGATAGCATCATTCAACAATAACAATAGTATGAGACTGACATGGGATGGTTGGGCGAGTTATTTCACACTATTCACCACTATTTCCAACAACTACCACCTACACCACAACTTGATCAGGGATCCTACTTATAGGTTGCTTGTTATGGTTAGAGTCTTTCTTTTATATTTTTGCTACAGTCTTTCTTGTGATTGTTATTTTTTGCTTTCTCCTTTTTGGTGATGTTAAAAGGTGGAGTAGATGGTTGATTCTATTTTGTGATTTTGTATGTAATCATTTTTTTAGACTTTATATTATTTATGTTCTAATTTGACTTTAAAAATAATAATAATAATAAATTAAAAAATTAAATTAATATTATATATATATATATATATATATATATATATATATATATATATATATATATATATATATATATATATATATATATATATATATATATATATATATATATATATATATATATATATATATATATATATATATATATATATATATATATATATATATATATATATATATATATATATATATATACCATATATTTTAATGTATCTCATCTAGTGGGGGGAGATTAGGAGAAAATATGTTTCTTGCAACTGCAACCAATAATATTTTCCATTGTAAAAAGAGGGAGATTATTGCAATATGAGATCTTCAGCTTATAATTTTGAAGATAACAAATATTATTGATTGCACTTTCATTTATCTTACCATTTTGTATTACATATATATATTTTTTATTTACTAATATTTATGGTACATCATACAAATGATTCACAGTATATGAATTGAGTTCGTACAAAATCATACTGGACAAATTTTTTTCATTTTTGAAGTGTTTTTACTGTACGATGTTAGTTTGTACATACGATTTATAGAGAATAAAATCAGGTTCATATAGGGATTTTAAATTGTTCGTACATACGAAGTATGATTTTATTATATTATTTGAGTATATTCAACTTGAAATTTTTAATTTTCTAAATGGTTTTTCTTATCTTTCATATATAAGTGTCCTGAAAAACTAACAATTATCTTCTTGCTGCATTTTTTTCTCTTGAGAGTGAAAAAGAGAGTGCTTTGGGAGTGAAGTTTGAGAGATCTTGCAAGTAGAAATTGTGAAGGGTTCACATGGTAGCCCAAAGATAATGATCTCTTTGTATGTTCTTCAAATCTCTACCCTACTTCTTTGAAGACTCTTGAGAGAATATCTTTTAAGTAGTTCTGGTACTCTGTCGTCACCAGGAGGGTGAGAAAGGACATTGGTACTCTGCCATCATTAGGAGGGTGAAAAAGATATTTATAGTCTACCATCACTAGGAGGGTGAGAAAGAATGTTGGTACTTTACCATCACCATTAGGGTGGGAAAGGATGTTAGTACTCTTCCATCACCTGGAGGGTGAGAAAGGATGTCAGTACTATACTACATCGAGATTAGTGGAAGAGAGGTAGTTGTAAGGGCTTCTCTGCCTTACTGTGAGAGAAAAAGGAGAGTCACTTTGATATAGTGCAATACCTAAAGGATTCTTCAGGGAGTGGACGTTGGTCTAATTAAACAAAGTCACTATAAAATTTGTGTGTTCTTTTGTTCCTTAATTTTTAATGCATTTTTATTTTCTCCACGTTTATTTATAGTGGTTGAAAAATATTTTAAGAAAATCTATCGTAGTGTCAGAATTTCTTTAATCGGGTTTCTAAATTTTCAAGATAATTTTTAAATTACTAATATTCCCACCCCCCATCTTGGTTAGCCTTAAGATAGCTTTATTAGGTATAACAACCTGCCCCTTTTAAGTCATATCATAGCCTATTTCTAAAACTAAGGTTTATACAACTTTTTGATAATGATCATGGCTACTTTTTGAAATCATAATCTGGAAGGACATTCGATCACCAAACCACTGCTATTTGATAACATTCCTTTCAACTTTTGGAAAATTTGTATATCTACTTTTCTTCAATCGCTTGACTATCGCATGAGGATTTTAATAAAAGAAGGTTACACTTGACCCACTAAATTTGTTGATAGAATTAGGACTGAAACACCATTTACAAATTAGATAATAGAGAAAAAAGAACTAGCCCAACTAAATGCTAAATACTTAAATTTTTTTTTTATGCCCTAAAATTTGAAGACTATATACGTGTTTCAACTTATAAAACTGGAAAAGAAACTTAGGATAGAGTTTACATAACGTATGAAGGAACTAATGAGGTTAAACAATCTAGATTGTATATTCTATTACATAACTATAAACTTTTTTGCTTGAAACTGAATGAATCAATTACTAATATATTTATTCATTTTATATAGATAGTCACCTCAACGCTTATTTTATGTAGGGAACTAACAAATTCTAAAAAAGTTAACAAAATCCTTCATTTTTTACCTACTTCTTATGATGCAAAGATAACTTCCATAATTGAGTCAAAAGACCAACCTATTTATTCTATTGACATTCAGCTTAGATCACTGATTGCTTACGAGCAAGGAGTGACACAAAGATAAATTGATGTAGGTGGCAAGCGAAAGGAGAAAATTATCATGTTGGAAGTGGATGACTCAGAAAATGATCAGTCACACCCTAAGGATGAAGATGATATTGCACTCATGATGAGGCAATTCAAAAGTTTCTTAAGATGAAAACAAAGAAAACGTCAACAAGGGAATAAGGGTAAGTTCCACAAAAATGCAAAAGTTTATAATGAATTAATTTTTTATGAATGGAGAAAGCTTGAACATTTTAAATCTGATTTCCTGAATATCAAAGCTAATCCTAATATGAAGAAAGTTGAGGAGAAAACCAATGTTAGGAAGGGAAAGAAAAGACTGTAAAGAGCATTAGATGAATTTGATAATTTGAACAAGAAATACAAATTATTAAATACAACTTATACTAAAATTAAAATGAATGTAAGGTGTATATAGATGAAACAAATAAAAGAGAATATGAGTTAAGGGGTTGCAATGTTGTTTTAGAAAGTATAAACTCATATCTTAAACAAAAACTAAAAGCTCTTGAGGAAAATAAGACACTCCCAACACTTGAACAATTTTGAAATCCTGAATAGATGCAAAAAATTTCAAAACCTAGGAAAAGATAGTATAACTCACATAGATTGATAAATCCTTTCCTGGAGTTAAATATTTTTCATGTGGAATGATTGGTCATATCTCTCATGCTTATACATTTCATAGTAAAACACATATAGTGTGGATACCTAAGATACATAAAGAATAACATATCAGACATGCATCTAAATTATCATTGCCAAGAGGTGAACCCAAATTCATTTGGGTTCCCAAGTCTAATGTTTGATAATTTTATAGAAACATTCTCATACAAGTCCTCATAAGAGTAATGGTACCTGGACAATGGATGTTCAAAGTATATGATTGGAGACATAACATAATTCATATCATTGGAAGCTAGGAATGGAGGCAAAGTGACACTGGGAGATAATATCATAAGGAAAGTGGTAGGTACATGTATGATTGACAACTAGAGTAATGTTTTAATGAGAATGTGCTATTGGTTGAAGGCTTAAAGCATAACTTGTTGAGTATTAGTCATCTTTGTGATAATGGTTATAATGTTAAATTTTTTTCCTACAAGTTGCATAATAAGCCAAAATGGAATTGATGTGTTGCATGGAAATAGGGTAAACATTATATAAATGCTTGATTTAAGTTTTGTTAAATCTTCTAATGTTTTTGGTTTCAAAATAATCACTTATAAATAATGATTATGTCATAGAAGACTTTATCATGCATGCATAAAAAATCTTAGGAAGATTATCCAAATAGTGTTGGTTAGAGGGATACCCAAACTAAACTTTACTAAGGATAATCTGTATGATGCACGCCCATTAGGAAAATAGGTGAAGTCCTCATTTCATTCAATAAGATATCTTAAAACTAAAAAAACTGATAGAAATCATTCACATGGATCTTTTTGGACCGGTTAGCACTGTAAGTTTTGGAGGTAAAGTTTTTGAATATGTAATCACCGATGAATTTTTAAGATTCACTTGGATCAAGTTCTTATCTCATAAGAGTGAATCATTTGATAAATTTAAAAAATTTTCTACTTAGATTTAGAGAAATCTAGGGCTTGAAATTTTATCAATTCCAGGAGACCATGGAGGAGAGTTTGAAAATAAAAAAATTTGAAGTTTTTATAGAGAGCAAGGAATCGATCACATTTTTTCAACACCTAAGACCCCTCAACAGAATGGGGTTATTGGAAGAAAGGATAGAACTTTGATATAAGATGATAGAGCCATGTTGGTTGAATATTCGCTTCCAAAATAATTTTGAGCTGATACGGTTAGTACAACTTATTATGTTATGAATAGGGTGAACATTAGATCCAAGTTGAACAAGACACCCTATAAACTTCTTAAGGGTAAAACACCTAATATTTCTCATTTCCATGTTTTTGAATGTAAAGTGTTCATTCATAATAATGGTAAAACTCTTTTATGAAAATTCGATCCTAAATCTAATAAAGGAATTTTTTTAGGATATTCTAGTATTGGGAAATCCTATAGGATTTTTAATAAGAAAACTTTGGAAGTTGAGGAGACCACACATGTAGTTTTTGATGAATCTGGTATTTTAGAAGAGATAAGTTTAGAGGAAGATCATATTGAAGATATCTCTCAAAGAATTAAAAAGTCAAATTTGGAAGAGAATGTTAGATCAAAAAATACTTTGCATAGAGAATGGAAATTTTCTAAGAGTCATCACAAAGAGTTAATTTTAGGTGAACCAAGTGAGAGTGTTATAACTAGGCATGGTCTTAACAAAGAAGTTAACCATTCTACCTTTATATCAATGATTGAATCCACTAATATAAATCAAGCACTTTTTGATTAAGTTTGGATTTTGGCCATGCAAGAAAAATTGAATCAATTTTACTAAAAATTATATTTTGGAATTGATTGAAAGGCATAAGGATCAAAGTGTTGTTGGAACTAAGTGGGTGTTCAAAAATAAAATGAATGAGTCAGGTGTTGTGATTAGAAACAAGGCAAGATTGGTGGCCAAGGGATATAATAAAATAGAAGAAATTGATTTTAAAGAAACTTTTTCATTTGTAGATAGACTTGAAGTGATAAGGGTATTACTAGCCTTTGCTTGTTTTAAAGGTTTTAAATTATTTCAAATGGATGTTAAGAGTGTCTTTATTAATGGGGTGATATAAGAGGATGTTTATGTTGAAAAACCTATAGGATTTGAAAATTCAAAATTCTATAATCACATGTTTAAATTGAAAAAGGCATTGTATGGACTAAAATAGGCACCTTAGACTTAGTATGAGAAATTAAGGACTTTCCTGTTAAAAAGATCATTTGTTAAAGGAAGTGTGGATAACACTCTCTTCTTAAAAATGGTAGGAGATGAAATACTTATTATTCAAATATATATTTATGATATCTTGTTTTGATCAACCAATAAAAATCTTTATGAAGAGTTTTCAAAAATAATGAATAGTAAGATTGAAATGAATTTGATGGGAGACTTGAGTTATTTTCTTGGTTTTAGCATAAATCAGAATGAGGTTAGAACATTTCTTAGCCAGTCAATATATATTAAGGACATCCTAAAAAAATATAAAATGGATAATACTAAACCAATGAGTTCACTAATGAGTTCTTAAGTGCAGTTAAATAAGGACTCCAAAGGAAAATCTAGTTATCAAAACAATTTTAGATGAATAATTGGATCATTACTTTACTTAACTGCTCATACCAGATATCATGTTTAGTGTTTGTTTGTGTTTAAATTTTAAGCTGATCCAAGGGAATCACATCTGAATATTGTTAAGAGAATTCTGTGATATCTTTTGGAAACTAAAAATATAGGGATTTGATATCCTATGCATAGTTCTTTATTTTAAATCATTAGATATTCTGATTCAAATTTTATAGGATGAAGGGTTGATCAGAAAAGTACTTCTGAAACTTACCAATTAATAGGAAATTCTTTAATTTCTTGGTCTAGCAGAAATTAGAATTAAGTACCGCTTGCTACTACTGAAGTTTAATATATTACCTTTGGTAGGTTTGTGGAAGTTCTTTGGTTAGAACAACCTCTAATTGATTTAGGATTTTCTATTGGCACTATTCCAATTTTTGTGAAAATATAAGTTTCATATACATATCAAAGAATCTTATTCAACATTCTAGAACCAAGCATATAAATATAAGGCATCACTTCATTAGAGATCATGGGGCTAAAGGAGAAATTGAATTGCACCATGTTGCTACAGATAATCAACTTGTAGATATTTTCACAAAACCACTAGCTTTTACATTCATATATTTTAAATGATATATCGGGAATGGAAATTTATGAAAAGTTGTTTCATTTTGTCCATTTCCATTTGTATGTACAAAATAATTTTCATCCTACTTGATTTTAAATCATATGTATGATAAAAATTTTGTATTGTAAAATAGGTCATTTCTCTTTAAATTGAAAGGTATTCGATGGCTTTTCTTCACAATCATCTTTATTCTCAAACCATCTTATGTCCTTCTCTATAAATGGATAATAGCAGCAAGCATCCACATACTTCAATAGCCTCTTCATCTCGTTCGGGGAGACTCAACGAGTGTTGCGGATTTGTTTTTAGAAAATAGAATTTTGATGATATAAAACACTTATGTTTCTCTACGATTATCTTGCTTACTAACATTTCAGGTCCACAAGATTAAACGATAATTTAAACCAGCTTAAGATTAGGTAGACTAAGTCTGAGTCAATTTGTAAACTTTTCCTTTTCTTGAGTCAATTGTAAACGATGTGGTTCCTGATGCTAAGTAATCTTGCACACACACACTTGGGAGAATTTTTTTGACTATTTTAGAGTTTTTTTTTTATTTTTGCTGACATTGTCAAGGATGATCCATAAATCGGCCTGAATGATTAGTTAAAATTAGAAACCCTAATTAGGGCATCCTAGTTAAGGCAGTCATCATTAAGTGCATCATCCTGGATGATATTCGTATCGGCTAAGATGATAGGCTCAAATCAGAAAGAATCAGTCACCAGATCTATTTAGGTAGCTTTTATTTTTGGACATCATCTAGGATAATGTCCTGGATGATGCAACATAATTATGCCTAAATTAATCTGGTAATTAAAGAAAATAATTAAGGTTTGATTGCTCGATCATATCGTCTTGGATGACCACAGGATCGGCTGGGACTATCAGTTCAAAAACCTTAGTTATTTTTAGACGACCAAATATTGGCCAACTTCTATTTAGGGCGATGCTCTGGGCAATAGGCACTGAATTGAACTAATCGTCCGGGATGATCGCGAGATCGACCTAGATGATCAGGTTAATTTTACATCATCCAGACTTTTATTCAAGGCAATATTCTGGACAATATTTAATGATTTGAACTAATCATACACGATGATATCCTATCGTCTTAAACGATATGAACAAAAACCTTATGATCATCTCAAATTTCCTGGCTGATTGAGCTTATATCATCCTGGATGATAATGTCGGTTTGTTGCAATTAAGAGCTATTCTAAAGATCTTCTATTTAAGACCCCTTGTTTCACCCAAGAGGACATCTTTTGCTAATGTTCTGATCTGAGAGAGCCAAGAGAAGAGGAAGAGCAAGAGAGAGAGAGAGAGAGAGGATCTTGTGAGGGGTAGTTTATGAGGGGTTTCACAAAGGTTTCTCCAAGAAAGGATCCATCATCATCTTCTCCAGTCGTCATCCCTAGTTCCTTGGGGTTCTAGAGAGGTCTAATTTAGCATCTGATCAAGGTTCTCTGCCTGCTTCAGGAGAAAGTAAAAGGAAGTAGGTTCTTTGCCTACTTCTAGAGGAAGAAAAAGGAGTTGGGTTCTCTGCCTCACTTGGGTTGGTGGAAAGGAGGTTTGCACAGGCTTCTTTGCCTTGCTGTGGGAGCAAAAGGAGAGACACTGAGTTTAGTGCAATACTCAGAGGGCGCCTCCAAGGAGAGGACGTAATTTGAGTTGATCGAACCTCTATAAATTTTTATGTTCTTTATTACTACTTATGTATTTAATTCCACACTTTGATTTATGTGGTGAATCTTTATTTTGGTTTAAGTTTATGCTTTTAGCTTAAAAGATTTTTTAAAATACCAATTTACCCTCCTCTTCGTTAGCCTTGGGACTAGTTCATTAGGCTTAACATCCCTATCAAACTTAAAAGGGGTATCAGATTGGGATTCATAAAATTTAGTGTTTAAAAGCTTTTGAATTTCAATCAATGGCTAACTTTTTTAATCATAATACTATTGATGGATATTCTATTATACGACCACCTTTATTTAATAATATTTCTTTTTAATTTTTGGAAAACTCGTATGTCTACATTTTTACAATTGCTTGATTATCGTATGTGGATGCTTGTTAAAGATGGTTATACACCTTCTCGTGAAATTAATAGCATTAAAACTAAAATTCCTTTTACTGAATGGAATTTTGATGAAAATTATTTAGCACAACTTAATGTGAAATGTTTGAACTATTTTTTGTGCTTTGAAATCTGAAGATTATATGCATGTTTCAACTTATGCAACTAGTAAAAAAATTTGGGATAGATTGTGTGTAACTTATGAAGGAACCAATGAAGTTAAACAATCTAGGTTGAATATTTTATTTCATGATGAAGAACTTTTTGGTATGAAACCTACTGAATTAATTTTTGACATGTATACTAGGTTGACTCAAATTTTAATCTCATTGCATTCTTTAGGAAGAGAGTTAACTAATTATGAAAGAGTCAATAAAATTTTGAGATGTTTGCCTTCTTCCTTTAATGCTAAGATCACTACAATTACAGAATCCAATGATTCGAATACTTATTTTATTGATAACTTACTTGGATCACTCATTTCTTACGAGCAAGAGGTGAATCAAAGAAATCTTGATGTAGGTGAGAAAAAGAAGAAGAAAATTATGGCGCTGAAGGCCAACAACACGGACACTGATTCTTTCGGGTCTGAAAGCGATGATGTTGCCTTCATCATTAGGAAATCCAAAAGCTTTTTCAGGAAGAACAACAAGTATCATTAGAAGTGGAAAAAAGGTAAGGATAACAAAAATTATAAAATTTCTTCTGATGTTGTTTGTTTTGATTGTAAGAAGCCTAGACATATTAAAGCTGATTGTCTTACACTTAAGGAGCACCCAAGCAAGGAGAAGTGTGAGGAGAAACCCAAATACAAGAAGGACAAGAAGCAATACCAAAAGGCTTTCTGGGTGGATTCTACATTTGACTCGTCTGAGACTGAAGCTTAAGAGGAGATAACAAACATGTGCTTAATGGGTGATCATCTTTATCAATCTGATCAAGAAGAGGTATGTGAACCAACATATGATCAATTACTTGAAATTTGTGAGAAAATTCATGTATCATATAAGAAACTTAAGAAATTGCATTCTAGTTTAAAAATGGAGTATTTGAATTTACAAAAAGAGCATAAAGTTTTAAATAAAGAACACACTCAACTTGATAGCAATCACATGTCTTTACTTGATGAGTTTGATGATCTAAATAAAAAGCATTCTGATTTGATAATTGAGCATGATTCACTAAAATCAAAAGCATTTGAAATAACAAACCAACTTGGCATGCATCACATAATGTTAAAAGGAGGCATCACCATCGAAACAGATTAGTAAATCCTTTTCCTGGAATTAGATGTTTTTCATGTGATATGCTATGACACATTTCACACACTTTCATTGTTCACCATAGTACATATTGGGTGTGGAGACCCAAATTATATGATTCATAGCATAATACACATGCATTTCATTCTTCTTTTCATAAGAAGGGACCCAAACCTGTTTGGGTTCCTAAATCTGACATTTGATGATTTTATAGGTAAGCTCTCACCAAAGACCTTGTGAGAGCATGTAGTACTTGGACAGCGGAGGCTCACGACTCATAATTACATAAAATTGTAGCTTAATAAATATTGATTTGCATATTTCCTATTCCATAGTTTGTTGTTATTTTCTATTCTTTTCATTTTTTAGTATTGATTGTTATTTGCTTTTATTCTATAATATTTTATCTTTGATGTTTTTACTTTGGTTTTTCTTTTTGTCATAGCTGAAATGATATTTTTCCTTGTTTTCTATTTTTGGAAATTTGTATTCATTGTCTAACATCCTTAAATTAGTTAAAGAGAGAAACACCGCTAATTGTTTCCCTCCCTCTAACCTCTTTTACTGGTGTAATTTTCTTTTAAAAAAAAAAACCTTTCTCAAATTAACAACTGGACTTTGCAATTGAGATCTTTTCTATATTACTACAGTAATCTATCTTATATATATAAAGTTCAAAGTTTTTATATAACTTTCAAGTTCTTTGAAATCTTGTCATTATATTTATCATATGATTTTGAGTATGGTTTGTGGCTTATTCTTCCTTATATTAGAGAGTAAGTTTCTCTTCTCTAATATCTGAAAGATATACTCATAACTAAGAATTTTTAAGTTTTGAAAAGGGATGAAGCTTGCAGAAACTAAAAAAGAAATTGCCAATGACGTAAAAAATCAAAAGATGCGCAATGATCGCGAAAAAATTGAAAGATACAAAAAGTGTATCAAAAATCAAAAGATGTGCAAAGTGCTCTAATAAATTTACAAGAGGCATAAAATGAGCCCACAAATAAAAAGCTTCCCTCTCTTTTAAACCTTTAAAATCTTAGGAAAAATCATGTGTCACTTGATATTTTTAAAGGCTTGATTTCAAATTTCATGATTGTGATAAATTACTTTGATATATTATTCAATAAGATATTTTTTCTGGAATCAAGTTTTGAATGGATCTTTTTTTCTTGTCCAATTAGTTTGTTCTGAGTTAGGTCTCTATTTTCAAAAGATGATTTTGCCATGGGAGAAGTCCGAACTAGGGTTAACAGGATCGGATATTCTACCATTTTCAGATTTCAACGAGATTAACTCATTGGTCTTATAAGTCTTTAAATTCAATCACTTGAATAATTTATCATTTTTGTACCTTCTAAATATATATATATATATATATATATATATATATATATATATATATATATATATATATATATATATATATATATATATATATATATAATTAAATAAAAAAATATTATTTTTTTCTCTTATTTTCTATCTTTTTTGTATTTTAACTTTATCTTTTACTAGTGTTTTTATTTTTTATTTTTTAGGCCTTCTCTGATCATCTACATCCACCTCTTAAATTTCATTTTTGGTTCCATCATCCTGGACGATTATTATATCATCTTTGATGATGTATTCAATCCACTCCTAATCCTTCATCTAACAGCTGATATGTTTTCTTTGTTTATCATCATCCTGGACAAAACTTTATCGTCCTAGACGATCTGATCGTATCCTTCTTTGCTTACTGTGATCGGCCCCGATGATCCTATTTCTCCTGGATGATGTTTTTAAATCTTTGCTGTATTATGGGAAATCAGCATGTATGATCCATATGTTTGTCCTAGACAGTACATGTGGCAATACGTTTAAACCCTTTAAATTTGGCTGGTACGATCAATTATTCGTGATTATCCCGGATGATCCACCTGTTCATCCCAGACGATACATGTGGTAATGCTTTAAATGCTTTTAAATTTGGCTGGTATAATTTATTATTGTGCATCGTCATGGACGATCAACCTAATCGGCCAAGATGATCTTCTTTTTCATCGGTCTTCCAGCTTGACTCCTCGGAATGATCACCTGCGTCTTATCATCCCAGATGATATCTAATTATCCTGGATGACTTTACCACCTTTTTGACCAATCATCCCAAATACAATTATTAAACCTGATCATCCTGGACGATTCTACGATCATCTTGGGAGATCCATCCGATTCTTTTAAATAATATATTGCAATCATTTTTTTCTCACTGAACTCTCGCTCATTCCTTCTAGCACTCCCTGTTTCCCTATCTCCTTGATCATGTCTTGTGGAAAGCTCTCCTGCATGCCTTGTAGGAGTTCCTCGAGGGCGAATCTAGACCCTTGTTTCATCGAGGCAAGCGACCAAGCTGCCTATCTAAGGTACAAGACGGCCAAGATCACTATTTCCAGGACTGTCAACCTACACATTCTTTCCTATCCTATCCTCGATATGTTTACTCACACTACTCTCACTTTCCTCCTTACCCTTACTATTTCATTTAATTCAAATTACTATTTGAGTTCTTCTCTAGCCTTCGCATCAATTTCTCTTTCACCACTCTTCAGTCCTATGTGAATAGACAACCTGTCAAAATCACTTATCAGGAATGTAAAGAGCTCCTGCAACTGGCTACCACAGGAGACAAACTCCATACATTGTGTTCCAATCCTGGCTACGATTGCGCTCCGGCCAAGCACTTTTTAAAGAACACCAATACTCCTTTCACATTAGAGAGTCTAGCAGCTTACTCAAAGATGCTAGGATAATCCAACATGTCCTTCACACTTCTATTCTTCCAAAAGCTGGTGATCGCATTCATATCACTCCACTCCTTTTGATCACCACTTTCTACATTTTGGCCCGTAGTGAATTTAATGCCTCTAATTTGATTTTTTGATACATTGAGCATCTGACTAGTATTTGCGATATAGGACATAGAAGGAAGCCCAATCTTGCCCTAGGACATATCATTGCCTATGTCGTAGAATCCAAATACAACCTCTAATATCCTGCCCCATCAAAATTTCATCATGCCTTCTACTCAAACATTTCCTTCCACGTTCTTCACTATACTCGTCTCCACCAATAGCACATGGAAGTTGAGGGAGCCGAGGAGGAGGTAGCTCCTACACCTGCCCCGCTCCGCCAACACTCTCAACTGGATTAGCTGAGGGAGCGATTCTACTAGTAGGAAACATGGTTTGAGACGTATGTTATGCGCAGGAGCAGCAACATACTGAGGATGTTGCTCACTTTGACTCTTATGTGGCTCACCAGTAGCATCAGCACGACAAGGATATGGCCTGGTTTGGGGAGCAGTTTGCGACTCTTTCCAATTACTTTCAGCCACAACCACCTCCACCACCTCCTCCTTTGAATGATCAGGGCCCGTCTTTCTTTTAGTATATTTTCATTGTTTTATTCTTCTCCTATTTTTTTTGTTTATGTGTTATTTTTCTTTTTCCCTCGTCTTTTTTTGATATTAAAAGGGGGAGTAGCTGTACTATTCTAGTTTGTACTTTTTTTAGTAGTTGTACTATTTATTCTGTTATGTTTTTATGTTGGATAGTTAAACTATGTTTTTTTTCACATTATTTCCATTAAACTATTAATTATTTTTGTGTTTGCAATCATCAAAAAGGGGAAGATTGTTGCATATTTATTTTCAGGAAATAAAATTTTGATGATAGCAAACACTTCTGTTTCTTTACGTCTGCCTTGCTTACTAACATTTCAGGTCCACAAAATCAAATGGCAATTTGAACTAGCTCAAGATTAGGTAGACTATGTCTGAGTTAGTTTGCAAACTTTTCCTTTCCTTGAGTCAAATGTAAACGATATGGTTATTGATGCTAAGTAACCTTGCACACACACACTTGGCAGAAATTTTTTTGACTGTTTTAGAGTTTTTTGTTTTTTCTCACATCGTCCGAGATGATCCACAAATCAGCCTAGATGATCATTTAAAAATAAAAATTCTAATTAGGGATCCTGGTTAAGGCAACCTTCATTAAGCGCATCGTCTTGGATGATATTCATATAGGTCAGAATGATAGGCTCAAATCAAAAAGAATCAGTCACTAGATCTATTTCGATAGCTTTTATTTTTGGACATCATCCAGGATGATGCAATCTAATTATGCCTAAATTAATCTGGTAATTAAGGAAATCAATTAATATTTGATTGCTCAATCATATCGTCTTAGACGATCGCAGGATCAGCCAAGATGATCAGTTCAAAAACCTTAGTTGTTCCTAGATGATTAAGTATCAGGCAGCTTCTATTCTGGGCGATGCTCTAGACGATATGCATTGAATTGAACTAACTGTCTGGGACAATCGCGAGATAAGCCTGGACGACCAGGTTATTTTTACATCATCTAGACTTCTATTCAGGGTGATGTTCTAGACAATATTTAATGATTTATACTAATCATATAAGACGATATCCTATCGTCCTGAACGATATGAACAAAAACCTTCTGATCGTCTCAAATCATCCTGACTGATTGAGCTTAATTTGTACTAATCATATAGGATGATATATATCATCCTGGATGATAATGTCGGTTTATTATAATTAAGAGCTATTACAAAGCTCTTCTATTTAAGACCCCTTGTTTCACCCAAGAGGGTATAATTTGTTGTTGTTCTGACCAGAGAGAGATAAGAGGAGAGGGAGAACAAGGGAGAGAGAGAGAGAGAGGATCTTATGAGGGGGGTTTATGAGGGGTTTCATAAATGTTGCTCCAAGCAAGGATACGTCACCATCTTCTTCAATCCTCATCAGGGGTTCTTAAAGAGGTCTACTTCAGTATCTAATCAAGGTTCTCTACCTGCTTTAGGAGGAAGTAAAAGGAATTGGATTATATGCCTGCTTCTAGAGGAAGCAAAAGGAGTTGGGTTCTCTACCTCACCTGGGTTGGTGGAAAGGAGGTTTATATAGGCTTATCCACCTTGTTGTGAGGGAAATAGGAGAGACACTGAGTTTAGTGCAATACTCAGAGGGCGCCTCCAGGGATTGGACGTATGTCGAGTTGACCTAACTATTACAAATTCTTGTGTTCTTTATTACTGCTTTCATATTTAATTTCCACACTTTGATTTCTGTGGTGAATTTTAGTTTTGGTTTAAGTTTGTGCTTTTGGCTTAAAAGATTTTTTAAAATACTAATTCACCCCTCACCCCCTCTGGGTTAGCCTTGGGACTAGTTCATTAGAGCTTAACATCCCTTTCAAACTTTTAACAAGAACTTCCTTTTTACAGATAATGAGGAAGCCTACAAACATTTTGTTGAAGCTAAGATTACTCCCTCTCATCTCCTAGTTCAAAGAGACATAAACTTCTCACTTATGCCTCTTTTCGCCTCAACTGAATTCTCTTTTATCCTAACTTTGATCTATGCCTATCATCAAGAAACCTTCCAAAAATTTCTTGTGAACATAAAAGTGAATGAAGATCACACTAGGATGACTTCATCTATCTTTAAGAATAGAGTATAAATGACCAAGGAAGATTTAGGCAACTTCCTTCGTCATATAACTGAAGGGGTTAGGGCACACACCATGACCTCTAAATTAGATTTTGACTAGACTAAAATTAACCAGACTCTTAGTGGTGTTGCTCAAGTTAATCATCTTTCTCATGTGTATACCCTTAACCAGGATACCAGATCATCCTACATATCTTGAGAACTTCTATAATACTTAAAGCGGTGATCGTATCAATCTGACTCCTCTATTGTCTATTGTCACATACCTTATCATTACTAATACTCCTATTGATGAATCCCAACTAATTATTGACTGCATCTATAAGCTTTTAGATATTAGACTTCCTCACAATAGGAGAAAGAAAATTGTGGTTTTTTGACACTTAGTTGCCTATATTTTGGAAAAGAAGTTCAACTTGATGCATTATGACCCTCCTACTCATCTTCCTATTTACTTTATCGATGCTTCTTTCTGTGAACTTTTCAATCGAGACTAAGGATAAGAGGGATTAGAATCTGAGGTAGAAGAAGGATCACCTACTCCAGCACCTGCACCAAGATCCGATCAAAACTTGTATCAAAAAATGGTCCACCATTTTGATAGACTAGAATCTTATTTTGATCAATATTTTGATCAAATTAAGAATCACCTAAATCAGCAAGTTGTGAGGTATAATGAAAACATGGGGTGGATTAGAAGACAATTCGATTCTGTCAACATGCAAGTAGCTATAATAAATTACTACTTTATGATAATCACTCCTCATCCACCTCTAGACTAAGGCCCCTCAGAATTTTATTTGTTACTTCTCTATTGTACTTATTCTTAAAATTTTTTAATTGTTGTTGAGATGTTTCTTTTAATCTTATATGTTGTCTTTTCTATGTTGTGGTTCTTCCTTGTATAATATGATGCAATGATTGTATGTGTTACAAATATTAAATGGTATGATGTTTTGACTTGTGTTGAAATTTCTCTTCTTGATTTATTTAAGTTTTTTGAGATAAATTATTTGTACTTGATGTCTAGAATGAAATTTTAAATTACTTTGCTCTATAAATTAATTTAGTTACAAAATTAAATCTCTCAAAATTTTAAATTAAATTATGATTGGATGAAGATTAAAAAACTAATTTCATGTTCTTATAGACAAATATTATTTAGCTAAAATTGTTGCAAAATAGATGTCTTATTTTTATTTTATTTCTTCTTCAATGTGTTTATGTTTGTTAATTATTGGAATTTATTTTAAGATTTATTGATATTGAAAAGATCAAAATTGTAAAAAGATGCACAAAGAGTGTTAGACTTAAAAAGATGTATAAAATGTGCCACTAGTTTAAAAAGATGCATAATATTCACCAAAATAAAAAGAGGCACACAATTTGCCCATACTAAAAAGATGCACAAAGTGTGCCACAAAAAATTGAAAAGATGCGATATGTTGCAAATTGAAAGGTTCGTATAGTTCTTTCATTTATCTTTCTATATCATATACAAATCCATGTCTTCAGCAATAATCTCCACTATTGAATTAGAAATTAATTAATCTTTATTTCATCTTTTTTGTAATAATTATTTTTATTTGATATGCATAGAATGAACAGTGAATAACCTGGTTGACATTTCTTATCTTAATTGTTCTTTGATTTAAATCTTGAGAATTTCTTTTTGCAATTGAACATTAATTTTGTTTTTGCAAAAAGTTTAAAATCATCTTCTTCATCATCAATTTTGATTTATCAATAGAAACTTATCTTTTCAAGAGGTACTTCCCTTTCTGTTGTTGTCAAAAGGGAGAGTCATTAGTTATTGTTTGATGTATTTTTTTTGTGTAATTTATGTTTTTGTGATTTATGTGATGTGATTGATGTTGTTTGATGTATTTTTGTGTGATTTATGTATGTGTGCTTTTTTTGTGTGATTTATGTGATGTGTGTATTGGGTGTGTTGTGTTATGTGTTTTGTGTATGCTTAGCTATGTATGTTTGTTTTTGGTTTTTTATAAATTTGTTGTGATTTGGATTTTCATTTCAATCCCTTATTTTTTAAATTGATTGATCATTGAGGGGGAGCTTAGGAGAAAAATTGCCTTTAGTGTTAACTCAAATAGTAATTGTTTTTCCATCATAAAAAAATGGAGAGATTGTTGCAACTTAGATTTCAAGACAGTATTTTTTATATTATGTGAGTTTTTGATGATACCAAAATATTATTGTGCTGATTACTATTTCTCGTAACATAAATTAGATATATTTTCTTGATGTTATTTATGTGTACTAACATTTTAGGGAAATCATACTCCAGACTACCGAAGACTTCAAGACAGATTAGATTAGGGTTTCATGTAATAAAGTTCATACATTTTCTATTTTCCATGAGTCTGAGAGAGTGTGATTATAATTGGATAACCATGCACACTCACACCAGGGGAGTGAGTCAAAACTTTAATTTTTAAAATTAATCATATTGTATGATTTTTAAATCATACTGGATGATTTTTCATCATAGTTTCTCCAAAATGAAGTTAAGTACCCAGAGTATGAAATGGGTACGTACCAATTCATCCCAAATGAACTTACCATTTTTTGAACTGATTGTACTATACGAAGTGGGGTTCATACATATGACTCCCAGAGTATGAAATAGGTGCGTACTAGTGTCCAGAATGATATCTTTACTTTTTAAACTAATCGTACTGTACTATTTTAAGTTCATACAGATGACTCACTGAGTACAAAATGAGATCGTCCATATTTGTATCAAATGAAGCATGATTTGTTTAAATAATATGTAATGTATGATATTTGGTTCGTACTGATGATTCATAATGTATATATTGAGTTCCTATGAAATCGTACTAGATGAATTTGTTCATTTTTGAATTGTTCTTATTATACGATGTTAGTTCATACATACGATTAACAGAGTATGAAATCAGGTTTGTACATGATTATATAAAATTTTGAAATGTTTGTACATACAAAGTATGATTGTACTGTATGATTTGAGTACATTCAACTTAATTTTTAGTTTTTTGAATGGTTTTTCTTGTCTTTTATATATAAGTGTCCTGAAAAATTTACAATTATCTTCTTGCTGCATATTTTCTCTTGATAGTGAAAAAGAAGTGCTTTGAGTGAGTGTTTGGGAGTGAAGTTTGAGAGATCTTGTAAGTGTAAATTGTGAAAGGGTTCACAAGGTTGCCCAAAGATGAGAATTCTTTGTGTGTTCTTTAAATCTTTGCCCTACTTCTTTGAAGACTCTTGAGAAAAGATCTTTGGAGTAGATCTAGTACTCTTCCTTCAGTAGGAGGATGAGAAAGGATATTTGTACTATGCTGTCACTGGGAGGGTGAGAAAGGATGTTGGAACTCTGTCATCATCAGGAGGATGAGAAAGAATGTTGGTACTCTACTATCACCAGGAGGGTGAGAAAAGATGTAAGTACTCTGCCATCACCAGAAGGGTGAAAAAGGACTTTGGTACTCTACCACGCTAGGGTTGGTGGAAGAGAGGTTATTGTAAGGGCTTCTCTGCCTTGCTGTGGGAGCAAAAGGAGAGCCAGTTTGATATAGTGCAATACCTGAAGAAAGAGTCTGCTGGAAGTGGACATAGATCTTGTTGGACCGAACCACTAAAACATTTTGTGTTTTTTGTTCCTTTATTTTTATTACATTTTTATTTTCTACATGTTTAAAATTATAGTGGTTGAAAAATAGTTTGAGAAAATTTATCATTGTTTCAAAATATCTTAAATAAGGTTTCTAAATTTCCAAGAGAAATTTTAAATTACCAATTCACCCCCTCTCTTAGTTAGTCTTGGGATTGTTCTATTAGATCTAATAACCTATATAAACTTTTAATAGATAAATGTGGTGTTTTTTTTTTCTGTATCAAGTCCTGTAGGCCCTTCAAACCAAACATAAATTTTTTCTTATTTTTAGGAGTTAGTCTTATATTATATATCACAAGTAAGGTGGCTTTCATATAAGAAGTAGACACTTCCTACTCATCTGTATATCATTTCTTATTAGTTAATATCCTTGTACATCCCTTCTTATATCAATGAGGTTTACCCCACAAACCTTTTTTAAAGAAAAGCTTGTCGACCCTCACTCTTGTACAAGGTAACATGTCTCTAGCCAACTTGAATCTGTCAAACATTTCCAACCAGCCTTTTTAACTTTTACATACATTTCATATATATTGATTATAACATGTGTATTTATCCAGTGTACTCATTAGTATGCATGTATTATGCCAAGATCAATGTTAGACCAGATTAATAGTAAATTAATGCATTTCATGTAATTCATATCCATATGTAGTACACTATCTTCTAATTATTTTGTACATGTTATTAATCCACTCAATTCAAAAAAAAATAATCTATATGCAAAATTAATTGGTAAAAAGTTAATATAAACCTATCAAAATATTTAAGGTGATGATATTATTACTTATCAAAAGTTATAAAGTGTATGTTCACTAGAACAAGAGAGATTATATTTTTATTAATTTTAGAAAAGAAAGAACTAGACAAATTTTAAAATAATTTAAAATAGAGTTAGGGTTAAGATTACCTATTATGGTCAGATCACTTTTCACAATTGGATTAATGAAAAATATTGGTCTGACTCTTACTCTCTCATACCTCCTCCTTCTCTATTTTCCTTTCTCTCTAATCCTTTTTATCTTTACTCTCCTAGCAAATGAAGGAATATGGGAGGGGTGAGAGTTTTAATATAGTGGTTTTAGATATCATATCAAAACAAAAAAATCATACCTAGTTTTGTAATACAAATCATAGTGTTGCAAACAAAATCTAGGTTATTGTAAAACAAAGTGTTGCTGAGATTGAGACTATAGTGCCATAATTTTACACCTCAAACTTTTCCTATTTCAAATTAATTCATTTTATTTATTTTTTTCTTATTACATTCTAACCATTATAAGAAATGCCACCCTTAATTTTTCTCATTATAGAACACTATCAAATAAAATAGAATAATTCATTATTAGTCACATCAATCAAATTATATATTCACTCATTCACATATGTAATTATATAAATAAATTAGTTATATAATTATGTAATATATTTTGATCAAAATAATATCATTCAGAATATAGAACTATATTAGTGAACCTCTCAAGTGTATCTCTCACTTCTTGCTGACTTAAGTTGTATACCCTTGGGTGTACTGTTAGTGATGTCATTACTATTAGTGTGGGCTACTTCTAACTCCCACTCACATTCTTCCCATCTATTTCACTCATAAATCCTTGAGTAAATGTTGAGATGTAATAATTCTCTAGCCATGTCTAGATTTATTTATCATAGATTAAGATCTTTCATTATATCATCTCTAGGGGAAATCAATCATCTTGTGACCATATTGACCACATCTAAAATACTCTCATGTGATTAGATAATACTATTATGTATGCCTCCTGCCACATCGGGGGCACTATAGTATAATTATAGCTAGCACCATGGGTCCTCTTTTGAAATCATCAAACCTACTTTTCATTTCACTACTTTATATTAGGAAAGTTGCAATTTGTATGTTTTACATTCTTGCAACTTGTATAGTTTTGATGATTCAAAATATTATTGTTTTATGTGTTGTTATCTCCTAACATTTTTTGGAAGATTTATTTTTGCTCTTCTGTGTACTAATATTTCAGGAAAATCGAACCCCAGACTACGAAAACTTCAAATCAGATTCAGCATGAGATACTTTGTGAATTTGAAGCTTGTACTTTTTATTTGAATTAAATTTGAGAGAGAGTGATTGTAATTGAGTGAATAAATTTACACACACTTAAAGGAGAGCTTGAAAAAGTTTTTGTACTGATCGTACGGGACGAACATTGTTCGTACAGGACGATCAGATCAGTTATCTCCTTGTAAGAGCAATGGAACGAACAAGAACTGAACTGGAAAATTTTTCTAAGGAATGATCATCCAGACGAAATCATTTTTCATCCCAGGATGAGTTTCTCACTGTAAAAATTTTGTCCAGATGAGTTCCAGCTCGTCCAGGACGATGGGAACCGACTATGGCAGTTTCTGGCAACGTTCTGCAGTTTTCGAAACCGACTTTTGATATAACAGTTCGTACTGGATGAAATTTTTCGTCCCGGGATGAACCAATTTCATCCAGGATGAAATTGGTTCGTACACATCAACAAATGGTTCGTACGGGACAGTTTTTTACTCAGTTCGTCCGTACTAACTCAATTTCGTACGGGACGATCCAGTGTACAGAAAAACATGTTTTTAGCAGTTTTTGTGCGGTTTTTCATGTCCTTTCTATATAAGGAGTCCTATAAACTATTACAAGTACCTTTGGAGTTGTTTTCTCTTGAGAGGGATCATTGAGAGGGAGAAGATCCTTGGAGGGAATTTCAAGGGAGTGTGGAGGGGATATTCACACGGTTGCTCCGGTGAAGGCTCTCAAGTGAAGTTCAACAACATTGGTCCGGTTCTCTGCCGACACTTGGAGAGTGTAAAAGGACGATAAAGTGTATCTTTGACAACCATTGTTTCTTCATTCTTTGGGAGAAAACTAGAAGAGAGAACTTGAAAGGGAGAGAGGAAAGGGTGGAGTTTGAGAGGGAGAAGATCCTTAGAGGGGATTTCAAGGGATTGTGGAGGGGATATTCACACGGTTGCTCCGGCGAACTTGCACTTCAGCACCATCGGATTCAAGAGTCATCTTGAGGAAAGTTTTGGCGAGAAGAAGATCTCTTTGGTGTCAAAGAACCGGCTACTCCGCCGCACCGGGGAAGGTGAAAGTGATTTTGTACAGGCTTCTCCGCCTTGCTGTGGAGGCAAAAGGAGAGTCACTTTGTGGTATTAGTGCAATACTCGGAGGGTGCCTCCGGGGAGTGGACGTAGGTCAAGATTTGACCGAACCACTATAAATCTGGTGTGTTCTTTCTTATTTTTCTTCTGCATTTAATTTCATTGCAAGTTGTTTACTCTGGTTGAAAAAATTATTTTTTAAACTTTAAATTTAACTTGCATTAATAATTAAAAAGGTTTTCTAAAAATCCAAGAGTAGAAGTATAATTTTTAAATTATCAATTCACCCCCCCTCTTGGTTAGCCTTGGGACATTTAGTTAAGCTTAACATCCTAATTCATATTGAAAGAGTTCCATCACTTTATCCTCTCATAACTTTTTACATGCACTATTCTTACTCATGTTCTATCTAAACTGAGAAATAGACAAATCATTTTCTACCCATCTAGCTCCTTCCACCAATTTTGAAAACTCCATAATCCTTATAGGCATTAGTGGGTATCTATATATTGACCCGTTCATGAAAACATCTAAATGTCATAGAGTGAGCTAATAGCTCAGTCAGTTAATTTAACCTATATTTATAATTAATACGAGGTAATATAAATAGTATGCATGTAATCATTTCATTCAATTCAATATAAATATGTAGCAGTAAGGATAATTAATAGTCAATATGAATAGTAATATTTCATATGAGTAATAAAAATCAATACAAGCAAGGTAATTTATAATCAGTAATTAGCATCCATATAAAGGACTAGTATATTCTATTATCCCTATACCCATACCAAACTACAACACAGTAGGTCTGTCATGAATTTATGCATATATATAAATAAATGAATATCATATTCTATATCAAATACAATGTATCTTGTAAGCCTTATATTTCTTATATATTATATGCACTTATATCAATATTATTATTCTCATTATATGTCTATATTAGTCATGTCTTATATCATATTCATATAATATAATATTAAATTATTTATGCAATTTATCATGTATGCTCATGCCATGTGCATATATAAGAAATGTAGGACATCTGGCTACTTGTGATATTTTTTCTATATAAAGTCATATAGGCCTTTAAAACCAAATATGAATTAGTAACATTCATATTAATTTTATTGCCAAGAATTAGTCTTATAAAATATATCATACGTCAAATGGCTTTCATGTAAGAAGTCGTCATTTTCTACCATTTAGCGTACCATGTCATATCAATCAATCTCCTTACACCTCCCTTTTCATATCACTTAGGATTATATCACAAATCATCTTTAAAGGAAAATCCATCAGCCCACCATCATATATAGTATAAAATGTCTCCAACCTATATAAATTACTCAAACATTTCTAACCAACCTTTTATACTTTTACACGATTTTCATATCATATTAATCTTAATAACAGACATTAAGTATACATCATATTCAATAATTACAATAGGTAGATCAATTTAGTGTGCTAATCAAAATGTATTTACTATATCAACATTAATATTAGACCATATTAATAGTAAATTAATGTTTACCATGCATTTCTTATCTAGATATAGTGTGTTGCCCCTTAATCATTTCATACTTGATATTACTCCTCCCATTTCAAATAAAATAATATATATGCAAAATTAACCTATCAAATTTTAATATAAACCTGTCAAAATATTCAGGGTGATGATATTTATCAAATATCAAAAGTTCCCTGGTGAACGTTTACTAGAATAAGTGATATTACATTTTAATCAATTTTAGGAGCGAAAAAACAAGAAAAAAAATTAAAAACCATAAAAAGTAGAGGTAGGTTTAAGGTTTCTTATCACAAATAGGACACACTTAACAACTAGAGTGATGAACAAAATTGTTCCCATCTCCACTTTCTCTTTCCTTCTCGCCTTTTTGTTGTCTCCTCTCTTCTCTTTCTTTGTCACGCAACATGTAATGGTATTGGGGACACTACATAAAAGTTAACAATTTGCGAAGGATTTATGGCAGAGTTTATGACATATTATTTTTTTATAAAAAGTAGTGATGAAAATTTTATATGATTTTTCGTGGCGGAGTTGCAGCAAAATTTTTGCAACAAATTTGCGGTGAGAATTGCCTCCACAAATTTTTTGCAAGCTAAGTTATAATATAAATAATAAAAAAAGCTTATTAAGTTGATTTGGCTCTGTGATTGAGTAGAAAAGGGAAATGGTATTTGAATAGTGGAGCAGGGTCCAAATATTGGGCAGGCCAGTTAGGCAGGAGATGGCGCAGGCAACCCGATCAGCCAGGCGGGAGATGGTGTAGGCAACTAGTCAGGCGCGGGTAGTGCGAGTAATCTGGTCAGGTGCGGGCACCGGGTAGTCCGCATGTTAGCCTAATTTGTATGCAATTTAAAAAATTTCTATTTTAAATTTTATTATTTTATGCAATTTCAAGTTATTATAAAATTAAAGCATCCGAATGATCCAATGGTGTATGATGTATTAGCAATTTTAGTAATATGGTCATTATAGGGAATTTATCTGAATAAGTTCATTTTATGGCCAGCTAGACTAAATTGGTATGCAATCCCTAAGTATTCTCGATCAACTTATCTACAAACTAGGCTTGAAAATTTTATAAGTAAATTTATGTAAAACATAATATTTTGATATTTTCGATGGGAACAACATATGAAAAAGAAAGTGAATATTAAAGAAGAAACTTGATGCTAATAATAATTTTGTAAGAACGCCATATTGGGCAAGGAAGCTGATGACTACGGAGAAAAAATAATAATAATCTCTCAAGTGATCCACGAAATATTGTGTGGCTAAAATCTCATGCTTCTTTTGTTGCCCTGAATATTTCATTTTATTAATTATATTCTCATAATCCAAAAGACAAAAATCAATAGTACTCATTTTGAGATTTTAGGTTTCAATTGGGATAACTTTCTTACTATTTTTAAAATAAATTTTTAATAAAAAATTAATAATTTTATCTTAAAAATTTATTTTTTAAAATAATGAAAAATTATTTCAAATGAAATCCTAATTTTAGTCAGGGTTCACTTATCTTTATAATATCTATCAGTGAATAAACGTGCAAGCTAAAGCTAAATACTTGAATTTGATGAGCGTGTGGATTTAACCAATGAGAATCTTGTTGAATGATATGTTTAACGTGCAAGCTAAATCTATTAACAGATGAACGTGCGGATTGAATTTAACGCTTGAAAGACACAAAATTATTGGCATATGAGCGCCCTATCGATTGAGTAGGTTGTAAATTTTGGGAAAAATCTTATGAACGAGCGTATGGGCAATCGGATTTATGAAGAGCGTTTCTAGTCATTTACTTAAGAAGGAGCCAAGTCGTCAAAGCAATTGGCGCTGCTGTGTTTGCCAAGAAATGGCCGAAAGCTTTGGCAAATTCTTCACAGTAAATAAGATTCCGTCAAATAGTTTGGCGTTTTAATGACATTGTGCCATTATCTTTGGCATATTCTGCGTGCTTCCCCGATTTTGCTGCAGTCGAGATTGCCGAGTTGAACCGAGTGAACGACGAGCGAGGAGGCGTCGGCGAGTCCAATCGAGTGGGCGTGCGAGGACTAAAATTAGAAATTAGCATAAATTTTTTTTAAATGTCATTTCGTAATGGATATAATTTTTTTAAAATTGAATTATTATTCAGATTAATATTATTATGTGATTTTTACATACGTAACACTTAAAATTATTAAAAATACATATTTAAGACCTAAACTTCTATATTTACTATTATACCACCTAAAATTCCTCTTTTAATCAATTCTAACATCTCGTTTAAACCGTCCGTCAAAAATCACTATCAGCGATTGTCTTCTGAGTCAATGACATCCTTTAACAATGAGTACAAGTATCTCATCGCTTCAATGGCATCCTTTCTCTGTTTGAGCTCGAGCAGTGGAACCAATGACGGCAAACGGTGACGCGGAAGCCAAGAAGCTCATTTACTTCAATCCCGACCCTTCTGATGCAACTGTGGCTATGGTCCTTGGCTCCAATGGCTGGCTCTGACTTGCCGCCATCATCTCGTCTTCATTACTAATCTTAAGAGTAACATGCTCCTTTTCCTTGTAGAAATTTTAGTGCCAACACAAATTCTTTGTTGCGCCATTTGGGTGGGAAATTCATTGTCGACGGTGATTTGCTTTGAGCTATTCTGATTTGCCGATGGTGGAGGGCATGAGAAATTCACCCTTTTTTTTTTTAATTTTGAAGAATTCCTTCTGCTTCCTAGTCGTTTGTGCCTCCATTTGGGTGTCTTCTTGGGCTAGTAAACTTACCTTATCTGTTATCAAAGGAATTTCCTACTGCTCATCTTCTTCCTAGCGACCATGGCAGGTAATGTAGCTGTAAGCATTGTCTTCCCCGCTGACATAAGTGAGGCGCTTTCCATTAACCTGATGGTCTAGAAAATCGATGGAGGATACAATAGGGAGAAGGGAAGCCATGACTATGTTGGGATGATAGTTTCGTTGAACAAGCCTGCATAGTGGATGTTCTAATGTTGCGCCGGAGGCGTCGGCCATTGCAAAAATTAGGCTGGTGTGTTCGTCATGGACGTCGGCTGTGTCAATACACCTTCCTTCGTGCGAACAAACAGACGACACACAGGTAAACATAGTGGTAGAATAGAAGGAAAGAGGGAATTTAGGTGGTATATTAATAAATATAATAATTGGGTGTTCAATATATATTTTTAATAGTTTTAGATGTTATGTATGTAAAAATTCCAATTATTTATTAAGATATTAATTAATTTGAAAAAAAAAATTTATTTACCAAGAAACTTTGTAAATAAATTAATAATGAATTAAGTCATAAATTAATTTATTTGTTAATTATTTATTATTTAAATGCAAATTAATTTTTTATTAATCTAATAAAATAAAATAAATTAATTAATTTATGCAAATAATTTAATTTTCCTTTATATTTAATTTAATTAATAGTATTATAAAATTATATAATTAGTAATTTCTAAATTATATAGAAATAAAAAAATTAATTATATTAATATTATTTATTGTGATAATGATTCTATAATAATTAATATAAATATATAATTATATTATATTTAATTATAATTTTATTAATGTTAATTATAATATTTATTGTTATATAATTCTTAATTTATAATGATGTAATAATTAATTTTAACATTAAATTATGTCATAATTAAATTATAATTATAAAATATTTTTTAAAGATATAATTATATATTAATTTATTTTGTTTGGCCTTAATAATTAGTTTAATTAATTTAATTCATAGTGATATATTATTCTACCTTAATATATGATTAATTATTAAAATATTAACTAAATGAAAATAGTAGTTACTAAGTAGTTTTAGTTGGTGTGGACTTTGAGTTCCTTTGTCAAGATTTCATTCAGAGCATAAGATCCTTTTAAATTTAGTTAGTTGGATAGTGTAATAAGAAGAATACATACTTGTATAGCACGTGTGCCAGAGATAGTCTATTGGAGTAAAAGATGAATGCAAATGAAATTTTTAGGTGTTGTATCCACGAATGGTCAGAAGATTAGGACTGTACAATTTGGAATGTACATGCTGAGTTAATGATGATAAAACTCTATAAAATGAGATATTTTCATAATGCCGCCTATTGGAGATATCTTCAAATGAGATTCTTAAAATATTTTGGTGATCCCGTTAGTCCTAATTTCATGCATATGCGATATCATGTGATACAACGTGACAGAGAAGGTACTCATTCTCCATATATTGAGTGCAATAACTTAAACCTTGAGCAAGTTATTTTATATCATCGTTGACCTTCTTCTTTAGACGATTTCATTTAGAAGTTCTATAATAATCAGATGAAGGAGGTTCAATTGGAAGGCAAGCCAAAAAAGTTTTTGAATGGAAAATACTAACAACACCTTCCATATGAGTTTGGATTTCACTTCAAGTGCTCCACAACACAAACCCAACTCCAAGAAGGTATGCACATGATCTTAGGAAATAGAATATTTAGTACTATGTATGTTTGCTTCTGCACCTCTGTCCATAGTTCACCTCAACTGGTAACGGAATAGGACTATGTTTGGAAGACAACTCTGGGGGTCAATCTAAGTTCATATTTTGACCTATTTAACAAAATTTAAAAGAATCATTGCTAATTAATTCTAACCTATTGTTGTCACTTTTTAATTATAAATTAAGATGTTAGACCTAAGCTTATGTCCCAACGGCTAACCAAGAGGGAGAGGGTGAATTGGTAATTTAAAAAATTCTCCTCTTGTTAATTGGAATTTTAAGAGTTTAAAACTGATGAAATGTTTAGTAGTTTTAAAAACAATTTTTCAACCACAGATATCAACAAAACTAAAATATAAAAATGCAGCGGAAAGTAAAAGACACAAGATTTATAGTGGTTCAATCAAACACGACCCACATCAAGGCGGAGAAGCCTTCACAAAAACTCTCTTCCACCACTACCCGGTGCGGTAGAGTGCCATCGTCCTTTTACACTCTTCAAGTGTAGGCAGAGAACCTCCTGTTGTTCACACTCTCCAAGTATCGGCAGAGAACCATCATCCTTTTGCACTCTTCAAGTGTAGGCAGAGAACCTCCCGCTGTTCACACTCTTTAAGTGTCGGTAGAAAACCGTCGTCTGTTCACACTCCTCAAGCATCGGTAGAGAACCGAATCTTCTTAAAGAATCTTCGCACTAGAAATCTAGAATGACAAGAGAACAGAGTGAAGTAATCACAAGTTATAAATAGAGATCCTTAACTTTGAGTAACCAAGTGAACCCTTCACACTCCAGTAGGAAGAAATCTCTTTCAAACACTCTCTCTCACTCTCTCCTTCTAATTCCCTTTAGTATCCACGAAGACCAAATGGCAAAAAGATGTAAGACAATTTTAAGTGGACCTTTTACAGAAAAGACATGAAAAATCGTCTAAAAACTACTATTTTTCAAATTTATATGTTTATGATCATCCCGTACGATCTCATTTCATACGTACGAACAGTGTAAAAATTGTTTCATACGAACTACATGTGAATCAGTATGAACTACCTTCGTACCCAATAATCATCCCGTACGAACTAAGTTCGTCTGGTATGAACCATTATTTCCAAGGTTCATTGGTACAAAAATATAGGACGGACTACAAGTTCAAAGAACAGAGGAAATTATCATGGGATGAATTGGCATCATCTGTATGAATAGTTCAAAAGTACAAGTCCAGAGGACTTCGTCCTGGGACGAATGGGTTAAATCAGCTAGACAAATAGTTCAAAGCACAAGTCTAGAGGCCATCGTCCTAAGATGAAAGGGTAAATTCATCTGGACGAATAGGTTAAATCATAAGTCCAGAGGACATCATCCTGGAATGAAATGGTAAATTCATCTAATTGAATAGTTCAAAGCAAAAATCTAGAGGACATCATCCTAGGATGATAGGGTAATTTCGTCTTGACGAATAGTTCAAAATAGAAATCTAGAGGACATCGTCTAGGGACGAAAGGGTAAATTCGTCTGGATGAATAGGAGTTCAAAAACTTTTTTCCCACTATGTTCGTTCTATTGCTCTTTTTGGGAGTGTAACTGATCGTCCCGTACGAATATGGTTCGTCATGTACGATCAATTTTAAAAATTATGAATTTTAACTCTCCCTGGTTTGTGTATGCTAAGTTACTTAATTTACAATCACACTCTCTCAGACTCAAATAAAATGAAAAATACAAACTCCAGTTTTACAAAACATTCTAAACAGATCTTAATTTGAAGTCTTCAACAATCTGGAGTATGATTTCCCTGAAATGTTAGTACACACAAGAGCAAAAACAACTCTTTCAAAATGAGTTAGGAGAAAATAATAATTAAAACAATAATATTTGGAATCATCAAAATATATAAATTACAAGAGTGTAAAACATGTGAAGCTAAGTAGCGGCTCTCTCAACAATCTCTCCATATTTTATGATGGCAAAACAATTATTATTTGTATATATTTGAACATTCTAAGTTTCTCCTAAACTCCCTCTAAATGAATAAGCATGTGAGAATAAGGAGTAATATTGTTGAATTAATCACATTTTTTTAATTTTAAAGTTTTTAACACACAAAAACAATCAAACTGAAACTCCAAAACAAACAAAAAACAAAAAATATGAACAAAAACAAAAACACACGAACAACAACCATAAATGAACAAACAACACAATCAAATGTCAAATAATATTTTTCTCCCTTTTTGACAACAACAAAAAGAGAAGAAGAAACGAATAAATACAGAAATATATGGAGTCATATCACTACAGGAAAATCACCCATTACCGATAGAATTTTCGGCGGATTTCCAGCAAAATATTTTTCGGCGGATTTCTGACGAATAAAGATGAAATATTTCCAACAAAACTTTAGACAGATTTTCCTGCAGATTACCGGCTGATTTCCGACAGATTTGTTTCCGTCGAATTTTCTAGTGGATTTTAATAATTTCTAAAAAAAATTATATATTCATAATTTTATTAATTATTTCTTTTATATCCTACTTTAATTCATTATTAATTAAATAAATTTAATAATAATTTAAATAATTTAAATTTAGTTGTTAAAGTAATAATTAATTTAATTATTTATAAATATTTTTAACTTATTATTCTATTAATAAATTTAAATTATTATTCTGCTAATAACTTTAATATTAATAATAATATTATTAACCTTAACTAGTTTATTAATAATTTTATCTTATTATTTTATTAACAAATTTAATATTAATATTAATAACTTATTTCAGCAAATTTTATTTTTTTTTTCATAAATTGTCTGATCTTATTTAAATATATAATAGTTAGCCTTTTATTATATTTTGCTTTAGAATAGAGTGGTTGAGTGCGGGATGGCTAAGCAAGAGGTCCTAGGTTCGATTCCCTCCATGGACGGGTACTGCGTGCGATCACGGGTTGGCTCACTGGGATAGCAAAGCGGGGTAGGCTTATGTAGGCGCTAGCATGGTTCGCGGGACGGGTTCGAGCTAGCAGGAGGAGCGGATTCTGATGGGACTGGCAGGAGGCGCAGGTTGGCAGGAGCAGCGAGTTCGGGATGGCTGGCGGGAGGTGCGAGTACGAGCTAGTGGGAGTGGGTATGGGCTGGTGGGAGTGAGAGGCGGGTTCAGGCTGGTTGGAGGGATTTCTTCATGGGTTTGGGGTTCAAATTTTTTTATTCCAATGAAATTCTTTTGCTAGCAGTTGCCGGACAATTTTTTAGGAACCAATATCCACAGGAAAAATTTTTTGACGATTATTTTTCACCGAAATGATTTTTCTAACGCGCATGTACTAGTGGAAACATTTTTGCCAGAAATCCTTTGGAAAACCAATAAATTGGTCAAAAACTAATGATTTATTACTGAAAAAATCCACCGGTAATATGTGATTTTCATGTAGTGTATGATAAGCCTTTAATAGTTGATCCTGAAAGAGATTGAGTTATATTTACAGTAAAAAATAAAATGTCATTAGAGAAAAAGAAAGATTCATATAATTTAAATATAGAAATAACATCGGTAAGAAAAAATATCAAGATCATGAATCAGTTTAGACAATGAGATAAGCAAAATTATTGCAGAGTAGATGAATGGAAAATTTGCATATTTCAAATTTCAATACAAAATAAAATTGGTCAGAAGATTATTTTGAATTTAAAGATTAAAAGATTGAGGAAAGAACATATACTTAGGGCACTTTGCGTGTCTTTTCAATATTTGTGACACACTTTATGCATCTTTTTATTTATGGACTAATTTTGTGCCTCTTTTTCAATTTGCAAACCATTGCACATTCTTTTGATTTTTGTACATTTTCAAGTGTTTACTTGATCTTTCTAGAATCAATAATAAAAAATCTCAAATTTATCTAAGTATAATAATATTTATATTCAAAAGAGAAATAAAAATAAGAAAATATCAAAATTGCAATAATAATATTAAAATTATGCGAGTCTAACAAGAGACATGAGATTGATATCGTTAATTAAATCAAGTTATAACACAACTTAAATTTTTGAAAAATTAGATTTTCTAATGAATTCAATTTTGTATTGAATTTCAAAATATAGCACCTGTTAGATAAATTTTTTAAAGATAATCATATAGGCTAACAAAATTTTTGAAAGAGATCAAAAAGACTAAAAATAAGACAGGATAATTTTTATTGATATCATGATAAATGATAATACATTGAGCATAAATGATATCAATACACAGACATTCATAACACATAAAACATAAAATCTAACAATCACATAACATCACATGACATCACATAAAACATAAAAACATAAAAACTGACAACACATCATATCACATATGGTAGAGAGAATCATAAAAGAAGTACAGTCATCTTTCAGAGGGTCCCTGATCTAAAGGAGGTGGTTGGTTGAAGAAGTTAAAATAGCTACTCATCATAGTCATATTTGAACTCACAGAGTTGAATTGTCCTCTAATCTAGCCCATCTCCTACTGATACTGTGCGTCCTGCTACTATAAATGAGTCCCAATTTGATCAAAATATTGATCAAAGTGGCTCTCAAGATGAACAAATTACTAGACCATCTCCTGAAAGTTTTGTTTGCCAGGAGATTCAGTTGGAGGTCTTCTTCTTTCCTCCTCAGAGTCACTACTTTCTAAATATACATCTTTGTTAAAAATTGCTTGGAATGAACCATCATTATAGTAGACAGGCTCCATGAGATTTTGAACATGATGAATTAGATCATACTTCTTTTTCAGAATTTAGGTCACAAGATGTCCTAAGGTTATATTCTTCTTTCTCTTGTGGGAGACATGACCAATCTCAGAAAGTCCATTCATGTAGTCAATGATCAATTGGGCTTCATCTATTGTTCGGCTAGTCATAATCAAATATGTTACTGTGGAAAGAAGAGGTGTAATATTTACTCAACCACCAGCTTTAGGAATAATGGAAGTACGAAGAATATGTTGGACGATTCTGGCATTTCAGTTAAGAGTTGACATCTTAGGTAAATGACCTACCCCTCCAAACCCTCTAATAACTTGATTTATCACAATCTAGTCGAAGTTAGAGGAAGAGGTCAAGGTATGGGCTCTAATCCCTTGAGTCTTTAAATTTAAAAATATCCTCAAATCCTCATTTGTTATTTCTATTGAAACTTTGTTAAATATGAATTAGGTTGTTAGACCTAAGCTTATGTCCCAGCAGCTAACCAAGAGGGGGGTGAATTGGTAATTAAAAATTGCCTCTTTTTAAACTGATAAAAATTTAGTGAATTTTTATAAAAAAAAATTTTCAACCACACTTTTAAATGGAAATAGTAAAGTAAAAAAAACATCAAAAAATAAAAACACATAAGATTTATAGTGGTTTGGTCAAACACGATCTACATCCACTCCCTCAAGTCTCCCACTTCAGGTATTACACTTCTATCACTTAGTGTTTCTCTTTTTGCCCCCACAGCAAGGCGGAGAAGCCTTTATAAAAACTCTCTTCCACCACTACCTAGTGCGGTAGAGAACCATCGTCCTTTTACACACTCCAAGTGTAGGAAGAGTACCTCCGCTGTTCACACTCTCCAAGTGTAGGCAGAGAATCTTCCTACTATTCACACTCTCCAACTGTAGGCAGAGAACCTTACTGTTGTTCACACTCTCCAAGTGTAGGCAGAGAACCTTCCCGCTGTTCACACTATCTAAGTGTAGGAAGAGAACCCTTTATCCTTTCACACTTATTCAAGTGTAGGCAGAGAACCCTTCGCTGTTCACACTCCTTGAGTGTCGACAAAGAACTGGATCTCCTTGACAAGATCTTCTCATGAGAAATCTGGAAGGACAAGAGAAAAGAGTGAAGTAATCACAATTCAAAGATAAAGATCCTTACCTTTGAGTACCAAGTGAACCCTTCACGCTCCAGTGAAAAGAAATCTCCTTCAAACACTCTCTAACAGTCTCTCCTTTAATCTCTCTTTAGTTTGCACGAAGACCAGTGGACAAAATGATTAAGAGACAGTTTTAAGTGGACCTTTTATATGAAAGACACGAAAAACCGTCCAAAAACTACAAACTTTCAATTTTGTACGCACTCGATCATCTCGTACGATCATAATTTTGTACGTACAAACAGTGTAAAAACTATTGCATATGAACTCTATATGCATTGGGATGAAATAACTTTGTACCCGATCATCATCCTGTACGAATATAGTTTGTTCGGTATGAATAGTTATTTTATAGCCTCATTAAAACATAATTGCAGATGATCCATAAGTTTAAGGAATAGAGAACATCGTCCTGGGACGAATGTTCATGTTCATCTGGACGAACAGTACGAAGCATGAATCCAGAGCACTTTGTCCGGGGATGAACAAGGTAAAATCATCTGGATGATAATTAAAAATGTAAAGTCAGAGAACATCGTCCAAGGATGAATGGGACATTTTGTCTGGACGAATCGTGTAAACATGAAATCAGATAACATCGTCCAGGGACGAATGAGGCATTTTTTCTAGACGAACAGTGTAAATGTGAAAATTAGATAACATCATCCAGGGATGAATGGGACATTTTTTCTGGATGAAATGTGTAAACATGAAAATTAGATAATATTGTCCAGGGACGAATAGTGTAAACGTGAAATCAGAGAGCATCGTCTAGGGATAAATTAGGCATTTTGTATAGACGAACAGCATGAAGTGAGAAGTCAGAGGACATTATCCAAGGACGAACTGGAAAAATTTGCCTGGATGATTAGGACTTAGAAAATTTTTCTCGCTTCCTGTTCGTTCTATTGCTCTCCGAGGGGTATAACTGACTTGATCATTCCGTACGAACTTGGTTCATCTCATACGATCAGTATAAAAAATTTAACATTTAAAGATCTCCCCTAGTGTGTGTGCTAAGTTACTCAATTACAATCACACTCTCTCAGACTCAATCAAGTGAAAAAATACAGACTTTAATTTACAAACTATCTTATGATAAATTTGATTTGAAATCTTCATTAATCTGGAGTACGATTATCCTAAAATGTTAATCCACACAAGAGCAAAAATAATTCTTTCAAAAAATGCTAGGAGAAAATAATAATTAGAACAATAATATTTGGAATCATCAAAACTATACTAGTTGCAAGAATGTAAAATATGCAAAAGCTAAGTAGCAACTCTCTTAACAATCTCCCGCTTTTTGATGTTGAAAAAATAATTATTGTTTGTATAATTTTTAAATTCTTAAGTATCTCCTAAACTCACTCTGAATTGATAAGCATGTGAGAATAAGGGGTATTTAAACATAACAATTTTTTAAAAATTTTTTTTTAACATACAATGCAATGAGAACAAACGAACAAACAAAATTTAAAAAAAAAATTAGAAAAAACGAATAAACAAATTCAATGATAACACAAAAATGCAATGATAAAACAAACAAACAAACAAACAATAATATTTCTCCCCCTTTTTGACAATAGTAAAAAAAGAAGAAAAAGAACAAAATACTGAAATGTTAGAAGTTATATAAAAAAAGCTTTTGATAATTGATTGTTGAAAGAGATTGAGATAAATTTGTAAATAAAATTAAAAATTATTAGAGAAATAGAAGGATTCATATGATTTAAGAAGAGATATAATATAGATAAGAGAAAAATATCATAATCATGAATCAATTTAGATAATTGAGATAAATAAAATAATTACAAAGTAGATGAATGTAAAATTTATATTTCAAATTTCAATACTAAATAAAATCGTATAGAAGATTAATTTGAATTTAAAGATTGAAAGATTAGGGAAAGAATGAAATATCACTTGTGGCGCTTTGTACATCTTTTTACTTGTGGGCTTATTTTGTGCCTCTTTTTCAAATTGCAAACTATTATGCATACTTTTGATTTTTATACATTTGTACATTCTCAAGAGTAATCTTAATCTTTACAATATCAATATTCTAAAATTTCAAATTTCTCTAAGAACATCAATATTTATATTGATAAGAGAAATATAAAAATAAGAAAACATCATAATTAAAATAATAGCATAAAAATTTTGTTAGTCTAACAAGTGACATGAGATTGACTTTTTAACAAGATTAAGTTATAATCACAACTTAAATTTTTGAAAAATTAGATTTTCTAATGAATTCAAATTTAAGTTGCATAACTATCCGTATAACTATTTACATGCATACATACAATTGAATACACATCGTTCGGATGATCAAGACGATCGTACATAAGAATGGTTATATGAAAACTGAAAAACTGTATACAAACTGTTGATAACGTTAGTTAATACGCTAAAAGATTTGTTTTGTACAAAATTAATTTTGTACAGACGAATTCCACACTTATAAATTTTCAAGCCCACACTCAAAATTATGAATCTAGATGTGAGAGAATACAAAAATAAAATAGATAAAAGTTCATAAAAATAAACACAAACAAAATAATAGAAAAATACAAAATCAAAAGACACACAACACACTAACAAAAATACACATCAATATTGCATAATCACTTTAATTAAGCATTCAAATTAATCACATCAAACCTTGCTCTTAATGTACTAAAAGTATAAAAGGCTTGTGGTTTTATAAAAATGTATGCAAGTTGATTTTTTTGTTGTAATATGAATGAGTTCAGTTTCTCCTTTGGATACATGATCCCTTATGAAATGATGTTTGATGTCTATATGTTTGATTCTTGAATGTTGAATAGGATTCTTAGAAATACAAATAGCACTAGTGTTATCACAATAAATGGGAATAGTGCCTATTGTTAATCATAAATCAATCAACTGTTGTTTCAACTAAAGTACTTCTGCCACACAACTTTCTAATGTTATATATTTAGCTTTAGCAGTAGATAGGGCTACTGAATTTTGTTTTCTACTAGACCAAGAGACTAAAGAATTCCTAATAAATTAACATGTTCCAGAAGTGCTCTTTCTATCAACCCTACAACCTGCAAAGTCCTAATGTGAATATCCAATTATCTCAAATGAAGAGCTAAACTTAGGATACCAAATTCCTAAGTCCTGAGTTTCTAACAAATACCTTAAAATCATTTTTACTGCTTTCAAATGTGATTCTCTTAGATCTGATTGAAATCTAGCACATAAATAAACACTAAACATGATATCGAGTCTGTTAGCAGTCAAGTAAAGCAAATATACAATTATCCCTCTAAATTTTTTTGATCAACAGATTTTCTTTTAGGATCCTTATCCAACTTTACTAAGGAACTCATAGGTTTACTAACAGGTTTAGCATTATCCATTTCATACTTTTTTGAGGATGTCATTAACATATTTTGACTGACTAAGAAATGTACCTTCCTCAATTTGCTTAATACTAAAGCCTAAAAAATAACTTAAATCTTCCATTAAACTCATCTCAAATTCACTACTCATTATTTTAGAAAAACCATCACAAAAATTTTTATTTGTAGATCCAAAGATGATATCATCAATATAAATTTGTACAATGAGTATATCCTCTCCCAATTTCTTTAAAAAGAGAGTTGTGTCCACACTTCCTTTTTCAAAATATCTCTCAAGTAGGAATATGCTCAATCTCTCATACCAAGCCCTAGGTGCCTATTTCAATCCATATAATGCCTTTTCAATTTGAAAACATGATTTGGGTGTTTAGAATTTTCAAAGCCTAGAGGTTGTTCTACAAAAACATCTTTTTGAATTACCCCAATTAAAAAGGCACTTTTAATATCCATTTGGTACAATTTAAATCCTCTAAAATAGACAAAGGCTAACAAAACCCTAATTGCTTCAAGTCTAGCTACAAGAGCAAAAGTCTCCTCCAAAATTGTCCCTTCAATCTGATTATACCCCTTGGCCACAAATTTAGCCTTATTTCTAATGAATACTCCTGAGTCATTCATTTTATTCTTAAATACTCACTTAGTTCCAACTATACTTTGATCATTTAGCCTTGTAATTAATTCCCAAACTTTATTTCTTACAAATTGATTTAATTTTTCTTGCATAGCCAATATCCAAAATTCATCAGAAAGTGCTTGTTCAATATTTGTGGGTTCTATCATTGAAATAAAGGCTGAATGATTGACTTCTTTATTCAATCCATGCCTAGTCCTAACACCCTAACTAGGTTATCATATAATCAATTCCTTTGGATGGATTTTAAAAAATCTCAAATCTCTAGGCAAAGGGTTTTCTATCTCCAAATTTTATTTTAAATTTATTTTCTCAATCTTTTGGGAGTTAATCTCTACCTCATCCTCTTCAACAATCACTTCTTTCGAAATTCTAGATTCATCAAATACAACATATGTGGTTTCTTCAATTACCAAGATTCTTTTATTGAATACTCTATAATATTTTCCAATATTTGAGTATCCTATAAAAATACCTTAATCTGATTTTGGATCAAATTTTTCTAAGGAAAAATTTTGATTGTTATGAATGAATACCTTACATCCAAAGACATGTAAATGTGACAAATTTGGTGTTCTTCCCTTTAGTCATTCATAGGTTATTTTATTTAAATTTGATCTAGCATTCACCCTATTCAGAACATAACATGCTATGCTAACCGCTTCAGCCCAAAAATATTTAGGAAGTGAATATTCTGCCAATATGGCTCGGGCAGCTTCTATTAATGTTCTATTTTTTCTTTCGACTACCCCATTATGGTGAGGGATTTTAGGTTCAAAAAAATTATGATCAATTCCTTTCTCCTTACAAAAATCCTCAATTTTTTCATTCTCAAATTCTCCTCCATGATCACTTTGAATAGTCATAATTTCACATCCTAGTTTTCTTTAAATTCAAGTCAAAAAATTTCTAAATTCCTCAAATGATTCACTCTTATGATATAGAAATATAACCCATGGGAATTTAGAATAGTCATCCACAATCACAAATTCGTATACCTTCCCTCATAGACTTATAGTTCCAATTGGTCCAAAAAGGTCCATTTGTATAATCTCCAATGGTTTACTAGTTCTAAGATCCTTATTGAATTGAAAAGAGGACTTCAGCTATTTTCCTAATTGACATGCATCACAAAGGTGATCCGTAGTAAAGTCTAGTTTTAGTATACCTCTTACTAAGTTCTTTTGGGCAATCCTCCTATGGTTTTTCATGCTAGAGTGATAATGTCTCCTATTCCAAAGCCATGACTCATCAGAAATTATTTTTAAATAAAAAGCAGTATGAGTTTTAATGCAATTCAAGCCTAGCATATACATGTTATTTTCCCTTATACCATTAAAAACATCATTACCATTCAGGCTTAATATGCAGCTTCTAGGAAAAAATTTTACATAGTAACATTTATCATATAGCTGACTAATACTTATAAGATTATGCTTCAAGCCTTCTACCAATAATATATTCTCAATAAAAAAGTTTTTAAGATTTTCAATCATACCTGACCCTACCACCTTCCTTGTGGTGTTATCTCCAAGTGTAACCTTGCCTCCACTCCTGGCTTCCAGCGATATGAATTGTTTAGTATGTCCAGTCATATTCTTTGAGCATCCACTATCCTGGTACCATATGCTCTCATGAGGCCTTGTGTGAGAGCAACCCTGCCAAAATATCAAACATTAGATCTAGGAACCCAAACTTGTTTGGGTTCACCTTTTTACAAGTTATAAACAGATGCATGTATGATATGTCTAGGTTTATGCATCTTAGGTTTTCACACCAAATGAGTTTTCTTCTTTAATATATAAGTGTTGAGCTATATGTCCAATCAATCCATAATTATGACATTTGATTCATGGAAAAGAATTTCTTAATCTTCTAAAGTTTCTCTATCTGTTTATGGATTGCATAAATTTAGGATACAAAATAGGATTGGTGAAATCTTTAAGCCTTAGTGGTATCTTATTATCCTCGAGAGCTTCTATTTTCAGTTTATAAAATGAATTCATATTTTCCAAAATATGATTTTTATAGTTTACTCGATACATCTTGCTCTCAAATTCATCCTTATTATTTTTTTATTTCTCTTTGAAGTTCTGCATAGGATGATTTTAAACTTTCATGATTCTTATTCAAGTCATCAAACTCATCAAGTAATTTTATGTGGTTGTTATCAATTAAAGCATGATCTTTCCTAAGGATCTCCTTTTCTCTTTGTAGTTCTTAAAATTCTAAGTTCAGACTAGCATGCATTTTCTTTAACTTCCATATATGCATCATTTATGCACTCAGAGACATCAAATAATTCATTGTAAGATAATTCACATACCTCTTCTTGATCAGACTAATCAAGATTATCAGTCATTAAGCACAGGTTGGTGACATCCTCTTCCTTTTCAGCCTCTGACGAGTCTGAAACTGAGTCCGCCCAGAAAGCTCTTTGGAATTTCTTCTTGCCCTTCTTGACAATTAGTTTCTCCTCTACCTTCACCTTTATAGGAGTGGATTTGAGTTTTGGACAATCTGCCTTAATATATTCAGGTTTCCTATACTCATAATAAATAACATCATTTAAAACATTAACATTTCTATTAAATTTACCTCGATTCCATTGCTGGCATCTCTTTTGCTTCCTTCTCAGAAAGCTTCTGAACTATATAGTCATTAGTGCGATGTCATCTTCATCCTCAAGTTGTGAGAGTTCACTCTCAAACTCCTCCACTTTCAGTACTATATTCTTCTCCCTTCGTGGTTCACCTGCATCAACCTTTCTTTGACTCACTCTTTGCTCGTAAGCAATAAGTGATCCAAGAAGATTATTAATATAGTAAATGCTTAAATCTTTAGACTCTATAATCACAATTTTTTAGCATCATAAGCAGTAAGTAAATAATGAAGTATTTTATTAACCATTTTTGCATTCGTTAGTTCCCTACATAAAGCATGTAAAGAGGTGACTATTTGTGTGAATCTTGTGTACATACCAGAAATGGATTCATTGGGTTTCATGCGAAATAGTTCATAGTCTTGCAATAAGATATTAAGTCTGATTGTTTAACTTCATTAGTCCCCTCATAAGTTATACAAAGTCTATCCCATATGTTATTTCCACTCTTGTAAGTAAAAATCCATATGTAGTCTTTAGATTTAAGAGCACAAAAAATTATTTAAGTATTTGGTATTTAGTTGTGCTAAGTCACGCTCTTTTACTGTCAAATCTGTAAAGGTGTTTATACTCTAACTCCATCAACTAATCTAGTTGTTTTGTATACCCTTCCTGAACTAAGATCCACATACGGTAATTAAGTGACTGTAAAAATATTGACATGCATATTTTCCAAAAATCAAAAGGAATATTGTCGAATAATGGAGGTCTAGTTATAGAGTAACACTTACGTGTGTTTCAGTTTCCAAATGTAGCCATGGTCGTTAATCAAAAAGTAGTCTAAACTTATAATTTTGAAACAATGCTCTAATAACACTTGTTAAAACTTTGTTAAATATGAATTAGGTTGTTAGACTTAAGCTTATGTCCCAGCGGCTAACCAAAAGAGGGGGTGAATTAGTAATTAAAATTTGCCTCTTTTTAAATCGATAAAAATTTAGTGAATTTTTATAAAAATAATTTTTTAACCACACTATTAAACAGAAATAGTAAAGTAAAAAGATAGCGAAAAATAAAAAGACACAAGATTTATAGTGGTTTGGTCAAACATGACCTACATCCACTCCCTGAAGTCTCCCACTTCATGTATTGAACTATTACCACTTAGTGTCTCTCCTTTTACGCCCACAACAAGGCAGAGAAGCCTTTACAAAAACTCTCTTCCACCACTATCCAGTGTGGTAGAAAACCGTCGTCCTTTTACACCCTCCAAGTGTAGGCAGAGTACCTCCCGCTGTTCACACTCTCCAAGAGTAGGCAAAGAACCTTCCTAATGTTCACACTCTCCAAGAGTAGGCAAGAAACTTACCGTTGTTCACACTCTCTATATGTAGGCATTGAACCTTCCCGCTGTTCACACTCTCCAAGTGTTGAAAGAGAACCCTTCATCCTTTCACACTTCTCCAATTATAGGCAGGGTACCCTTCGCTGTTTCACACTCCTCGAGTGTTGGTAGAGAATCAAATCTTCTTGATAAGATATTCTCACAAGAAATATGGAAGGACAAGAGAAAAGAGAGAAGTAATCATAATTCAAACACAAAGATCCTTATCTTTGAGTACCAAGTGAATCCTTCACGCTCCAGTGGTAAGAAATCTTCTTCAAATACTCTCTATTTCAATCTCTCTTCAGTTTGCACGAAGACCAGTGGACAAAAAGATTAAGAGACAATTTTAAGTGGACCTTTTATATGAAAGATACAAAAAATCGTCCAAAAACTGCAAACTTTCAATTTTGTACGCACTCGATCGCCCCGTACGATCGTAATTTCGTACGTATGAACAGTGTAAAAATTGTTACGTACAAACTCTATTTGCATTAGGATGAAATGACTTCTTACCTGATCATTATCCCGTACAAACATAGTTCGTCTGGTACGAATGGTTATTTTAAAGCCTCGTTGAAATCAAAACTGTAGATGGTCCATATGTTTAAGGAATAAAGAACATAGTCCTAGGACAAATGTTCATGTTTATCTGGATGAACAATACGAAGCATGAATCCATAGCACTTCGTCTGGGGACGAACAGGGTAAAATCATTTGGACAATAATTAAAAATGTGAAGTCAAAGAACATCGTCCAGGGACGAATGGGACATTTTCTCTGGACGAATAATGTAAACGTGAAATCAGAGAACATCGTCCAGGGACGAATGGGGCATTTCGTCTGGATGAACAGTATAAACGTGAAAATTAGAGAATATCATCCAGGGATGAATGGGACATTTTATTTGGACAGACAATGTAAACGTGAAAATTAGAGAACATCATCTAGGGATGAATGGGACATTTTGTCTTGACGAACAGTGTAAATGTGAAATCAGATAACATCATCCAGGGATGAATTAGGCATTTTGTCTGGATAAATAGCATGAAGTGAGAAATCAGAGGACCTCATACAGGGATGAACTAAAAAAATTTTTCTGGATAATCAGGACATAGAAAATTTTTCTCGCTTCCAGTTTGTTCCATTTCTCTCCGAGGGGTATAACTAACTTGATCATCCAATAAGAACTTATTTCGTCTTGTACGATCAGTATAAAAAATTTAACATTTAAAGATCTCCACTAGTGTGTATGCTAGGTTACTCAATTACAATCACACTCTCTCAGACTCAATAAAGTGAAAAAATATATACTTCAATTTACAAACTATCTTATGCTGAATTTGATTTGAAATCTTCATTAGTCTGGAGTATGATTATCCTGAAATGTTAGTCCACACAAGAGAAAGAATAATTCTTTCAAAAAATGTTAGGAGAAAATAATAATTAGAATAATAATATTTGGAATCATCAAAACTATACAAGTTGCAAGAATGTAAAACATGCAAAAGCTAAGAAGCAAGCTCTCTTAAAATTTCTACCTTCTTTTTAAAGACAAAGGATCTAATTACACTCTGGCTAGTATTAAAAGACATGTTTGCTCAAGGAAGTTGTGGAATGTTTCCTTGTTATAGAGGTGGATTAGAGTTAGAATAAGAGCAAACTGGGTAGAAGCAAAAAGGTTCATAACTTTAAAGGTAAGTTGTTCCTGGAGAAGAACTCTATATGGGGTGATTTTTGACGATATGAAGCTACGAAAAGACTCTTCATTTTCTTTGGACAAAAAATTTTCTCTTGGATTTCTAAAGGAAGGTCCCTTAGTCAATTCCTTAGCGTGCCTAACCCTCTTGCTTGAACTCACCATAAAAAAGATCAAAGGGAATAGAAGATTGAAAAGGCTTTTTAAGTGAATGAAGTTTGAGTTCTAAACCCTTTCAATTTAAAGGAAAAATGAACTTTTGTACATACAAAAATAATTTAGTCTTGTACGATATAGAGTTCGTACGTACGAAATAAAATTACGTATATACTAATGTATGTGTCCAAAACTTAAATGACTTTTCATAAACATGCAAGTTACGAGGCATTCTTTTATACAGACTTTTGACCATACAATCATACAGACGAACAGGTGTTCGTTCTGGACAGTCGGTTAATTAAGAACTTTTTAATGACGGTTTGAAACATCCCCCACACAAAAATGCCACGTATTCATATGTACGAACTGAATGTTCGTACGTACGATCAGAAATAAAAATTGATCTTATCCGTATAACCGCCTACATGCATATAAATGAATGCATACACATCATTCGGATAATCTAGGGATCGTACAACCGAATGGTAATAAAAATTGAAAGATTGCATGCAAACTATTCAACTTAAAAATTGATACGCTATAGGAATTATTCCATACAAAAATATTTCGTAAAGATAAATATTGCACTAAAAAATTTGCATATGATTGCTCAAAAACATAAATTTTGATGTGAAAATACATAAAACAAAATAGACAATAATTGTAAAAGCAAATACATACAAATACTAAAAAATACACAAGGAAAAATACACAAAACCAAAAAGTACACTAACAAAACACATATCAATGTTGCATAAACCTTTATTTAAGCATTCAAATCAATCACACCAAGCCTTGTTCTCAATGTGCTGAAAGTATCAAAGCCTAATGATTTTGTAAAAATTTCTGCAAGTTGATTTTCAGGTGAAACATGATTGAGTTCAATTTCTCCTTTGGATACATGATCCCATATGAAATGATGTCTGATGTCTATATGTTTGATTCTTGAATGTTGAATAGGATTTTTAGAAATACAACTGGCACTAGTGTTATCACAATAAATCAAAATATAGCCTATTATTAATCCTAAATCAATCAACTATTGTTTCAACCAAATTACCTAAGCCATACAACTTCCTAAAGCAATGTATTTAGCTTCAGCAGTAGATAGGGCTATGGAATTCTATTTTCTACTAGACCAAGAGACTAAAGAATTTCCAATAAATTAACATGTTCTAAAAGTACTCTTTCTATCAACCCTACAACCTATAAAGTCAAAATCTGAATATCCAATTATTTCAAATGAAAAGCTAAACTTAGGATACCAAATCCCTAAGTTTGAGTTCCCCAGAGATATCTCAAAATCCTTTTCATTGCTGTCAAATGTAATTCTTTAGGATCTATTTGAAATCTAGCACATAAATAAACACTAAACATAATATCGGAGTCAGCTAGCTGTCAAGTAAAGCATAGATCCAATAATTCCCCTAAATTTCTTTTGATCAATAAATTTTCCCTTTGGGTCCTTATCCAACTGAATAGAGGAACTCATAAGTGTACTAACAGGTTTAGCATTGTCCATTTCATACTTTTTGAGGATGTCCTTAATATACTTCAACTGACTAAAAAATATACCCTCCTCAATTTGCTTAATACTAAATCCTAGAAAGTAACTCAAATCTCCCATTAGACTCATCTCAAATTCACTACTCATTATTTTAGAAAATTTATCATAAAATTTTTATCAGTAGATCCAAAGATGATATTATTAACATAAATATGTATAATGAGTATATCTTCTTCCAATTTCTTCAAAAATAGAGTTGTATCCACACTTTCTTTTCAAATGATCTCTCAAGTAGGAAGGTGCTCAACCTCTCATACCAAGCCCTAGGTGTCTATTTCAATCCATACAATGCCTTTTTCAACTTAAACACATGATTAGGGTATTTTGAATTTTCAAAGCCTAGAGGTTGTTCTACAAAAACATCCTCTTAGATTAACCCATTTAAAAAGGTACTTTTAACATCCATTTGATACAACTTGAAACCTCTAAAATGGGAAAATGCAAATAAAACTCTAATTGCTTCAAGTCTAACTATAGGGGCAAAAGTCTCCTCAAATTCAATCACTTCAATATGATTATAACTCTTAGCCACCAATCTAGCCTTATTTCTAATGACTACTCCTAAGACATTCATTTGTTCTTGAATACTCACTTAGTCCTAACTACACTTTGATCATTTGGCCTTGGAATTAATTCTCATACTTTATTTCTTTCAAATTGATTTAATTCTTCTTATATTATAAAAATTAAAAATTCATTCCGAAAGTGTTTGATCAATATTTGTGGGTTCTATGATAAAAATAAAAGCTGAATGATTGATTTCTTTACTCAGTCCATGCCTAGTCCTAACACCTTTACTATGTTCACATATAATCAATTCCTTTGGGGTTTTTAGAAAATCTCAAATCTCTATGCATCGAGTTTTCTATCTCCAAATTTTCATCCAAATTTATTTTCTCAATCTTTTTGGAGTCAATCTCTATCTCATCCTCTGCAACAATCGGCTCTTCCAAAATTCCAAATTAATCAATTATAATATGAGTGGTCTCCTCAATTACCAAAGTTCTTTTATTGAATACTCTATAAGACTTTCCAACACTTGAGTATCCTATAAAAAATCTTTCATCTGATTTTGGATCAAATTTTTCTAAGGTAGATTTTCCATTGTTATGTATAAACACCTTATATCCAAAAACATGCAAATGTGACAAATTAGGTGTTCTCAACTTTAGAAACTCATAGGGTATTTTATTCAAGTTTGATCTAACATTCACCCTATTCAGAACATAATATACAGTGCTAACCGCTTCAGCCCAAAAATATTTAGGAAGTAAATATTTTGCCAACATGGCTCGAGCAGCTTCTATTAATATTCTATTTTTTCTTTTGACTACCCCATTCTGCTGAGGGGTTCTAGGTGCAGAAAAATTATGAACAATCCCTTTCTCCTTACAAAAATCCTCAAATTTTTCATTTTTAAATTCTCCTCCATAATCACTTTGAATTATCAAAATCTCACATCCTAATTTTCTCTGAATCCAAGTCAAAAAATCTCTAAACTCCTCAAATGATTCACTCTTATGATATACAAATCTAACCCATATGAATCTAGAGAAATCATACACAATCACAAACCTGTATACCTTTCCTCCTAGACTTACAATTTCAACTGGTTTTAAAAGATCCATATGCAAAATCTCCAATGGTTTACTAGTTCTAAGATCCTTATTGGACTGAAAAGATGACTTCACCTATTTTCTTAATTGACATGTATAGCAAAGGTGATCCATAGTAAAGTCTAGTTTTGGTATACCTCTCACTAAATTCTTTTGGGTAATCCTCCTAAGATTTTTTATGCTAGAGTGACAAAGCCTCCTATGCCAAAGACATGACTCATCAGAAATAATTTTTAAACAAAAAGTAGTAGGAGTTTTGATACAATTCAAATCTAGCATATAAATATTATTTTCCCATATACCATGTAAAATATCATTACCATTCAAGCTTTATATACAGCTAATAGGGAAAAAATTAACATAATATCCTTTATCACATAACTGACTAATACTCAAAAGATTATGCTTTATGCCTTCTATTAACAAAACATTTTCTATAAAAAAGTTTTTCAAGTTTCCTATCATACATGATCCAATCATCTTCCTTGTGTTGTTATCTCGAAGTGTAACCTTACCTTCCCTCCTAGCTTCTAGTGATATGAATTATGTGGTATCTCTAGTCATATACTTTGAATAAATATTGTCCAGGTACCATATGCTCTCACGAGGCCTTGTGTGGGAGCGATCCTGCAAAATCATTAAACATTAGACCTGGAAACCCAAATAAGTTTGAGTTCACCTTTTTGCAAATTATAAATAGATGCATGTATGTTATGTCTAGGTTTATACATCTTAGGATTCCACACCAAATAAGTTTTTTTATTCAATATACAAGTGTGTGCTATATGTTCAAACAATCCATAATTAAAGTAGTTGACTCCAGGAAATGGGTTTTTTAATCTTCTATAATTATTCTGTCTATTCCTAGATTGTATAAATTTTGGATACAAAATAAGATTAGTGAAATCTTCAAGTCTTGGGGGTATCATATTATCTTCGAGAACTTTTATCTTCAATTTGTAAAAGTTATTCATATCTTCCAATATACGATTTGTGTAATTTATCTGATAATTTTTACTCTCAAATTCAACCTTAAAATTTTTAAATTCTTTTTCAAGTTCTGCATAGGATGATTTTAAATTTTCATGGTTCTTATTCAAATTGTCGAACTCATCAAATAATTTCATGTGGTTGCTATCAATTAAAGCATGATCTTTCCTAAGGATCTCATATTCTCTTTGCAGTTCTTGTAACTCTAAGTTCAGAGTAGCATGCATTTTATTTAACTTTTTATATGAAACATGTATGCATTCAGAGACTTCTAAAAGTTTATTGTAAGTCAAGTCACATACCTCTTCTTCATTTGATTGATTAAGATTATCGGTCATCAAGCACAGATTGGAGACTTCCTCTTCCTTATCAATCTCTAATGAATCTAAAGCTGAGTCCGTCTAGAAAGCTCTTTAAAATTTCTTCTTTCTCTTCTTCATAATTGGTTTCTCCTTTACCTTCTCCTTGCTAGGAGTGCCTTTGAGTTTTGGGCAGTCTAACTTAATGTTTCTAGATTTCCTGCACTCATAGCAAATAACATCATTTGAAACATTAACATTTCTATTGAACTTACCTAGATTCTATTATTGGCGTATCTTTTTCTTCCTCTTCAGAAAGCTTCTTAACTGTCTAGTCATCAATACGATGTCATCTTCATCCTCAGGTTCTGATATATTAGTCTCCGACTCCTCCACATTCAGTGTTATGTTCTTCTCCCTTTGTAATTCACTTGCATCAATCTTTCTTTGACTCACTCCTTACTCATAAGCAATTAGTGATCGAAGAATATTGTCAATAGAGTAAACATTTAAGTCTTTAGACTCTATAATCACAATTATTTTAGCATCATATGTAGTAGTCAAATAACAAAGTATCTTATTAATCTTTTCAGTATTTGTTAGTTCTCTACCCAATGCATGTAAAGAGGTGACTATTTGTGTGAATCTTGTGTACATGTTAGAAATGGATTTATTAGGTTTCATGTGAAATAATTTATAGTCATGTAACAAGATATTAAGTCTAGATTGTTTAATTTTATTAGTCCCTTCATATGTTATACAAAGTCTATCTCTTATGTCCTTTCTACTATTGCAAGTGGAAATTCGCATGTAATCTTCTAACTTAAGTGCACAAAAGAAACTATTTAAGTATTTAGCATTCAGTTGTGATAAGTCACATTTTTCTACAGTCCAATCCGCAAAGGGTGTTTCTATTATAATACCATCAACTAGTCTAGTTAGTTTTATATACCCTTCATGAATTAAGATCCACATACGGTAATCTAGTGACTGTAAAAATATTGACAAGCATGTTTTTTAAAAATTAAAAGGAATATTATCAACTAAGGGAGGTATAATTATAGAGTAACCTTCAGGTGTATTTTAGTTTCCAAATGTAGCCATGGTCTTTAATCAAAAAGTAGTCTAAACTTATGGTTTTAAAACTAAGCTCTGATACCACTTGTTGAAACTTGTTAATTATGAATTAGATTGTTAGACCTAAGCTTATATCCCAACAGCTAACCAAGAGAGGGGGGTGAATTGGTAATTTAAAAAAATTCTCCTCTTATTAATTGGAATTTTAAGAGTTTAAAACAGATGAAATGTTTAGTAGTTTTAAAAACAAATTTTCAACCACAGCTATCAATAAAGCTGAAAAATAAAAAAGCAGCTGAATATAAAATACACAAGATTTATAGTGGCTCAATCAAATATAACCCACATCCACTCCCTGAAGTCTCCCACTTCAGGTATTGCACTATTACCACTAGTATCTCTCCTTTTTCCCCCACAATAAGGCGGAGAAGCCTTCATAAAAACTCTCTTCTACCACTACCCAGTGCGGTAGAGGACCGTCGTCCTTTTACACTCTTCAAGTATAGACAGAGAACCTCCTGCTGTTCACACTCTACAAGTGTCGGTAGAGAATCACCGTCCTTTTACACTCTCCAAGTGTAGGGAGAGAACCTCCCACTGTTCACACTCTCCAAGTCTCGGCAGAGAAACGTTGTCTGTTCACACTCCTCAAGCGTCGGTAGAGAACCGGATCTTCTTGAAGAATCTTCTCACTAGAAATCTAGAATGATAAGAGAACAGAGAGAAGTAATTATAAATTACAAATAGATATCCTTACCTTTGAGTAACCAAGTGAATCATTCACACTCCAGTAATAAGAAATCTCTTTGAAACACTCTCTCTTACTCTCTCTTTCTAATTTCCTTTAGTATGCACGAAGACCAAATGACAAAAAGATGTAAGATAGTTTTAAGTGGACCTTTTATAGAAAAGACACAAAAACTGTCCAAAAACTGCTATTTTTCAAATCTGTATGTTTATGATCGTCCCGTACGATCTCATTTCGTACATACGAATAGTATAAAAACTATTGCGTACGAACTACCTTTATACCCGATAATTATCCCGTACAAACTAATTTGGTACAGTACGAATCGTTATTCCCAAGGTTCGTTGGTACGAAAATATAGGATGGATTACAAGTTCAAAGAACAAAGGACATCGTCCTGGGATAAATTGGTATCATCATATGGATGAATAGTTTAAAATCATAAGTCCAGAGGACTTCATCCTGGGATGAATGGGTTAAATCGTCTGGACAAATAGTTCAAAGTATAAGTCCATAGAACATTATCCTGGGATGAAATGGTAAATTCATTTGGACGAATAGGTTAAATCACAAGTCTAGAGGAGATCCCTGGGATGAAATGGTAAATTTGTCTGGTCGAATAGTTCAAAGCAGAAATCTAGAGGACATCATCCTGGGAAGAAAAGGTAAAATTGTTTGGACGAATAGTTCAAAATAGAAATCCAGAGGACATAATCTTGGGATGAAAGGGTAAATTTGTCTGGATGAATAGTTCAAAATAGAAATCCAAAGGACATCATCCTGGGACAAAAGGCTAAATTCGTCTGGACGTAGAAAAATTTTTGCCCGCTCTATTTATTCCATTGCTCTTTTGGGAAGATTAACTGACCAGATCGTCCCGTACAAACATGGTTCGTACTATATGATAAAATTTAAAAATTAAGAATTTTAACTCTCCCCCAGTTTGTTTGTGCTAAGTTACTTAATTTACAATCACAAACTTTCAGACTTAAATAAAATTAAAAAATATAGACTCCAATTTTATAAAATATTCTAAGCAGATCTTGATTTAAAGTCTTCAACAATCTAGAGTATGATTTCCCTGAAATGTTAGTACAAACAAGAGCAAAAATAACTCTTCCAAAATATGTTAGTAGAAAATAATAATCAAAACAATAATATTTGGAATCATTAAAACATATAAGTTGTAAGAGTGTAAAATATGCAAAGCTAAGTTGCAACTCTCCCAACACCTATAAATATGAGAAGACAAACCAACTTCAAGGAATTGAGTGCTGAAAAGTTTTTCATATTTACATCAATGGTATGTAACTCTACAGCCACCTCATAGCATCAGTTAGTTTGAACTCACAAATATCATCATCGGTAACATACGTGGCCATATATCCACCATTACTTCATAATATACGTATAAGAGTAATAAAACCAGTGGTACAATTAATACCCAGAACTCAATTAATTATATATTTAAGTGTGTCGAGTGTTAAAGCCTCATTAATCTCGTATGGACGATTCCTCCCACCGATGTATATTCGCATTGAGTTAAATGAAATTTAAGATCTTCTCCGAAGAAAAGAAGGAAACATGACATTCTATGGAAGTATATAGTTTAGAGTTTATGTTAACATATATAAGATAAATATATTTAAAGTAATTGTATATAATATATATATATATATATATATATATATATATATATATATATATATATATATATATATATATATATATATATATATATATATATATATATATATATATATATATATATATATATCTAAATTTTTATCTCAAATAATGAATAATAAGGTGTGCTACACATCTAAATTTAATTATTAAAATATAAATATACTTGAAATTACATTATTTGTTGATATTGAAAAGTTCCATTTTCAAATTTAATGAAGTGGTAAATGAATGAAAATATAATTATATAAATATATATAAATATTCCAACAAAATGTTCTTATATTTTATAAAAATTCTATAAATGTAAATTATGTATTTCATATAATATATTAAATATGTATACCAAATTTAACTTTCCTACTTCAAATTATTTCTTATAACTAATTATAACTTTGATTGATCTAATTTATAATATTCATTTTAGTTCTTTTAAAATTTATCTTTTAAGGAAATTACTAACTATATAATACAATAAATAATTTTGACATAAGCATAACTATACAATAAAAATAGCAGCAACAAGCCTTTATCCCACTATGTGGGGTCGGCTATATGAATCCTTTTTCTCCATTGTGTCCAATTAAGAGTCAATTCTCATCTAAATCTAATAAAGAAATGTCATTTCTAATATTTTCTAACCAAGTCTTTTTATGTCTACCTCTACCTTTATTAACATAAGTCAAATTAAATACATCTACTTTCTAACTAGGTCATCGGAAGGCTGATGTTTTATGTGATCAAACCATCTAAGGCGACTCTCTCTAATCAAATCTTCCACAGAAGCTACTCCAACCTTTTTCAATTATATGCTCATTTTATATCCTATCTCTAAGAGTAAAGCTGCTCACCTGAGCATCCTCATCTATGCAACACTTAACTTAATATTATGCTTCTCTTTTAATGTCTAACATTCTACACCATAAATCATTGTAGGTCTCACTACCCATCTTATAATTTCACTAACCTAAATGGAAACTTAAAACCTTGCTCCTTACTCCAAGTATTTTTTTCCTTGCCAGTTTATTTCTCAGCTGACTCACACTTCTATTGATAGAATAAAAACAATTGTTCAATCAACTAAATCTGCCTCCATTAATTGTATTCAAGCTTACCTAATTCACACCCTCTTCCAAAATGGCAAACAAAGCTTACTTATCACGTGTGACCCACTCAAAGTGGAAAATAATTGAGGCTTGTGATCAGTAGACAAACAAGCGGAGGAATACACCAATTCATTTGCCATTTTTCTATCACCAAAGAAATTAGCAAATTGGTTCCTACCTAACTTCACCCAATTTAGCTCCTACTGCTAATTTTGTCATCGCGTATGCTCCTTAAAAAATGCTTAAATTTTGCGAGTATTTGTTTTTTTTTTCTTTTTAATAATACTGAGATTATTATTTCTAAGAATAGTTTGAATATTTACTATATAATATTAAAAGAGAGATTTACATACATATCACTATATTTCATACTATTTATATATCTAACGCCTAAAATTTTAATATTACATGCTTACCACCCATAAAATAAATATGGGTGCATATAATGAAATATCAAATTTTATAGGGTGGTATGAGTTATAAGAATGAAATGTATGAGTGATATATTTGATATTAAAATTTTATATAAGTAGTAGAAATATAATATTATTAAAGTTTTAGGTGTTAGATACGTAAATAACATGAAATAAAGTGGTATGTATATAGATCTCCCTATTTAAAAATGGACTTTTTATGTTAAAGCCCACTAGAAATACAATGTTTAACACTGAAATGTTCATAGTTAAAAAACCTAGACAAAAAGGGTAAAAAGATTTTATATCAAGATAACACATATCTATTACATCTTAGACTTTGTTATATTTACTTAAATATGATTAAAAGACTAGTAAAAGATGATCCTTTAAGAGAACTGACAGTCGAAACTCTACTAATTTGTGAGTCTTTTTTAAAAGGACAAATGACCAAGAGATCTTTTTATGGAATTGATGAACGAGCAAAAGAAATCCTCGAACTTGTACATTTTATTGTTTGTGGTCTATTTAATATACAAGAAAGAGGTTGTTCTGAATATTTTGTCATTTTCATAAATTGTTATTCAAGATATGATTATATTTATTTAATGACAAGAAAATCTGAATCTTTTAGAAATTTTAAAGAATTTCATGTTGAATTTAAAAATTAATTTGGCAAGTCATTAAAAATACTTCAAACAAATCGTGGAGATGAGTATTTAGATACAAAATTTATAGATTATTTAAAAAAGAATGGAATTGTATTGCAACTCACTACACCTATAACTTCACAAAAAATGGTGTTGTTGAAAGAAGAAATCAAACGTTGGTCAATTTGGTTAGGTCTATGTTAAGTCACTCGTCCTTACCAAATTCATTTTGGTGATATGAAAAAAAAACTGTTATTTATATTTTGAGCATTAAACCTTTAAAATCAATGTATAAGACACCTTTAGAGTTATGAAATGGGTGTAAGCCTAGTTTACGACACATCCATACATATGGATATTTAACACATATTGAATGAAAAAATAAAAAAGTTAGAATCATGTTCACAAATATATATATTTTTGGATATCCTAAACGTTTTAGAGATGGTTTATTTTTTAGTCCTCAAGAAAAGAAAGTATTTGCATCGACAAATGCTACTTTTCTTGAACATGAAAACATAAAAGATTTTAAACCTCAAAGTAAGGTGTTGCTCAAGAAAAAACTAAATGTGCCACCTCTCAAAATCACAAATGAAACAAAAATCATTATTGAAAGCCATTAAAAAAACCACCACTCCAAATCAAGCACCTTTAATACCTCATCATTGTGGGAAAATTATTAGATTACTTCCTAATTATAAAATTGAAGGAGAAGCATGTATTGTTACATCTGATGATGACAATGATTATCCATTGACGTATAAACAAGAATTAGATGATTCTAATAAAGAAAAATGGCTAGAAGTCATAAAATATGAAATAGATTAAATGTATTTTACTTTTATTTGGGAACTTGTGGACCTTCCTAGTGAGGTAAGACCTATAGGATGTAAATGGATTCATAAGAGAAAAATAAGTGCTAATGAAAAATTTTGACTTTCAATGTCAAGCAAGTGGAAAATGGATACACTTAAAAAGAGGGAATTAGTTATGAAGAAACTTTCTCTCAAGTTACTCTATTTAAATCTATACACATAATTTTATCCATTCCTACATATTATGGATATTAGATTTGGCAAATGGATGTCAGGATGACTTTTTTGAATGACTATATTGAAGAAAGAATTTATATTAAGCAACTAGAGGTTTTCATAATAGAAGGTCAAGAGCAAAAAATTTGCAAACTACAAATTTAAATATATAGACTTAAGCAAGCCTCAAGGTCATGGAATATAAGATTTAATGAAGCAATTAAATCTTATGGCTTTGATCAAAGAATAAATGAACCTTATGTTTAAAATTTTTTCAAAAATAAGATTGTGATATTTTTAATTCTTTGCATATATCATATTCTACTTTTTGTAAATAATATTGAATTATTATTTGATGTACATAAATGACTAGCTAAATAATTCCAATGAATGATTTGGGAGTGACAAGCATTATACTTGGGATAAACTTAATAAGAGATCATAAAAAAAATATTAGCATTGTCTCAAGCATCAATATAAAGAAAATTCTTAGAAGATTTGGGATGCAAAACTCCGAAAAAAAGAAATATGTGTTCACATCATGGAGTTTATCTTTCTAAAAAGAAGTGTCCTCAAACTTGAAAGAGAAAAATGATATACTACAGTTGGTAGTCTAATGTATTTAGTATTATCTACAAGACCTAACATTTGTTATGTTGTAGGCATAATCAGTAGATATTAATCCAACCCAGGAAGGTTTCATTAAGTGGTGGTTAAATATAGACTTAAATATCTCAGAAGAACTAAAAAATATATGCTTTTGTATTTTGGAATTGATTTGATCCCTAAACGATACACTGATGATAACTTTTAATCATATGGAGATGAAAGAAAATCCACATCTTGCTCAATATTTGTTTAAGGAGGAGTCATAGTTTGGAGAATTTATAAAGCAATCGTGTATTTTTGACTCAGTTATGAAAGCTGAATATATGGTTGATGTAGAAGCAACAAAAGAAGCAATTTGGCTCCATACTTTTTTAATAGAATTGGAAGTTTTTCAGAATTTAAAAAAAAAAAAACCTATAACATTATTTTTTGATAATAATGCACCTATATCAAATATAAATGAAGCTCAAAGTCATAAAATAGCTAAGCATATAGATAGAAAATATCATTTTATAAGATAAATTCTGAAAGAGGGTAAGGTATCAGTAGAAAAGTTAACATTACAATAAAATATTGCTAATCAATTTACCAAGATGTTGTCTAAAAGAATTTTTGAAAAACATATACAAGCAATGAAATTAAGGAAGATGCCTAATTTCCTTGTAAGAGAGTGTGCTCTAAAACAATATTATATAATATATTTTCTTATGAAATAAATATTTCAAGATAAGTTTAGCATGTACTGATATTATTATTTGATATAAATTTTATTATTTATTTATTTCATGATTATTTATGTAACAATAATTAAGTATATAATTATATACAAGATGAAAGATAATAATTAACTACGAAGATTTTAAAATTGATTATTAAGATGATCATAGATTAAATAATATTAGTCCTAAGTTATTAATAAACTCCTACTTATGACATTTGATTTTTTGACTTACTCAGGAAAAATTTTGAAAATATAAATTAAATCCTTGTATCTTAGAAGCACAATAAAACAAAGGATAGAGAAAGTTAGTTAATATACATATATGGAATCCTTTTCTTTCAATTTCAAAAATTAGAAAATTAGTTTCCTTAAATAATTAATTCAAAACTTGAATAATTGAGCACAGTGAGGTGATAGAATGACCTATCTCTAATTATGAACTTTTTATGAAAGAATAATTTATATGTAATGATTAAATCAATTGTCCATTTAATATTACAAATTGAGTAAATTATACTTTAAATTCAGGACAGTAATTTCATGTTTATAGTGAAATAACATTAAAATTAATAATTTTGATTTATTAGTTTAAGAGTTCAATTAATTGTCAAATTTATTGAAGCTTGAACAATAGGTCTATAGATCCTTCTTTATCATGTTAGCACTATTATATATTAATTGAACATTATTATTAAGAATGTAAAATAATATAAATGTTAAAATATGATTAAATTTGTGATAGATTTATATTATAAGAATATTTTTTATATTTTATAAAATATAATAAAATGATAATGTGTTATGATTAATATCTTTTAATATTAAAAGATAAAGATGATGATGTGACATTAAAAGATAGAGATTATGATGTGTCATGTTAATTATCATTCTTGAAGGAAGAAATTATGTTGAGAACATAAATTACATTTAAAAGAAAAAGTGCTCATCAATAATTGATGGAAGTTGCACATTCACTAAAATATATTTAGTGAGGTGATTAGAGTAAGACTTATGGTCTCAATCAATATTTTAAAGAAGACGATTTACAATCTCAATTAATATTTCTATAAGTTTTCTTCATTACAAATGTTTAGAATAAATATTTATTAAGAAAACTATAATTGGGATAGTCTCAATTTAATTTTCCAAATCCTAATTTTTATTTCCACTTTTATAAATGGATATAAAGATCCAACATATCAAACATTCATTGAATTCTAATCATGTATTAATCATTCTAATTTAAAAATTATGTTGTTATTGCATTGACATTAGAACTAATTTAAAAATTTATCTTTGATTAAACATTCTTCAAATCTTGCTCGATTCGTAACCATTCTCATTCAAAAGGGGGCAACATTAATAAATTTTTTTTCTTTTCGATCAAGATTTGAACATCATTCAGATAAGGTTATAATTATTTTCAACTAATACATCTTTAGAAAGATTAATAAAATAGTTGAATTACAAGTTTGAATAAAGTTCGTTCAATGTTGAACAATATTTGTTAAACAACAAAGTATAAGATAATATGATACAATCAGAATGTCTACAACATAATTTGTTAAACATAATTGATACGACATCACAAAATTAGCTTGATCAGGCACGAATCTCGAGGCAAAAACTAGTTGGAAACTTCAAAAATTAATTTTGGAGCACCCAAACTCCGATTTCAGTGAGCTTATAGTCAAACTGAGCGTCTCGGAAATACAAACCCAACGACACCAAGATCAACCCAATCCGAGCCCAAATGAGTCCGAATCAAGGGCTCAAAGCGCTGTTAGAAGGTTCAAACCGCAATTTGAGTTACCAAATGGTCTCCGATTTTGACCAGATTATACTCGAATTGAAGGGCTCGACGAGACGAATCCAACGAGCCTAAGATCACCGAATTCCAACATCATTAAGGCCTTCAAATGCCCAACGAACAGTGCATGATCAAATGATTCAATATCAGCCGTCCATTCAAAACACTCTCAATTCGCCCATGATCTCACGCCTATTTATGGGCTATGCCACTCCAGAAAAACTATAAATAGAGCCCTCATTCTACACCAAAGGGACTCAAGTGAAGAGAGAGAATAAGAAGAGAAGAATGAGAGGAGAAAGGGGAAAAAGAGATTCCTCACCTCCTCAACCACCGTCGGAGCTTCCTGCCGCCTGAAGACGCCGGAACTCTGCCGGATTTTTGGGAAACGCCGGGAATTTGCAGAACTTTGTAACTTTGTGAGAAGTTGATTGTAAATTGATCGTCTTGATTTGTAAGACGTATCAACCTTTGTACTTCAAACAAATACTAGTGGAACTTTGCAACTGGGCGAGGCCCCGTGGTTTTTTTCTCTCTTTTGGATTTTCCACGTAAAAACCTTGGTGTTCACTTTCTCTTTTCTGTTTGTGTGTGGAATACTCGTGCAACACTAAGACGAATATTTTCTAACTCTACTGCCGCGTATATTCTAGCACGCAACAATAATAAATAATAAAATTTAAACAAAAAGGATTAAATTAATTTAAATTATTACCAAATATTTACATGTTAAATAGATCTATATAAAAATTTTGATCGTTAGAAGATATGAGTGTATACACTGTATAAATATTTATATATAATGTATATTAAATCAATTACATAATGTGTATACTCATAGTCTAAAGAACTTTTATTAGGTCCAATGTAAGGACGTAGAGGAACGTCCAGTTGGGGGCAAAATCCCACCAAAAAACTCGGTATTTGCTCGGTATTGCTAGGTATTATTTGATAATAACGAGGATACCGCTCTGTGAAGACCAATATCAAGTTATACCGAGCTGTACCGAGCTATACCGAGTTGTACCGAGTTTTTCCTAGGAAAAACTCGGTACAACTTTTGTATAACTCGGTATTGCTCGGTATAGCTCTGTATAACTTAGTAATGCGTCTTCACGTGATGGTATTCCTCGTTATTTTTTGATATTGCTCGATATTTGCTTGATATTTCTCATTTTTTTGGTGCGATTTGGCATCCGATCAGACGTTTATCTTTGTCCGATCATAGGACGTAATAATTGTTCGAGTCTAAAAGATTCTTCTCATCAAGAGCCAACGACCTTCCCCAATAAGAATCAGCATATAAAAGCTGTCCCACCGAAAAGAGAGAGAGAGAGAGAGAGAGAGAGTACACCGGCTTCTCCTCCCGAATGGGGTCCCCTCTTTCCCCAACTTCCATCCCGAGCAAGAACACTGGCTTCCTTTCTGCCGAGAAAGAAGGCATCAAGAACAAGTCAAAATACGGGAGATCGAAAAGAATTGAGGAGGAGCCGGACGATGATGATGTGCGGAGATGGCCGCGAAAAGGGAGGAGCGGCAGCGCAGTGATGCTGGAAGGTTACGTTGACGTGGCTGAGGGAGGCGAGAACGGATCGGAAGGCGGAGTGGAAATGGTTGGGAGGACCAAAAGCTTGACTGACGACGATCTGGAGGAGCTTAAGGGGTGTTTGGATCTAGGGTTTGGGTTCGTCTTTGAGGAGATTCCCGAGCTCTGCAATACTTTGCCGGCTCTTGAACTTTGCTACTCGATGAGTCAGAAGTTCCTCGACGAGCAGCAGCAGAGGCAGTCTGTTGGTGTGTCCGGGGTGGCGGGAGCGCCATCGACCCCTGTCGCTAACTGGAAGATCTCCAGCCCTGGTGAGATTTCTTTTCCCATTTTGATTTTTCTAAAATCAACGATATTAGAACATTTTAGATTATTTAGGATTAGAATGTTTTTCAGATTTATGGATTTTAATTATTTTGATCTCGAATTTTTTGAAGAATTTGAGTTTTTACAAGTTTAATCAATAATTTTCTCTGAAAGAAGCCTTTAATTGATTATATAGAGTTACAAGGTAGAGTTGGATTTTTGTTTAATTGAAGAGCGTATGTGTTAATCGAGTTAACATTTCGTTTTCGTTTGCTCAATTTGTGTGATCTGATGCATCATTTCATGCACGTTTGAGGGTTGTTGATTGGTACGAATTAATGCCTTTTGCATCGGTGGAATAATTTGTCTATCAACAAAATTTAGTTTCAGTCTATTTAACTATCTTATCTTTCTTATCTTTAATTTTACCTATCTGGTTACTTTAGAAAAGCCTAAAAATTTCACTTTGGATTGCCCTAAACTACACAATTGAAATTTTTATTTCCTCAGGTTACCTGACGTAGAGATACATCAGGTAGCCTATAATATATCGCCACGTGCTCTTGCTCTTTACCGCGCGGCCCGACGACCCAACCCGAAACGAATATGCGCGGTATTTGCTCGGTATTGCTAGGTACTACTCGGTATTTGCTCGGTATTTGCTAGAAAAGATCGCTATGTGCTGGTTGAATTCGGTTGCACACAGGAGAGCTTCTTCCTCCCTCTGGTTTGGTCGGACGGACGGGCAAATACCGAGTGTCCAAGGGAGATGACGACGAAATGGGAGCAACTGTGGAGAACGCGATGATTTACAATAGGAATTTGGTTGCGAGGCAGCTGGAGAACGAAAGGGACGCCGCTGAGACTAAGACCAAGGCTTGAGGTTTATCTGTTCGCTTTGTGAAAGTTTGATGGGGATGTTAAGCCCTTATGAACTTATTCCCAAAGCTAATTAAGAGAGAGGTGATTTGGAATAGAAGAATCTTTTAAACAAAGACAAAAACCTAAACTAAAATCACCACAAAAAGTGCGGAAGAAAAATAAATGCGGAAGCGATAATAAGAAAAGAACACACCGGATTTATAGTGGTTCGGTCAAACCTTGACCTACGTCCACTCCTTGGAGGCACCCTCCAAGTATTGCACTAACACAAGTGTCTCTCCTTTAGCCCCCACAGCTAGGCGGAGAAGCCCTTACACAATCACTTCCACCTCTCCCGGTGCGGCGGAGTTGCCGGGTCCTTTGACACCAAAGAGACTTCTTCTCTGGTGAACTTACCTCGAGACAAGCCTTGAATCCGATGGTACTAAGGTGCGAGTTCGCCGGAGCAACCGTGTGGAACCCCCTCCACACTCCCTTGAGTCCCCCCTCACAGGATCTTCTCCCTCTCTCAAACTCCACCCTTTCCTCTCTCCCTTTCAAGCTCTCTCTTCAAGTTTCCCCCACAAGAACGAAGCTACAATGGCTGCCAAAGACACTTACAAAGTGCCTTGCCATAGCTTAAATAGAGGCTCTCAAAACGAGCTCATTAATGCAAGTTGCCGACATTATCGTCCAGGACGATAGACATATCGTCCTGGCCGATCAGTACAAATTAAGCTCATTAGCCCAGGACGATTTGAGACGATCAGAAGAAAATTGGTTACATCGTCCAGGCCGATCTCACGATCGTCCTGGCCGATTAGTTTAAAACCGATTTCAATCGTCCTGATCATAGCCCTGAATACAAGCTGTCCGATGAAGATCGTCCAGGACATCGTCCTGGCCGATCATTCGATCGTCCCGGACGATGTGATCGTATCAATCAACCATTAATGCTTTCCAAAGATACCATATCAATTTAGGCATGATTGAGTTAGATCGTCCTGGACGATAATAATATCGTCCTGGCCGATTTCCTAAAACAAAGAATTCCTAAACTGATTATGGCGGCTGATTCTTTCTGAATTGAGATTATCGTCCTGGCCGATACAAGTATCGTCCAGGCCGATCTGTTGACGGCTGCCTTAATGAGGATGCCCTAAATAGGGTTTCTGATTTTGGACAGATCGTCCAGGACGATATAAATATCGTCCCGGCCGATATTACCAAAAATAGAAATCTTATAGGGAACAATAAGAGATCTTCTAAATTACAATTCAATTGGTCCCACACCAAATACAACAGACTCAAGAAAGAAAAAAGATTACAAACTGACTCAGACCTAGTCTACCCATTCTTGAGCTGATTCCAAATTGCAGTCCGATCGCGGGAACCTGAAATATTAGCACAAAAGGCAATCGTAGAGAAATAAGGAATGTTTGCTATCATCAAAATCATAAATCATAGATCCGTAACAATCTCCCCCTTTTTGATGATGGCAAAACATTTCAATTTGAATTTTCATAAAAGTAAATCCTCCTAATCTCCCCCTCACTAGAATAAACCCTTTTAACAAAAATAGGGGAGATGAAAATATTTTTGTTGTTTTAAAATTTTTGACAAGAAAAAAAGATACAACGTTCTCCCCCTTTGACATTATCAAAAAGAGAGGAGGCACAAACAAAAAACAAAACGAACAAAAAAAAACATTCCCTGATCAAGTGAAAAAACAAATGTTCTTAAAATGAGAAAGTTACCTCTGGGTTTTAATCAAAAAACTTAGTAGAATTGGATTGACAACACATAGCCCAGTAAAGGTTAGAAAATCAAGAATTGATAATCCAAACTCAAGTTCTTTAAAAAGGCTCAAAAACTTTTTAATTCAATATCTAAATCAAGGAATAAATTAGAGAAAGAAACTGTAATTTTTTAAAACTCCTTTCATAAAATATATCTAATAGAAGATTAATGCAGGATTTGTTGAATCATGAGTCAAGATTTTCAAACTCAAGCATCGAAAAATCAAGGGTTTTCTTAAGCTTTAAGAAGTATAAGAATGGTAAGCATTAAAATTTAGTGGGCTCATTTTATGTCTCTTGACAATTGGTTGGCGCACTGCGCATCTTTTGATACACTTTGTGTATTCTATATTTTTCAATTTTGGCGCTTTGCGCTTCTTTTATTTTTGGCATCATTGGCCAATTTTTTTTTTGATTATGCTACCTTTCTGAAATTTTAAATACAAAAAGTAAACCCATACTATTGATAAAGCGAATTTCTTGATTAAGAAAATTTTGAATTAGATTCAACAACTTGCAAAAGATTCCTATGCGATAAATAAAATATAGAGAGATAAAAAATTTATTTTCAAAAACCAATTTAAAAGATGAAAAAGATTTTAAATCAAAAGTAGAAAAACCTCTTTTAGGAAACAGAGATTGAAAGTCAAAAACATGAGTTTCCTTCCTTTGATTGTTTTTAGAGCAGTCAATCACAACTTACTAAAGATTTCAAGAAAAATTAGGAAGTAAATTTTTCATTTCTAGAAAAGTGAATGTGTGTGTAGATCAGAGAAAAATTTTTACGAGAAAAAAATTTCAAAGAATAAACAAAACAAAAAAACGCAAAAAAAAATAAAAAAGAAAAAACAAAAATACAACAAAAAGAAACACAAAAACACAACATAAAAAAAAATACGAAAGGCACTTAACCATTATCTCTCTCCTGGTCCGATGCTTCAGAGACCAGATCTGCCCATGAGATTTTTTGCCTTTCATTATTTCCCCAGTTTAAATTTAACTTCGCCTTACCCTTTTCTTTTGCAGGGAGAATTCTTAAATTAGAGCACTCATTTTTCATATGTCCAGGTTTCCTGCATCGAAAGCAAACAATGTCAGAGGAAATATGGACATCCTTACCACTTTTACCTTTCTTCTTCTTCTGTTTAAGCATTGGTGAGCTTTGTGATTTGCTTGACAATTCATTGCTATCGTCACCAACTAAGCTTCCTCTTTCCGTATCTTCGGCTTTTAGAACGATCGTCTCACCTGCATCCAAAAGTCTTTGACTCAACCCTTGCTCGTAGGCAATGAGTGAGCCAATCAAATTATCAATAGAATAATCATTCAAATCTTTTGATTCACAAATAGCAACAACTTTAGCATCGAATTTTTCAAGTAAACAACGAAGAATTTTGTTAACTTTTTCAAAATTTGAAAAATCTTTTCCTAAAGCATGCAATGATGTAGTAATTTGAATGAACCTTGTATACATGTCTAAAATCGTTTCAAAAGGTTTCATAGAAAACATTTCAAAATCATGCATTAAAATATTCAACTTGGATTGTTTGATTTCACTAGTGCCTTCGTATATGGTGTGCAATTTATCCCAAACTTCCTTGCCGGTAGTGCACGTGGAGATTAACATAAAATCATCAGAACTTAAAGCACAGAAAAAACAGTTTAAAGACTTTGCATTTAATTGAGCATCCATTCGTTCATCCCTATTCCATTGATTAAAAGGAATATCAGTTTTAATTCCATTAACAATACGTGATGGTGATGAATAACCAGTTAAAATCATATGCCACATACGAAAATCAATAGATTGCAAAAAAGTAGACATGCGAATTTTCCAAAAATCAAATGTAATATTTTCAAACAATGGTGGTCTAGTGATTGAATATCCTTCCGCAAAAGTACGATTAGCCATGGATCGAAATTCAAAAGCTTTTAAAAACTTATTTTATGAAAACCGCTCTGATACCACTTGAAAGTTTGATGGGGATGTTAAGCCCTTATGAACTTATTCCCAAAGCTAATTAAGAGAGAGGTGATTTGGAATAGAAGAATCTTTTAAACAAAGACAAAAACCTAAACTAAAATCACCACAAAAAGTGCGGAAGAAAAATAAATGCGGAAGCGATAATAAGAAAAGAACACACCGGATTTATAGTGGTTCGGTCAAACCTTGACCTACGTCCACTCCTTGGAGGCACCCTCCAAGTATTGCACTAACACAAGTGTCTCTCCTTTAGCCCCCACAGCTAGGCGGAGAAGCCCTTACACAATCACTTCCACCTCTCCCGGTGCGGCGGAGTTGCCGGGTCCTTTGACACCAAAGAGACTTCTTCTCTGGTGAACTTACCTCGAGACAAGCCTTGAATCCGATGGTACTAAGGTGCGAGTTCGCCGGAGCAACCGTGTGGAACCCCCTCCACACTCCCTTGAGTCCCCCCTCACAGGATCTTCTCCCTCTCTCAAACTCCACCCTTTCCTCTCTCCCTTTCAAGCTCTCTCTTCAAGTTTCCCCCACAAGAACGAAGCTACAATGGCTGCCAAAGACACTTACAAAGTGCCTTGCCATAGCTTAAATAGAGGCTCTCAAAACGAGCTCATTAATGCAAGTTGCCGACATTATCGTCCAGGACGATAGACATATCGTCCTGGCCGATCAGTACAAATTAAGCTCATTAGCCCAGGACGATTTGAGACGATCAGAAGAAAATTGGTTACATCGTCCAGGCCGATCTCACGATCGTCCTGGCCGATTAGTTTAAAACCGATTTCAATCGTCCTGATCATAGCCCTGAATACAAGCTGTCCGATGAAGATCGTCCAGGACATCGTCCTGGCCGATCATTCGATCGTCCCGGACGATGTGATCGTATCAATCAACCATTAATGCTTTCCAAAGATACCATATCAATTTAGGCATGATTGAGTTAGATCGTCCTGGACGATAATAATATCGTCCTGGCCGATTTCCTAAAACAAAGAATTCCTAAACTGATTATGGCGGCTGATTCTTTCTGAATTGAGATTATCGTCCTGGCCGATACAAGTATCGTCCAGGCCGATCTGTTGACGGCTGCCTTAATGAGGATGCCCTAAATAGGGTTTCTGATTTTGGACAGATCGTCCAGGACGATATAAATATCGTCCCGGCCGATATTACCAAAAATAGAAATCTTATAGGGAACAATAAGAGATCTTCTAAATTACAATTCAATTGGTCCCACACCAAATACAACAGACTCAAGAAAGAAAAAAGATTACAAACTGACTCAGACCTAGTCTACCCATTCTTGAGCTGATTCCAAATTGCAGTCCGATCGCGGGAACCTGAAATATTAGCACAAAAGGCAATCGTAGAGAAATAAGGAATGTTTGCTATCATCAAAATCATAAATCATAGATCCGTAACACTTTGTTCAATGAGAACTTGAAGCCCTGCCCGACGTCCGAGAGGAACTACGGCCTTTACCAACCCGACGGCAGCATGGCGTACAACGTCGGACTTCCCTCAGCAACGTCGATGGCGTCGGTTTCCGACATTAATTCCTTGTACCGAGCGTCCAGGCGGGCAAATACCAAGCAAATACCGAGCATTACCGAGCAAGTACCGAGCAAATACCGAGCATTACCGAGCAAATACCGAGCATTACCGAGCAAGTACCGAGCAAATACCGAGCATTACCGAGCAAGTACCGAGCAAATACCGAGCAAATAACGAGTAGTACCTAGCAATACCGAGCAATACGCGAACATAGTAATCCCGGATTCGTTCCGGGTTGGGTCGTCGGGCCGCGCGGTAAAGAGCAAGAGCACGTGGCGATATATTATAGGCTACCTGATGTATCTCTACATTAGGTAACTTAAGGCAATAAAAATTCACACAATTGATGTGGAAAGGGCTTCTTTGTTTAGAACTACTGCGATGGGAGACCTTTTCACATTATTTTAAAACAACAGAGGCCTATAAGGAGATTAAATCCCTTACCTCCTACCAAATTCTTGGAATCTGACACCATAAATTGATTGACGTGAATTTTTCCCGTTTTAATGTTCAACTTAATTAAGGTGTTTTGAAAATTCAATTTGATTTTCCCTTTTTGTTTTCCCCTTCCAGGAGACCATCCTGATGATGTAAAAGCAAGATTGAGGTATTGGGCTCAAGCAGTGGCATGCACTGTTAGATTATGCAATTGAACTGCAGGTTTAAATTTGTCCTTAGTTTTTTTAGTGAAAAACTGATGCAAAGGGTCCAATAACTGGTACAATTCTTTATTGTAGTATGCCTTGTCTACTAATTAGAGCTTCACAACTATGACTATTTCATCATGTTTAAATTTATATTATATATGATACCACGAATCACATTAATCTCAATATAAATTCATGAATTTTAAATTTTAATCTCAATATATATATATATATATATATATATATATATATATATATATATATATATATATATATATGAATTTAATATAATTTTTTTGTTGATTTTCCATGTATCATATGTATCTCTGAATGAATTTAATAGCTTCAAATTTTATTATGATGAAAGCTTAATTAGAAGATTATGATCTAAATTTTTTACAGATTTATAATTATCAAATTTTAAATTCTTTCATAAAAATTTGAGATTCGTGCTTGCAAGACTGCTTCAATCATATAATATTTTCCAAAGAATCGGTAGAATATTATAAGTCCACGTTAGTTGACTGCTATTTTGGCTTTTTTAATGATTGGCATCACATAGGTAAATTCCCATGGAAGGCATTTATAGATGCCATTATTGACTGTTTTAATTATTGGCATCCCGTATTAGGTAACCTCCCTTTAGGTGTCAATTCGGGTCAACCCGTCGGGTTCGGGTCGAACCCGATCCGACCCGGATCTAAACGGGTCAACCCGAACCGGACCCATTTTTGCAAACGGGTCGGACATTTCAATCCGGACCCGACCCGGCCGGGTTGCCGGGTTTTAGCCGAACCGACCCCTCGACCCGGTAGTGTCGCGAGCGGCATGCGATTCGGCAGCTGAACGACGCGACAGCGGCAACGGCAACGCGGGCGAAGCGCGGCAACGGCGGCAGCGGGACGGCGGCAGGCGGAGCGGCACGCAGGCGAAGCGCGGCACGCAGGCGAAGCAGCACGCGGCAGGCGAAGCGCGGCACGCGGCAACGCTGGGCAGGCGGGCTGGGGCAGCGGGCAGCCGGGCGGGAAATTTCAAATTTTTTTAAATTAAACGGGTTGACGGGTTGACCCGGCAACCCGCCGGGTTAACCCGACCCGACCCGTTTAATCAAACGGGTCAAATCTACGAACCCGAATCCGACCCGTTTATCAAACGGGTCGGGGTTCAACCCGGATTTTCCGGGTCGGATTTTCGGGTCGGATCAAAAGTTGACACCCCTACCTCCCCTGATATTCTCGAAGCCAATTATGGATGCCTATTGACTAATGAGATTTAATTAAGTCGGCAGAGGCGGATGCCCTATTATGATGCCTTGGCCCATAAGGCATGAAATTATAATTTATTAGCGTCAATGATTGTGATATATTGATGATTATAGTAAGTTCATTTATTCTTAAGCCATACTAAGATATTTATTGAAGGCATGTGCAAGTTAGGTTTTTTTATTTCTTTATTTTATTTTTAAGGACAAATATCAACAAAATCGAATTAACTTAAGTTTTTTTATCAAAATTAAAATAATCGAAACGGTTATAGAACTTGAAAAAGAAAATATTCAAGGTTCAATGATTCAATTAAAATTGAATTGGATGATAAAACAAACATTATATTTTTTAAAGTGAAATCTAATTATGTAATAATTATATAACAACTTAAAATTGTGATTGAAAAAATTTATTTACAAAAATTTATTAAGTAATTTTTAAATTTACGTACATTTAACCATTAAAATAAATAAAAAAAATAATATAAATTTTGTTCACACATAAATTTTCAATTTAGTATAAATTATTGTTAATTTATATTATATATTCAGATATAATTTGCATCTATAAATTATATACTTAATTCACATCATAAAATTACATCTATAAATTCATTTTGTATCATCTATAATATAAAAATAGGTAAAAAAAAATTTAGTTTCTTATAATATGTAATTAAATAAAGAAAATTAAATAGATAATACATTAAATATTATTAACTATAAAATAAAGATTATTCCTAATATAAAATTAATTAAAGTATGTTTAAAATATATAGTATTTGTATTATGAATTTGAGAACTTCGTCTTAATAATTTAAGCTCACATCCCAAAGGAATTTAGGCTTAGTATTATTTATATACTTTCTTGGCTTACATGAAATGGGATTGTGGAGCCATGCAAAAAGGGTTGGCTGGTCCTTATTTGGTAAAAGATCATTATCAAAATTTAATGCTAATTTTAAAACTAAAATATATTGAGTTTAAATTAATATACTAGTTTAAATTTTTAAATGAAATATATTAATTTAATATTATTAACTATTTAAATAAGGTAGGAATCAAACCGGCCGGTTCTAATGATTCAAGATTGGTTCAAACCAATTTTTCCCTGTTCAATTTGAAATTGGTCTTGAAAATAGCCCAGACTGACTAGCTAATCGATTCCTAGTTCAAAATGGTTCAATCTGATTTTGAAAACAATGGGTTTTGTAAATTGACTAGGGGCATGGAGGTAAGTAAAATGTAAAATATTCTTTAAATAATATAAAGTTAGTTTTTCTAAGTGATAAATCATAAAATGTGATTAAAATTCTTAATCCTATGAATAAATTTTTCTCACCAATAGGTCACAATTCTCTTACAATCTAAAGTTAATTATAATAGAAAACTGCTAGAAGCAGTGCTCATGACATTTAGGCTTCGTTTGGGACGGCTTTTTTATTGCTTTCTAAAACGAAGTTCTAGTACAAAAATAAAAAATTTTGTACTAAAACTCCGTTTTAGAAAGCAATAAAAAAATAGTCCCAAAAGAAACCTTAGTTTTAGTTATGAGTGATTGTCGTTTTTTTTTAAATAGTTATGAGGGGAAGTATATTTTTAAAAGTTGTTGTAAATGTATATACAGTAATGTTGTTAATTACATCTAACTTAATCAAATGAATATGGATTTAAAAGGCTGCTTTTCATCCTATACAAAAATAAACAACAGCATACCTATGAAGTGTTAAATTCTAAGAGCCACATTGCAAAAATATGATATTTTGATGATAACAAATAAATGATTGGAGGGTACTAATATTTGATATTCAACTATTTCAGTGATTAAAAAAGGGATCCGAGGCTGTGAAAAAAAAAATCGTCATTAGCTATTATGTTTGCGGAGAGCGAGTCTAGGGCGAAAAGAAGCGAGAGTGGCAGGCCGTCTCTTCCACCTCTTCTATGGTTTCTTCCATGTGCTTGCATGTTGGAGTTTAACTTCTTTTCTTCTTGATTAGAGTGCCAAGGGTTTGGTAATGTTGTTTTTATTTGTTTGCTGAGAGGTTTGACTTGGTTTTTTTTCTTTTGTTCTGTTATTTTATTTTTTTCTTTTCTTTTTCTTTGATGGAACAATTTCCTTCATTAAAATCCTTGACCCCTTCGGATATCTTGTTAGAATAGTTGCTATTTAAATGCTTTTATATTTTTGCAACTTGAATAGTTTTGATGATTTCAAACATTATTGTTCAATTGTGTAGTTATCTCCTAACAATTTTAGAATATTTTTATTTGCTCTTGTGTGTACTAACATTTCAGGAAAATCAGACTCCAGACTACGATAACTTCAAATCAAATTCAACATGAGATACTTTGTTAATTTGAAGTTTGCTTTTTTTTCTTTGAATTAATTTTGAAAGGGAGTGATTGTAACTAAGTGAATAAAAAAAAAACATACACACACACATAAGGAGATCATAAAATTTTATACTGATCGTACTGGATGATATACGATCGTACGGGACGATCAGACAGTTATCTCCTATAGGGCACATGGAACGAATAGGATCTTGCTCGAAAATTTTTTTCTAAGTCCTATTCGTCTAGGGTTTCTTCCATGTGCTTGCATGTTGGAGTTTAACTTCTTTTCTTCTTGATTAGAGTGCCAAGGGTTTGGTAATGTTGTTTTTATTTGTTTGCTGAGAGGTTTGGCTTGGTTTTTTTCTTTTGTTCTGTTATTTTATTTTTTTTCTTTTCTTTTTCTTTGATGGAACAATTTCCTTCATTAAAATCCTTGACCCCTTCGGATATCTTGTTAGAATAGTTGCTATTTAAATGCTTTTATATTTTTGCAACTTGAATAGTTTTGATGATTTCAAACATTATTGTTCAATTGTGTAGTTATCTTCTAACAATTTTAGAAGATTTGTATTTGCTCTTGTGTGTACTAACATTTAAGGAAAATCAGACTCCAGACTACGATAACTTCAAATCAAATTCAACATGAGATACTTTGTTAATTTGAAGTTTGCTTTTTTTTCTTTGAATTAATTTTGAAAGGGAGTGATTGTAACTGAGTGAATAAAAAAAAAATATACACACACACATAAGGAGATCATAAAATTTTATACTGATCGTACTTGATGATATACGATCGTACGGGACGATCAGACAGTTATCTCCTATAGGGCACATGGAACGAATAGGATCTTGCTCGAAAATTTTTTTCTAAGTCCTATTCGTCCAGGACGAAATTAATTATCGTACCAGACGATTGGTTCTCTGTAAAATTTTCGTCCAGACGAATTTTAATATCGTACGTGGCGACTGGTCCTTTGGAAAATTTTCGTCTAGACGAAATTAAATATCGTCCAAGATGATCAGGTCTCTGGAAAATTTTCGTCCAGACGAAAATAAATTATCGTCCGTGGCGATTGGTCCTCTGAAAAATTTTCGTCCAGACGAAGTAAAGAATCGTCCAGGACGATCGGGTCTCTGGAAAATTTTCGTCCAGACGAACATATTCTCGTCCAAACGATTAACCGACTTAGAACAGTTTTCAGCAGTTTCTAGAACCGACCTAGTAATAACCGTTCGTATTGGACGAACCTAGTTCGTACAGGACGATCATCTGTATGAAGACATTTCGTACACATATTCAAATAGGGTCGTTTCAGATCGTTTAAGTAAAATTGTCCAAGACGATCCATGATCGTACAGGACGATCCACTGCGTACAGAATTGAACACTTGCAATTTTTGGGCTGTTTTTCTTGTCTTTTATATAAATAATCCAAATTAGACTGCAACCCAATCTTTTTGTCATTTGATCTTCGTGCCTCTTGAAAGAATAGCCAAGGAGAGAGTGAAAGAGAGCATTCAAGGGAGGATTCCTATCACTGGAGCGAGAAGGCTTCACTTGGATTTCAAAGGTAAGAGTCTCTACTTGTGAATTTGGATTACTTCACTCTTTTTCTTCTTCCTTCTAGATTCTTGTGAGAAGATCATTCAAGGAGATCCGGTTCTCTGCCGACAATTGGAGAGTGTGAACAGCCGAAAGGTTCTCTGGCTACACTTGGAGAGTGTGAACAGCCGTAGGGTTCTCTGCCCACACTAGGAGAGTGTAAAAGGACGATGATTCTCTGCCAACACTGGAGATTGTGTAAAAGGACGACGGTTCTCTGCCAGCACTGGGGATTGTGTAAAAGGATGACGGTTCTCTGCCGCACCGGGTAGTGTTAAAAAGAGTGTGTTGTAAAGGCTTCTCCGCCTTGCTATGGGTGCTAAAGGAGAGTCACTATTGGTTTTAGTGCAATACTCAGAGGGTGCCTCTGAGGAGTGGATGTAGGTCTGGTTATAGACCGAACAACTATAAATCTGGTGTCATTTACTTTATTGTTTTTACGTTTTCGCACTTTAAATTTCAGTCTTAACAACTCTGTGGTTGAAAAATATTTTTCTATAAACTTTAAAAGAAATTTTTATTTCGGTTCAACTTAATCTTCAAAGAGGGTTTAAAATTTTTAAACTACCAATTCACCCCCCTCTTGGTAGCCTTGGGACATTCACTTAGGCTTAACAACCTAATTACTGGACTCAACATATCTCATCCGTTAAAGTCATGGATCTTCCGAATAGCTGAATTGGGCGTAATTTTTCAGGTCAATCTTCGGATAAAGATTACTCGGTTCTTTCTTATCTCAAAAAGATAATCTAGCTTTATTTTCTGATGAAGAAGTTCTTAAAGTTTCTCAAAAATGAGGTTTAACCCTATTCGGTTATTCATTAGGTAAGAGACCTTTCTTTGAAGCCTTGTGTAATGTTATGAATAAAGTGTGGAAATTAAAGGGTTCTTTAACTCTTTTATCTTTAAATGATGGTTTCTTTCTGATAAAATTTACTTGTCAAGAAAACTATGATCTTGTTTGGATGGGTGGTCCTTGGTTCTTTTTTTGTCGCCCGTTTATTGTTCAAAAATGGTCGCCTCTTTTTCATCCTAAACGGGGAGAGTTTTCTTCAATTCCTCTTTGGATTAGAAATATTTATCTTAATTGGTTTGTTGGACAGAAGAAGAAATTTCCAAAATAACTAGTTTAATAGGAATTCCTATTGCAGTTGATAAGCTCACTACGGAGCAATTACGTTTAACATTTGCTCGTGTCTGTGTTTTGGTCAATAAGGATTCTCCTTTGCCGGATGAGGTGAATGTTTCTATTGCTGGTTCTTAGTCTTAAATTTGTCTATGACTTGAAACCGACTCCTTGTTTGGGTTGTGGTTCAATTGTACATCCCTCTTCTTTATGCCCTTCTAATCCTTCTATTGTTTCCGAGATTATTGAGACAGTCTCTTCTGATAAAGGTAATGAGTTTGTTAAGCCTAGAGGCAGGAGTAGGAGCAAGATTTCTTGGAAAGTTGCTCCTACTATTAAGGGAATAATGACAGTTTGGTTTCAAAAGATAATTTTTTGGTTGATAATCTTCTTTCTTCTAATACTCTTGAGGATTCTATTATTCCTGATCATGTTAAGAAGGTTACAAATGTTTCTAATTCTTCTAAATGTTTGGCAGTTGATGTTCGTGTTTCTTCCAAGGATAGGTTTGATGTTTCTAATAACATTATGCCTAATTTAAATTGTCCTTCAGATGCTAAGCTTGTTGATTCTTTGCCTTTTGAAATTGAATTGGTGACGTCTAATTTGAAAGTTTCTGCTGAAATTCTTGTTCCTGATTTAGTGCATGTTATGCATTCTTCTGTATTACTTAATTAGAATAAATTTAGTATATTACAAGTTTCTGATGAGAATATTTTTTCTATTAATACATATACTTCTCAAACCTCTTCTTCTCATATGGATAATAATAAAGGCTTTATATAACTCTGATATGAATAATCATAATTCTGCTAAGCAGTCTATTGCTATAGGTAAGGTGTGTCGGGTTACAATGGCCAGGAAGGCAAACTCTTCTATCTATAAATAGTTATGTCTTTTTATAATATTGTTTCTTAGAATCTTAGGGGATTTAATAATCTTGATAAAGTTAATGCTTGAAATGATCTTGTTAAAGCTTATAATATTGAATTGATTTTCATTTTGGAGGCCAAAGATAACTTGTCTTTGGCTTCGGATCCTTGGTTTTGTGCTAGACATAAGGTTTTTGATTTTTAGGATAGTTGTAATAACTTTGGTTTTTTGGATCCAGGTAGAATATGGATTAAATGGAGTGCTTCTCATGTTTCTTTTACTCTTATTTTCTCTACTGATCAGTTAATTCATGGTTGTTTAAAGATGATTTCAGATTATAATATGTTTCTTACTACGATTTATGCTTCTAATGATCATATGGAAATGCTGTCGTTATGGAACTACAATCTTTCTCTCTCTATGAATATTTTTTGTCCTTTGATTTTACTTGGGGATTTCAATTGTTGTAGGTTTTCTAATGAAAACATTTGAGGTAATGCTCTTACTAATAATAAGCTTTGGGATTTTAATAATCTCATCTTTAATATTGGGCTTCATTATCTTGCATTGGTTGGTTATTTTTACACCTGGTTTAATCAAAGGAGTGATTCCCCCATTCATATCAAGCTTGATAGAATTTTAGTTAATAATCATTGGTTGGATTTTTTTCTGGCTTCTTACTATATTGTTGATTCTCCGAAGTGTTCTGATCATTTCCCTATTATTATTACTAATAAGAATTTGGTTGGTAAAACTCATCATTGTATTTTTAAGAACTACCAGTTCTAATCCTATTTTTTGGGATTTACTTATTGATGTTTTTTTAAACCTGTTGGTTGTAGTACTTTTTATGATCTTTATAATCATATTGTTAAACTAAAAGGTTTAATTAAGAGACACTCTTGGGTTTCTTCTAATTTTATTAAGAAAAATTTAGATGATTTGCATTCTTCTCAGAGTAGACTTTTACAAGATATTAAGAGTAATGCTTTGGACATTAAGTTAAATGTTGACTTAAAGGAGGTTAATGCTCTTTTAACTCATTATCGATCTTTATGGAATTCTTGGATTGTTCAGTGTTCTAAAGTGAGATGGTTGGCTCATGGTGATGATGATTTGGGGTTTCTTTTCTCCAAGTTTCATTGTAAGAATAATTATAATCTCATCAAAATCATTTCTTCACCTTCTGGTTTAATTTTGAATCCTAATGATATTGCTAATGCTTTTATTAATCATTTTAAGAATCTATTTAATTCTCCTAAACCTTCTTTAGCTTTTAATTATGATATTCTTAGAGGTATTATTCCTTCTTTTGCTATTTTTGGCCTTATTGCTCCTATTTCTATGAAGGAAATTAAAGATATTATTTTTTTCAGCTCCTGCTTCGAAGCCAGATGGTTACACTTTTGAATATTTTAAAAATGCTTGGGATATTGTTGGTCCTTCTTTTTGTAAAGTTATTTTGCATAATGTTTCTACTGGTTATATGAGTAAAAGAGCTAAAGCTATAGCTATAACGAGATTAAATCCCTTACCTCTTACGAAATTCTTGGAATCTAAAACCATAAAAAGATTCACATGAATTTTTTTCCCTTTTAATGTTCAACTTATTTAAGGTGTTTAGAAAATTTTATTTTATTTTCCCTGTTTTGTTCCCCTTCCACAGAATTCTTATTGGGTGTGGAGTGCATAAGTAGCTCTATGTATGCAACCCTGTAGCACAATGCCACATGGAGCCCACCTTGACCCACAATTCTAATAACCACGTGTTCTTTTTTATACCGCAGCCCGACGACCTGAATCATACGAAAAATTGAAAGATTGAAAGAAAAAAACACTTGCTGGCTCGATGATCCGTTCCGAAATAATTTTGTATATGTCATTTCAGTTTTTCAAAATGATCTGAAATGTCTCTTACAATTTTGCACATTCGAGCGCTTTGGTTTTCTGCATTACTCCACAATGAACACTTGTAGGAGATATTCATCTTCTACACGAAGCCACTTCATTTTCGGTCTTCATCTTCTACATGGCTAAGGTATGTTTTGTCATGATGGATAACCTATAGTCATATGTTTTTATCACGTTTATAATTTAGGGTTGGATTGGATAGTAGTTTTTGTAATGTGTAGTGGGTATTCGTAAGTAAAATCCCATTTTGCTTTGTAAGTCGTGTGGGTACCGCTGGGTACGCCGTCCGGGTACCCCGTCTGGGTACCACTGGGTACACCGTCTGGGTACTACTGGATACCCCATATGGGTACACTAAGTACTACCCCTTTAGTTCGTTTTAGAATGCATTGTAAGTTCCATTAGTTCTAGGATAAGTGGTTAGTTTTTTTTTCTATTGAGAGGAAACTGTTTTGTATGTATGTACTACTTTGTACCTCCTGAGAAGCACTGGGTACCATTCTGGGAAATGTTGTAAATATTAGGTACTGATCTATACCTCTCAGTACTGCTTGGTACCTCTCGGTACCGATCAGTACCACAAGGTACCCGACCTGGAATTCATTTTTTCTTGATCAAATACATCATATTATGCAGGGATATGTTCCGAAGATTAGCTTCTGTTATAGAGAGAAGTCTGTGATTATTTGGTCGAAATATTTGGCCAAAACTTTATGGATAGTTTGAAGCAAAATAATCTTCATCATTTTGTTTTGATGTCACGCTATGTACAAATTGTTCCCTTGGTTTTCAAGTTGCTGTCCTACTAGGATATTAAGAAGCAATGCTTTATCATTAAGGACCGAAAGTTACCATTTATTGCCGATGAAGTTTCCCGATGTAGTAAAAAAATTCATCATTTTCTTATTGTCAAATCTTTTCTTTCCTTTGCACAACTACCGAACACTAGCTGCTATCCTCAGTGTAGCTCGTAACAGAGAGAATTTTTTATCTTACAATTGGCTGAAATCAATTAGAGAATTCCTTATGGCTGACTTTGATGCAATTATGAAGAAGTTAAGGAAATAACAACCACTTGGATACTTTAATGATTTTGTACAGATTATAATTACGAGTACATTTAATTATTTATTTATATATGAATGATGTAGAATCTTTGAATTTCCTTTTTATGTTGTCATCCTTATATTTTGGTTACATATATGCTTTCTAGAGCACACAACAGTTTACAAAACCATTGGATTCAAAATCAAGACCACATTTTCTTTGATGGGGTTGTGATATTATTTATAATGAAGCAGAGGCCACTAGTTTATTTGAAAGACTTGAAGATGTAGATATAATAAATTCTTTTGATGGAATAACCAGTGAGGAGAGGGCATTATTAGAAAGACCTCCCCCACATACGTCTGTAGATCAAAGATCCACATCACCTGAAAGATTCCCCAACTTACAACTCACCTTGCGCAAACATTGCGTAGTTGTTTCTTCACCTTCAACATCACCTACTCCCTCCAAACCCCCAAGCCCATTCAGACCACCCAACCCACCAAGTACCCACAGCCCCCCAAGTCACCTAGGCAACATCAACCAACTTCCCCAACTAAACTACACCATGTTAGTATTGAAAAATTCCTCTATAAGATATTGGATCAAAATAAACTTCTTCAGAAAAGGTTAGTTAATTTGGAATCAACAACAACTCTGATATAGTGAAGAATGGCTGTAGTAGAACATCATATTTTCGAGCAGCAGGAGATGGATATGCATCCCTTTTAGAGAATCCTATATTCTCTCTTCCTCCAACATCATTAGTTAGGTATGTAAATACATCAATAGTTCTTATCCCAGCATCCGTCATTGATTTAAGAACTAATGATTTCTCATCACTAATATTCCTACATGATCTAAGTAAATGTTGATCTTCAGGCCTAGCTAATTCATGATTGTGGCTATCTATGCATTTTTCGACCTTTCATACTCCATCGAGGCCAACTGAAAATCTAATCATCGCGGGACACCCAGTCCTAGTATTGGATTTTCTATATTTTGATTTGGTGTTCAAGTAAATGCCATTCTTAAATCCAACTTTCTAACATACAAAATCTTTGAGCCTTACCTTTCTTTAAATTAGGCCAGTAACAGTGATGATCTTTGCGAACACTAAAACCAACATTGTGATCATAATGGTAGTACATGTCATATGCTTCTTTCTCACTTTTACAGACAACCTACGAACAAGAAAATCTATTTAAACACTTCAATTTTAACATGTGAAAAAGACAGACAAATTGATAACAACAATGGCATCGAGCGGTACCGAACGATACCTAGGGAGACCTAATTTTAAATGGAAACCAACCCAATCACCTGCTTTCATTCACATGGAAACATCTACTATCGGTATTTCTTTTTTTGGAAGTACTTTATCTATTCCTCCCCTTTAAACTCTGAATAAAATTTTCCTTTAAAACGTTCAAGAAATATTCTGGCATGTTTACTTCATAATTAAAAAAAAAAACATGCAAACAAACAAACTTCTTGCTTAAAGATTTTGCTTTGAAAAAATGAGTGTATGATTATATTTTTCTCAAAACCACTTCAGAAATATTGTTAAGCTCTCTTCATGGAAACCTGCAAAGCCTTTTCTTTATCATTATGATCATCTTTTTTTTAGATTTATTATAAATAAATGAATATTTTAATTCAATTATCTTATGAACGATTAAAGGCTTCTTTTTCTTGACAATACCCATATTAGAGAGCTTGCCTGTATATTTATAACTCAAATGACATCTATATATTTTATAGTAAGAGTTCAGGAAATTACTAAAAAGGATCATATACACTTTGGAATGTTTGCTTTATATTTTAGTTATCAAATTGTAGTCACCTCAAAATTCAAACATATCTTTTATTTGCAACAATAGTATACATATAGGCATATTCAACACTTAGATGATATGAAAATCTTCAACAGGGAAGTAAAAATACATTCATCATGTCTCTTAAATTATATTTAACATGATTGTTGACTGTTTGTGGTATTTTGGAAAACGGGTTTTGAAAAGTATTAGTTTCCTTGGGAGATTTTAAAATTAAGATTTAATTCTAATTCTATGGTCAAATCAACTCGTTAGAAGAATTATATCACCCCGAAAGATGAAGATAAAACCTCATAGCGGCGTTCAGACTTATAATTATGAAATTCATCTTAAATATCATGATCGGATTCTTAAAAAAAAAAATTCATATGATCCCGAGGGAACCTAATGAAATTTAACTAAATATCTGATTATGATATTTAAGAAATATGATTGTCGAGTTCACATCTAAAGTCTTATCAAAGAAAGATGGATCTCCCTGAAGGGAGATAACACAATTCAATGATAATCCTCCTAATGTAATAATGACAATCATTTTTTATCTTTTTCCCAAAGAAATCTAATGGGGTTTTTGAAAAAAATCAATTTTAAAATCAGGTGCGTGTGCGGTTCCAAATCTCCTACGAGCGCAAGCCCTCGTAGTTAATTATATCGTAGGTAGATAGAATCTCCTACGAAAACTCCCGATTAAAATGGTGGCAGAATTTTGTTAGATTTTCTAGGAGTGATGTCAAAAAGAGTGGAATTTTGGAAATTCAACAAGGAATGGTTCAAAATTGAACAGTTATTGACGGGGTTAAAGGAGGAGAGGTATGGGACACTTTGAGATTCCAGAACCATCCGGAAGTGTCCCAACTTAATCTAAGTGTTGGGCTTTATGTTTTAGGATTGAAATGAAACTTTAATTAGAGTTGAGCATTTTATTAGAAATTTGGGATTATATTCCTGAAATTTGGGGTCTTATAATAAAAGATCTGCCCTAGATCCTAAATCTATTTTGGACACTGGACCACAATCGTTCGATCCTAACTAATGCAGTGCAAGGTCTGGACTTACCCCGGCCTAGATTGGGGAGCCAGCTAATCACCTAATCGATTTAAAAGAGATGAATCCGGTCTTTTATGAAAGAGTGATAAGGACGTTGTATTTAAAGTTTTGGAGAGCCGGGGCCGACATCTAAAGATTATCCTATTTGGCCCCTTTGACTTATGTTGGGTGTAAAATGCTAAGGACTATGAAATTAAAATTTTGACTCTTTAGGTATGTTTCTAATGCAATGCGTGCTGGTTAACAACCTCAAATCAAGTATGCTTGAAATTTTAAAAACAGGCTTAGAAAATAATTTTTTAGAAGATTGGGCTTCCCTAGGTCTGGCACCTCATCCTCATAGGTCACACTATCCGGACTCTACCCGCAGGCGGAGAAGGGTCTAAAACAAGGAGAGTAATGCAGAAATATGCATGCGACCCCAGGGTCGATCCCTTGCTAATTCCTTAGATTCGTTATATTTCTATATTATTTAGACTCACTAAAATTTTAAACTTTAAAGTTATGAATATAAGAATTTTCACACCCTCACGAGCCTCACTTATCCAGGCGAAAATAAAAGCGGCACACAATTGCCAAAAAACTAAAAAAAATAAGCAGTCCTAAAGGCAATCAATTCATCACATCAGATATAAATTAATTAATCAATAAATGTCCATAGGCAAAGTTGTCTTGCTTATTACAAACTAGAATTTTGCAGAAAGTAATGTGGCCAGTCACCACTGACAACAACCTGGATTCTAATCCTAATAATGATGCAAGTCATTTTGAGTGGGATACTCTCAATCTTCAAATCTTCAATCTTGTCCTTCCTTGGGCTCCTTTTTCTGCAAGCTCCTTGGGTTCTTTGTTGTAGACTATCCAAATGGATAAGAGGGCACTTCCTTTAAGGGGAAGGCCACTCTTTCCTCTTTGGATAGGGAAGAAGTATGGTCCAAATTTGGATCTCCAAATAGAAAAGGAGTACTCCCCTAAGGAGCACCCTTTTCTCTTCGAATTCCAACCTTTGAACCCATGTATCCCAACTCAAAATCTAACTTTCACAACACTTAATAATTCCCCAAATTACATTTTTTTTAAAAATAAAATCTAGACTCACCTGCAGGGTTATCCTAAACAGTTAATAAATAAGAAGCAGTTATTCCTAAGCAGTTATATATATACAGAAAAGAAAGTAAATACACTGGCCACGCTCTTTTATTTGGGGGCTTTAGCAGCTGAAGCACCTGTGCAAGCATTTATAGCCATTGATATTTATTATTAACTTAGCCCCCCTTTTTGTTGCCCTGCATGAGCGTGACCACCTGCAAAAAATTGTGTGAACATCCAGATCGTACCTAACCTAAGAGTAATCTAGTCACCAAACACATCAATCCATCCACAGACTGCAGAAAAGTAAACAGACACAGTAAAGCAATTTCATCCACAACATGCAGTGAAAACTACGAAAAATTTGGCACACAGCAGTAAAGTAAACACCGGCCTAACCTAGATCTAGAGTTGGTTGTCCTAGCACATCATCTAAAGTGTGTGTAAAAGGTCGTGTGGCTGGGGTAGATCCTAAGTTTGGTGATTAGTTAGGAGTTATCTAAAAATTCTGTGTTTGTTAAGGCTTAAAAGGGGATTTAAATTAAGGTTTAAGTATTAATAGATTAAGTTTTTTTTAATTAAATATATTTTAAAATTTGATTGATTACCACCTTTGTTTCACACCAAGGCCGTGAAGTTTATTTCACCTTCCTTGGGGCTAAGCTAATAGCCTCGTAGGTCTGGGTTACCCAATAGTAATCAGGGTTGATTAAGTTACTTTAGATTTGTTAGAATTAAAGGAGTGGATTGATATTAAGGGGAGTTAGTTACTGATTTTAATGGGTTGGTTGAGTATTTTATTAACCTATTAAGAAAATTCTGAAGTTTGGGGGAGTTAATAGATTTTAGAGGATTATCCGGATATGTTAACTAAGGGGTCAAAATTTAACTATTAAAATTAGAGTTAATCTTAAAGGTTTCAGATTTTTAATAAATAATAGACCTAATTATGATTTGTTAGACAGGTGACACACTCAATTTGGAGTTTTCTATTAAAAGTTATGATTTTTAGAAGTTTTGACCCGGTTTTGACCTAGAGTTGACTAAAATGTTGACTTTTTGATTTTGACCAGATTTTGGGGGTTTGACATTTTTGGAAAATACTATATTTTAATTAGAATCATTAGCCACTGAGTTTGATTGATTTGGAATTTTCTACAATCAGTTATGAATTATTAAAGTTTTGAGAATTTTCATAAATTTTGGAAATTGCTTAATTAGTGGCCCTTTTATGGTTTTGCTTCAAATGAGTTCCCAACTTCTTGAAAACACCTCCAAAGGTCAGGAACGACCTAAGGAGGGATTCCCAAGTGTTTGGAAAATTTTAGGAATTTTTAATTGTTATTAATTAATTATATTAATTAAATATGGGTTTTCAATTAAAATTAAATTAATTACATAATTGCTGTCAAATTAAAGGGCTTTCAATTTTCATGAATTAAGGGCTTGCGTTTGGTCAGTTAGAGGGTTTACATGTATTTTTTGGATTTAAATTGGATTTATTACAATTTTTAGAAGTTTTAATGGCTTAATTAAGGCTTAAACTTAATTACGTTGGTTAAGGGACTTAATAATTTTAAAAACCAGTGAAAAATTTCCTATTGGCTGGACATGTCACTAAATTCAAGTGTTTGGAGTTTCAACTCAAGGGGAAGTGAATCCTAATTATTGGAATTCTTCTAAGTTTTCTACACATAAGTCCTTAATTATTGTCCTTAATTATGTCACTAATTTTAATAGGTTCAAATCGAAGTTTTAACTGACCCTTTTGACAACATGTATTCATCATAAATAAGCACAATCAATTCCTAAATCTAGGAGAGCCTAGGCTAGGTGGTGTGTGTACCTTAAGCATGTAAAGTCTAAACATAAGTAAATTACATAAAGAATTAACCAATGAACACTTACAAAAGTAATTGCCCATTGATTAATTATCATTCCCCACTAATTTTATTCAAATAGACTCAATCCATGCTTAAAATTTCAATAGATCTCTTAAATGTTTAAAAGACGTGTAATTTTAAAATAGATTTCAAGATGAAAATACATACATATATATATATATATATATATATATATATATATATATATATATATATATATATATATATATATATATATATATATATATATATATATATATATATATATATATATATATATATATATATATATATATATATATATATATATATATATATATATATATATATATATATATATATATATATATATATATATATATATATATATATATATATTAATGAGAGATCTTTTGGATTTTTTTTAGGTTATTTGAAAATAAAATTCAAGTTTCAAAATATATAATATAATATTCAATTAAAAGATCCAACTAATTAATGAAAAAGGATTAATTTTTTTTAAGACTTAAAAATGATTTTAAATTATAATTCTTGGTTTTCTGGAATTTTTTAGATATTATTTGTATTTTTATCAATTAATTTGAATTTGTTTGAAATTTTTAAAGTTTAAGGTTAATTAAATATATTTATATTAATTTAAAACTAATTAGTAATTAAAATAATTATTAAATCAAGTTAAATCAAGTCTTAAATATTTTCTAAAATTTTAAATTACTTACAATAATTTGGATTTTAATTTTCAACATTATTTAAATATAATTTAAAATCCAATATTAGTTAATATTTAAATATTTAATCCATATATATATATATATATATATATATATATATATATATATATATATATATATATATATATATATATATATATATATATATATATCATAAAGAATTTTAAAATATAAATTATATCTTAAATTAATTCAAATTAGAACTAAAATATATATAGTTAATAGATTAAATAATGATTAATTAATGTAGTGCTTAAATAATATAAATTAACTTAAACATACTAAATGGTTTAAATTAAAGTTTAATTTCAAAGTATGTAAAAATATATTTTGTATTTTTATTTTTATTATTATTTTTTAAAATTTTGATTAGTTGAGTATAATATATATATACTTATATATTTGTATTATATATTTAAATCATTAAAATAATTTAAATTTTAAATTAAAGATTTTAAATATTCAGAAATTTAAAAAAAAATTATGATTAAATTTCAATTCAAATTTTGAATTAAAATATGATTTTTCATTTTTTCATTTTTTTAAAAAAATGATTTTTTTTTTTAATTTTAAAACATTTTACAAAATTCGGCGACGGGAATGCCATGTGGCGGCTTTCTATCGGCGGGATCAAACCATGGTGGCGGTCATCCAAGTCTCTGCCGCTTACCGCACGACAAGGTTTACTTAACCACATCAGCGATGAACGGTGCCCGTTCGATCATCCTGGCTCCATCCGACGGTGGGGATCACATCCCTCCGTTTGATCTCGATTAAGAGGAATCAGACGGCTGGATTGAAATCCCGTGGATCTGATTTAACGGTGCAGATCGCCTCGGACGAGAAAATAAATGCCAGATCGTGTGGCTGATTGATCAAAGCCGCGGAGAGGCTTGATCGGGACCATTGATTGCACGATCAATGGTCTAGAAAGCGCTCAGCGCATGCACGTTACGCATCAAAGCCTAAATGAAATAAATGGTTCATTCTTTTGATACACTCAATAAAATTAAATAAAATTTTAAACATGGATTAAGATATTGAACAAAAATATTGGGGAAACAGTATCATAGTCTAATATGCACTAAATCGAAAGCTATTTAAATTAGGTGTCTTAAACTAGGGTTAGAGTTTTAAATTGCTTTAATGGACGGATTGAACCGCTTAATGGATGGTTGAGCTTGTAGTCTGTCCACGATTAAGTTCCCGGTTGAATCCAAGCTCTGACACGCCACGAATCGCCTGGAATAAGCCTTGTATGGTTTGTACTTTAAATTGCCGGAAGATCGTCGGAGAAGGCTTTGACCGCCGAAGTTTGGGTGGGGATGTAAGTGGAGGACTCAAGAGAACTCAGAGGAAACGAGAGTTCAGCTGGAGGAGGTTTTAGATGGTGAGAGAATGCTAGGGTTCGAATCATCCTTTTTTAGATGTTTTTTTCTCTATTCAAACGTCTCCAGGTGATTTGAACGGCTGTGATCGACTTACAAGCCCTCCAGATAATTGCCACATGTCCCTGGAAAAATTGGAAGGCTGCCCTAAAGGCTGGACACGCCTTGCTCCCATTGGGTGGACTTGGGATGAGTGGGAGGAGACATTTCCTAAATTGCCTAAACCAACCACTTAGAGCAGCTTAAACTGGGGTTAATCAGAGAAATAAAGTCAAAGGGGGGGGGGGGGGCTTGGGCATGTGATATGGGAACAAAAAGAGATTTAGTAGGGCTTTGACCATGAAAAGGGATTTTAAAATGGTTTTGACTCTCTTGACCAGTCAACTGGCCAATGGCTACTGATGTGGCAAAGGAGAGATCAAGGTTACAGGTTGGAGGAAGTCCAAGCTTAAGCCCATATTCTCTTGAGGTCAAATAAGAGGTTTGACCAATTCAAAGAAGGGGTTTAAGGCTTTGTTGACTTGGTTTGACCAGTCAACAATGTTAAAGCTGGTGTTGTGGCATTTGGGGAGGTAAGGGGTCATTTGGAATAGTTTGGTCAAGGGTCAAAAGTAAAAAGTCAAGGGTAGGGAAAATAGGAACCAATGCCATCAAGAATTGACCAAGGATTGAGGGTTAACTTGGTCAACTCAAGTTGGGTTGAACTCAAAATATGTTTAGAAACATTCAAGACATTGAATGGAATGATTTCAAGGGTTTGAGGATATCGACATAGTTAAATGGGTTGAACTGGTTCATTTGAAATCTTAAGGGTTCATTGGGTCAAACCATGTTGATTGGGTCAACCAGGTTGACCCAATGGGTGAGTCCAGGCTAGACAAATTTGAAAAGATATTTGGAGACCATTGGAGGTGGTCCCCAGGTCTGGGAGGTTAATTTGATCAAAATCCCTATTTGAACCCTTAAGTGCCTGTTTGGTCAACCTGGGTTGACTTGGTCAACTAGGTTGACCCAGGGTCTGGGTTTGGTCTCAACAGATTTGAAATGACATTTCAAGACCAATGGAAGTGGTTTCATGGCCTAGAGAGGTCATTTGGGTCAAAACACCTATTCGGACCCTTAAAGAGCCTTTTAGGTCAACTATGTTGACTTGGTCAACCAGATTGACCCAGGTTCTGGGAATGGGTCAGACAGGTTTGATTTGATATTCGAAACTTGCTGAAGGAATTTGTTTTCAATTTGGAGGTCATTTGGTTTGAAATCCCTATTTGAGCCCTCCCATAGGGGTATTCTGATCCTTTTTGGGCTCATGGTCACTAGGGGCTAAAATGAGTCCAGAAAAATGTAGTTTATTCATCAACATATGAGGATTAATGGTCTGTAATTGATTAGAGGCTTTGGTGAAGGCTCTAGGGTCAGAATCTTCAAGGTGGCAGGTCCAGTGGCATAGGTTGTAAATATCTAAAGTTTTACAGCCTTTGGATTTTGATTTAGATTCTGGGGTTAGCAACCTCAAAATGGGCCCAAATTTGAAGGGTAGCCTTTAGAGACATGTCCCATCAGTATGCAACTGACAGACCCTGAATCAGAGGTCATTTGACTGGGTTTCAAAGTATTTGAAAAATCAAGGAAAAAGGCCTTCAGGACCAAGCCTTTGAACCTTGGATTTCAGTCTGGATTTTTGGATTTGAAATGGATTTTGAGTTTGAATGACTGGATTTGAATTATCCATATCATTTATGATCATTTGGCATGATCATGAGTGGTAGGATAGGGTTGAAGTTTGACAGATGCAGGATTAGAGTTTTAACTGAAGTTTGGGTTTTGAACTGGACTGAAGTCTGGTTTTGATTGAGACTCAAATTGAGTTGAGATATGGAATGGATTGAGGTCAGGATTCTTTTAATGTTTGAATTGATTGAAGCTTGGATTGGTTTAAGACTTGAATTGATCAGAGGGATGGATTGGTCCTAGGATCTAGAGGGACTTTAAGATCTAGAATCTAGAAGGATCCTAGGATTTGGAAACTAAAATGGTTCTAGGATTTAGAATCTAGAGTATGGAGGAATCCTAAGCTCTAGAGTAGATCCTAGGGTTTGGAGTCTGGAAGATTCCTAAGGTAGAATCTAGAGTATGGTTCTAGGATTTAGAATCTAGAGTATGGAGGAATCCTAAGCTCTAGAGTAGATCCTAGGGTTTGGAGTCTGGAAGATTCCTAAGGTAGAATAGATCTTAGGGTCTAGATTAATCTGGAGTCTGGAAGGGTCTCAGTGACCTCATACAAAAATGAGGTCAACATTGACTAAGAGTATTATAGTATTAACTTTACATGCATTAGTGACTACATGAAATAAAATATAAATTTTAGTATGAATAATTTGGAGATTATGAAAGAAGTATTTGGACATTGACATTTGTCTATTCACATCTTCCTTCCCTTTTCTTCCCCACCATTCTTCTCTTTTTATAACCACGAGTATCTTACAAACATAAATCTAAAGTCTAGCGAGTGATCAAGCAAAGTCAACAAAGAAACCTGAAGAAAGGTAAATTCTTTGAAGGTTTAGATAAGTTGACTGACATATGAATCAGCATTTCATCTATACTTCTTTTAGAATAATTTCCTTTTAAAGTTGAAATTGCATTCATTTCTATCCAATAATTTCTTCTCACCACTATTTTACTTTCTTTATTTGCAAAACTGCGAGGAATGGTGCTGATCAAATGAACAAAAGGAAAGGGAATAAAGTTGTCAGTAACCTCTGTTCCAACCAAGTGGAGATGTTATGACCGAATATCATCTAACATTGGCTCTAGTGCATGTGAGTATTCTAAAAACATGCTTGGATAGCCATAAGGCTGATAACCCTTTGTGTGTTTTATGCTCATCCAACCTAAGGGCCCTGTAGAAACCATTTTTTTTTTTTTCATCATTCATTTTATAATTCAATTTTTAATTTAAAAGTTACTTTTAATCTTTTATTTAGATCTTATTCTATAATTTATAATCTGAGCCCAATTGATTGCATGTTTGGTGATCATGCTTACAATTAGAAACCCTAGAATTTGATTTTAATTGCCTGTAGTTTATTCTCCTATTAGACTAGTAGGGTTTCAAAATATTTAGGGCCTACTAAATTTCAATATAATGATTCCAATAACCCCTAATATATGCTTCGGGTGAGATTCCCTTAGTTGATGTTGATCTCTCTAAGAAGTGTTTATCCTAGCAGATGGGAGTGTTAGTTTCTCCTCTAGTTGATGTTGATTTTGGCATTGCATCCCCCTTAGTTGGAAATGAATCGTTAACCCCTAACATGGCAGGGCAATGGCTGTGTTGAGTATTCTTTTTATGTAAATCATGGTACTATGGCTGTTTACCCTTCTTCAAATGACCATAATGTGGCTCAAGGTGCTTTTTTGGTGGATCAAGTGGTTAATAGTGTTCAAGATGTTGATGGTGTTCTTTCGCCTTTGCTTAATTTGGCTAAGGTTCATACTGAGGTGGAGGTTTGTGAGGTGGAAGCTATTAAGTTGGGCATACCCATTGTTCCTTTGGGCTATGAGTCTCTGGTTGAGGTCCTTTGTTTGGTGCTGGGTTGTGGTTGTGGGTTCCCTCTCTTGCTCTTTATTTTTAATTGTCCTTTCATGTATTTATTCCTTTTTGTCTCAGGCATTTTGGCTCTTCTTGGTGGATACCATTCGTAAAACTTTTTTTTTGCATGTGGGATCTTTTGCCTGTAGTTTTGGCACGATGTTGGTGTTGTTGTTGCTATTGTTACTACTAATGGAGCATTTTGGTGGATCAGATGCTCGATGCTCTTGGGCTCATATTGTTGCTTTTTCTTTAGATTATGTTTTGGTTTACTTTGTGTAATTAGTTGGTTCTCATGGACCTTAAGTTTTCCTTCAATTGATGAATTTATAGAGGGCTCGGAAACCTTTAAGTACTTGTAGCCCTTATTTGGTATTAACACGTAGGCCCCTTCTGTGGGGTTTCTCCAAAAAAAAAAAAAAAAGAAAGACAACTAAAGAAAATATATTATAAAGATTGATAAAAATTTATAATAATCTAAATGTATAAATATGAGGTTAAATTGAAAGAGGTAAAATCATAAATTAAAATTAATTAAAATAAATAAATAAATAATTCAATAAATCATTATAAAATTCAATAAATCATTGTAATCCCAATAAATCATTAAGATTTCAATAAATCATTAAAAATTCAATAAATCAACAACAATTTAATAAATAATCAAATTAAATAAAAAAAGTAAATTTTTTTTAATAAATTGTTAAATAAATACATAAGGATTTAAAAAAAAGATTAATTTAAACACCCTAAATAATTAATTATTAACCAACTTTAAAAATAAATTTCTTATAAAAAATGAACTTAAAATATATTAAAGCACCTAAAACAAGAATTTGAATATTAAATTTTCCTTGACCTCTCAACAAACTAAATCCAATCAATTAGAAAACACTAATTAATGGTAAGCCTAAGATATCCCTAAACCACATCGTCTGCTACACACATATAAATTTTTTTGCACCACTGACTCCAGCTTTAGGTTAGGATGTTGTCTAAGCTACTGTGTGATAAGTTTTTTTCATGATTTTCATTGTATACTTTTTGTAAAATTGATTAATCGATATATTTATTTATTTCTATAATCTATGAATTGATGTGATAGGGGATAAATTACCCCTAGGTTAAAAATGATCTGGATCCTCACAAGATTTTCTGCAGTTGGCCATGCTCATGCATGGCTAAATCCAATGGGGAAATTATATTTTTAAATTGACATATTTTCTTCATGCGCAAAATGTTATGCCCCCTTAAAACTAAAAGAGTATGGTCAAGAGTGATTGTAAATGTACTTTATATAATTTGGCATATATAACTACTTTGGATGATTTTATATATAATTGCTTAGGATAACCTTGCAGGTGGTCTATATTTTTCTTTTATTTTTTAGATGTAATGTAAATATAATTTGAATAGAGTTGTAATGTGAATGTGTAACTTTGAGGTGGGATATCACATCCAACTTAGAACCCAAAGAGGAGAAAACATCCCTTACGGGAATGTTTCCTTCTATTTGGAGATCAAAGTTAGGATGACTTTAATACCCAAAGGGAAAAGAAAATACCCTTTCGGGCTCAAGTTTATTTCCATTTGGATATCCAGACCTTATGAATTCAAGGAGCTCTTAGAAGGAAAGAAGACAAAGAAAAGAAGACGAAGAAGTAAAGATAAAGAGATATATCATTTCAAAATCACTTGCCTATTAGGATTAGAATCCGAGTTATTATCAGTGGTACCCAACCACTTTTAATTTCTATAGACCATGGATTATAAATAAAGTGGCACTTGCCATATAAAAATATAATTTATTTAATTGGTTAAATTGATGGATTATTTATATTTTTTGTGTAATAGAAATTATTTACTTTATCTAGGTTCATTTCTTACATGTCGTGTTTTATTTTAGCCTAGATACAATCAAAGGTTTATGAGGGTACAAATAAAATCTTTTCAACTAAAAATTTAAATAAAATATTTAAGCTCACATAGAAACTCTAATGATCTAAGAAGTAATCTCGGGATCATTAATAATCAGGAAATACACATATTATTACTTTATCTTCCTTGTCAGGCAGCTCCCCGCTTATGGGTTCTAGCATACCACCTGACCTATTATGGTGTAGTTCTATTAAGGGAATGTTTTACAATCTCTAGGGAAAAATATATATTTTATGCATGATTTTAAAACTAATTTATAATCATTTATGCATTCAAGCTAATTAACATCTATTACATTAGATACAAATTAAAAGAGTCTAAAGTTTTAATTATATTTTACTTTAAAAAAGCATTTAACCTATATAAGTTGAGAGGCCAGTTAGGATTTATTATAGATGTTGACCTCAAATTTCTCAAAACATAAATAATGTCCCTATCCATCTTTCATAAAGAGATTAGATACATGGTTTTAAAGTGTCTAGGTTGTTAGCTAGCTCCCTAATCCAGGCCAGGATAAGTCCAAATTTGCGCTTCATTAGACAGGTTCATGTCATTACTTTATATTACCCAATTTAAATATAGGTTAAGAGGTAGATTTAAATCTTAAGTCCCCACCCATCAGTAATGTAATCCCAAATTTCTAATAAAATGTATACTCAAACATAAATATTCTCTTTTAAAATGTAAAGCCAAATATATGATAGACTGAGATTTCTTTTGAGTATCTCAAAATCTAGCACCTCATACTTTTTCTCCTTTGACTCGTTAATAACTGTTCAACATTGAGCTTTCTCCTTAAAAAGTTTCCTGCTTCTTTCGTTGTCTTTTACATTGTAATCAAAGGGTATGAAATCACTTCTTTAATTGAAAATTTTCTTAGGAGCACCCCTCCTATGAAGTAATTAACTATAAGAGCTTGCCCCTATAAAGATTTGAGGACTCCATATTAAAATAAACTTTATTTTATTTCCATAAAACAAGGGAATGATCTCTGGGAATGTAGATTTTCTTTTCAAAATCATTTCTAACTTTTAATATACTTGTAGAACGTTATTATTTTCTTCCCAAATGATATAACTATTTCCTTATTATATTTGATCTTAGAGATTAGGAATTTTATAAAACTCATTCTTATTTTTTGATGTCATGAAGAATATCGAATTCTTTTTATGATGATGTAGTATATTTCTTGTTGCATCTAATCAAAAGAGTGATTAAATTGTAAAAAACTCTAGTTCAATTCTTGAACACATTCTATAGAATTTCATAACCATCTTTTGATATTATATGTCATTCTTTGAGTTGTGTTTAATTTTAGAAATATCATTTTTCAAAATCTTATTTTGATATTTAATCCATTGTAGAATATTGTGTCTGTCACCTTCGATTTTACTTTATTTTCAATGCAATATTCAATTATAAAATAGGAGAAGTTTGAATCTACGTGGAGTTAATTTAATTTTCCTCAACAATATATATTTGGATTTTAAATTATTCCAATTTTAGAGGTTAAAGTTATTGGTTTAGTTTTAATGAACTTATAGATTGATAAGTCCCAAATTACAGGGAGTTATCAATTTATAAATCCTAAGGTTTCCAAAATGAACACCTATCCTCTATGTAGGACAGGTGGCCATATATGAGAGCCCCTAAAATTTTATTATAGATAGAGAAAGGGACCTTGTAATGCAATGCCCTCCTTAAAGGAATCAAGCAGAACACAAAGGAGATCTTTTTGTTATTTAAAAGCATTAAAGGTCTTGGAATTTAATGCCCAAATACCTTCCAAAAGGAATCAAGCATTGAACATAAAGACTTGAATTCATTTAATTCAAATTAATCATCAAACTTATTTGGTTAAAATAAATTTAAATCAATCAAATTAACAAATTAATTTTTTAATTGAATTAGAATTTAATTTAAATTTTTATGGCTTTTATTGTAATATTCAAAAGTTTTAACTAATTGTTAAATTTTTAATTGATTTTTAATTAATTAATAATGAATTAAAATAAATTTTTTTAATAATTTCATTTAAATTTGAATTAGTAATCTTTGAATTTTATTTAATTTTATTGAATTTTAAAGAATTTTGGAATTTTATTTATTATATTTAATTAAATCGAAATGAAATTATTTAATTGATGAATTAGGAACTAGATTTGTAATTGAAAAATTATTTAAATTAAGATTATAATTTTTTGATTTTTTTTTATTTAAACTTTATTTTATAATTTTGAGTTTTATTTGAGTTTTTAATGAATTTATTTAATGGATGCATTATTGAGGGTAATTACATATTAATTAAGACTTAATGAGATTTTAAGTTTGAATGTTAATTTCATTGGTTATATGTTTGTTTTAGAATTTATTGGAGTTATTTTTGATTTTTTTTTTTAAAATATTTTATTTTTTAATTGGAACTAAACCCTTAAGGAATGGTTAATTGAATTTAATAGTTGTTTGAAGGTCAATTAATGCCCAATCAAAATGTATTAGATTAGGGGGTACATGAAACTATGTTTTTTTATGTTTGAGGTATCATCCAAAATGGATGTATATCTGAATCCTAAAATTAAATAAATTAATCAAGACATGTCCTTTATTTTTGGCCCTAAGTGTCAATATTATGGTATATGATTTAAATCATGCATATGACCCTTTGAATAAACATATTGCAATCACACCATAACAATGAATAAACAAGACAAAGTGACCCACGATTAAGAGGGATAGAAAAATCATGATAGACCCTGTGTTTTCAAATGAATGATCTAAATCTTGCCGGATGTAGATCTTACCATCTTGTGATTTTGACCATTTAAAAAATGTAGATACAATGCCATCATAGTCGTTGATCTAAAATACACGGATCCAACAGTTGTGGTCTTGTCTTCCTCCCTCCGCCAACCCATAAACCCTAGAACTATTTTTTGATCATATATACCCAAAACAAGTTAAATGGTTTCAAAGTTTAAATATAGGTATAGAAGGATGTTGTAAAGAGTTGAGAGGTGTTTTCTAGGCTTTTGAAGAAATTGTTTGGAATTTAACTAAGAACCTTGATAAACACTTAGGGTTTAGTTATTACCTTCACACAAACTATCCCAGGAAGAGGGAAAGGTTGAATTTTCTTCGTTTAAAACTTCTCCACAACTTTAACGAAGGATCAAAGCTTTAAAGATGATTGTATGATGAACTCGATATCTTGGGACGGATGGTGGATTTGGCCTTCCGTTAGATGGTTACTTTTATCTTCCATCAAGCTTGCCATAGGTAACTCCTAAATACTGAGAAATTAATGGAAGGTGGAGAAGAAACCCTTATGGAGCAGAACAAAATGACAGGAGCTTCGAGGAGTTAATGGAATGGAAAATTTCTTTGAATGAAGAAGTTTTGTCCCTTTACCCTATTCTAGATGGATGAGTTACTATAGATAATCCAAATGCTTCAGATGAAGGCCTAGGATGGTGTTGACCTCATTATTCGAGGTCAATTTCCCAGAATTCATCTCTATCACCTAAGTCTTCATAGCCTAGTGTAGACGTCCCCCCATAGAATTTCCCTTAGGTGGATACTTAATGACGTAGCAATGACTCAAGCACCTAATTCGACCTAATTCATATTATCTCAAATCAATCAAATTTAAATTGACATCAATAGAAGTAGGCCGATCGACGTTGCTTTAATTTGAATCGAGTTAGACTTGCCCAAATTGATTTGCCCCAACTCAATTGAAATCAAAATTATCATTAGTGGAATAAAATTAATCATTTAAAAAAATTGACATAAAATAACTATTTTAAAAACATCAATTTTATTTCAAATTTATATTGACATGACTCTAAAACTTTCATATTAGAATTAACCCTCAAATTCCTCTTCAAAATATGAATCAATTTTAGCCGTGGATTTGAAATAAGAGAGGGATTGATTTAGTATCAGAACCCCACTATCGTGAAATTGAAACCCCCAACGGCTCCTCTCTCTAATTCGTAAAAAACGAAACTGCCCAGCCTGAGCGATCTTCTGGCTCTCGGCAGTTCCGAAATCCCCAAGGAAGAACGAGTCTCCGTCTCTTCTCGGCTTGGCACGACACCGAGGAGGCGAAGATCGCCCTCCCTCTCTCCCATCGGTTTCGCCCCTAGGAAGCAAGCCCGACGCCTCTTGTTCGCAGGAGGCCTGCTCGCTCTCTCTCTGATTTCCTCTCTTCTGGTCGCCCCTCCATCACGTCGCCTCTCCATTCGCATGGACCGAAAGCCCCCAGGTCCGAACGAACTCCCCTATCAGTTTGCAAGAGCCATTCGCCTCCGTCTATCCCGTCGCCTCTTGTTCGACTTACCCTACCCGATTCTTGCCCTAAGTCGCCATATCTGCTCTAATCGACACCAATAATCTTCTCAAACTTTGGGTAAATCTCTTCTACATCCTCGTCCATTTTCTTCTTCCTCTTCTTTGTTGTTTAGAGAAGTGATTTGCTATGTGATGTGGTGAGAAATGTGGTTGCCTAAAAAAAATGGTAATGGAAATTGCTAGTGTTTATAAAGGAAATCATAGAGTTTGTTTTCTTGTTATGAATATGGAGAAGCCATACTTCCTATTTGATATAAACTTGTTGCAATATATATATATGTGGGCTGTTATGGATTCTTTGCTCTATGGAGCTTGACGTTGGTAGACTCTCTTTATGATGGCTAAGTTTTCTCACTTCTTAGCCTACATTTTCATATACCCGATGAGTTGAGGAAAATCTATCTTAACGTTTGGAGAGATGTTTGTTCTCAGTTTTTTTTTTGTTGATTTTACCGTTAAAATCATCTAGTGGTTTCTTTCTACAACATGCTTCATGATTCAATTTTGAGATTTCATGGTTCAAATACAAGTTTGTATGCACCTAAGGGAAATTGAATCATGAAGCGTATGTTTCGAAAGATGATCGTGCGACCTTTGGAAGGTGAAAGTGTATGTCTTTGAAATTAACATGTGCATGCTTTGGAATGTAATATGTCTAAGTGTGGAAAGTGAAGTGATTTGTATTTGTGTGTAAAAGTGGAACTTGTACGAGTTTTGGAAAGTTGGAAATTATCTATGTAAAAGGTATCTTGTGGAAAATGGATGATAGATTTTAAAAGTGACTTGTGTGTGTATAAGTTGGAAAGTAAAGCGGTTGCCTTTTGGGAAATTTTAAAGTGCTTTGGAAAGCATATATGTTGAAAATGAAGTGTTTTGAAAAGGTAATGTATATATCTTTTGGAAAAATTTGAGAATGTGTATGTTTATATTGAAAGTTGAAATGTGTAAAGGTAAACTTTGTATGTTTTGGAGAGGTAAAATTTTGTATAAGAGAAGTAAAATGTATGATTGTTGAAAGTTGTAGTATGTTGAGAGATGAAAGGTGTGGATGTGGAAAAATGAGTTTGTTGGGTGTCTAGTGGAAATACAGAAGTTTTAAAGAAAGCAAAGTTCTCTTTCCCTCTCTACCTCTCTTTTCCCCTTCTACTTCTCCTTTCTTGTTGCCTCGGTGTGAATGTTGGAAAGATATAAAGTATACTTCCAAAAGTAAAGGTTCCAAAAGGCAAGCAACAAATCTGGTGTTCAAGCCCGAAGAAAGGTACATTTTTATTTTTAGCAAGTTTTGATTATTTCATTATTAATTATTAAATGTGGTTCTACTCCCTTCTTTACTTTCTTTATTTGTATGAACTGCGAGGAATTGTACCGGTCGAGTGGACAAAAGGACAAGGGACTAAAGGCGTCAGTCGCCTCTATCCAACAGGGTAGAGGTGTTATGGGCAGAACCACTGGGTCGTAGCCCCCGGTGTCTGTAAGAATTCTAAAACTTAGATAAACCTTAATGCTCCGAACCAATGAGGTGATTGTGTGAATTTCTAACCTTAAGGTCTTGTAAAAACCTTAGTTTTGTTTATTATGCATTTTAAATTTAATATTATTTATAAGTTAATTTTGTTGTGTTTTCTTTTTTTTTTTTTAATTTTATTTTATTTAGAACCTTAAACCTATGTACATGTGTGTATATGATCAAAGGGTTAGTGATAATAAACTTTTTTATCCTACATAACATTAGTGACACTAAAGGACAAAAATTAAGGACTGAGTCTTAGAAAACTTAGACTTAGGATGCATGCACCCTTTAGGGTAGAAAAATAAAACATAGAAACTTAGTGACATATCCTTTTAGGATTAGTAAATATATAAATTAAATGCAAACAATCCTAAATAATTGTTAAACTTAAATAATAAATCAATCTATAAGAAATGTAAAACTTCAATCAATATTATAACATACAATAACACTAACATAAAAGATAAATATTAAATATTAAATTACTAAGAATTATAAATGATTAAATAAGAACTAAAACTAATAAAATTTTATAACAAACTAAATATAATAATAATAATAATAATTTAATAAATCATTAAAAACTAAATAAATTATTTTAAAATGAATAAATTATCTAAAATCTAATAAATCATAAATAAAATAATAAATAGTTAAACTGCATAATATATATATATATATATATATATATATATATATATATATATATATATATATATATTACACTAAAGAACCAATTTTATTAATCAATTTTAACAATTAAATTTTAATTTAAAATAAACTCTAAAAATATTAAATGTATTAAAACTTAGACTTGAACATAAAATCTCCTTTGACCTTTCAACAAACTAAAATAAATCGACTAGAAAATTTCAATCAATAATCGACATAGAACATATCCAAACCACACAACCTATTACACACACTTAGATTTGTTTTAGGTTAGGCTGGTATTTATTTTCTTATTACTGTGTGACGGGCTTTCTCGATTTTCACTACATGCCGGTTATAAATTGTTGGTGTGTTGGTTTATTTTTTTTTACTGTACTCTGTGATATGATTTGATTGACGATTAGATTACCCATAGGTTATGAGCAATCTAGTTGTTAACAAGAATTCCTGCAGGTAGCCACACTCATGCAGGGCAGTAAGAAGGCGAGGTGGGGGGGGGGGATAATTAATTAATAATTATATAAATGCTACAGGTGCTTCAGCTACTTAGCCCTCAATTAAAAAAGAGTGTGGCCAAGTGTGACTTATTGATTTAATTTAAATGCAAATATATAACTGTTTGAGATGATTTTTATTATAAACTACTTAGGATAACCCTGCAGGTGGTCTAGATTTTTTTTATATGAAATGTAATGTAAATGTAAATGTAAATGTGTTTGAAAATATTGTAAATGTGAAAGTGATCTTGAAAGTGGGATTTCACATCCAATTTGGAATACAAAGAAATGAGAATATCCCTTAAAAGATTATTCTCTTTTATTTGGAAAGCCAAATTATGATGATTTTAGTATCCAAATAGAAAAGAAAATACCCCTTTTTGAGATAATTTTTTTTTCATTTAGATATCCAGGCCCGACGAATCTAAGGAGTTCGTAGAAGAAGAAAGGACAAAATGAAGAGATAAAAGAGAGAAGACGAAGAGATGAAGATACAAGAAAGAGTATATCCCAGTTCAAAATCACTTGCGTCATTCTTAGGATTAGAATTCGGGTTTGTTGTCAGTGGTGCTTGACCACTTTACTTTTCTGCAAATTCTGGGTGTAATTATATGGACATTGAATATTATTTTTTGGATTATTTAATTTGATTGTTTATATTGTGTGTAGTAGCTTTTTTTGGGCCCTTGCATGCCGTGTTTTATTTTAGCCTAGATATGATCGGAGTATTTTTTTTGTAAGAGTACGTATAAAATTCTTCTACGTGAAATACTAATAAAATTTTTAGGCTCACATAGTAACTCTAACGATCTAACAAGTAAGCTCGAGACCGAGAGTCAGCATAAGCATATTATTACTTTCTCTTCCTGGTTAGGCATCTCCCACCTGCGGGTTCTGGTAGACCACTTGGCCTATGAGGGTGCAGTTCTGTCAAGGGGATGCTGTGCAATCTCTAAGAAAAAAACTTATTTTCGAAGCTTAATTTTAAAACTGCTTCATATTCCTTTTATGCATTCGAGTCAATTAACATGTCTTGCATTAGATACAAATTAAAAAAATCTAAAATATTAATTGCATTTTATTTCTAGGCATTTTCACCCTATATAAGTTGAGGGGCCAATTAGGATCTGTTTTAGATGTCGGCCCCCAATTCCTTAAAACTTAAGCAACTTCCCTACCCATCTTTCATGAAAGACTGGACACATAGTTTTAAAGCGCCTAGGTGGTTAGCTGGTTCCTCAATCAAGGCTGGGGTAAGTCCAAATTTGAACTTCATTAGTTAGGTTCGGGTCACTACTTCGTAGTACCTAAATTAGATTTAGGTTCTGAAGCAGATTCATTTTAAAATCTTAAGTCCTCGCGCTCCGGGAATATAATACCAATTTTCTAATAAAATGTCAATTTAAACATAAAATTTCTCTCTTAAAATGTAAAGCCTAACATAGGATAGATTGAGGTTGCCTCTGAGCTTCTCAGAATCTGACACCTCTTACTTTTCCTCATTTGACTCGCTAATAAATGTTCAACATTAAGCTTTCTCCTTGAAAAATCTTTACTTCTATTTCTTTGTCTTTTACCTTGTAGTCAAAAGTGTATGTAATCACTGTTTTAATCGAGAGTTTTCTTAGGAGTATCCTTCATAGGATGTAATTAACTATAGGGGCTTGCCCTTATAGGGATTTGAGAACCCTGATTAAAATAAACCTTATTGTATTTATATAAAATAAGGGAAAAATCTTTGGGAACGTAGATGACTTTAAAACTTCCTTTCCAATTTTAAATATGCTTGTAGGATGTTATTATTATCTTTTTAGACAATATAATATCCCACTTGTTATATTCAATTTTTTGGAAATGATGAATTTTATAAAACTCATTCTTGCTTTTAGATGTCTTGAAGAATGTTATGTTTGTCTTTTGAGATAATATAATATTCTCCTTATTATATCTAATCAAAAGAGTGGATAAAATTTTCGAAAAACCATATTTTATTTTTAAAACCTTATTTTGATATTGAATCCATTTAATAATATTATGTCAGTCTCTCGAGACTGCGCTTTATTCTCAATGCAGTATTCGATTACAAAATAAGAGAAATCAAAATCTGCATGGAGGCATATTTTTCTCCCACCAGATGGGGGACACCTGGCTTAGGCCATTGGAGGGTAGCAAGCATGCTGTTTCAGGTGAGAATGACAAGTTGTCAGTCCTCATCAACCATAGGGGACTACTAGGGTGGTTAGGCTGAGCTAGGGAGGTAGGTTTGGGTTCAAGTAGAGTAAAGAAGGGATTTAGGGTTGTTTGAATAAACTGAGTTGGAAATTTGGAGGGAGAACCAATGGGGGAAAGAGTTTTGACTAAACAGATCTATTGGGTATTTATTGACTATTTGATCGATCAAAGGGGTAAAATGGGCTAAGGTGGAGTCCAAACAGATCAAATGAAATTATGAGATATCTTGGAAGCCTTGTCAAACTATGGTATGTAGTTTTGATAAAGCATTGTCAATTATGATAGGTTTGAGCTTTTTGTTAACATGATTTCATTAGTTAAATAGTCAAAGCATAGTGAGGTAGATTTTAAAGATTATATAGTAGCTATTTAAGTGATTTGTAATGGGTTTAGGTGGCTAAATCCATTGTATGAATGAAGAAGTCACTACAAGAAAATTTTCTATGATCGTCGAACTTTCTGGTGGAAACACATACGTTGGAAGAAGCAACAGGCTAACTGGAAAAAACTACACCGATAACTTTATGATAGTATTTTTGAAAAAATTGTTGCCATTTATTTATTGGTGTATATTCCACTGGTGGTTTTATTATTATATAAAATATTCCTGTGCAATTCTTGCAATTTTTGCTGGTTATTACCGGTGGAATCCCCTGAAATATTTCTAACGTATTATCTGTTGGTATTATTACTAACAGATAATCTACTAGAATGTTTGATGGAAAGTGCCCTATTTTGACTGCTTAGCCATCTTTCTTATCATTTATATCCCTCTTCTTGGTTCACTCCGCTCACGTCTGAGAGCTACTCTCGAGCGCTGCTGCTATGTAGATTGTTCCTCATCGATGATGGCAGTTGAGCTTGCCCACATTCACTATCGTCGGTTGCCTAAAGTTTCCACCTCTCTTATGTATATTACCACCACTCTGTTTCATGTGTGACCTTCCTCCGGTAAGAGAATTTACTTTTGTGTATAGTTTTTTTTGTTTAGTTATGGTTGTTCTCACTATACATTTATAAGAGAATATACCTTGGTATATGCTTTTTTGCTTTAGTTGTGGATGATCTCACTAGACATTTGCAAAAGAATGTACCTTGGTGTATGCTTTTTTCTTTAGTTATGGATGTTCTCATTATACATTTATAAGAGAATGTACCTTGGTGCATGCTTTTTGCTAATAATATTCTTCTTGTTGATAACATTAGAGAGGGAATTGAAGGTAAACTTGAATTATGTAGGTCAACCTTAGAGTCTAATAGTTTTCACATAAGTAGATTTAAAACTTAACATATTGAGTGTAATTTTAGTAGTAATAGACCTACTTAGGGGATTTTGACTTTGGGCGATCAAATCATTAATAAGAGTACATGTTTTTGATATCTTTGATCAATTTATGGTAAAATAAATGAGGATATTATTAGTAGAATTCAAGTTGGATGGGGGAATTGGATGAATGCATTGGTCCTTATTGTGTGATAGAAAAGTCCCCCTCAAACTAAATGGAAAATTATATAAGATGTTGGTGAGACCTATAATGCTTTATAATGTAGACTATTTCCCATTAAAAGATAACATAATATTAAGTTAAGTGTTGCAAAGATGAGGGGTCTTAGGTGGATGAGAAGTGGATTTACCCTTATAGTCAGAATACGAAATGGGCATATATGTGAAAAGGTTGGAGTAGCTCCAACCTAAGATAATATTAGAGTGCATCACCATGGATGGTTTGGTCGCATAAAATGATGGCCTTTTGAAAAGGCTAAAACTCTTTATATTTCCCCTAAACAAAGGCTGTTAGATTTTTCATTGATAGGGGACTTATGTGAAATTAAAATTCATATATTTTCCTTCAATAAATGTTACAAAAAATATCTAATATATCCATGTTATAAATAGGCTATATTATGGAAATCAGAACTCAAAGAAGATGGATGTATAAACGATTGACATAAGGATGAAAGACATTAATGGATGAGTTCATTAAAGTGGTTAATTTTTTCATTCAAACAGCTTCTTAACTGCCCAACTGATATTCTTCTTGTATTTTTTCATGTTTATATGTTTATGATCAATATTTGGTGATATTATTTATTAGAGGTTTATGTATATATTATTGGAACTTTTGTATGTAGGTTGTTTTTTTAGTAATCAATTTTAGAAGTCAGAAGGTTTATTTTTTTTGTTTATGCTACAGATTTCTAGTGGATTTTTCATTAGAAACTCCATCGCCAATACAATACAACGAAAATGGAATTTCATTTTTGACAAACTTTTATTCCAAAATTTTTACTAGAAAATCCACTGATACTATCTGACGACAGTAGTGTGATAGATCGTGGCGGCTAATTATCCCTCAGTGTTTCTGGCCAAAAAGTGCATCGAAAATACTAACAGATTAAACACTATAATTCACTAAAGAAAGCTAACATATTAACATATTCTTTTCACCAAAATTATGAGAAAAATGTCGCTAGAAATTTTTTTGGCTAAAAAGATTCATCGATTTACATTTCTAGAAGCATCAATTACTGTCAGATGAGTTTTCATTAGAAATTTTCCAAAAAAATAGAATTTTGAGCAGATCTTTATTATTACAGGTGGATTTGGTCCGTTAGTAACGGAGCATTTTCCTGTACTGAGTGTTTATATAATGGTGTTTGACCAAGCCAAACCCACTATGAGTTGACTGAAGATATGTTTGAGGATTTTAGAGTCATGCTTTGAAGTGGTATTGATGGACAAAAATGGTTGGCTTGAATCAATGCATGGAGTGGGTCTAAAATGAATTAGTTTGACCAAAAGTAGCTCCTATTGACCAGGTCTGCTGATGACTAGATCAAAGAAACAAATCAGGTCCATTTCACTATGAGAGGTATATAGAGAAGTTTGGTGAAGTTCAGAGTCAAGCTCGTGTTGAATTGAAGATAATTGATGTATATGATTGGTTGAGCTAACTTGATCCATCTTAAACAAATTAGACTGGTCAACCACTGATTTAGAGAATTAGTGATGCAGGATTTGATTTATGAGGCCCCTAGTAAAAAATGGTTTAAACCTTGACTAAGGTCAAGATGTCAGTGCATTGAGTTGAGTAATGCATTGAGTCAGCTACTTGTAATGTAAGACTGCAAATGCTCAAGTGATTTAAATTTAATGATTGAATGCTGGATTAATTGAAGTGATGGATTACTTGATTGATTAATTATTGATTGATTGGATTTATTAAATAATTGACATGTTGAATGTAGGCTATTTGATTTATTGATCTTCATGAGTACAAAATGATTGACAATTAAATGGATATCAATCCCCGGAGATTTAATCAGGAGTTTGAATAGTCCTAATGACCTTATACAAAAATGAGGTCAATATAGAGTGAGTATGTTAGTATAATTCTTGAAGAGAGGACTTTCTAGGAGTGGATGTAGGTCAAGTTGACCAAACCACTATAAAAATTAGTTTATGTATTCTTTCTTTTTGTATTTACTTTCAGTACTTTTGTTTCTTTACAATTTAATTTCTTGCTTTATAGTTTGATTGTGAATGCACTTGTAAAAGAAAATTATTGTGATTCATATTTCTTTAAAAGAAACAAAAAAGTTAGGAAAAGAAAACAAAAAAAACTTTGTTATTTTTTTTCTATAAAGTCTAAAAACAAAATAAATTGCACTTGTTTTGAAGTTGTGTTATTTTATTTATTCAAATTCTTCTGCATAAAACTAGATTTTGGTATTTTTTTCAAAAATATTTTCCAAAGAATTACCGCCCCGTAGTGTGCAATCTTCACTATCATAGCATAACCGTTCACTTTTAATTGGTATCTGAGTGGGTTTGTCTTGTATTTAGTTTTAACACCTAATGTTTGATCTTATGGCATAATTTAATAATCATAATACTACTATAGGCTAATACTACTAAAGGGTATTCTTTTATCTGTCCACATGTGTTTGATAATATTTTAATTAATATTTTTGGAAAATAAACAAGTATACTTTTTACAAACTATACATTTTCCCATGTGGCACATGATTCAAGTTGAATATATATTGCCTTCTCATATTGTTAATGGTATGAAAATTAAAATCCCTTTTACTGGATGGTCTATAGAAGATAGGGACATCGCATAATTAAATGTAAAATATGTATATTTCTTTTTCTCTCCATTACAATTGGATGATTATATGCATTTATCTACAAGCATTTTTGAGAAAGAGATGTGAGATAGGTTGTGAATCACACATGAAGGCACTGACAAGGTTAAACAACTGTGTTTGAATTTGTTATTACATGAGTATGGAAACTTTTGCATCAAAATTAGCGAGTTAATATCATAAATGGATAGTTTGTTCAACAAGATAATCACTTCTTTACATGATTTGGGTAGGGGGAAATTCTAATTCTAAAAAATTAATCAAAATATTACGTTGCTTGGATGATTAGTATGATGCAAAAGTTATAGCTATATATGAATCTTAAGATCTTAATGTTTACTCAATTGATAATCTATTGGGCCCTTTGAGACAATGATTTTTAGATGTATGTGATAGAAAGAAAGAATGAACTATGGCATTAAAGCTGCATGACATTGAGAGTAGAGATTCAAAAGCTGATGGGAGCAAAGATTTCACATTGGGGACTCTAAAAAACTCAGGTATGTGAGCTTTTATATGATGATTTAATTTTTGTTATCTATAGAAATGCATTACTCATACACAAAGTTATTAAAAACAATAGTTACATTTGAAAAAATAATAATTTTAAAAGAACAAGATGAGAATTCAACTATTGATCATTCAACTTTAATAATTAAGCATAGTGCATTAGTTAAGGAGCATTAATCATTAATGAAAGATTTTAACTCATTAAATAAACAATATGTTGAATTAGTTAAGTAGCACAAATCTTTAAATAAAGATCATATTGAGTTAGAAGTAGCATCTAATAAAATGGAAGAGCTAGCATTTGAATTAAATAGAAATGAACATGCATTGAAGGTAGATGTAGAAATGTATAAAAGTACAAATATGCATCTAATAAAATAATAATAATTTAAGGAAATGCTTCCAGTCCAACACATAGTAAAACCCTAACCTAAAATAAAACATGCATCATCCTTCTTTAGAAGGAGACCATATTTTAAATTTAGATTAATAAATCTATTTCTAGGGATTAAGTTTTATTCATGTGGCATACTAAGACACATTGCATACACTTACACACTATAATATAGAACATATATAATCTATAGAACTAAAGTATTACCATCATAATATCACATTATATTTTCAAGAATTATTAACCTCATCTTTGTATGAGGTCATCAGGGCCCATCCTTCTTCTAATGAAACTCTAAATCCAGTCCAAATCATAATTCCAAACCAATTCCCAGGGTTAAGGACCTAGGTCTTGAATCCCTATCTGGGTTATTTTTAATCACTTTGAAATTCAATTAAAAGTCCTCAGATTCAAAATCTACCAATTGCATATTGATTATACATGTCCCTAGTGTTAATCTTCAAAATTTAAACTTAATCTAACACCCTCAGCTCCAAAAACTCAATTAATTTCCAAAGGCTATATAACCATAAAATATTTATAATCTATGCCACTAGATCCTCTATCTTATGGAAGTTGACCTTGAGACTATTCCCACATCCTTTGAACATACCCAAGGCATCTAATATGACAAGTTGACTAGAAATCCACATTTTTTTGGATCAAATCTGACCAAGAGTTGACTAGGGGTCAAAATGACCAGAATGTTCTTTAAGGAGATTTTGGGACTTTTCCCCAAAACTCAATATGGCTAAACAACATTAAACCTTAAAAACTCTTCTAATGCATCCTAAACATCATTAGAAATATATTAGGCTCAAACCCATCTATTGGTTTGACTTGGTTGACCAAATTAACAAAGTTTAACCAAAAAATCCCCCTAAGGGTTTAAATATTAATTTCAATGCAAATGATCACTGCAATGAATGGGACCAACTCCGTTGGTCTTCATTCTTAAATTCAAATTTATTGAGCCCAAACTCAACTCTTGGTTTTTCCTAGTTAACCAAGTCAGATATAGTTGACCAAACAACCCTATAATCCTTTAAACTTGTATTTTAACCCAAATGACCTCCTTATCACATGGGTTCACTTCCATTAGACTCAATGATCATTAATCCAAACTCAATGGACTCAACATTTTACCCTAGGTCAACTTGGTTGACCAAGTCAACCAAGTTTAATGAAGTTCACATACACTCATACCAACCTCATATACCAAAGCTTTGTTAAGCTAATTTAGACCCATGGGATGACTTCTTAGGTCCCTAGGGATGTCCTCTTGAAATCCCTGGACTTGAGCCCACTTGGGTTAGCCACATGGGTCAAAGAGGGTATCTCAAGAGCCAAATTTCATGCTATGCCAAATGGGATCAAACCAATGGTAGCATTAGGTCCCTGAAGACTCAATCCACCTACACTAGTTCATCCAAGCCTTAGGTTAACTTAAGTTGGGAATTGTCCTATCCCAAAGTGGTCAAAATCATTTTGGGTTGAGTCATTTACCAAGGTAAACTTTACCAATCCTAACAAATACTTGCATTTGGTGGCCTTATGTTGAACACATCTACCCTAGTAAGCCCAATCCTTAGGTTGACCTGTGTCAACACTCAAGCTAGGTCAAAGTGGTCAAAACCACTTGGACCTGAGTCAAATCCCACCACTGACCAATTCAAGCCTAATTTTCACTTCCATTGGGTATTCCTTGACTTAATGCATCTTCCTTATTAATCTCACCACCTGGCTTGACCTGGGCTACACATAAATGGTACAAACTATATAAGTTTGGGTCAACCCAACCCACTTCAATAAATTGGGTTTCACAATGCCTAATTGGATTGGCTCTTTCATTGAGCTCACTAGATTCCTAGTGATCTTTTCACCTCATTATGACCCAACTAGTGACTCCCTGTGATTAGAGTAAGCGTATTGGAGCTCTAGTAGTCCCCTACTTCTCGAGCCTTATCCAAAGCCTTTTAGAGCTTGCGCTCACTGGCTTTAAGGCCACGAGGGTCAAAAAAGGTATTGCCTTCCATCTGGTGGCTACCCAACGACATGCCCAGTCGATCCCAATTGTTCATGGCTATGGAAAGGGCTTGAATAGGGCACCCTATTCCAATTCAACTCATTCACATCCAAGCTTTTGAAAATCTTCTCTAGAGCTCACTTAGCAATCCTCTCCATTTCCCTAGCTCCCAAGCCTCTTTTTGCTATCGCCCCAAGAAACTTATAGCAAAAACTCTATGTTTCCTGCTCTAACTTCTACTTTTGGTGATCCTTCAACTTTGATGTCTAAAGAAGAAGTGTTCCCCTTCATCCACTCAATCTTTCTTATAGAAAATCCCAACTGTTAGATCTTTCTATATGGTAAAATCAAATTATTGAGCTCTTAGATGGTTAGTAGTGGTCAAGTGTACAGTAAACTATCAACCACCATAATCTAACTGTTGGATTGACGGTTTATATTGTCTTGATCCTACTATGAAATTTTGAAGGAGTTCACTGGAGGGATCTCTTAGATTACATTGAAGAAGGTCTACTACTTTGGGTCTATGCATAAGGTTGAAGACATAATCATAGCTGTTGATTTGAATCAAAGGTTTGGATTATGTCCCATGGTTCTAGAATTCATTTGATCGTATTCATTTGATCAATGATCTGATGACTATATTTATTCTCGTATTTATGTAGTCAGCCACAATGATTGGCTGACCACTGAGGTGGCGCCTGCATGTAGAGCACCAGCTAATTATGTAAATATAGATTTTATTTCATCATAAATTAAGAGAAATTTCAAAAGTTAATGACTACTCACACACTTGGCCAAATTAGGTGTTTTTAGTCTCATTGGAAAGGGTTTATGGAGGCCTAGCAAAGCCTTATGTTTTCAAGATGTGATTATGCTTGAAATGTAGTCAATTCTAATAATGGTCCAAGGGATATTTTTTTAATATTTACTTAAGGATAATTCACCAGGGCTTGATATTTTGAGAGATTTATTTTGGGCATTTCTTTGACATGTCAAAAAATTTCCTCCCCTGTTTGATTTGATTTATGGATAGTTTAGGTAAATGAAAACCACATTTTAAAAAATTTAATTAATTAAAAATATTTAAAAATTCCAAAAACAAATTTATACTTTTGGAATAATCCCCTTAGGTCATTTTTGACATTTGTGGGTTATTTCAAGGAGTTTGGGATTGATTTGGATCAAAATAACCAAAATCTCCTTAATTAAAAATTTTTAAAAATTCCATTATTTAAATGAACTTTAAAAAACTAATAATTGATTCTAAAAAATTTTAAATTGATTAAACTCAAAGCCATTCAACTCCATTTAAGGTTTTTTATTTTTCTAAAAATTTGAAACCTTCAAAATTCAGTCAAAGTCAACTTTTCGATGAACTATAGTTCCGATACAGGTCAAAACTTTGAAAAATCATATGTTAATGAAGAAAATTCAAAATTCAGTAAACTTAGAGTCTAATTAGTCAATATAAAGTTGAATATTTAGGAAAAATATTAAAATTCTAGGAATCACATAAATTTAAAAAGTTAGCTTTTAACCTTTTAATTAATACATTTAAATAATTCAAAAAATTCCTAAAATTTAATAATTAACCTAAAACTCCAAAAAATTCTTGCTTAATCATTCAAATTAGTAAATAATTAGTTGAAATAAAATTTATTAATCCTTAATACTCAACTTATTATATTAACCCAAATAATATTGATTACTACTAGGTAACCCGAGCCTACGAGTCTATTAACTTAGCCCCAATGAAGGTAAAATAAACTTTACGGCACTGATACAAGCAAAGGTAGTAACCATTTAACACTTAAAACACATCTTTAAAATCAACTTCAAATCACTACTCAGTTTAGGACATATCAAATCCACACAGCCTTTTACACACACTTTAGATGGCTTGCTAGGACAACCAACTATAGTTTTATGTTAAGCCGATATTTTACTTTCCTGTTATCCTGTGCTGAGTTTTTTTGTAGTTTTTAATAAATATTGGTTGATTAATATGATTATTGTGATTGGTGTGTTTATTTACTTAATACAATCTGTGAATTTATATGATGGGAAATAGACTACCCTTAGGTTAGGAATGATCTGGTTGCTCACATAATTTTCTACAAGTGCTTATGCTTGTACAGGGCTAACATATAGGGGGCAACATAAAGTTTGAACTAACAAAGTTTTCTGGATGTAACAATTTCTAAAGCCCCCTTAAAAATTTTGAATTGCATGGCCAAGCATGGTTGTAAATTTAATTTAATACATATGTATAAATAATTGCTTAGGTTGTTGATTTTAGATGCAATTTCTTAGGATAACCCACCAAGTTGTGTTTGAGTCTACATTTTTCTCAATTTTTTACATGTATCATTTATTATAACCAAGAGTTATGAAAGTGTTACTTGAGTTGGGAAACCACATCCAACTTGAAATCCAAAGAGGAGGTAATACCCCTTAGGGGAGAATTCTCTTCTTCTTGGAGTTACAAGTTTATATGACTTTGATATCTAAAGAGAAAAGAAGATACCCTTTCAGGGAGGAGTTTCTTTTTATTTGGATACCTAGACCTAAAGAATCAAAGGAGCTTGCATGAGGATGAAGAAGTGAAGATAAAAAGCATCCCACTCAAACTCACTTGCATTAGTTCAAGGATTAGAATCCAGGTTGTTGTCAGTGGTACTTAGCCACTTTTAATTTATGTAGACCCTGAGTTCTATTACTAAGTGGCACTTGCCACATGGATATTTAATTTATTTGATTAATTTAATTGATTGGTTTAAATTAATTGTGCATTAGAAATACTTATTTTTCTAGTTTTTTTATTACATGTTGTATTTGACTTAGCTTGGATACGTGGAGGCTCATGAGGGTATGAATAAAATGTTTTCTACTTAAAATCTAAATAAAAATTTTAGGATCATATAGAAATTCTAATTTTCTAAAAAGTAAGATTAAGACCACCGAGAGTTTAAATAAGTATATTATTACTTTCTTTCTCTTTGTTTGGCACCTCCTTGCCTGTGGGTTATCGTAGACCACCTTACCTATTAGTTTGTAGTTCTATGACGGGGATGTTGTGCAATCTCTAGGACAAAATATTTTTTAAACTACTTCATTCTAATTTATGCATTCAAAAAGTCAATCTGCATGCATTGCATTGAAAATAAATAAAAAGGTATCTAAAATTTAAATTATAATTTTCTTCAAGCATATTCACCTTACATAAGTTAGGGGGATAATTAGGATCTGCTCTAGATGCTTAAGCTCAACTCTTAAATTCTAATTAATAATGTCTCTAACACTCTCTCATTAAATACTTGATTCATGGTTTTGAAATGCCTAGGTGATTAGCTAGCTCTCGAATATAGGCTATGGTAAGTCAACTTCTTATAATGCATTAGCTAGGTTCAAGCTAATGTCATTTAGTGCCCAATTTGGATTTAGGATCCGGGGCAAACTAAAAATCTTAATTTCCCAAATTTAGGAATATAATCTAAAATTTCTAATAAATTGATAAACTCAAATCAATGCTCATCTCGATCTAAAACTTAAAGCCTAACACATATTATAGGTTGAGGCACTTCTGAATTATTTCAGAATCTCCAAGTGCTTATTACTTCTTCTATTTTATTTCCAAAATAAATGCTCATACTTGATCTAATTCTAGTTGAGATTCTAAAACCTCCTTTGATATCACTCCTTGAAAATCATTAAAAATAAAATTTTTATCATTATTTTAATTGAGAGTATTAGTAGGGAATTCAACCTCCCTTCAATGTAATTAACTATTAGGTCTTGTGCTTGTAGGAGATTTAGAATCCATATCTACTTTTCAAAATTGATTGTCAAAACTCACATGATTTCCTTTAAAAAAATCAAAATCAATGACCATCATCATCATCATATTCAGAAAATAGATATTAAATGTTATTTTTTTCCCTTGGGAAGATATATTCTCCATTATCATGACTCTGAATATGAAATTAATAATCTCATCCAGATTATAGTTGAATGCTGATATAATATCATTTTGACCCTTCATGGTCATATGTAGTTCTTCCCTGAATTTAACTATTATAATCAAGATGAAATTTTTAGTTTTTATCAGCAATTATTCATAATGATATGTTCGATTTCAAATTTGAAATTCCAAAAATCAACTTCTCCCAAAGAAAATTTACTTTTCAAGCTCAACTCCTTGTCAACCAAACAAGCATAAGGTGGGACCCAAATTAACTTGGGTTTCAAAATTTAACATGTGATTATTTTGTAAGTATATAGTCTCACGAGAGGTTACTGAGAGAATATAACACCTAGATTGTGGCTGCTTAAGGCATAGGACCAGAGATTTGAAGCTATTCAATACATGGGAGGCAAGGAGTGGAGGCAAAGTTACTTTGGGAAATAATACTACCAAGAAGGTAGTAAATACATGTATAATTGGTAAAATTAATAACTTTACTATTGAAAATATTTTATTAGTTGAAGGTTTAAAACATAACCTGTTAAGCAACCTAATTATGTGAAAAAATATTTCGGAAGAAATGCAAATTAATAACATTTATATGCTTGATTAATAATTTTTTAACAAATCATGTGATGTTTCTTATTTGGAAACTACTAATGATGAGTCATGGTTATGGCATAGACGGTTTTACCTTGCAAGCTTGAAAACACATAGAAATGTTACCCAACTTGACTTAGAGGTATTCTTAAATTAGATTTCACTAAAGATCATTTGTGTGATGCTTGTCAATTAGAAAAGTTGACTAGATCATCTATTCACTCAATCAAGGATGTAGTAACTATTAGACCACTAGAAATAATCCATATGGACTTATTTGGACCTATCAGTACAACTAATCTCGATGTAATACTTTTGGATTTGTAATTGTGGATGAATTTTTAAGATTTAAATGGATAATATTATTAGCACATAAAAGTGTATTTATTGATGAATTTAAAACCTTTCTTTATGGATTCATAGTAAATTAGGATGCTTAATCTCAACTATTCATAGTAACCATGGTGGAGAATATCATGTGATTTAGGTTATATTGTTTATGGCATATGGAAGCTGGGTAGTGGATGTTTAAGATATATGACATGTAAAAATATAAATTTCCTTCCTTAGAATAATGTAATTTAGGATATGTAGTTTATCGTAATAAGGCTAACAAAAAAGTTATAGGAATTGGTTTGATTACTAAAATTTAATTACTTTAGATGAAGTATTTCTTGTTGAAGGCTTAAAACAAAAGTTATTTTCAATTAGTAAATTATGTGATAAAGGCCATAATGAAGAATTTCATGCAACATTTTGTGTTATTAGAGATAAACAAAATGTTATGCTACTAGGACATTTATATAAAAATATCTATTTGATTAATTTTGAAAATTCTTATAACACATGTTTGAACTTGATTTGTTCTAAAAGCACTCATGATGATAGTTGGTTGGAATAAGAGATTATGTCAAATAAACATGCATAATTTAAAGAAAATTACAAAACTTGATTTAGTAGAAGGCTTGCCAAACATAAAATTTTATTATGATTATGTTTGTAATTCATGTATCCATAGTAAATATCCTAAACATTATTTCTACATCTAGACCATTAGAAATTTTACTCATGGATTAATTTGGGCCTACTAGTACTGCTAGCATAGGTGGTAAACACTTTGGTTTTGTAATTATTTATGACTTTTCTAGGTTTATTTGGGTTATGTTTCTAGCTAATATAAATGATACTTTTGAAATCTTTTGAAAATTTAATAAATATATTAAAAAAATTAAGGATGCCTAATTAAAAAAATTCAATCTCATCATGGAGGTGAATTTGAAAAAAAAATAATTTGAGGAATTTTATGATAAATTTGGAATAAAATATAATTTTCAAATTATATGACTCTAAAATAGAATAGAGTTATAGATAGAAAGAATAGAGCTTTAATTGAATTGAGTAGAGTATTATTAGATTACTTTAACTCACCTAATTGTTTTTGGGAAGAATCTATTAATATTGATTATTATGTTATGAATAGAATTTATTTAAGATTAATTCTAAACCCCCCATCATGAATGATTTATTGTTTAGTAAGAAACCCAAAATTGATTATTTTTATGTGTTTGGATGCAAGTGTTATATCTTAGATAATGGAGAAGAACCTTTTGGAAAAAAATGATAGTAAATATAAGGATGGTATTTTTCTTGGATATTCTTTAAAAGGTAGATTGTTTAGATTATTTAATAAAAGAAAAAAATTATAAAGGAATTTATGCATGTAATATTTGATGAAAACATAAAGGAGCTTGTTAGAGATGATGTAGTTTATAAAGAGGTAGAGGATTTAAAAAAATCAATTTGGAAGATCATGTTCATAATTTATTTTCCAAGGAAAGGGGATTTAATAAGAATCATCCCAAGGACTTGATTATAAGAGATCACTCTCAAGGTTTTAGAATTAGAAGACACTTTAAGAAAGTGATTAATCATTAAACTTTCATATCTGAGATTGAACCTAAGAATATAGAAGAAGCATTAAAAGATCATTTTTGGATTATAGCTATGGAAGAAGAGTTGAATAAATTCACTAGGATTGATGTTTGGATGTTAGTGCCTAGACACTATCATCAAAATGTGATTGAAACTAGATGGGTCTTTAAAAGTAATTTAGATGACTTGGGTTGGATTTTTAGAAATAAAGCTAGGTTAGTTTCACAAGGGTACACACAAGTTGTGGGGGATAAATTTTAAGGACTCTTTTACCCGATACAAAGACTAATGACAAATTGATTTCTCACATATACTAATTTTAAGGACTTTAAACATTTTCAAATGGTTGTCAAGTGTACCTTTTTGAATGGATTTATTGAACAAGATGTCTTCATAGAACAACCACTGAGTTTTAAGAGCCTAGATCTACGTAATCATGTGTTTAAATTGAAGAAAACTTTATATGGTTTAAAGAAGGCTCTAAGGGCTTGGTATGATAGATTGAATAAGTTTCTAATTGATTGATCGATCATATCATTCTGGATTATCATAGGATCATATTGGACAATCTGATAAAAAACCTAGAAGAACATGGCAATGTTCTGGATGATATTTTACATTTTGAATTAATCATACATGATGATCCATGAATCATCCTGGATGATCAGTTATTTTTTTATCGTCCAAACATGTAAAGTCTGGCCGAACAGAGCGATGGTCTGGAGGATATTTGACATTTTGAACTAATCATATAGGATAATGTACACATCATCTTAGACAATCAGAACAAACAAATATTCTAATCGTCTAGCCTCTCCCAGATCGTCCTTACTGATTGAGCTGAATTTGTAGTGATCGTACATGGCGATCCGTCGATCTTCCTAGTGATCTTTGTTAGTTTGTTGCAATTTAGGGAAAATTTGAAGCCCTTCTATATAAGACCTCTTATTTACTGAAGATGTGATCATTTACTGTTGTGTTGACTTGAGAGGGCCAAGTGAAGAGGGAGAGCTTGGGGGAGAGAGAGAGAGGATATTGTGAGGGGAAGTTATTGAGGGTTTCACATAGGTTTTTCCAAGTAAGGATCTGAATCATCTTCTTCAATCATCATCCCTGATTCCTTGGAGGTTCTAAAGAGGTCTACTTCAGCGATTGATTGATGTTCTCTGTCTGCTTAAGGAGAAAGTAAAAGGAGGTCTAGTTCTCTACCTGCTTTCGGTGGATGCAAAAGTAGTCATGTTCTCTTCCTTCTTCATGAGGTAGAGAAAGGAGGTCGGGTTCTTTACCTGCTTCAGGAGTAAGTGAAAGGAGTCGAGCTCTTTGCCTGCTTCAGGAGGAAGTGAAAGGAGTTACGTTCTTTGCCTAACCAGGGTTGTTAGAAAGAAGTTTTTCCATGCTTGTCAGCCTTATAGTGGGAGCAAAAAGGGAGTCACTAAATTTAGTGCAATACGTGGAGGAGAAGCTCTAGCGAGTGGACGTAAGTCAAGTTGACCGAACTACTATAAAATCTGGTGTGTTCATTCTTATTATGATTCCGTATTTAATTTCTGCACTTTATTTTCTGGTGAATGATTATTTGGTTTGTGGTTTTAAAATAATTTAAAAGATCATTATTTTTGTTTGAGAATTTTTAAAACACTAATTCACCCTCCCCCCTCTTAGTTAGCCTTGAGCTAGTTCATAAGGACTTAAGATCCCAGATAAATGGACTCTTGATGATAGGTATTAAGCACAACTTAATGCATAATACTTAAACTATTATTTTTATTCTTTAAAATCAATAGATTACATGCGTGTCTCAACTTGTGCTACTAATAAGGAAATATGTGATAGATTATGTATCACTTATGAAGGCATAAGCTAAGTTAAACAATCTAGGTTGAATATTTTGCTTCATGACTATGAATTTTTTTGCATGAAACCTAGTGAATTGATATTTAACATGTATATTAGGTTTACTTAAACTATTACCTAACTACATGCCTTAGGAAGAGAGATAACTAACGATGAAAAAATTAACAAAATTTTGAAATGTTTCACTTCTTCCTTTGATGCTAAGATTACTAAAATAATTGAATCTAAGGATCTGAATTCTTTTTCCATTGATAACTTACTTGGATCACTCATTTCTTATAAGTAAGGAGTGAACCAAAGATAAGTTAATGCAAGTGAGAAAAAGAAGGAGAATGTTGTGATATTGAAAGACATTGTTATGAATACTAATTCTTCTTGGTCTGAAAATGATGATTTTGCCTTAATTAATAGGCAATTCAAAAGCTTTCTAAGGAAGAAGAAAAGCACCATCAGAAGTGAAATAAAGGTAAGGGTAGAAATAATTCTAAAAGTTCTACTGATATGATTTGTTTTGAATGCAGTAAGCCGGGACATGTTAAAGATGACTGTCCTACACTTAAGGCTCACCTAAGCAAGGAGAAGGGTGAGGAGAAACCCAAGTTCAGGAAGGACAAGAAGCAATTTTAAAAGGCGTTCTTGGCGGATTTTACATCTGACTCCTCTGAGATTGAAGCTGAAGGGAAGACAACAAACCTATGTTTGATGGAAAACAATCATTTTGGTCAGTCTAACCAAGAAGAGGTATGTCAACTAACCTACAATCAATTACTTAAAGTTTCTGAGAAAATTCATACATCATATAGAAAATTTAAGAAATTGCATGCCAGCCTAAAATTAGACTTTTTAAATTTGCAAAAGAGCAAGAATTTTTTATTAACGATCACTCTACACTTGATAGCAATCACATGTCATTACTTGATGAGTTTGTTGAGTTAAATAAAAAGTATTCTGAGTTGGTCATTGAGCATAATTCATTGAAAGCATCCCACATTGCACTTGAAAATGATTTTAAAATATAAATTAATGAATTTGAGAGTAAGAAGCACTATTTGAAAGTTGATAATGCTATTTTAAAAAGTGCTAACTCATTTTTTAAAACTGAGTTAAAAGAACTTGAGGAAAATATGATTCCACCCACACTTGAATAGTTTTTCAATCCTAATTCAAAGCCAAAAGTTTTAAAACCTTAGAAGAGGCACTATAATCCAAATAGATTAATAAATCATTTTCCTGGTGTTAGATATTTTTTATATGGCATGCTAAGATACATCTCTCACACTTGTACTATTCACCGTAGTACACATTGGGTGAGGAGACTCAAATTATATGATTCACAGCATAACACATATATTGCATTCTTCTTTCCATAAGAAGGGACCCAAACTTATTTGAATTTCTAAATCTAACATTTAATGATTTTGTAGGCATGCTCTCACCAAAGACTTCATGAGAGATGTGGAACCTTGACAACGGATGCTCATGACACATTCAACATCTTAAGGACTAGATTGGGTGTGATTGACATAAATATATGAACTTGATGATTAATGAATTCTGAATTTTATGTTTTCTAATTTGTTGTTTGTTGTTGTTTTTTTTTTTTTTTTTCTGACTTTTCTTTTATTTTTAATTTTAATTGTTGTTTTTTATTTGCTATTATTTTTCATGTTTTCATTTTTTTAATTTTAGTTTTTTTTTTGTCATTGCTAAAATGATATTTTATGTCTTGTATTTATTTTTTGAAAATTTGTAGTCAATGTTTGACATCCCTAAATTAGTTAAAGGGAGAAACACCATTGGTTGTTTCCCTTCCACAAACTTCTTTTAGCGGTGTAATTTTCTTTTCTAAATAAAAGTCTATCTCAAATTAACAACTAGAATTTGCGATTGAGATCTTTTCTATCTTGCTACAGTAATATATCTTATATAAATAATAATCAAAGTCATTAAATCACTTTCAAGCTTTCATAATTTTGTCATTGCATTTATCATATGAATTTGATTCTGTATTGTGGTTTAATCTTCGTTGTATTAGAGAATGAATTTTTCTTCTCTAATATTTAAAAGATATTCTCATAACTGAGAGTATTTAAAAGTTTCTAAAGGAATCTACCTTGCAAAAATGACAAGAGGCATTAAATGAACCAAAATAGAAGAAAAAAAATTGAAAAGACGCACAATGATTGTTAAAAAAAAATTGAAAGATACACAAAGTGTATAAAAAAATTAAAAGATACACAAAGTGTACCAACGAATTGACAAGAGGCAAAAAATGAACCCACAAGAAAGCAAGCTTTCTTCTGTTTCAATCCTTTAAATCTTAAAAGAATTCATGTGTCACTTGATATTTTCAAAGACTTGATTTTGAAATTCATGATTATGACTAATTACTTTGGTATATTATTTTATAAGATATTTTTTTGGAACCAAGTTTTGAATGGATCACTTTTTCTTTTCCAATTGACCTTTTTGAGCTAGATTTTTATTTTTAAAAGATAGTTTTCCTTATAAGAAGTCTGAGCTAGGGTTAACAGGATCAGTTGTTCTACTATTTTTTGGATTTTGATAATATTAACTCATTTTCTTATAATTTTCTAATTCAATCACATGAAAAATTTATCATATTCTTGCTTTGATTAAAAAAAACTTTGTTTTTTGTTCTTTTTGTCATTTTTTGTTGTTTTATATTTTGTTTTTAGTAGTTTTTCATGTTTTGGGGCACCTTCTTATCACCTCCTTCCATCATAAAAATTTCATTTTTTTTATCACATCATTATAGATGATATTCCTATTATCATGGATGATATCATCAATCCGCCCTTCATCTTTCATCTGACAGCTGATCTTACTCAATCATTTGAGATCATCCTGGATGATCCCCATCGTCATAGATGATCTGATCAAATTCTACTTCAATTATTTGTGATTGTCCTAGACTATTCACTTATTCATCCTAGATGATCCACGTGGCCTAAGATGTTACACATTTTAAATTTGGTCGGTACGATCTATTATTGTCAATTGTCCTAGATGGTCCACCTAATCGTCATTGATGATCTACTTTTTTAATGGTCATCCAGCATGACTCCTCAGGATTATCCTCTATGTCTAATCGTCCTGGACAATATTTGATTGTCCTGCATGATATAAGCGCCTTTTTGACCAATCATATTGAACATCATAAATTTGTTGGATCATCCTAAACGATATGGCCAATTCTTTATAAACAACCATTTTGAACCTTTTTTCTACACACCTTCCTTCTTCAATCCTTAATAATCCTTTATTCGTCTCTCTCATCTTTTCAATGGCAAGTGGCAAGCACTCCAAAATGTTGGCTAGAAGCTCTTTGAGGACCACTATCGACCCTCCATTCACTGAGGTGGTTGACCAATCCACCTATCCTCATTTTAAGATTACCGGGATCACACTATCCAGGACTGTCAACCCTCATATGCTCACTTACCCTATCCTAAATCAAGCAAGCTCAAGATTGGGTAGATTAGGACTGAGTCAGTCTGTAAGTGTACTTTAAGTGTTTTTATCTTTTCTTGAGTCAAATGTAACAAAGTGGGTCCTGATGCTAAGTAACCTTGCATACACACACTCAAGGGAAAAATTATGTTTATTTTAGAGTTTTTATTTTTGATCATATTATCCAGGATGATCCAAAATCGTCCTAGATGATCTGTTAAAAATAGAAACTCTAATTAGGGCATCCTTATTAAGGCAGCCAAATTAAGAAAATCATCCTAGATGATATTAGTATTGTCGTAGATGATATGTTCAAATTAGAAATAATCAGCCACCAACTCTATTAGGCATTGTTATTATTTTTAGACGTCGTATAGGATATCCTACTAGATGATGCATTATAATTTTGCCTATATTAGTCAGATGATTAAGGAAAACAATTAAGGTTTGATTGATCAGTCATATCATCCTGGACAATCCCAGAATTATCCTGGATGATCAGTTAAAAAATCTTAGTTTCTTCCTCAATGTCCTGGAAGAACAGGGCGATGTTTCGGATGATATTTGACATTTTGAACTAATCATACATGACCATCCATGAATCATCCTAAACCATCAGTTATTTTTGCATCATCTAAATATGTAAAGTCTGGTTGAATAGAGTGATGGTTTAGACGATATTTGACTTTTAGAACTAATCGTATTGGACAAAATACATATCATCATGGACAATTAAGATAAACAAATCTTCTAATCATCCAGCCTCCCCTAGATCATCCTGGCTGATTAAGCTAAATTTGTAATGATCGTACATGATGATCCATTGATTATCCTGGATAATCTTTGTCAGTTTATTATAATTTAGGGAAAATTTAAAGCCCTTCAATATAAGATCTCTTGTTTACTCAAGATGTGATCTTTTGCTATTGTCCTTATCTGAGAGTGCCAAAAGGAGAGGGAGAGCTTAGGAGAGAGAGAGAGAGAGAGAGAGAGAGAGAGGAACTTGTAAGGGAGAGATTGTGACTATTTCACAAAAGTTGCACCAAGCAAAGATCCGAGTCATCTTTTCTAGTCATCGTCCCTGGATCCTTGAAGGTTCTAAAGAGATCTACTTCAATGATTGATCGAGGTTCTTTGCCTGCTTTAGGAGGAAGGAAAAGGATGTTGGGTTCTCTACCTACTTTCGGAGGAAGCATAAGGAGTCAGGTTCACTGCCTTCTTTAGGAGGAAATAAAGGAGGTCAGGTTCTGTGCTTGCTTTAGGAGGAAGTGAAAGGAGTCGGGTTCTTTGCCTGCTTCAGGAGGAAGCAAAAGGAGTTAGGTTCTCTTCCTTACCAGGGTTTGTAGAAAGAAGTTTTGTACAGGCTTTTATACCTTACTATGGGAGCAAAAGAAGAGTCACTGAGTTTAGTGCAATACCCAAAGGAGAGGCTTCGAGGAGTGGACGTAGGTCAAGTTGACCAAACCGCTATAAAATGTGGTGTGGTCTTTCTTATTGCATTTCCGCATTAAATTTTAAAACTTTACTTTTTTGTTAATGATTATTTGGTTTGTGGTTTTAAAATATTTCAAAATATTATGAATTTTGTTTGAAAAGTTTTAAAACACCAATTCAACCCCCTCTTGGTTAGCCTTGGGCTAGTTCATAAAGGTTTAACATCCCTAACGAACTTTCAGGTTGGTTTTGCAAGCATATTTTATAGGCTATAAAATAGATGGGAAAAGTGCATCATGTTCATGTTAGTTTTTATGATATTCTTTTTATCTTGGTCCTCTTGAAAATAAAACTCTATTGACCTTTATACTACTAAAGAATAGTACATAGATGTTGGTAGTTGTGTTGTTAAAGTTCTTTGGTTAAAGAAATAATTAGAATACTTCAAAATTATGTTAGAACACATACCTATTACATGTTACAACACTAGTGCTATTTGTTTTACTAAGAAATCTTTTCAGTACTCATAAACTAAATATATAGAAATTAAACACCATTTCATTAGGATCATGAGAGTAAGAGTGATGTTTACAATGAATTTGTTTCTGGTAAGTTACAAATTGATGATATTTTTGTTGAATCCTCACCTCAAGAATACTTTTGTACTTTGAAATATATGAATGGAATGTTAGATGTTGCAATCCATGACCTCTAGTCTGAGATTTTGATGATGACAAATAATGCCATTTGAATTACTATTCATTGAATACTTTTAATTTCTCCTATTGTCTGTGAGTACTAACATTTCAGGGAGATCACAAGTTACTCAGGACAACAAGAAGACTCAAGATTGGGTAGAGTAGGAGTTGGAGTTCATAACATTATAATTTTTTATTTATTATCATTTTTTTTCTTGAGTCTAGCCACAAATTGCATAAAAGACTGAGCAATCAGACACACACACAGCAGGAGAGGGTTTTTAAAATGAAGATTTTGTTTTTCTATTGATCATACGATATGAGTTTATATCGTACTGTTTGATCTGATCTGGATGAAATAACTTTATATGAATAAGTCATACTGTATGTTTATAATCATACTGTACGATTATAATTATACTGTACGATGTGTTACTAATCAAAAACCCTAGCCGCCATATTAATTTAAGTAAGTTTAATAACACTTCGTACGGTATGATCCCATTCATACTATACAGCCTATTTTTGAATACTTACTTAAATTAACCCCAAGATTAGTGCATAAATCAAGGATTAATTTCTAATTGGTTATCGTACTGTACGACATGGTTCGTATTGTTCGATCAACCGAGGCTATTTTCGATCATCCCGATTTTTGTACTAGACAATCCCTTGAATTAGACTAGTCATACTGTATGAAGTAGGTCATACCCTACAATGTACAGAGATGAGTTTCATCATCCCGTAAATTGTACTGTACGAATAGAAGGATTTTATAAATCGTAATGTACGGATTTATATTGTACTGTACGATTGTATTCAGAATTTTTTGCCTGTTCATAAACCTTCGTACCAGAATGATGGCCATTTTGTACTAATAATATTGTATGATATTGTATCGTATTGTACGATCCTAACAGTTAATTTAAAAAATTTTAGGGTTTCTTAGAGCCTGTTTAAGTATCAATACTTCTATTTTTTTGGATGTGACTGTGAGAGAGGAACGTGATTAGAGAGGGATTCCTTAGGAGAGAGCTCTTGAGAAGATTTTAGGATTTATGAGAGGATGGAGAAGGTGGGATTAGTGAGGGAGAAGGAGTGTGAGGGAGATCACACATTTGCTCTAAGCATGCTACACTTTCCTCCTCCTATAGCCCGAGAAGATCTTGTGGGAGGCTCTCCGAGGGTGATAAAGAGCTTGGTACTTCGCCACGCCGGGTTGGTGAAAGTGAGGTTTATAAGGGCTTCTCCACCTTGTTGTGGGGAAAAAGGAGAACTATTGTTTAGTAGTGAAATTCCTGGAGTGGAGGACTCCAGGGAGTGGACGTAGGTCAAGTGACCGAACCACTATAAAATCTCTGATGTGATTTTTTCTTTACTACATTTTATTTACGCTTGCATTTTATTTTCATTAAAATTGCTTGGTGAAAATCTTAGTGAAATTAGTTGTTGCAAATTGTGTTGTGAGCAATCGCTTCCGCATTATTTAATTTCTTGTTTAAGTTTTTAAAAAATACAAAATATTAGAACTATTACTTAGGATTATTTTTTATTGCAACAATTTTTCAATTCACCCCCCTTTCTTGGCGCATATAGCAATTTCAATTGGTATCAGAACGGGGTTTCAAAAATAGCATTTAGAAAACCTTGAAAATCGATCATTTCTCATTTTGGTAATCGTAATACCGTAGAGGGTTATTGAATAACCCATCCACCTCTTTTTGACAATATTCTGTTTGATTTCTAGAAAATTAGAATGTCTACTTTTTTACAGTCTATATACTATTGTATGTGGATGTTGGTTAATGATGGTTACATTGCACATTTTAAACTTGTGAAGGGAGTGAAAACTTAGTACCTTTTAATAAATGGAGCAATGAGGAGAGGGATTTGGCTCAATTAAATGCAATTAAATTATTTCTTTTATGCATTAAAATCTGAGGACTACATGAGAGTATCTACTTGTGCTACTGGTAAGGAGATTTGGGATAGACTGTGCATTACATACGAAGGAACTAGTGAAGTTAAATAGTCTAGACTTAACATTCTATTGCATGATTATGAACTCTTCCCTATGAATCTAGCAAAATAATATCTGACATGTATATTAGGTTCACCCAAATCATGACATACTTGTATGCATTATGTAGAGAAATTTCGAATTCTGAAAATGTTAACAAGATTCTTAGATACTTACCTAGTTCTATGATGCTAAAATTACATCAATCACAAAATCTAAAGATCTTAACGTTTATTCTATTGATAATTTGCTTGGGTCACTCATTGCATACGATCAAGGAGTGATTCAAAGGCAAAGTGATGCAGGTGAAAAGAAGAAGAAGCGGACGGTGGCATTGAAAGTAAACAACTCAGAAAGTGAAAGTTCTGTAGCAGAGGAAGAAGATGACATAGCCTTAATGATCCGATAGTTCAAGAACCTTTTAAAAAGAAAATAAAGGCGTCATCAGAACAACTAGAATAAAGGTAAAGGCTCGAGAACTATTAAAGTTTCATGACATGATTTGCTTTGAGTGCAGGAAACCAGGTCACCTCCGAGCTGATTGCCCCAACTTAAAGAGTCAACCAATAAGAAAAAAAGGCTAGGACAAAGCTAAATATAAGAAAGGGAAGATGAAGACACAAAAGGCATTTTGGACCGACTCTATCTCAGAATTTTCATAAGAAGAAGAAGAAGAAGAAGAAGAAGAAGAGGTAACAAATTTGTGTCTAATGGCTAACGATAATATTGATTAATTGGTTCAAGATGAGGTATGTCAACTTTCATATGAACATTTGCTGCTTATTTCTGAGAAAATTCATGACTCGTATAGGAAGTTGAAAAAGTTGCATGCTAGTCTTAATATTAATTTTAGTACTTTATAATTTGAGCATGCTAACTTAGTTAAAGAAAATTTTGATTTAGATAGAGATCATATGTCTCTGCTTGATGAGTTTGATGCATTAAATAAGAAGCATGTTGAATTAATTAATGCACATGAATCCTTGAAAACAAAGCATATTGAACGAGAAAAGGAGTTTGATAAACTAGAGAAACTTGCTTGGGAGAAAGATCATAATGAACATCTTTTAAAATGAAAAGTTGTAGGATTGGAACATCGAAATATCATATTTAAAGAAAAAATCTTAGAACCAAAAAAAGAAAAAAAATATTACCCACATTAGCCAAATCAAGGAAACCCCTAGCACAGTATGAATTACACAACTTTAGGAAGATGCATTACCACCCACATAGGTTAGTAAACCCATTTCCTGGTGTTAGGTGCTTCACTTGTGGCATGTTAGGTCATATAGCCCGCACATGCACGATTCATCATAGAAAATATTTAGTATGGAGACCTAATTTGCATCAATCACAGTATATCATGTATAAATCCCATTCATGTAAGCATAAGGACGAACCCAAACTTACTTGAGTTTCCAAATTAGCCCTTGAATGATAATGTATGGATGCTTTCACAAAAGACCTAGTTAGAGCATGTGGTACTTAGACAGTGGCTGCTCGTGACACATGACTGGAGACATGAAGAAGTCATTTTACTAGAGACCAAGACCAGATGCAAAGTAACATTGGGAGACAACACCACCAGGAAAGTGGTAGGCTCAAGTATTGTTGGAAATGCTAAGAATTTTTTAACTGATAATGTTTTATTAATTGATGGTTTAAAGCATAATTTACTAAGCATTAGTCAATTGTGTGATAAAGGTTTTGACATAAAATTTCTTTATGAAAAATGCTTGAATACTTTAAATAAAAAACATGTTTTAAAAGAAAATTGAATAAATAATATTTACATGTTATATCTTGATTGCAATGCTAATTCAAATTCATTTTGTTTAAAAGTAATAGTAGATGACTCATGGCTATGGAATTGGAGACTATGCTATGCTAGCATGAAAACACTTAAAAACATCACTCAGAAAAACCTAGTTAGAGGGTACCTAAGTTAGACTTCACTAAGGACCATTTATGTGATGCCTGCCAACTAGGAAAACAAATAAAATCATTCTTTCATTCAATCAAAGATGTGTACACATTTAGGCTACTAGAAATCCTTCACATAGACTTATTTGGACCTGTTAGCACAACTAGCCTAGGTGGGAAAAATTATGAATTTGTGATTGTAGACATCTTCACTAGATTCACTTGGGTAAGATTTCTAGCATATAAGAATGAGTCGTTTGAAGAATTTAAAATTTTATCCACTTGAATTCAATGAAAATTAGGATGTGAAATCTTAACAATCCGTATTGATCACGGTGGAGAGTTTCAAAATGAGAAGTTTAAATCATTCTATTAAGAGATAGGAATAGAGCATAATTTCTCAGCCCCTAGAACACCTTAGCAAAATGGAATAGCATAAAGGAAGAATAGAACTTTTGTATAAGCTTCTAGGGCAATGTTAGCTGAGTACACCCTTCCTAGATATTTTTGAGCAGAAGCGGTTAACATGGCATGCTACATCTTAAATAGGGTGAACATTAGGTCAAAGCTGAATAAAACTCCTTATGAACTCCTTAAGAGTTGGACACCGAATCTTTCACACTTATATGTCTTTGGTTGTAAGTGCTTTATCTTAATCAATGGAAAACTTCCCCTAGGAAAATTTGATCTCAAGTCTGATGAGGGTGTTTTTTTAGGTTATTCATCTGTAGGTAAGACCTATAAAATCTTTAATAAGACAATCCTAGTAGTAGAAGAGTTCATCCATGTAGTATTTGATGAATCAAATAAGTCCTCTGAATTTAAAATTGAAGAAGATGAGGTAGAGGCAATTCAAGGAGTAGAAACTATGACCTTAGGAGAAAGGGTAGAACCTCATGAAGCTTTGCCTAGAGAATGGAGATACTCTTCTAGTCATCCTAAAGAATTAATTTTAGGAGGCCCATCGGAAGGTGTGAGAATTAGGTACAGACATAGGAAGGAGGTTATTCAGCATTCATCTCTATGATAGAATTCAAAAGTATAGATCATGCTTTAGGATATGAATTATGGATCCTAGCAATGCAAGAAGAATTGAATCAATTCTCTAGGAATGATGTTTGGGAGTTAGTCAAGAGACCTAAAGAACATAGTGTAGTTGGAACAAAATGGGTCTTCAAAAATAAGGTGAATGACTCAGGAACCATAATAAGAAATTATTGATTACAGTAATTAGGTTGTTAAGCCTAAGTAAATGTCCCACGGCTACCAAGAGGGGGGTGAATTGGTAGTTTAAAAAATTTTAAACCCTCTTAATGATTAAGTTAAACCGAAGTAAAATTTTCTTTTAAAGTTTGTAGAAAAATGTTTTTCAACCACAGAGTTATTAAAACTAAAATTTAAAGTGCGGAAACGTAAAAATAATAAAGTAAATGACACCAGATTTATAGTGGTTCGGTCTATAACCAGACCTACATCCACTCCTCAGAGGCACACTCTGAGTATTGCACTAAAACCAATAGGGACTCTCCTTTAGCAGCCACAGCAAGGCGGAGAAGCCTTTACAACACACTCTTTTCACCACTACCCCGGTGCGGCAGAGAACCGTCGTCCTTTTACACAATCCACAGTGCTGGCAGAGAACCGTCGTCCTTTTACACTCTCCTAGTGTGGGCAGAGAACCCTACGACTGTTCACACTCTCCAAGTGTAGGCAGAGAACCTTTCCGCTATTCACACTCTCCAAGTGTCGGCAGAGAACCGAATATCCTTGACTGATCTTCTCACAAGAATCTAGAAGGAAGAAGGAAAAGAGTGAAGAAATCCAATTTCACAAGTAGAGACTCTTACCTTTGTAATCCAAGTGAAGCCTTCTCGCTCCAGTGGTAGGAATCCTCCTTTGAATGCTCTCTTTCACTCTCTCCTTGGCTATTCTCTCAAGAGGCATGAAGATCAATTGACAAAAAGATATTTGGTGGCAGTCTAATTTGGACTATTTATATAAAAGACAAGAAAAACCGCCCAAAAACTGCAAGTTTCCAATTCTGTACGTAGTGGATCGTCTTGTACGATCTTGGATCGTCCTGGACGATTTTACTTAAACGATCTGAAACGACCCTATTTGAATATGTGTACGAAATGAGTTCGTACTGATGATCATCCTGTACGAACTAGGTTCGTCTAGTACGAACGGTTATTACTAGGTCGGTTCTAGAAACTGCTAAAAACTGTTCTAAGTCGGTTAATCGTTTGGACGAAAATTTGTTCGTCTTGATGAAAATTTTCCAGAGACCAAATCGTCCTGGACGATTATTTATTTCGTTTGGACGAAAATATTTCAGAGGACCAATCGCCACGGACGATAATTAATTTTCGTATGGACGAAAATTTTCCAGAGACCCGATCGTCCGGTACGATATTTAATTTCGTCTGGACGAAAATTTTCCAGAGGACCGGTCGCCTCGTACGATAATAAAATTCGTCTGGACGAAAATTTTACAGAGAATCAATCGTCCGGGACGATAATTAATTTCGTCCTGTACGAATAGGACTTAGAAAATTTTTTTCGAGCAAGTTCCTATTCGTTCCATGTGCTCTATAGGAGATAACTGACGGATCGTCCAGTACGATAAAATATCGTCCCGTACGATTAGTATAAAATTTTATGATCTCCTTATTTGTGTGTGTAAGTTTTTTATTCACTCAATTACAATCACTCTCTTTCAAAATTAATTCAAAGAAAAAATGCAAACTTCAAATTAACAAAATATCTCATGTTGAATTTGATTTGAAGTTATCGTAGTCTGGAGTCTGATTTTCCTGAAATGTTAGTACACACAAGAGCAAATGCAAATCTTCTAAAATTGTTAGGAGATAACTACACATTTGAACAATAATGTTTGGAATCATCAAAACTACATAAGTTGCAAAAATATAAATCATTCAAATAGCAACTATTCTAACAATCTCCCCCTTTTTGATGATGACAAAACAATTATTGTTTGTATGGTTTCAAGTTAAACAAATCTCCAATCTCCTAAACTCCCCATGAATTGATAAATACATTAAAATAAGGAGGCATAACGAACAATATTTTTGTTTTTCAGAAATTTTAACACAAACAACTACAAAGTAAAAAAAAACTTGCAAACAGAACAATCAAAACAGAAAACACAATAATTTCTCCTCCTTTTTGACAGCAACAAAAAGTGAAGAAGAAATAGACAAGAAATGTAAGTAATTATATGAAATTCATTTTTAAAATTTAATCTAAATGGTGATTGACATAGGGTATGTAATTTTAAACTAAAGATATTAGGTCAATCATAGAAATTCATAAAATTTAAGAAGTGATATAACATTGTAAGTAAGAAGAATTTATCAAAGACATGATTCAATTTATACAGTTGACTATAGAAAATCATTACAAGAGAGATGTATAAAAATTCAATATTTCAAAGTTCAATAGAATATAAATGAACATAAGATCAATTTGAATTAAGAGATTGAAAGAATTTGGAAAGAAGAGAATTATTACATGTGGCGCTTTGCGCATCTTTTTCAAAAATTTTGGGGCACATTTTTGTGCAATTTTTCTTTGTTGGGCTTATTTTGTGCCGCTTTTTCACTTTGCAAATCTTTGCGAATTCCTTTTGATTTTTGTACTTTTTGTACAATTTTTAAGAGTAATTGAGACCAATTCTTTCCAAAATCTATAATCTAAAATTTCAAATATTTCTAAGTGCATAAATATCACTTGAGCATAGAAATACAAAATAAGAAAACATCTAAATTGCAATAGTAATATTAATTTTTATGTAGTCTAAATGAATAGACATGAATTTTAAAAGTTCTAATTACAACAAGTTATAAACAACTTTTAATTTTAGAAAGACTAGATTTTCTAATATAGATAATCTCAAATTACAATCTAATTTAAGCACTATGAAGATTAAATAATACTAATGAAATTCATAAACATTAACCACATTCCAAAAATAAATCAAATTTGAAAAAACATAACAACATTCATTGATATTAATGAACGGATTACATAATATCTAAAAAAAAAAAACAATAAGAAAATATTTTGAAATTAAAAAGAAAGACCAACATAAACACAAACACTTAACAATTAAACAGACACAATAAAAACATAAAAAACGAATACAACAGACACACATAAAATATTTTCTACTGTTCTGGAGGAGGAGGAGGAATGCCGCCAAAAAGGTTGAAGTAGGAGGCCATTAACATTACATTGGTATTAATTTCATGTACTTCATTTCTAATATTACCAATGTCTTGTTGCTGCTGCGTAAGTTGAGCATCAAATTGATCAAACCTTTTATCAATGTGAGTCTCTAATCTATCAAATCTTTCAATCAAATTCTGATAATCTGATTGAGGAGCAGAAGCTTGCTCTCCTTCTTCTTCCTCCTCTTCTGAAGCACTGGCATGTGCTTTTCCTTTTTCCTCCTTGAAGAGCAATCTGAATGATGCATCATTATAGTAAACTGGCTCTTCGTATTCTTCATTAGGATGCACTATGTTGTATTTCTTTTCTAAAATGTAAGTAATTAAGTGTCCTATTGAAATGTTCTTCTTCCTCTTTTGATCTGCATGTCCTATTTCTGAAAGCCCATAGATATGGTCTATGATAAGTTGGGCTTCGTCAATAGGATGACCTTCCATAATTAAAAAAGTTAAAGAAGAAAGGAGAGTAGTAATGTTAATCCTATCACCAGCTTTAGGAATGATTAAGGATCGAAGGATATGCTGGATGATTCGGGCATTTTTGGTCATTCCGGAGACTCTAGCAACATGATTGTCAATATCATTTTCTCTAATTACCCTATTGATTTGAAACCATTTGAATGAGGTTTCTGACATTAGGGTGTGGGCTCTATATCCCTCAGTTCTTAAGTTTAAAAATGCACCAAGGTCGTGCTTGGTGATCTCAACTTTTTGCTTTAAAACATAAGAACTAATGGTGGAGTGGTCAGAATTAAAACTCATGTTCGCTAGAAAGTAGTGGTAGGTTTGCTTGTTGTAGAAGTGGACGAGAGAAAGAATGAAATGAAATTGGGTTGAGGCGAAGAGGTGCATTACCCAAAATTTCAACTCAGTTTGAATTAGAATGCGAGAGGGAGTGATTTTGGCAGATGCAAAACGAGGAAAAGATTCCACATTCGCCTTAGAAAGAAAGTTGTCTTGGGCATTCCTATTTGGTTTCTTCACCAACACCTTTTGTCTCTTGCTTGAGAAGGCCATTGTCGATTTGAAGTAGAAAGGGATTGAAAATGAAGTTTGGAAGTGTGATTGTTAAGTTAGAAAGCCTTCATATTTAAAGAAAAATGATACGTTCGTCCTGGACGAAAATATTCGTCCTGGACGAAAAATCATCGTTCGTCTGGACGAACTAATTTCGTACAGACGATCCAATTTGTCCAAAATGTAACGGCTTTTCGTAATCAACACAACTTACGATGCGTCCCTTCGTACAGGCTTTTTGACTTGACCGATCGTACAGACGAAAAATTTTCATACAGACGAAAAATTTTCATACAGACGAAAAATTTTCGTACAAACGATCAAAAAGTAAATCGTTTTAATGTCTCTTGAAAACCGTCCCCTACAATGATCCGACACATGTTCGTCTGTACGAACGAAAACTTCGTACAGACGAAGTTCATATTAAAAACTGTATTATCCACTCAACCGCTGCATTCAATCGTCCCAACGTTTGAGAGAAGAAAAAAAATTTTCGTCCTGGACGATCGTCCGATCATACAGACGATCTAATTAAAAACTGTTCTCAAAACAGTTAAAATTCGCGCAAACAGTTCTTTCATATATCGTCCCGTACGAAAGCATTTTCGTCCCGGACGATTTCCTCCAAAATTTTTAATTTTGATTTTTTAAATTAAGAAAAACAAACTAAATATTCAAAAAATACAGAAAACATAGAACAAAAACATTGACCAAAAAACAATTCATTCAAAACACACAAAATTTCACAAAATTAAAAAAACAAAACACAATAAATATCAATGTTGCAAAGACATTTTGTTTAGGCATTCAAATCAATAACACCAAGCCTTGTTCTTAAAGTACTGAAGGTATCAAAGGCTAAAGGTTTTGTAAAAATGTCTGCAAGTTGATTTTCAGTTGAAACATGTATGAGTTCAATTTCTCCTTTGGATATATGATCCCTTATGAAATGATACCTTATATCAATGTGTTTGGTTCTAGAATGTTGAATAGGATTTTTGGAAATGCAAATAGCACTAGTATTGTCACAATAAATTGGAATAGTGCCTATAGTTAATCCTAAATCAATCAACTGTTGTTTTAACCAAAGTACTTGTGCCACACAACTTCCTAATGCAATGTAATCTGCTTCTGCAGTAGATAGTGCCACTGAATTTTGTTTTCTACTTGACCATGAAACTAATGAATTGACATGTTCCAGAAGTGCTTTTCCTATCCACTCTACAGCCTGCAAAGTCAGAATCTGAGTAACAAATAATTTCAAATGAAGAGCTAAACTTAGGATACCAAATCCCTAAGTTTTGAGTTCCTAGTAGATATCTTAAAATCATTTTCACTGCTGTTAAATGCGATTCTTTTGGATCTGATTGAAATCTAGCACATAAGCAAACACTGAACATAATATCTGGTCGGCTAGCAGTCAAGTAAAGTAAAGATCCAATTATCCCTCTAAATTTCTTTTGATCAACAGATTTTCCCTTAAAGTCCTTATCCAACTGAACTGAAGAACTCATTGGTGTACTAACAGGTTTAGCATTGTCCATTTCATATTTTTTGAGGATGTCCTTAATATATTTAGTTTGACTAAGAAAAGTATCTTCCTCAAGTTGCTTAATGCTAAATCCTAAAAAGTAATTTAAATCTCCCATTAGACTCATTTCAAAATCACTACTCATTGTTTTAGAAAAATCATCACAAAGATGTTTATTTGAAGATCCAAAGATGATGTCATCCACATAAATTTGAACAATAAGTATATCCTTTCCAATTTTTCTTAAAAAAAGAGTTGTATCCACACTTTCTTTTTTAAAAGATCTTTCAAGTAGTAAGGTGCTCAACCTTTCATACCAAGCCCTAAGTGCCTATTTCAAACCATATAATGCTTTTTTTAATTTGAAAACATGATTTGAAAATTTAGAATTTTCAAAACCTGGAGGTTGTTCTACAAAAACATCTTCCTCAATTACCCCATTTAAAAAGACACTTTTGACATCCATTTGAAACAATTTAAAACCTTTAAAACAGGCAAAGACTACTAAAACCCTAATTGCTTCAAGTCTAGCTACAGGGGCAAAAGTTTCCTCAAAATCAATTCCTTCAATTTGATTATACCCCTTAGCTACTAATCTAGCCTTATTTCTAATGACTACTCTTGAGTCATTCATTTTATTTTTGAACACCCACTTGGTTCCAACAACACTTTGATCTTTTGGCCTTGTAGTTAGTTCCCAAAACTTTATTTCTTACAAATTGATTTAACTCTTCTTGCATGACCAATATCCAAAATTCATCAGAAAGTGCTTGATCAATGTTAGTGGGTTCAATAGTTGAAATAAAAGCTGAATGATTGACTTCCTTGTTTAATCCACGCCTAGTTCTAACACCCTCACTTGGTTCACATATAATCAATTCCTTTGGGTGGTTTTAGAAAATCTCAAATCTCTAGGCAAAGGGTCTTCTCTTTCTAAATTTTCTTCCACATTTTCTTCCAAATTTAATCTATAAATCTTTTGGGAGTTTTCTTCAATTTCTTCTTCAACAATATTTGGCTCTTCCATGTTTCCATTTTCATCAAATACAACATGTGTGGTTTCTTCAATGACTAAAGTTCTTTTGTTGAATACTCTATAAGATTTTCCAACACTTGAATATCTAACAAAAATTCCTTCATCAGATTTTGGATCAAATTTTTCTAAGACAGATTTTCCATTATTATGTATGAACACCTTGCAACCAAATACATGCAAATGAGACAAATTTGGTGTTCTACCTTTTAGCAACTCATAGGGTGTTTTATTCAAATTTGATCTCACATTTACCCTATTCAGAACATAGCATGCAGTGCTAACCGCCTCAGCCCAAAAATATCTAGGAAGCGAGTATTCTACTAACATTGCTCGGGCGGCTTCTATTAATGTTCTGTTCTTCCTTTCAACTACATTTTGTTGAGGAGTTCTAGGTGCAGAAAAATTGTGATCAATCCCTTTTTCTTTATAGAAATTTTCAAATCTTTCATTTTCAAATTCTCCTCCATGATCATTTTATATAGAAATTATTTCACATCTTAGTTTTCTTTGTATCCAAGTTGAAAAATTTCTGAATTCCTCAAATGATTCACTCTTATGAAAAAGAAATTTAACCCAGGTGAATCTTGAAAAATCATCTACTATAACAAATCCATATACCTTTCCTCATAGACTTATAGTGCCTACAGGTCCAAAAAGATCCATGTGCAGAATTTTTAAAGGTTTACTGGTCCTAAGATCTTTATTGGTCTTAAAAGAGGACTTCACTTGTTTTCCTAATTGACATGCATCACATAGATGGTCCTTCGTAAAGTCTAGTTTAGGTATTCCTCTCACCAAATTCTTTTGGGTAATTCTTCTAAGATTTTTCATACTAGAATGACAAAGTCTCCTATGCTAAAACCAAGATTCATCAGAAACAGTTTTTAAACAAAAAGCAGTAGGAGATTGAATACAATTTAAATCTAGCATGTAGACATTGTTTACCCTTTTTCCATTTAAAACAATTTTCCCATTTAGGCTAATTATGCAGCTAGTAGGTAAAAATTTTACATTATAGCCCTTATCACATAGCTGACTTATGCTAAACAAATTATGTTTTAAGCCTTTAACTAATAACACATTGTCTATGAAAAAGTTTTTCAAATTTTCAATCATACCTGATCCAACCATTTTCTTTGTGGTATTATCTCCAAGTGTAACCTTGCCTCCACTCCTGGCTTCCAGCGTTATGAATTGAGCAGTATCTCCAGTCATGTGCTTTGAACATTCGCTGTCCAGGTACCATATACTCTCACGAGGTCTTGTGTGAGAGTATTCCTGCAAAATTCTCAAATGTTAGACCTGGGAACCCAAACTAGTTTGGGTTCACCTTTATGAAATTTATAATCAGATGCATGTATGATATGTCTAGGTTTATGCATCTTAATTATCCACACCAAATTAGTTTTCATCTTTAAAGTGCAGGTGTGAGATATATGTCCCAAAAATCCACAATTATTACATTTAACATTAGGAAAAATATTCCTATGTTTTCTTTCATATGATTGTCTTCTAAGGGATTTCATGAATTTAGGATAATATTTAGGATTTGTAAAATCTTCAAGTTTAGGGGGGTTCCTATTATCCTCGAGAGCTCTTATAGTGAGTTTGTAAAATGAATTCATATCTTCCAAGATTCGATTGGTATAATTGATTCTATATGTCTTGCTCTCAGATTCATCCTTAAAATTCTTAAATTCTTTTTCAAGTTCAGCATAGGATGATTTCAAATTCTCAAAATTTTTATTCAAGTCATCATATTCATCAAGTAGTTTCATGTGGTTGTTATCAATTAAAGCATGATCTTTCATAAGGATTTCGTGTTCCTTATTAAGCTCTTCCAATTCTAAAACTACACTAGCATGCATCTTTTTCATTTTCCTATATGCATCATGCATGTGTTCAGAAACTTCAAACAATTCATTATAGGTTAAATCACATACCTCTTCTTGATCTGATTGTTCAGCATTATCTGCCATCAAGCAAAGGTTAATGACTTCTTCTTCTTTTTCAGTCTCAGATGAGTCTGAAGCTGAGTCCGCCCAAAAAACCTTTTGAAACTTCTTCTTGTTCTTCTTTACTATTGGTTTCTCCTCTACCTTCTCCTTGCTAGGAGTGACTTTGAGTTTTGGACAATCAGTCTTTATATGACATGGTTTCCTGCATTCATAACAAATCACTTCATTAGAAACCTTGCCATTTCTGTTATACTTACCTCTATTCCATTGCTGACATCTCTTCTGCTTCCTCTTTAAAAAGCTTCTGAATTGTCTAGTCATCAGTGCAATATCGTCTTCATCCTCAGGTTGTGAGTGTTCACTTTCGGACTCTTCCACATTTAGTGCAATATTCTTGTCCTTTCTTGGTTCACCTGCATCAATCTTTCTTTGACTTACTCCTTGCTCGTAAGCAATGAGTGAACTAAAAAGATTGTCAATGGAATAAATGTCCAGATCTTTAGACTCTGTAATTGCAGTAATTTTAGCATCGTATGCAGTAGGTAAACAACGAAGAATCTTATTGACCATTTCAGCATTAATTAATTCCCTACCAAGTGCATGCAAAGAGGTGACAATTTGAGTGAATCTTGTGTACATGTCTGAAATAGATTCATTAGGTTTCATGCGAAATAATTCGTAGTCATGTAACAAGATATTGAGTCTTGATTGCTTAACCTCATTTGTCCATTCATAAGTTATACAAAGTCTATCACATATGTCCTTTCCGCTTTTACAAGTGGAAACTCTCATGTAGTCTTCAGATTTTAAAACACAAAAGAAACTATTTAAACATTTTGCATTTAATTGTGCTAAGTCACGTTCTTCAATAGTCCAATCTGCATAGGGTGTTTCTATCATAATTCCATCAACTAATCTAGTTGGTTTTGAGTAAACTTCCTGGACTAGCATCCACATGCGATAATCAAGTGACTGTAAGAAAGTAGACATGCGTGTTTTCCAAAAATCAAAAGGAATATTGTCAAACAGTGGAGGTCTAGTGATAGAGTAACCCTCAGGTGTGTTTCGGTTTCCAAATGTAGCCATCTACGTTAATCAAAAAGTAGTTCAAACTTATGATTTTGAAACTATGCTCTGATACCACTTGTTGAGTCCAGTAATTAGGTTGTTAAGCCTAAGTAAATGTCCCACGGCTACCAAGAGGGGGGTGAATTGGTAGTTTAAAAAATTTTAAACCCTCTTAATGATTAAGTTAAACCGAAATAAAATTTTATTTTAAAGTTTGTAGAAAAATATTTTTCAACCACAGAGTTATTAAAACTGAAATTTAAAGTGCGGAAACGTAAAAACAATAAAGTAAATGACACCAGATTTATAATGGTTCGGTCTATAACCAGACCTACATCCACTCCTCAGAGGCACCCTCTGAGTATTGCACTAAAACCAATAGTGACTCTCCTTTAGCACCCACAGCAAGGCGGAAAAGCCTTTACAACACACTCTTTTCACCACTACCCCGGTGCGGCAGAGAACCGTCGTCCTTTTACACAATCCACAGTGCTGGCAGAGAACCGTCATCCTTTTACACTCTCTTAGTGTGGGCAGAGAACCCTACGGCTGTTCACACTCTCCAAGTGTAGGCAGAGAACCTTTCCGCTGTTCACACTCTCCAAGTGTAGGTAGAGAACCCTTCGGCTGTTCACACTCTCCAAGTGTCGGCAGAGAACCGGATCTCCTTGACTGATCTTCTCACAAGAATCTAGAAGGAAGAAGGAAAAGAGTGAAGAAATCCAATTTCACAAGTAGAGACTCTTACCTTTGTAATCCAAGTGAAGCCTTCTCGCTCCAGTGGTAGGAATCCTCCTTTGAATGCTCTCTTTCACTCTCTCCTTGGCTATTCTCTCAAGAGGCATGAAGATCAATTGACAAAAAGATATTTGGTGGCAGTCTAATTTGGACTATTTATATAAAAGACAAGAAAAACCGCCCAAAAACTGCAAGTTTCCAATTCTGTACGCAGTGGATCGTCCTGTACGATCTTGGATCGTCCTGGACGATTTTACTTAAACGATCTGAAACGACCCTATTTGAATATGTGTACGAAATGACTTCGTACTGATGATCGTCCTGTACGAACTAGGTTCGTCCAGTACGAACGGTTATTACTAGGTCGGTTCTAGAAACTGCTGAAAACTGTTCTAAGTCGGTTAATCGTTTGGACGAAAATTTGTTCGTCTGGACGAAAATTTTCCAGAGACCAAATCGTCCTGGACGATTATTTATTTCGTTTGGACGAAACTATTTCAGAGGACCAATCGCCACGGACGATAATTAATTTTCGTATAGACGAAAATTTTTCAGAGACCCGATCGTCCGGTACGATATTTAATTTCGTCTTGACGAAAATTTTCCAGAGGACCGGTCACCTCGTACGATAATAAAATTCGTCTGGACGAAAATTTTACAGAGAACCAATCGTCCGGGACGATAATTAATTTCGTCCTGTACGAATAGGACTTTGAAAATTTTTTTCGAGCAAGTTCCTATTCGTTCCATGTGCTCTATAGGAGATAACTGACGGATCGTCCAGTACGATAAAATATCGTCCCGTACGATCAGTATAAAATTTTATGATCTCCTTATGTCTGTGTGTAAGTTTTTTATTCACTCAATTACAATCACTCCCTTTCAAAATTAATTCAAAGAAAAAATGCAAACTTCAAATTAACAAAATATCTCATGTTGAATTTGATTTGAAGTTATCATAGTCTGGAGTCTGATTTTCCTGAAATGTTAGTACACACAAGAGCAAATGCAAATCTTCTAAAATTGTTAGGAGATAACTACACATTTGAACAATAATGTTTGGAATCAACAAAACTACATAAGTTGCAAAAAATATAAATCATTCAAATAGCAACTATTCTAACAGAAATAAGGCCAGACTAGTAGCTAAGGGGTACAACCAAATTGAGGGAATATACTTTGAAGAAACCTTTGCCCCGATAGCTAGACTAGAAGCCATAAGGGTGATCTTAGCTTTTGCTTGCTTTAAAAGTTTCAAACTATATAAATGGATGTAAAGAGTGCTTTTTTGAACCGGGTAATCAATGAGGATGTTTATGATGAGCAACCCCCCATATTTGAAAGTTCACAATTTTCAAGCCATGTATTCAAATTAGAAAAGGTAATATATGGGTCAAAGCAAGCGCCTAGATCCTGGTATGATAGACTTAGCTCATTCTTTCTGGATAGAGGATTTATTAAGGGTAGTGTGGACACTATACTCTTTTTATAAAAATTTAAAGATGTTCTATTTGGATCTTCAGATAAAAATTTATGTGATGAATTTTCAAAAATAATGAGTAATGAGTTTGAAATGAGCATGATGGGAGAGCTTGATTACTTTCTTGGCTTTAATGTAACATAAATGGATAATGGAACATTTCTTAGCCAAATGAAATACATTAATGATATTCTGAAGAAATATGAAATGGTTAGTTTCTAAGCCCATGATCACTCTAATGAGCTCCATGATTCAATTGGATAAAGACCCGAATGGAAAATCAGTAGACCAGAAAAAATATAGAGGAATGATCAGATCTCTCCTCTATCTGATTGCCAGTAGATCGGACATAATGTTTAGTGTGTGCATCTGTACCCATTTTCAAGCAAATCCTAAAGAGTCTCACTTAACTGTGGTCAAGAAAATCCTTACATATCTACTAGACACCCCAAACTTAGGAATTTGGTATACTAGGCACAACACTTCCTTTGAAATCTTAGGTTACTCATATTCTAATTTTACAGGATGTATGATAGATAGAAAAAGCACCTCTAGTACCTGCCAATTTATAGTACATTCTTTAGTTTCTTGGTCCAATAGGAAGCAAAATTCGGTAGCCCTTTCCATGATTAAGATAGAATATATTCCAGTAGGAAGTTGTGTTGCACAAGTATTATAGTTGAAAAAATAACTTTTTGATCTTGTATTACCTGTAGGGATCATCTCAATCATGTGCGACAATACAAGTGCAATCTATATTTCTAAAAATCCAATTCAACACTCTCGAATAAAACACATAGACATTAGACACAATTTCAAAAGAGATCATGTTGCTAAAGAAAATATAGAATTACATCACATAGTTATAGGAGATCAATTGGAAGACATATTCACTAAACCACTAGCCTATGACACCTTTAACACTTTGAGAATAAGACTTGGTGTCATAGCAATTAATGTATAATTAGAAAAAAAACAAAAAAACCAAAAAAAAAAAAACAAAAATAAACAAAAAATAAAAAATAACAACAAATTTTCTTTTAAGGCTGTTACTGATCATCACACACTCACTACACAAAAATAAAAAATTGACATTTTCTTTATCGTTCTGTACGATCCATTATCGTTCTGTATGATTTATCAAAAGTACAGAAATTACAACCCAGGCATAAATATCATCTATTTTGATCGTACTGTACGATTACCATCGTATTGTACGATATAGGTGTCTGGTCAATCAATGCATTTGGTACGACATTATTGCACATCGTACTGTACGATACCTCCTCTTCGTACTTTATGATCCACGTCAGCAATGAATTGGGACGACATAACTTCATTTGGTACGATATTATGGCTCATCGTACTGTACGATACCTCCTTTTTTTACTGTACGATCCACATCAGTGAAATGGATGAGGATAACTTAAAGGTGGTTGGTATGATATGATTGCCTTTTTCATACTGTACGAACACTTGTTCGTATTGTACGATACTTTTCATCAAAGGTCATACCGACGACCCTCTGGATGATTGAAATCCTTCTGTTTGTACTATACAATTCATTTCATACTGTACGATATGATCATCTTTTCCCAACTATTTATTCATAAGAAATTATTACCCATCGTATTGTACGATCCTATATCGTATTGTACGATAGTTTCAAAATTTTATAAATTGGTTGAATCTGAAGCTCCTTTCACTCAGTCTTCCTTCTCCTCAATTGGTATCACATTTCTTCACAAAATTTCAAGCTCTAACAAGCACAGTCATCTCATCATTGGAAGCTCGTCTTCCTCTCACCGTCTCAATGATCATTTCTTGGCTCCTGAAAATGAAGAATCCTATTGCAAATACAAGGCTTGTAAAATTACATTGTCTCGAAAGCTAAATCAAGCTGCTTTAAATTTTGAGGTAATGAACCTCTCCACATCCACTACTCTCCAATTCCTCCTTACCCTCACCTTCCCATACAATTCAGAACTCTTATTTGAATTCCTAGCCAACCAAACCTTCACTGTCAGCACCATGACCTTCCACTCTTTTGTTTGCCACCAACGTGTAGAAATCACTAAGTCTGACATCGCCCAATACATTGGGTTGTCTACTGAAGGTCCTATAGCACATTCCTTCCTCTCAAATGATTTCGACTTGAGTGTTGCAAATGTAGTCCTTAGGAATGTAGTTTTCTATCAACACCAGCCTCTTGTTCAATCCTTAACCCAAAATGCCCGAATTATTCAGCACGTCCTTTGTACTTCAATCATACCCAAAGCTGGCGACCGAATCCGCATGACCCCAAACTTATCGGTTGTTACCTACCTTATAATGTTAAACACAAAATTTGATGAGACAGATTTAACTATTGATTATATCTGAAACATGACCTTCATTCGCCTCCCTACCACCCGTGGAAAATAAAATCTAGCCCTTGGCCACCTTATAGGTTACATCCTTCAAAACAAATACCAATTAATCTATCCTGGTGAACCCGATAATCTACCAATCTTCCATACAGATGCCTCTTTCCGTATTCTATTTCATTGGGGCAAGAGCCTGAAGAACAAGACTTTGATGAAGAAGAAAGAGAAGCTGCTCAAGAAGGAGCTCCTATTCCACATAGACAGAGTGCACCACCCCAAGGACCTGCACCAGCCTACCCTCACGATGACTTAGGCAAACGATTCGACCAAATCTAGAGTCTTCTTGACACTCACATACAAGAATAACATCAACAATACGAGGAAGATATGCGGTGGTTTGGGGAATGCTTCACTTCGATTGATCACAAATTTGAGTCAATCCACCAATATTTCCAACCACAGCCACCTCCACCTCCAGCTCCAAGTGATTAGGATCCTCCTTTCTGAAGTGTATATGTTTTAAGCTACTTTTCTTAGTGTTGTTTGTGACTCTTATTTTTTGTGATGTCAAAAGAGGGAGAAGTCTGTTGTAGTCAATATGTTCTACATATGTTTTTTTTTTTTGCGTCTGTTCACTTATGTTTAAGTTCAATGAAATGCATTTTAATTTTCTTGTTTATTTTGTGATATTTTAATTAATTAAAAATAAAAAATGCCTTGCAAATTTGCTTATAACCAACATTATTTGACATTATCAAAAAGAAGGAGATTGTTGCAATCCATGACCCCTAGTCTGAGATTTTGATAATGAAAAATAATGCCGTTTGAATTAATATTCATTAAATACTTTTGATTTCTGCTCTTGTTTATGAGTACTAACATTTTAGGGAGATCACAAGTTACTCAGGACAACAAGACTCAAGACTGGGTAGAGTAGGAGTTGGAGTTCATTACATTGTATTTTTTTCATTTATTATCAATTTTTTCTTTTCTTGAGTCTGGCAACAAATTATATGCAAGACTGAGCAATCAGGCACACACACTGGGGGGAGAGGGTTTTTAAAATGAAGATTTTTTCTCTGTTGATCGTACTGTACGAGTTTATACATACTGTGCGATCTGATCTGGCTGAAATGGCTTTCTTTGAACAAGTCGTACTATACGATTATAATCGTACTTACAATGTGTTAATAATTAAAAACCGTAGCCACTAGATTAATTTAAGTAAGTTTAATAACACTTTGTACGGTACAATCCCATTCATATTGTATGACCTATTTTTGAATACTTACTTAAATTAACCCTGAGATTAGTGCATAAATCAAAGATTAATTTTTGATTGGTTATAATACTATATGACATGGTTCGTACTGTACGATCAACCGAGGCTATTTTTTATCATCACAATTTTCGTACTAGACGATCCCTTGATTTTGACTTGTCATACTGTACGAAGTAGGTTGTACCCTATGATGTACAAAGACGAGTTTCATCATCCCGAAAATCTTACTGTATGAATAGAAGGATTTTACAAATCATATTGTACATATTTATATCATACTATACAACTATATTCACAATTTTTTGCCTGTTCGTAAACCTCCATATCAAGATGATGGCCATTTTGTACTAATCATACTATACGATATTGTATCGTACTGTACGATCATAACAGCTAATTTAGAAAATTTTAAGGTTTCTTGGAGCCTATTTTAAGTATCAAAACTTCTATTTTTTGGGGTGTGACTGTGAGAGAGGAACATGATTCGAGAGGGATTCCATATGAGAGAGCTCCTGAGAAGATTTTAGGGTTTGTGAGAAGAAGGAGAATGTGATCTTAGTGAGGGAGGAGTGTGAGAAAGATCACACGGTTGCTCCAAGCTTACTTCACTTTGCTCCTCCTGTGGTCCGAGAAGATCTTGTGGGAGGCTCTCCGAGGGGGAGATTCTTCTACATCCGTGTCCTCTAAGGTACTCTGGCTTTTCCAGGAGGGAGAAAAATGAGAAGGTACGCTGCCTTCTCCAAGAGGGTGATAAAGCGCTTGGCACTCTGCCACGTCGGGTTGGTGAACGTGATGTTTATAAGGGCTTCTCCGCCTTGCTGTGGGGGAAAAAGGAGAACTATTGTTTAATAGTAAAATTCCTAGAGTGGAGGACTCCGGGGAGTGGACGTAGGTCAAGTGACCGAACAACTATAAAATCTCTGTTGTGATTTTTCCCTTACTTCTTTTTATTTACGTTTGCATTTTATTTTCATTAAAATTGCTTGGTGAAAATCATAGTGGAATTAGTTGTTGCAAATTGTGTTGTGAGCACTCGCTTTGGCATTATTTAATTTCTTGTTTAAGTTTAAAAAAAAAATACCAAAATATTAGAACTCCTGCTTAGGATTATTTTTTATTGCAATAATTTTTCAATTCACCCCCCTCTTGGCGCATCTAGTAATTTCATTAGATCATTCTATTTAAATATTCATATCTTTATACTTTTTGATGTTGTCAAAAGGGGGAGAACAAATGTATGTTACTTATTTGTTGTTCATATATGCATGAATTCACGAGGAGCATATTTATTTCACTTTGTTATATATGTTTTTCTTGATATTTGATTAAAAGTTTAGTAATTTTATGAAAAAGATTGATGTAAGGCCATTTTACACCTTCATCCCTAACACTTCGAACATTGGTTTATCATCGTAAAAAAGAGGGGAATTATTAACTATATGAGCACCATTACAAAAATATGATAATAAATAAATTATTGGATGATAGTAATGTATGATATTCAAGTGTTTCAAGGAATTAGAAAGAACAATCCAGTAATCACAGCAATTAAAGTCAAAACAACATGGAATTGAAGTTGGGTGGTTATCCTTTGGTATGACACATCAATTAAAAAATATATATCTTAAAAATGAATTATATAAACTAAAAAATATATTATTGTCATAAGTTCATAGCTTTTCTAAATAATTTTTCACAACTATCTCATACATGATCATAACTTTAGTTACTGGAATGTTCACTACCTAGCACTTCAAAGCTTCATAACTTACATTCATTTCTTTCATGAGTTTATTTAATCCAACCTATAATGTTCTTAAATATAATTAATCATCTCCATACCATCAATTCTAGCCTTGAAGCTAAAATGATATTCCAATTATCTAAATTATTTATTTTCTCTGTCCTAATATTATTCCTATTATTTCTTCCTTATCATAACACACATTATCATGCTTGGTATCTTGAGGCTAATTTTTCTCCATTAATTATAAACTCGCTTCAAAACACCTTTCCCAAAATAGAATCTATGTTTTTATTAATCTTTTGCTGCTCCCCCTTAATTGAGTTTTGAATATTATTTTAATAATTTTATTACTATAATACCTTCCTAATCACACCTACTAATTGAACTCAAAATATATTAAATTAAATTAGCTCAAATCCATGATCTAATATTTCAAAATTTTATTCAAACATTCATGGAAATTACTTGGCTAAGTTTTCCATGGGTTTTAATTTGTTTAAAGCTCGTGACCTTAATCCATTGGATAATCATTCACCTCTTGGATTGATGATGTGAATTCAAAGCAAATGGTTAGGATTTCATCTTTCCATGACCGAAATGTTCATGCTTGAATCTAAACCCAATGCATTGCCATATTAGCTCGCTTGGTCGAAATTCACATGATTTCTTTCCTATTATTCATGGTTGACTATATGGCCTATTGTAAGATGATCTAATACATTGAAAAAATTATTATAATTTAAAATCCTTGCCTAAATAATATCCTTCTAATTTCTTCTTGACTTAGAAGAAATTCTCTCTGTAAGTAGAGGGGTCAGCTTAGTGTTTTGTGTGCTTGCTCCTCACCACCTAAAAATTCTCTCAGAATCTTATCTCATTTGATAAACTTTCTACACCAACCTTCTTTGGCTAAGAGTTTCATGGTTCTTATACTCATAACTAACCTAAAGAGTCCCCCCTTTAGTCATCTTCATTTTTTGCTCACAATAGATAATCTTTGGTGAGTTTGTTCCATGTGGTAAACTATACTTTTTAATTTACTTTGCATGCTTGTTTAAAAAAACCCTCATTATTTCATTTTGTGAATGCTTTAATATATGGTTAAATTCATGTGCTATCTTTTTAAATCTTTTATTTTGATCATCCATACTTACTTAGTTTTTATTTAAGTGTTTCATTCTTGAAAAAAAAAAGGTCTATGTGTTCCATTCTTCCATTATCTTGTGTTTCTCTTTGCATTTCTATTGTTTCCATATCATATGTCTATATCATTTACATTCAAGTTTGTGATTATTCTTAATCAAGATAAGAACATTTGTGAGTTATTCAATTTGTATTGCTTGTTGCTTTAGTGAGATGAGACCTAAAATCTTTTAAAATTGAGAGCTGGATTTGGTTTCTACTTTATTTCTTTTATTTATGATCTTGGGAATATTTATTTGGGAATGTAATTGTGTGGTGTAGGAAATTAAGGTGCTTGAGGTTGTGCTTTCGTGGTGTAGGAGGGCACAGTTGCTGGTGTAAGCATGATTTCTTAGTGAATTTCTAGTTGTTGGTGACTAGGCGTGTACAAGGCTGGATTTTGGGTTTTGGCCAAACCAATTAACAAGTTACATGTGTAATTATTTTTCCTTCTTGTACTTTACTTTATTGCCCTTTCTTTTTATAATCATAAAATAACTAATTAAATTTTTGCAACATTTTCTATTAAAGTAAAATATTATATTTTAATTTTTTTTTTTTTTTAAAACCACATGATTCACCCCCCCCCCCCCTAACCTATTAAAATTAGGATTGTGAAAATATAACATGACATGAAAATTTGATTTGAAACCAACTTGAGAATTTTGGGTTCAAATCAATATTTTTAGAAAATGGGTATGGTTAAAGTTTTATTTTTTAACTCGAATTGAAAATTGATTCATGTTTTGGTTTACTCATTACCTCAAAATCCATTGATAGCAACTCATCTTCAGTAGTATGTTTAATTAAAGCATCATGAAAGTTAAGGATAAGACAAGAATCCCTAAAATTATAGGCTTGTATGTTGTGGAACTCAAAACCTCTTATCCTTGACTCCTCGCACACTCTCCATCGCTCTAGTCTGCAACATATAACTCCTCCTCAGTGTTCACAATCTCTTCAGCTTCAGAACTCCATGCTATATTCCCTCGAAGGCACATTAAAAGCAAGTTTTTTTTCTTAAATTTTAACAGGTCATCGATTCGTGAATGGTCGGGGTGGGCCTAGGGTTTCGATCTATTTGCAAAATTGGGTCAATTTTGGGTTAACTTTTGAGTTGGACTCGAACCAGAAAAAAAAAAAAACATTTTGGCACCCCTTCTCATTGGTAGAATCCCAGCCTATATTGTGCCCCTCCCGTGTCATAACTCCTCCTTTGAACTCGTAGTCGCTTTGGCTGAAAAATGCCAACCTTTATTATAAGGCACATTAAAATAAATTTTTTTTAAAAAAAATTAATGAGTTAGCAAGTCGCGTTTGGTTAGGTTCAAGAATTAAGGTTTTTGATCCATTTATAAAATCTAGTTGAGTTTGGCTCAATCATATTTAAATTGGGGCACTTTTGGATTGGCTCCAAAGGTGACCCAAAAAATTTATTTTGAAGCCCTTAGTAAGGGGGGGGGGGGGGGGGGGGGGGGGGGGGGGGGGGCATGAGACAAAAATCCCTAAAACTAATTGCTTGCAAGTTGTGGCTCACAAAACCTCTCATCCTCAACTCCTTAGCCTGGAGCGTTTAACTCCTCATTGCTCGCAGTCGCTTTAGTTCCATAAGTCCTAGCTATATTCCATCAAAGGAACATTAAAATTAATTTTTCTAAAAAAATATTAACGGGTCATTGAGTCTTGTCTGGTTGGGTTTGAACCTAGGTTTTGGATTCATTTGCAAAATTGTGTTGAGTTTGGGTTAACGTTTGAGTTGAACTCAAACCAGAAAAAAAATGTATTTTGATACCCCCAGTCATGGTCAGAGTCCCTACCAATATTGCACCTCTCTCCTATCATAACTCCTCATCCCTTGTAGTCACTCCTATAGCACAACTCTAGCTTATTATCCATCTAAAGCACATTAAAATCTTTTTTTTTTTTTTAATGGGTCAGCAAGTTGTGTCTGATCAGGTTTGAATATAAGTTTTGGATCAATTTCTAAAATTGAGTTGAGTTCGGGTCAATCATTTTCATATCTGGGGTATTTGTGGAATGGACCTAAACTTGGCCCAAAAAATTATTTTGATATCCCTAATCATGAGCAGGGTTAGGCATACCCCCCCCCCCCCCCCCCAAACACTTTATAAATTTATAAATTTTTTGATATTATTATTCATTTTATATAAAATTAGTTGATCTTACTATACCTCCAACATTTATATTGAAATGAATAAGATTTAGATATTACAATCAAAATTTTATGATGATAAATTAAAAATTTTAGAATTTCTTTTATGATCAATAAATTCAATATAAATTAAATAAGATTTTTTACAATGGCTATTATAAAATTGGCAACTAAGTAGAATTCAAAATCAATGGATTCATGATATTTTAATCGTATATATCAAGAAATAAATATTTGATTGTATTAATACTAAAATAGTCATTCAACTCTTAAGAATATGTGTTATAAATTACAAGGGCTTTTATCATCTTTTTTATTATTTTTTAAAAACAAAAATTTATATAATTTTTTTTAATAAATCATTAATATCTAAAAATCTAATTTATGCCCCAACTAAATAAAGTTTCTAGCTCCATCATTACCCATAATGCCAGTGATATCAAAAAAAAAAAAAACAAAAATTAAAAGGCAATCACAAATAAATTGCAATAAACGAGTAATTTTCCAATAAAATAGAATTGCTACGTCCACTTTTAAGCAGTTTAAGAATTATGATTTTAAGCGCTTTAAGAATATGATCTTCCTAGCTACCATCAAAATCCAAAACACACAAACTTAGTAAGTCCTCCAACACTTGAATAACTCTTTCTCATTGACTATCTAATAGTAGATAAAATGCTATACTAAAATTCAATTTATTACCAAACCCTTCATGAATACCCTTTCATAGTCAAGTTGTAAATCGACCATCTCTATCTAATACAATAATTCTAGGATCCTAAGCAATTTGACAATTTCCTTAACAAATGATTTTGTCAATTTTTCTACTTAATTTGATTGATTCATAGGTAATAAGTGAGATCATTCGGTTAACCTATCAGTTATTACCCAAATGTAATAATGTCCTTATTTAGATAAGGGAAAACCCGTAATAAAATCTAAAGATATGTCCTCCCACATCCACTCAGAAATAAGTGATGATTGTAATAATCCACTAGGCTTCTAATGTTCAACCATTACCACCTAGCACACATTTGCATTTAGCCACAAATTTAGCCGAAACCTTCTTCATTCCAGGTGACCATAAAACTGATTTCAAATCTTTTTACAATTTTGCACTGCCAGGGTGAATGGTATAGCCTAAAATATTAACATTTGATAAGATCTCCTGAATTAATTGAGGATCTCCTATAACCCAAAGGCATCCCTTCTAATTAATTACTAATCATCAAGAATAAGGTCTTTTCTTTTTCTCAACTGATTCAATCCAACATTTTTGAATGTTGCTCACTTACTTTATTTGCTTCTTATATTTTCCCTTCCAAGGTAGGTTGCATTAAAATTTGATATAGGCTACAAGAAACTTGCTAATTATGGCTACTCACCTCCAATTATAATGCTATTAAATATTTGATCAATTCATTTTTTTATAATCAACATCCAATTAATATGTTTGTATAATTTTCTATTGAGAATCAACCACCACATTGGCTTTCCTATGATAATATTGGATATCCAAATCATAATCTTTGATTAATTCTAACCATCTCTGCCTCCTCAAATTCAAATCCTATTGTCTAAAATATATCTTAAACTTTTTTATCAGTAAATACCTCACACCTCACAAGATATAAATAATGCCTCCAAATTTTTAAAGTCAACATGATTGTAATCACTTCTAGATAATGTGTTGGATAGTTCATCTCATGAGATTTTAATTGTCTAGAAGTATAAGCAATTACTTCCTTTTTTTGGCATTAGCACACAACCCAACCCTATGAAAGATGCATAACTCAAAATATGAAATTCCTTAGTCCCCTCAATAATGTTTAGCATAGGTATCGATGTTAAGCATTTATTTAACTCTTGAAAGCTTTATCACACTTGGCTATTCATTCAAATATTTCATCCTTCCTAGTCAACTTGGATAGAGGGGAAAAAATATGAGAAAAGCCTTTTCACAAAATTTTGGTAGTACCCTACTAAGCCAAGAAAACTTATTATTTATGTTACACAATTGTTCTATGTCCATTTAACAATTGCTTTCACCTATTTTGGATCTACTATTATGCCTTCCCCACTAATAATATGCCCCAAAATGTAGTTTTATTTGCTAAAACTCTCTTTAAACTCAAAATAAACCTCAAATGATTGGCATGCCTTTCCTCGATCTTGGTATATACTAATATATCATAAATAAATACTATCACATATTGATCTACGTGAGATTTGAATATTCTATTCATCTCACCTATAAAATTTGTTGTAGCATTCATCAATCCTAATGACAAAACCAAAAATTCAAAAGGTATATACCCACTAACAAATGTTGACTTTTGAACATCAGTTTCTTTCACCCTAACATGTTGATAACTAAACCTCAACTCAATCTATAAGAATACCGTAACTCCTGCTAACCGATCAAATAAATCTTCAATCCTTGGAAAAGGATATTTATTTTTTATAGCCACTCTATTTAACTCCCGATAATCAATGGAAAGCCTCTTCAAATCATCCTACTTCTTAATAAATAACACTTGTACTATCTAGGGAGATGTACTGGGTCGAATAAAACCTTTCTCCATTAGCCCTGATAATTGATTTTTCAATTATGTAGTTCTTTTCTGGCCATTCTAAATGGTGGTTTCACAATTAGCGTGATTGCAGGTAAAACATGTAATGAAAACTCTATATCCCTTTTAGGCCATATATTGACTAAATCCATAGGAAATACAACCACAAACTTTTTTACCATAATAATAATATTATTATTATCATTTGTTTCCTTGCACTTCTCCATCCTGACCATGAAAATTAAATTTTTGGCTTTCATATGCTTACTTATTATGAAGGAACTTTGTTCGAACAAAGTTACTCCTCTTTCATATTGAAAGTAAATGCTTCATCCATTATCAAATCAAATTTAACTATACTCTTCTAGCATTCAGAAGTGGAAAGTATTTTACTAACCAATTCATACCTAAAATTTCCTCAATTATAGCTAAAGGTAAAACAATTAGCTCTGATTTGAAATTATTACCACTTATTCTGATGTCTACCACACATGATGTTTTACCAAACATACAATCACCATTTGGAAATCTAACACTCAATACCAGAGTGAACATAAACAAATCTTAGCTGTAATTCTGATAGAAAGATTTAAATATAAAGGAGTGTTAAGAGCTAGAATCAAAAAGTACTCAGGCTAGAATATTTAATACAAAAATTGTAGCTATCACTCCTTCTGATGGATTTGTGTTTCGTGGTATGTTAAAGTAAATACTTGAACTAGAATAGTTCTATGATTGCAACTCGAAGCTTCTCCTTTTTCTTTCAATACTTGTTTTACACCTTCATGATGCTCTAACCCCTAAATACCCCTCTACTCTTTACCTCTATGAACATTTTTGGGATAGTTCCTCATTATATGACTTGGTTCCCCTTAGTGGTAGCATTGCCTTAAGTTCCTCTAGCATTTCTCTACATGAGGCTTCCCATATATAGTACAAATTTGTGTCATGCTTGTACCTCCTGATTATTGTTTTTGCTACTTCCCTAGCATGATTTTTTATTTCTTAAACTAACCTTCTTGACCACCCTAGGTTATCTTCTGACCACCTGCCTCCCATTTTTACTTTTCCATATCCACATCTCTCTCTAGTAATGGAGCACTCTTTATTAGCTCAGAAAACTCCTTACTATGCAAGGGAATAAAAGCTTTTGCAATTAATCTCTCGAACCATTTAAAAACTTTTAGCATTTCTCCACTAGGGTACTAATAAGTGGAGAAGAAAATCTAATAAAGATGTAAAATATACCTCATACTGAATCATAGTCTTCGCTACCTAAATCAGACTCTCAAATGTCTCCTATAAAATCTGTATAGAAAAATGGGCAACATACCAATTTCTAAACACTTATTCAAACTCCTCCCAAGAGATCCACTCTTCAGATCTACATTCAAATCTCACCATATGCAAACTTGTCCTCTACGTTTATGTTTCCCCTTCCAATACAAAGATTGCTAAGAACACCCTTCTTTTATATGGGCATTTTATTACATTTAAAAAAAGTTTATTCCATATTAACCATTCTTCAGTAGCTTTTGTATCCACTCCTCCCTTCAAAAGAGGTGGCTTCAAACTATAAAATAACTCTATTTATTAGGACAACCAACTATAGTCTAGGCTAGGCCAGTGATTTGGTTTAGGTTTCTTATGGAGTGTCATGTCAAAAGGGTATGCATGTATGGAATGTTTATTTTTTTGTACTCTAGATATCATGTTTTCATTCTTTTGTTGCATATTTAGAGTAGACTCTTAGAAAACTTTACTTTTCTGTATACACTCACACTATATTACATATTTATATTTCCTTTATATATAAACTACTCTTTTATATTCTTGTAAAAGTAGAATGTACCTTGGCAATGATTTAAATGTAAAGGAAAAAAATATAAATGCTTTAGATTCTTGTATAGCTAGATTGAGTTGTACAGTGTCAAGAGTGTTGAGAGAGTTGCTACTTAGCTTTGCATGTTTTACACTCTTGCAACTTGTATATTTTTAATGATTCCAAATATTATTGTTTTGATTATTATCTTCTCCTAACACATTTTGGAAGAATTATTTTTTCTCTTGTGTGTACTAACATTTCAAGAAAATCATACTCTAGAGAAGACTTCAAATCAAGATCAGTTTAGAATTTTATAAATGGAAGTCTGTATTTTTCATTTTATTGAGTCCGAGAGAGTGTGATTGTAATTGAGTAACTTAGCACACACATAGGGGGAGAGCTTTAAAATTTATAATTTTTTAAATTGATCGTACATTACGAACCATATTCGTACAGAATGATCTGATCAATTATACTCCCAAACGAGCAATGGAACAAATAGAAAGTGCAAAAAATTTTCTAAGTATAGATCGTCCATACAATATTTATCATTCATCCCAGGACGATGCTCTCTATCTACATTCATCCAAATGTCAACATTTTTACAGTCACGCATGTCAACATTTTTATAGTCACGAGATTACCGTATGTGGATCTTAGTTCAGGAAGGATATACAAAACTTACTAGATTAGTTGATAGAGTTAGAGTTGAAATTCCCTTTGCAGACTGGACTGCAAAACAACATAAACTAGCACAATTTAATGCTAAATATTTGAACAGTTTCTTTTATGCTCTTAAATCTGAAGATGACATGCGGGTTTTCACTTGCAAAAGTGGAAAGAACATATGGGATAGACTTTGTATAACGTATGAAGGGACTAATGAAGTTAAACAATCTAGACTTAATATCTTGTTGCATGACTATGAATTATTTTGCATGAAATCCAATGAATCCATTTCTGACATGTACACAAGATTCACACAAATAATCAACTCTTTACATGCATTGGGTAGGTAACTATCGAATATTGAAATGGTTAATAAGATACTTCATTATTTTCCTACTACTTATGATGCTAAAATAACTACAATTATAGAGTCTAAAGACTTAAATGTTTACTCAATTGATAATCTTCTTGGATCACTAATTGCTTATGAGCAAGGAGTGAGTCAACGAAAGATTAATGCAGGAGAACCACGAAAGGAGAAGAATATTACACTGAAGGTAGAGGAGTCGAAGAGTGATCTATCTGTACCTGAAGATGAGGATGATATAGCTTTAATAACTAGACAGTTCAGAAGCTTTCTAAAGAGGAAGCAAAAGAGATGCCAGCAATAGAATCAAGGTAAGTTCAAAAGGGATGTCAAGGTTTCTAATGATATAATTTGCTATGAGTGTAGGAAACTTGGACACATTAAGTCAGACTACCCAAAACTCAAAGCCACTCTTAACAAGGAGAAGGTAGAGGAGAAACCAATTGTGAAGAAGGGCAAGAAGAAATTCCAAAGAGCTTTATGGGCAAACTCAGCTTCAGACTCGTTAGAGACTAAAAAGGAAGAAGAAGTCATCAATCTGTGCTTGATGCACGATAATCTTGATCAGTCCGATCAAGAAGAGGTATGTGACTTAACTTAGGCTGAACTTTTTAAAGTCTCTGAAAGAATACATGTTGCATATAAGAAATTAAAGAAAATACATTCTAGTCTTAACCTAGAACTTCAAAAATTACAAAAAGATTATAAAATCCTTAGAAAAGATCATACATTGATTGATAACAACCACATGAACTTACTTGATGAATTTGAAAACTTGAATATAGAAAATGTGAATTTAAAATCATCCTATGAAAAATTAGAAAATGATTTTAAGACTTTTAAGGATGATTCGATGAGTAGAGATCATTATTTAAATTTTGATAAACATATTTTGAAAGATGTAAATACCATTTTGAAGTTAAAAGTGAAAGCTCTCGAGAAAAATAGGATACCCCCAACACTTGAAGATTTTACAAATTCCATTTATATCCAAAATTTTTAAAACTCAGTAGGAAACTGAATTATTATAGAAGATTGAGAAATCTATTTCCTGGAGTTAAATGTTTTAATTGTGGTATGTTTGGACACATAGCACACACTTGTACTTTGGATAGAAAAACTTTTTTGGTGTGGAAACCTAATATGCATAAACCTAAACATATAAGACATGCATCTATTTTAAAATTGTCAAAAAGAGACCCAAACTTGTTTGGGTTCCCAGGTCTCATATTTGATGTTTTTGCAGAGTTGCTCTCATACAAGGCCTCATGAGAACATATGTTACCTAGATAGCAGTCGCTCAAGGCATATGACTGGAGATACTAAGCAATTTATATCGCTGGAAGCCAGAAGTGGAGGCAGGGTTACACTTGGAGATAACACCAAATGAAAGGTGGTTAAATTAGGTATGATCTAAAATATTGAAAACTTTTTTATTGAGAATGTATTACTTGTAGAAGGCTTAAAGCATAATATGTTAAATATTAACCAGCTATGTGACAAAGGATATAGTGTCAAATTTTTTCCTACTAGTTGCATATTAAGCCTAAATGGTATTGATGTTTTACATGGTTTAATGATAAATAATGTCTATATGCTAGATTTAAATTATATCAAAACTCCTACTGCTTTTTGTTTAAAAATAATTTATAATGACTCACGGCTTTGGCATAGGAGAATTTGTCATTCTAGCATGAAAAAACTAAGAAGGATTACCCAAAAGAACTTAGTGAGAGGTATACCAAAACTAGACTTTAATAAGGACCACCTTTATGATGCTTGTCAATTATGAAAGCAGGTGAAGTCATCTTTTCAGTCCAATAAGGATCTTAGAACTAGTAAACCATTGGAGATTTTGCATATCGATCTTTTTGAATAAGTTGGAACTATAAGTCTAGGAGAGAAGGTATATTGATTTGTGATTGTAGATGATTTCTCTAGATTCATATGGGTTAGATTTCTATATCATAAGAGTGAATCATTTAAGGAGTTTAGAGATTTTTCTACTTGGATTTAGATGAAACTATGATGTGAGATTTTTGATAATTCAAAGTGATCATTTAGGAGAATTTGAAAATAAACAATTTGAGGTATTTTGTAAGGAGAAAGGGATTGATCACAATTTTTCTACACTTAGAACTCCTCGGTAGAATGGGGTAGTCAAAAGAAGAAATAGAACATTAATAGAAGCCACTAGAGCCATTTTTTGTAGAATATTCACTTCATAAATATTTTTGGCCTGAGGCGGTTAGCACGGCGTGTTATGTTCTGAATAGGGTGAATGACATATCAAACTTGAATAAAATATCCTATGAGTTACTAAAGGGAAGAACACCTAATTTATTACATTTACATGTTTTTGGATGTAAGGTGCTCATACATAACAATGCAAAATCTACCTTAGGAAAATTTGATCTAAAATCAGATGAAGGAATTTTTTAGGACACTCTAGTATTGGAAAATCTTATAGAGTATTCAATAAAAGAAATCTAGTAATTGAGAAGACCACACATGTTGTATTTGATGAATCTAAAATTTTGGAAGAGCTGATTGTTGTAAAGGATGAGATAGAGATTGACTCCCAAAAGATTGAGAAAATAAATTTGGATGAAAATTTGGAGATAGAAAACTCATTGCCTAGAGATTTGAGATTTTTTAAAAACCACCCAAATGAATTGATTATAGGTGAACCTAGTGATGGCGTTAGGATTAGGCATGGACTGAGTAAAGAAGTCAATCATTCAGCTTTAATTTATATCATAGAACTCACAAATATTGATCAAGCACTTTCGAATGAATTTTGGATTTTGGCAATGCAAGAAGAATTAAATCAATTTATAAGAAATGAAGTATGGGAATTAATTGTAATGCCAAAGGATCAAAGTGTAGTTGGGACTAAGTGGGTATTCAAGAACAAAATGAATGACTCAGGAGTAGTCATTAGAAATAAGGCTAGATTGGTGGCTAAGGGGTATAATCAGATTGAAGGGATTGATTTTGAGGAGACTTTTTTCCATGTAGCTAGACTTGAAGCAATTAAGGTTTTATTAGCCTTTTCCTATTTTAGAGTTTTCAAATTGTATCAAATAGATAATAAAAGTGCCTTTTTGAATGGGTTAATCCAAAATGATGTTTTTGTAAAACAACCTCCAGGCTTTGAAAATTCAAAATACCATAATCATGTGTTTACATTGAAAAAGGCATTGTACGGATTGAAACAGGCACCTAGGGCTTGGTATGAGAAGTTAAGCACCTTCCTACTTGAGAGATCTTTTGAAAAAGGAAGTGTGGACACAACTCTCTTTTTAAAGAAATTGGAAGAAGATATACTCATTTTATAAATTTATATTGATGACATAATCTTTGAATCTACTAATAAAAAATTTTTGTGATGAATTCTCTAAAATAATGAGTAGTGAATTTTAGATGAGCCTAATGGAAGAATTGAGTTACTTTTTAGGCTTTAGCATTAAGAAAATTGAGGAAGGTACGTTTCTTAGTCAGTCAAAATATGTTAGGGACATCCTCAAAAGTATGAAATAGATAATGTTAAACCTGTTAGTACACCTATGAGTTCCTCTGTTTAGTTTGATAAGGACATAAAGGGAAAATCTATTAATCAAAAGAAATTTAGGGGAATCATTGGATCGTTGCTTTACTTGATAGCTAGCCAACCTAATATTATATTTAGTGTTTATTTATGTGCTAGATTTCAATCAGATCCAAAAGAATTACATTTGACAATAGTGAAAAGGATTTTGAGATATCTCTTGGGAACTCCGAACTTAGGAATTTGATATTCTAAGTTTAGCTCTTCATTTGAAATAATTAGATATTCAGATTCTAACTTTGTAGGTTGTAGGGTTGATAGAAATAGTACTTCTGGAACATGTCAATTAATTGGAAATTTTATAGTCTCTTGGTCCAGTAGAAAATAAAATTCTATAGTCCTATCTACTGCTGAAGTTGAATATATAGCCTTAGTAAGCTGTGTGGCACAAGTACTTTGGTTGAAATAATAGTTGATTGATTTAGGATTAACAATAGGCACAATTCCCATTTATTGTGATAACATTAGTTTCATTGGTATTTCTGAAAATCCTATTCAGCATTCAAGAACAAAACATATAGATATCATGTATCATTTCATAAGGGATCATGTATCCAAAGGAGAAATTGAACTTAAACATATTTCAATAGAAAATCAACTTGCAGATATTTTTACAAAATTGCTAGCCTTTGATACTTTCAATACATGGCTTGATGTGATTGATTTGAATGCTTAATTAAATTTTTCTGCAACCTTGATATGTGTTTTTATGAGTGTGCTTTTAGTTTTTATGATTTTAATTGTGTGTGCGTGTTTTTTTTTTGCATGATTGTTTTGTCTTTTTTTTGTGTTTTGTGTGTTTTTTTCAAAACTTTTTTAAACAAGTGGTATCATGTTTTTCAAGCAATCATACGAAATTTCTATGTGTAAAATTTGTTTGTATGAAATTAATTTCATACTAAACGAATCCAGTAGTGTATTGATCCATTGGGTAGAATTGAATGCGTGCATTTTTTCAATTTTTAATGCAGTTCATCTATACAATCGTGATGATCGTCTGGATGATGTGTATTTAATCGTATGTACGCATCTAGACGATTATACATATAAGCATAGTTATTATTTCTGATCGTACATATGAACCTAGAGTTCGTACATACGAACCACGCATTATTCTGAATGGGGGATGAATGTAACCGTCATAAAAATGATATTAAATAACAGATCATCCTGGACGAACATATGTTCGTCTGTACGATTGTTTGGACAAAAAAGTCTGTATGAAAGGATGCATCGTAACTTATATGATTATAAAAAGTCATTTCATTTTAATCATATTCATTCGTCCATATGAAGTTTTGCTTCGTACATACGAACCCATGCATTGTATGAGATGAACCAAATTTTGTCTGTACAAAAATCATTTTTCTTTAAATTGAAATGGTTAAGAACTCAAACTTCATTCTCTTCAAAAGCCTTTTCAACCTTCTTTCCCCTTTGATCTTTCTATGATGAGTTCAAGTAAGAGGGTTAGGCAAGCTAAGGAACTGACTAGGGGACCTTCCTCTAGGAATATCCATGAGAACTTCTTGTCCAAAGCAAACAAAGAATCTTTTCCTAGGTTTGTATCTGCAAAAATGACCCCTTCTAGATTTTTGATTCAAGATAATACAATCTATCAGATACTATCACTCTTTGCTTCTACTCAATTTGAGTTTATCCTTACTCTGATTTTCTCCTTCAACATATCTACATTTCATTATTTCCTAACGAAATGACCTTTAACTCTAATCAAGATAGAATTAGATCTTATGTTCTAGGGAAGAATGTAGAAATAACTAAGGAGGATCTGGGAGCTTTCTTAAACTTAAGGACTGAAGGAATATGAGCCCACACTTTAACTTCTTCTATAACTTTCTATTGGATTGAGATTAATCGGGTACTTACAGGGATTAGATAAGAATCTCATTTTCCCAAGGTAAACACTCTACACCAAGATGCTAGAATCATCCAGCATGTGCTTAAAACTTCCATCATTCCAAAAGCTGGTGATAGAATTAATATCACTACTATTCTTTCCATTGTCACTTATCTGATCATTACTAGTCAACCCATTGATGAAGCCCAACTCATTCTTGACTACCTTTATGGGCTTTCTGAAATTAGCCATATATCCCATAAGAGAAAGAAGAACATTGTTCTAGGACACCTTGTGGATTATATTCTTGAGAAGAAATATGAATTAGTTCATCCTGATGTGTCTCATCTTGAAGAGCTTTTGTACTATAATGATGGTTCATTTTGAGTTATCTTTGTAAAACATGATGAAGTTGTTGACACTAAGGAAGAAGAGAGAGGAACTGCACCTGCAACTGCTGGTGGACCAAATCTTCAAGAGTTGGTTCATTGCTTTGATCGCCTTGAGAGTCTCTTTGATCGACGCTTTGGTCAAATTGAGACTCATCTACAGCAGTAGGACGCATAGTACCAACAGGACATGGGCTAAATACGAGGTTAATTCGATAATGTAAGCTCTAATATGGCTATGATGAGTAGCTATTTTAATTTTTACAACCAGTCACCTTCTCCATATCAGGGATCCTCTGAATGATGACTGTACTTCTTTTATGATTTTTTTCTACCAGTGGTGATGTGATGTGATGTGATGTATTGTTAGTTTTTATGTCTTTATATTTTATGTTTTTATGTTTTATGTCTTTTTGAAATATTTGTGTATTGATATCTATCATGCTCAATGTATTATCATTCACCATGATATCAATAAGTTTGTTAGCCTATATGATTATCCTGACTAATTGATCTAATAAGTGGTATACTTTGAAATGCAATAAAAAAATTTTTTCATTAGAAAATCTAATTTTTCAAAAATTTAAGTTGTGTTATAACTCGATCAAGTTAAGAATATCAAACTTATGTCTTTTGTTAGACTAACATAATTAATATCATAATTGCAAGTTTGATGTTTTCTTATTTTTTATTTCTCTTTTCAATATAAATATCTTTGTACTTAGGGAAATTTGAGATTTAAGATTATCGATTTTGGAAAGATCAATTAAAAATTTGAAAACTATACAAATGTACAAAAATTAAAAGAATGTGCAATGGTTCGCAAATTAGTAAAGAGGCACAAAATTAGCCCACAAATATAAAAAGATGTTCAAAGTATGCCACAAATATTGAAAAGATGTGCAAATCGCCATAAGTTTATATTCTTTCCTTTATCTTTTAATCTTTAAATTCAAATGAATCTTCTGTTAAATTTTTATTTTTTATTGAAATTTGAAATATATAAATTTCATTTCATCTACTTTGCAATAATTTTTCTTATCTCATAGTCTACACTGATTCATGACCTTGATATTTTTTTTCTTGTCTATGTTATATCTATACTTAAATCATATGAATTCTTCTTTTTCTCTAATGACATTTATCTTTTTTATTACAAATATAACTTAATCTCTTTTAGGATTAATTATCAAAAGCTTCTCATATGACTTCTTTCATTTCTGTGTTTATTTGTTTCTTCTTCTCTTTTTTTTGTTGTCAAAAAGGGGGAGAAATATTGTTTGACATTTACTTGTTTTGTTCGTGTTACTTATTTTGTTCGTATCTTTTTGGTTTGTTTCTTTTGTTTTTTTTCTGGTATTTGTTTTGACATTTTAGAGTCATTTTTTTGTATTGTGTGTGATTATTTTTGCGTGTTGAAACTTTAAAATTAAAAATTTTAATTGTTCAAATTAAATGCCCCTTATTCTCGCATGCTTATTCATTCAGGGGGAGTTTAGGAGAAACTTAGGACTTTCAAATTTATACAAATAATGACTGTTTTGTAATCATAAAAAAGGGGGAGATTGTTGAGGAAGTTGCTACTTAGCTTTGCATGTTTTACACTCTTACAACTTGTATGTTTTTTATGATTCCAAATATTATTGTTTTGATTATTATCTTCTTTTAACACATTTTGGAAGAATTGTTTTTGATCTTGTGTGTACTAATATTTTAAGAAAATCATACTCCAGATTGTTGAAGACTTCAAATCAAGATCAGCTTAGAATGTTTTATAAATTGAAGTATGTATTTTTCATTTTATTGAGTCTGAGAGAGTGTGATTGTAATTGAGTAACTTAGCACACACACATAGGGGGAGAGCTTTAAAATTCATAATTTTTTAAACTGGCCATACATTACAAAACATATTCGTACGGGATGATCTCATCAGTTATACTCCCAAACGAGCAATGGAAGGAATATAGAGTTCAAAAAATTTTCTAAGTATAGATCATTCAGAGGATATTTATCGTTCATCCCAGGATGATGCTCTCTGTCTGCATTCGTCCAGAGGATATTTATCGTTCATCTCAGGATGATGCTCTCTGGATGCGTTCATTCAAATGATATTTATCATAAGTCCCAGGATGATGCTCCCTGTTTGCATTCGTCCAGACGATATTTATTGTTCGTCCCAAGATGATGCTCTTTGGATGAGTTCATCCAAATGATATTTATTATTCGTCCTAAGACGATGGGCTTTGGATTTGCCAAAATGAATTATTCGTCAAGACGATATTTATGGTTCATCCCAGGACGATCTTCTCTATTCTGGAAACTTAAAAATCATCCTGCTTTTTCGTACCAATGAACTTTAAAAATAACTATTTGTACCGGATGAACCAAGTTCCTATGAGACGATGATCGGGTATAAAGGCATTTCATACTAGTTCACATTAAGTTCTTACACAACAGTTTTTACACTATTCGTACGTACGAAATTGGATCATACGGGACGATCGTGGATGGTCAGAAATTGAAAAATGCAGTTTTTGGACGATTTTTTGTGTCTTTTCTATAAAAGGTCCAATTTAAACTATCTAAAAATCTTTTTGTCATTTGGTCTTCGTACATACTAAATGGAATTTGAAGGAGAGAGTGAGAGAAAGTGTTTGAAGGAGATTTCTTACTACTATAGCGTAACAGGTTCACTTGGTTACTCAAAGGTAAGGATCTCTATTTGTAATTTGTGATTACTTCACCCTTTTCTCTTACCCTTCTAGATTTCTCGAGTGAATATTATTCAAAAGGATCCGGTTCTCTATCGACACTTGGAGAGTGTGAAAGGATGAAGGTTCTCTGCCTACACTTGGAGAGTGTAAAAGGATGAAGGGTTCTCTACCTATACTTGGAGGGTATGAAAGGACGAAGGTTCTCTACCTACACTTGAAGAGTGTGAACAGCTGATGGTTCTCTACCGATACTTGGATGGTGTAAAAGGACGACGGTTCTCTTCCAACACTTGGAGGGTGTAAAAGGACAACGGTTCTCTGCCGCACTGGGTAGTGGTGGAAGAGAGTTTTTGTGAAGGCTTCTTTGCCTTGCTGTGGGGGCAAAAGGAGAGACACTAGTGGTAATAGTGTAATACCTTAAGGGGGAGACTTCAATGTTTGACTGAACCACTATAAATCTTGTGTCTTTTATTTTTCGCTACTTTTTATTTTCTTTGTGCTTGTTATTATCTATGGTTGAAAAATTGGTGTTATAATTTCAAAAATAATTTCATCAATTTTTCAAATTTAAAATAAGAGGAAGTTTTTAAAATTACCAATTCACACCCCCTGTTAGTTAGCCGTTGGGACAAAAGCTTAGGTCTAACAACCTAACTCATATTTAACGAGTTTCAACAAAGAGTTACAAAAGATTTAAAAATAATTGTTTATACATATGTATAGGTTCCAAAAGGAAATAATTCTTCTTCCTTTAAAAATTATTATTTTTTAGAACTCAATAGGATATCAAAAAGCTAAAAAATTCCAAGACTATAATAAATAATCATGTTTAAATTTATATTTGTATATAAATATAAATTATTGCTTTTTATTGGTGGAGCTTGGCCACCTTTACTTTATAGCAGGCCTTTTGTTATACTCTAAGAAATTATAAATAAAAAAATGTTTTTATTAATACATTATCTTTTATGCATCATTTCATTGTGTAATCATATACATATTATAAAGTCCTAGTTATATTCCTATAAATTATAATTCCTTTATTTCTAGGATAAAGCCTATTTAATCCTATATTTTTATGATAATTGATTATGCTTAGGACTGTCAGCTTACAGCTCACTCTAGTTAGTGTAAGTAAAAATTATATATACCCAATATATACACTTTCCTTTCCTATTCTATCAATCTAAACTTCAAAATCTAAGATTTAAATTTGAATTAAAAATCCAAGTCAAGAATTTATAATCTAAAGCTTGTATATGCTTAAATCTTGATAGCCCAAACCTTTCTTTAAATATATATAAATTTAAAAACTTTAGTATTCACTTTACTAAAGAGTATTCACTTATGTGATGTAATTAATTATGTGGGATTACCATTATAAGAAGTCTAAAACCAAGAATTATGATAAACCTTACCTATGTTTCTTTCTAATATAGGGGAAAATTTTAGGAACATTGTCTTAGTTGCATAATCAAAGAGACAAGTGAATATTCTTTTTATCCTTTGGGATGAATTGAATATTCCTTATTCTGTTTGATTATAAAAATAAATACATTGATTATGTTTCATGATTAAATGATAGGTGAATATTCTTTTTTTTCTTAGGGATGAATTGAATATTCCTTATGCTACTTTTGAACATGAAAATAAATTAAGAGTTTCTCTTTTCAAATGGATAATGAAATATTAGTCTGTCCTTTAGGATGATGTAATATTACTCTATAAAAATTTGATAAAAGAAATAATTTAAAGCAAATCTTGTGTGAATGACATAAAATTTTTTCACATGCTCCGTTATAGTGGCTACCGGCTCCGCCTCCCAGCCCTTATACCTGCTCCAACCTATGTGACTCTAGAAGGTCACCCGAAGACTCAGATGGATGGGTTTAATTTTGAAAGCACTAACCTTTTATTAAATAGTTAACTAAAGGCACTAATTATGGAATTTACTTCATTGTCCCTTCCTTAGCGATTACATGTTGTGTAAATTGCTTTGGCCAATCATATTAACCTCCCTTGCTACAGAAATTCATATTATTAAAAAATAATTATGAATTAACATAGGAAAATATACAAATGGAATTTAATTCCACAACTCTTAATCTTTTTTAATTTGACTTATAGTTTTATATGTCAAATTACTCTATTCAACGAGTAGAACACAATGACATTAAATTTTCTAAATTTCATGAAAGTTAGTAATTCTTGTGTTATTTTCAAATGTATATGAAATGTGGCATATAATTGAAAAAAAAAATCTGTTTTACAGGTGAGTTCCTTGGAACGAGTTGTGAGTCCTTATAAGTAAATATAAGCCCCTTATGTGAAAGTAACTATGGCTAGGGATGCATTTCACTACAACAAAATCAGTTGTTACCGGTGGATAAAATATTTTGATAATGATGATAATCTACTAAAAATTATATGTTTCTGATAGAACTTTGTTCGATGATAAATTACACGTCATAAAATCTACTCAAATGAAAAATTTTCACCAAAAATATTTTCTATGGATGTATCCGTCAAATTTTGGTAGAAAAGGGGAATCATAAGTGTTATTTCCATGGTATGTGTTCTGGCATTTTATTTGTCAGAATTTACGAAAAAAATTTTCCTCTGGTATTTTTAGTGGATTATCCATTAGACTATTCCACCGTACCTATACTGATGGATGAATTTCATGGAGAATCCACTAAAAAAACCATAGCCAAATTTCTAAAGGAATGTCAATACATTTCATCATATCATTATTCTAGTGGATAATACGTCAAAAATATGTATACTTGTAGAAAAAATAAGCCTTCTCTCTTTGGTAATAGTTTTCTACAGTACAACCTACATAGATATTATCCAAAACTATTTTTATTCAAACATGAACATCTAATCAGAGTCATCACCAAACATTAAACATAAATATATAAACTTAAACATACATTGCAAATTAATTGACCATTCACCAAATAGTTTAAAATAAAATTTAAATTTTATTCATTTAAAACTACACTAATGTCCAAAAATTAATAACTATAAATGTCCAGAAATAAGAACACAACATCTACTCAGAACTAGTCTCCTTTTTTGTTGAGCTACTTGCTTTCCACTGAGCTACTCTCTCAAATTCTACAGTTCATCAAACAACTGAGTTTGATTTATCTGCATCTACATTTGCATCTGCACCTGCCAATTAACCTATAATTTCCTAACTTGCTCTAGCTCAGTTGTAAGGAAAGCTACTTATTGGCTATATAATGACTTATGGGTACTTACTGAGAAGCTGGAGACACTAGATGTCTACCCCTCGTATGCATAGGCTTGCGAGCCTAAACCATAAACCATGCCGTGTTGCATTCCTCCTACTTCTTATGACCAAGTGCGATTGTTAGAATATTCTACTGATCCACCAGAAGAACCCTCACTTGCTCTTATCTGACTCTCTTGAAGTCTTGTATACTCATCCTATTAGAGTTAATAAAAAATCAAGTAATTTATACATGACATCAAACATATTAAACTTATATACTTGCGTGAGCTCACATTGCTTTCTCATCAACCTATTGTTGGTCCTCCTACCGCTTATGGATATGACTTTACAACTCAACAGTGGTCGGTTCTCTACCCAGAACCTTTTGTGTAATATACTTACATTTGTATACATATCTAAGTAAATTGTTAAAAAAATTTAAAATTTCTTACAAAACATCACCTATGCTCAGTATGTGGGTATGAGCCGCCAATATAAAGGGAATGACCCATGTTCATAACATCAAAGGCACAATTCTATCTATTATGGTGTCTTCTCCTGCTATAATATAGGCTACCCCAAGCACTGGTGAACTTATCTTATACACTCTCGCCAATCCAGAGAAGTCACTAGCCAGACTTTCTACAACAACAACAACATCATCAAGTCTTTGTCCCACTACGTGGGGTTGGCAACATGAATCTTTTTTCGCCATTGTGTCCAGTTAAAAGTCAAATTCTCATCTAAATCTCAAAAAGAAAGATCATTTCTAATATTTTCTAACCAAGTCTTTTTAGGTCTACCTCTACCTTTCTTAACATAAGCCAAATCTAATACCTCAACTTTCCTAACCAGGTCATCGGAAGACCTTCGTTTAATGTGACCAAACCATCTAAGGTGACTCTCTCTAATCTTATCTTCCATTGGAGCTACTCCAACTTTTTCACGTATATGCTCATTTCGTATCCTATCTCTAAGGGTCAAACCACACATCCACCTAAGCATCCTCATCTCTACAACACTTACCTTAGTATTATGGTTCCCTTTTAATGGCCAACATTTGGCACCATAAAGCATTGCAGGTCTCACCACCATCTTATAGAATTTTGACTTAAGTTTGAGGGGGACTTTTTTTCACACAATAAGCCTGATGCATTCCTCCACTTCAACCGTCCAACTTGAATTCTGCTGATAATATCCCCATCAATTTCACCATCACTTTGAACAATAGATCCAAGATATCTAAAACATGTACTATTATTAATGACTTGATCGTCCAAAGTTACAATCCCCTCACTAGGTCTATTTTCACTAAAATTACACTCCATATATTCAATTTTAGATCTACTCAAGCGAAAACCTTTAGACTCTAAAGTTGACCTCCATAATTCAAGCTTACCTTCAACTCCCTCTCTAGTCTTATCAACAAGAAGAATATCATCTACAAAAAACATGCACCAAGGTACCTTGTAAATGTCTAGTGAGAACATCCATGATTAAAGCAAAAAGATATGGACTTAAGGCTGATCCTTGATGTAATCCAACCAAAATAGGAAAATACTTGGTCAAACCACTTTGTGTTTGAACACTAGCCTAACTTTCTAATGTCAGTAAATATGCCTCACATGCGAGTCGACTTGCACTTCACAATTTTTTTATATTTTAAAATAGTGTTGGGACAACCAATAAAAATTTTTATGTATTAAAAAATATATAACATAAATTTTTTTCTTAGCTTAATTGAAAATATATAATAAATAAAGTAACTATTTCTATGATGTTTAAATAAATCATATTATTAATATAAATTATTGATTCATAATTGATTGTCAAAAATCATTTACCTTATGCTTACTCATCATTTTTTGATTTACTTTCATATGTTGTAATATTTGCATCATTATCTGATTGCTCATGAATTTCTTCTATGTTTAAATCTACTTCCTTTAATTGAAACTCTAGAAACTCCATCTCATTAGTTACAATTTGATCATCCACATTGTTAGCAATATCTTTTAAGTTTTACTTAAACTCTTTTTAATGTGCGAGTGGTATTGATGTGTTTTTCTCAATGACTCCCTAGGTTTGGTCTTTATAACTATGAGCCAATCCTATTTGTCTCTCACTCTGTATGGATGGTTAGCATAATAGACTTCGCTTGCCTGGATAGCAGTGATGAATATGTCAAACTTTTCACATCTTCTGCCCTGCTTTACTTTTATTATACCATAAAGCTAATGTATTCTTGTACCTATATTTTATACAGGATTAAACTAGTCATAATTAAATAGATACACCTTTTTCTCATTACCAAAATATTCTAACTATAATATTTCTTGTAATACCACGTTGTACTTAAAATCATCACCTATATTGGTGTTCCCTCTTACATAAACTCCAGAATTATCTATCTTCCTATCTTCACACAAAGATTTGGTTAGGAATTTATAGCCATTAACCAAAAAAATTGGCCAACATTTCACTAATCTATTTGGTCCCCAAGCTAGATCCAGTAGTCCCTAATACTATAAATCACTACCTTGAGTGTGCACATAATTGGTTGTCAAATGTTGGTTTATTAGTAGCATGTTTATTAACTACTATGTTAACTAATTAAGATAAATTAGTAAAAAAGAGTATTCAAAGTATATATATATATATATATATATATATATATATATATATCATATTTTTGAACCAAATAGGGAATTCTTTTTACACTATCTTTTGGACTTCTACTAAAACTGATGTACTCAAACCCTTAACGAAACTCCTACAAAATTTAGGTTTAGGATTTATAAGTAACAAATATATGAACAAGTTAATTCATACTTACTTGAGATATGGATTAACTACATCATAATTTAGCAACACATAATTTTACAGCTCTCATCTCCTTACCAGTCAAATATCATTTAGTGCTAGCACTTGTGGGTTCACCACTTTTGTTAAATATAAATAATATAAGGGTTTATATGAATCAGCATGACCTACATTTTAAGGTGTAATACTCCTACTATATTTTAATGTTATGTCAAAGTAATACAAGCAAAACTAGGCTGTCTACTTAAATTAGATCTGACAGAGAACTAAAAGTAGTTGGTAGTAGACATTACATGAAGATATGACAGACATGACTTTTAATACAAATAATCTCCTAGATCTTACGTCAATACATCTACTTAAATTAGTAGAACATTCATCAAGTACATTTAGAGTCTTCACGTATTCACAAATAGCTTGTCTCTACTCTAAATTCAAGGAGACTGGTGCTTTTAGTTTGAGAAGTTTTCCATTTCCACCATCCTTCAACTCTAAAACTTTTCTTCTATAAATCTCTTTTAAGTCCAACGTTGCTTTTATATTTTCTTTGGATTTATCTTTTGTGTCCATGATTGTTTTGAATATACTATCAAAAATATTTTTCTCTATATGCATCTCATCCAAGTTATGTGTGATTAGTTTATCCTCTAATATGGTAAAGACCAAAAAAGGCTTTTCTTGGTCCAATTATGGTTGACACCATACCTTGGAAATTTGTAATTAGCTAATGTTAGAATCCATTATTATAGGCTTGAATTTTACTCTTTCAAATATTTCTTCACTAGTTAATCTAGGAGAAGGCAATGACATCACCATTTTATTTTTAGTAACTGCATCCTTAATTCTGCCTAAAAGGATGACATATAGGTAATAACATGCGGTGACAGTTAAACCAAGTGTTTTTCCCTCCATACTTTAAAGTGAATGACTTTGTATATTCCATACAATATAGACAAGCTATTTTTCTAGAAGTGTTCCAACCAAAAAGCATGTCGTATGTAGGAAAGTCACCAATTATTTGAAGTAATATTGTTGTCATTATAAAGTTTTAAGTGGTGGAGATATCATATGTACTTACTCCCTCTTCCCATGATAAATTTAAATCATCGATTAACGATTGTAAGAATATATCGATCTTTACTTTTGATTATGTGGCCCTGGAATGATAAGTATTATAAATATGTAAGGAGTATTCATACACAACTCTGGAGGAAGAATATAAGGGGTAAGTATCATCAGTAAGCATGAGTAAGGTGAAGCTGACTGGCTAAATAAAAAAAAAATCATCTATGTATAAACCTAATCTTATATTTCTTGATTCTATGGTGAATGTGAGATATGTATGTTCAACGTGTTTCTAGGCCTCTACTTTCAACAGATTTTTAATAATACTATCTTGTGAGATATGTTCATTATGTCATCTCATATATGTAATAAATCTCATGAATGTATATAACTATTAAAGTCTAAGAATTATTGGTAAGTAAAACATCCTATTAACTGGTACTTCCTTCAGCATTCTTTTTATCCCGAACATAGTACATTACAATAATGGATTATAATCTCTAATAAATCATATTTATAGTATAACATGCATTTATTAACATAATAATCTATCTTTATGTATGTCAAACCAAGTGTGAAAACCAACTTCTTAGTCAAATATAAATCTATGAGAATTATGTAATATGTGAGGTTGATTTCCTTATATAATCCAACAAGTTCATTAAAATATTGACGAGGGACATTGTATTCTTCCTTGATGCTTACTATTTTCACAGTAATAGATAACTTTGAGTGAGTGGTGCACTCCTCCAAATTGTTTGTTAGGTAGTATGCAACAAATCATAAAAATTTTAAGCCTCCTTGTATGGCGAATATTCTATATATTATTAAAATTATACTCCAATTGCATCATATACTAAGACCTCATGTTTAGGTTAGATATTTTCTTCCTCAACAGAACTTATACACAGGTTGCATCGAAATAAAAATATGGCTTATTCTCACCATGAATTGTCCAATACCAATATTCTGGCATACACCCTCTACAATATAGATAACCAATTACATCATCTGGTCGTAAGTCAACTTGATTTTTTGTTTAGAACATAGGCATCAAAACTTTCCATTTAAGATGAAGCTAGCCAGTTGAGATGCTTTCTAAATGAAAAAATTAACCCATTAATGAACCCATCTCTTAATATCTTTCATCTTTGGGCCAATCAGTTATACTTCCAACTTCTTTAATCTCTAATATCTATAATATATCATACATATAATATGAAGATATTAAATTTTGTTGTAATATCTATTAAAAGAAAATAGTTGGATAACAATTTTATTTGTAATGGTGTTATTTCACATAGGTCCCCTGATAATGATAAATCAAGCAGCCTGCCAACGTCTCATATGTTTAGGGTAATATAAAGAGTCTTAGCCTATCCTTCACGTCAAGAAAGATGTGTAAAATCAGTGTTAGGTGACACCATGGTCGTGTTCTTCAATCCTACCACGTAAAGAAAGACATGTATAGGTCTTCAAGAGGGTACCTTTGTGAAAACACAATTTATGTTGGAGATATTCCATTGGATTTATAGACATAAGACAAATATAATACCTCTACAAACTTCTTAAAAAAAGCAAAATCTAATACATGTACTTTCCTAATTTGGTGATTCGAATGCCAACATTTTATATGAGCATTCTCATCTCTTTTTCACACAATAGGCACGATGCATGTTCCACTTCTTAAAATAAACTAAATCTAATAGTTCTCTAACACACAATAAGCATCATGCTTTCCTCCACTTCAACTATACAACTTGAATTCTACTAATAATATCCCCATCAATTTTACCATTATTTTCAACAATAAATCTAAGATATCAAAACCCTTATTATTGACTATATCTCTTAATGTCTACCGAGAATAAAGAAAACCTAATGTTTGAACTCTATATCTAGTCTTATTAAGAAGAAGAATATCATCATAAAGACTTGCAAATGTCAACCAAGAACATCCATAAACAAAGAAAACATAATGTGGGACTTATAGTGGTGGATTAATGGAGGGATGGATGGAGAACGTATGCGAAGAAAGAACATCACTAATTGAGGCACATCAACAATGGAGGTTCATCAATGATGGAGGTTAACAGAGGCAATAGAGTCATTGTAGGAGATAGAGGTGATGGAGGCGCTTAAGTTGACGGAGGCAAATGCCAGAGAAATAGAATTAAATGAGAAGATCCTTACCATTGAAAGGGAAATAGGGCTCTTTCCGGTGGTTTTTCATGTGGCTGTGCCAACGGAAACATTTCTGTTGGATATTCTGGGAATATGTTACATAGGGTTTTAAGTAAGCTTGTGAAAATTTAGCCAGTATTTTCGACTTAAAATTCACCATAATTAAATGTCATTTTTACACACTCTAGGGTTAGACTGACTTTTTTTTTTGCCAATAAATTTTTGGCAATTTTTTGCCAGAAAAGCCATTACTTATTTTCTAATGGAATATCTACCGTATAGACCGTGGCTTATACTGATGGACAAATATCCACTAGTAAATGTCCATTTCCTGTAGTGTTTAGTAAGTAAAATTATGGTCATATTCTTCATTGGTGTGTTCTTTTTATATCATAATCTATGATATCTACTAAAGGCTATTAACCATGAGTATGGTTAACTATTATAAGAGAGTGAATTTTTTGGGGTGAGTAACCCTCATAATATAGATTAATTTTGGCTAGTCCTTAAGTAAACTAACTGAGAATTAGTGCCTTGTTGATCCAACCCTAAAAAAAAGCTCATATAATATGACCTCAATTGGGGTGAGGAGCTACTTAATTAACGGTTAATGCTAACAATTATACTACTATGTGAGGCATCTACTAGGCCAGTGTTATATTGACTGCATGCTCCCTATGTCTTAGTCTCATTCATAAAAACTTATTTAGATGCTTATGATTTATGTACATGGGCATATGCTTTCATATAATTTGTTCCTTGATTCACTTGTGCCTTTAAGGAGCACTAACTATTTTCATTATATGAAAAGAAGGGAGAATAAATAGGAATTACTATTATATCTTCATTGTTGTCTCAAGTGGTGGGCCTTCCTCTGAAAACCTCATTATGAAAGTACTTAAACCCCTACACTATCTTTGGTTATAAATAAAACTAAGTCATATTGGAATGGCTATACTTCTAGCCTCTTCTTTTGAGTATTTTATATTAAGACATTATGAAAGTACTTAAATATGCAATCATGAGAAATAAGAAAGTATGGAAACCCCTAAACCATATGTATAAATTGGTAGAAAGGGAGTAAAAGAAGTTTAGCAAGTCTTTAAAGAAGATAAGAACAATCCCTGAGGTGAGTGAACCCAATAGGATGGAGCCAAGCAAGGCTAAAAGGTTAAGCTTAGTATAACATTGTAGATTAATAAGACTAAAGTGTTGTTTGTCAAGTCCTTGAGCTTTGATAAGGTGCCTCTCATTGATAAACATGTTAAATGACTCTCTGCATAGAGAATCATTGAATACAACTGGTGGTGGGTACCAATTTAAATTCAGAGGCTCTTTTCTTATTATTTTCACCAGCCAAGGCCTTAGTGGTGCCCACTATAAGCCAACAACTCATGTTTTAAGAGGTTGGAAAACAATGAGAAACTAATGAATGTAATAAGATCCCTTTTTAGTTTTTGAAATTGTCATGTTAAGAGGTTGAGCATCATGAGCCTTTAGTAACATAAGAGTTAATCTAACCTTAATTAAGTTTCAAGGTTAACTATTGAATGAGTTTAAGGTTCTTGTGTTGACTTAGTAAGAGCATGGCTTATTCATAAGGATTTTAGACCTCCATGATAGGTACTTGAGATTATTCTTACTTTTTTGGATAGAGAGTTAACCCTGTATAATCTTCCCTTCATAATATAGGGGTGACTCCATTAGTGCTTAGCGTGATGAGCCAACACATGACGACTTCTCTAGGATCCCATTTCATGATGATGTTGATTGAGATTTTAGAGGGAAAGCTTGTAGGTGAGTAGCACCAATCATCACCAAATCAAAAAAATCCTCACCATCATTCCTTTGAATACTTGACTAGTTTGCATGCCTTCCTCTCTCACTTGCATCTATCATTTTGAGATTTTTTACTCAACTTTATCTTCATTAGATTCTCTTATTGAGCAAGTTTGCTTTAAAAAATAAACTTTCATGTGCCTAAACCAAGTCAAAAAATAAGAGTTGAAGTGATGTAGCTTATCATTTAGATGAAGATAATCAAATTAAAAGTCTAACTATAAGAGATGAGACCAAACACAAGGAAAATGATTAAAGAAAAGGCCCATGTCAAGAGCCCAATAAAGATCACATAGTTTTAAATAATTTAAATGTAATTTATATGTTATTTTTCATCTAAAAGGTTAAATGGCTAGTCATAATATGGTTAGGTATGGATGATGCATTAAAAATGTGGTTCGAATGCTTTCTAATTTATTTCAACCTACCCATTTTTTTAAGAGATTAGAAATTAGATAGGACTAAAAGGCAAATGTATGTAATTCTAAATTATCTACAAAATAAAATAAATCATACCCTACTCCCAATCCAAAATCATAATGAACTTTTAAAAGATGATTATTCTAATATGGATTAAGGAGAAGACCAATCAAATCAAAGATAACCCAACCTTAAAATTAAATGTAGAATAAAGTATCTTCATAAGAATTCTAATGGTTTTGAATACCCTTTAAGGAGAATTAAAGTTGAAGCTCTTACCTATGATCGTACTCATAATCATAATAGGTTCCAAGATTAGTTAGATCAAATGGATGACGTATTTGAATGTTATGAGATGTATGAATATCAATGAGTTAATTTTATAAAATGGAATTAACTAAACATGAAAAAAAATGTATTTTATAAAAGCCTTAGCAAAGGAACATAGATTAGGAAAAACCATCCTCCCTAAATAAAAAGGAATGAAATGTTAATAGTAAATTATTACCCTAAAATCATGATAAGGAATTACAAGGGCATTTATTGATCATATGGTAAGGTAGTCTCCGAGTTTCTTAATATTTAAGCACCATTGAAGTCCTAGTTTTTAAGATTGATTTTAGTGAAAATAATTAACAACTTGTCAACAAATTTTTCATTAAACTTAGGTCTATTTTTAGAAATGAGGCTTAATTGTTTTACCCTCAAACCATAGAAGAAGATTTTCATTATTATTATTTTGGTAGAGTAACAAAAGAAATTTGCATACCTCCCCAAAATTAGGACTTAAACCAACTCTACTTCATAACAACTCTACTATTAGAACCATAGTACCTATTGGCCCAACCCAATCAAATAAAACTTTTACTAAAGGAAGTTTTAAAAGTAACATAGAAATAATATATTTTAAATTTCACAAGAAGGGTCACCTATAAAATCAATGTAAAGCCCAAATCTTATTCTTAAAAGAAGATAAGGACCCTATAGATTATGATTTAGAATAAGTTTATGATTATATCCCATTATCTACTAAAGAATTAGAGTGCACAAATGACCCTCATCTCAATGTAATAAGATGACCCAATTATAACTAACAATAAGGTAGATGATTGGGGAATAACATTCTAATTTTGTAGGTACTTAGCATGCAATGAAAAAAATATGTAGATTAGTTATGGATGAAGAAAGAGAAATGAATGTCATATCAACCCTCACTAATACAAACTAGAGATTATCGCAAGACTGAACCACACCTGAAACTTTTCATGCCAATTGAGTCAACCTTACATCTTTGCATATCAGCCATAGATGCCTAGTGTAATTTTGAAGGATTATTCTTTTTTACCTTTATAATTTATAATAATTACCACTAAAGCTATCTAATTTCTTTTTTTTTTAGAAATAAAAACTTATAATGAAAATCATTCTATTGATGAAAATATTAGTATACATTTGTATTCATATTCCAAAATAATATATAGAATACTCATGAGTCACACAATCACAAAATACAACATCTTCTCTTAACTACAAAAAAATTACTAAATAAAACTAAACAAAATAATAGGAAAACATGAATGATTATGTAATTGATCAATGTTAGAATCCTGATCCTCTTCCCTAACCTAAAATCAATGAAAACACATATAATAAGTTAAAAGCCTAGTTTGTCATTAAATTATATAACAAAACCCAAAGTATAGAAAGGAAGTAGTATGCATGTAGTTAGTCAATTCATAATTATAGCAATCCATATGATTATGAAACTATGCAAAAATAATAAACCATATGTATCAACTTTAAAATATATAAAATAGTAGACCAGTATGATACAAAGATTAATAAAATAGTTTTATGTAAAAATAATAGAATCGGTAAACTAGACAACCAATATGCCAATATGATGCTGAATCAATAAATCAGTCATCATAGCAGTAAGGAAATAATATAAATTAATAAACAAAAAGAATTTATAAAAACTAAAAGAATCCAATAAATTGCAATACAATCAAATCAGTATATATAAGAGGTTCAATCATTCTATATTAGTATATAATTAGTATTTTATATCACATGCTCGGTATCACTTGCTCAATATTGGAATCACTTATTCAGTAATAGTAAATCATTAAATAAAACTATTATATAATGAATCAATAGCAATATTAATAATAGTGAATCAGTAATGGTATTAGTAATAGTATTAATAGTATTCATAAAATTGGTGGAGTAACAGTAAAGTAGTACAATAATTATAAAATAGTAATCAATAGGATTGTAAAATAGTACTATAGTAGAAAATATAGTAATAGTAAATATATAAAATAATATACATTCTAGTACTCACACTAAAAAAGTAAGAAGTTCTAGCTTGCATGGTATTTTTTTTAAAAGACTATAATAAGTAATAAGTAATTATAATAAAAAGAGTTTTCACTCCTTCCCCATTGACATAGTAATAATTTCTAATCTATGAATTAAATGAATTAGTAGAGGATAACATCAAACCATGGTATTTTAAGAAAAGCTAGTCAGACCACCATATTATACATGTAGTCAATCTTTATCTAATGTCAACAAAATCAGCCTTTTTTTATCCTAACAAATACCATTATCATAGTGTTATAACAGTAATAATAACCAACTATTCTCAAATCACATGCTCATATTCATTCATAATAGTTGTATTAACAGTATGCCTATATTAAAATACCAAAATTTATATTCTATTCAAATCATTCAAAGTATATGAACATTCAGTTTATCTTATGAAATTAAGAAACCATCCACCTAAAATGTCTAAAATAAAAAGAACTACAACATATAAGTTGTGCATTAAAAGTTCACTAAATTTGAGGAAAATATAATAAAATAAATTTAGAAGAAGTTAGATGAATGAAATAAAAATCATTAAAAATAAAAAGGTTAAAAGTTTTGCGCCTTGTTATAATAAATTTTCATAAATGCGGTGAAGTGGATCAGCAACCAAAATGTGAATTTCTTATTTCCTCCCTTCAATTCCTCCTTCCACAGCAACCAGGTATTGGTGGCAGTAAAGGAAGCGAGTGAGTGGAATATATATATATATATGAATTTTAGTGTATAGTGCAGTAATGCAACCACCCGATTCTCTAACACTACATATTGATTCTAAAATTATTAAAGAATGAGGCTTAAATATCAGGACAACTATTTCTACACTATTGCGCCTGATGGAATAATGCTTCAAAGTCATATGCTTAGCATGGCAGCACTCTAATTCAAATAAAAATTTAGATTTTTCATTTTAATTTTAATTCCAAAAATCATATTATTATACCTAGTTCTTATCAAGATAGATAACTTTGAAGATCAAATATGGTGTGAATTCCTTCCCATTGATAATGCTCACATACTAGTAAGAAGATGTTAGTTGTTTAACATGAGTTTCACTCAATATGGTAGATAAAATACATTTATTTTCAAATACAATAATACAACAAATAGGGAAGACACCTATCATAGCCCCTGATAAGATAAATTTTTATTTACAATCCAAACCCAACCAAAGAAAGCTGTTAAGGATAAGATGTTTATTATAGGAAACTCTATAGCCAAAGATAATATTAGCAACCCTTATCCAAATTAAAGCTGTTAAGCATCACATTTTTTTTATTAGAGTATTCTTAACTTACTACATGTGATAGAAGTAACCCTAGACTCAAATGAAACACACATACTTGTTGTGATCTCTTTTATTCTTTCTAAGTTTACTGATATTAAACCCGAAGAGCTTCGTGATGAATTGCCCCATTTAGAACCATATAATATGATATTGAACTAATTCTAGCTTTAATAATTCCTAACCTTCCTCATTATAGGATGAATCCTATTTACCATAATATAATAAAGAGGCAAATTGAGGAGTTACTTAAGAAATTTATTATATAAGAAAATGAAAGTTCGTGAAGGTTGTTAAACTTTAAAGAACCACCCCAAGGCTAATAAGAGGAAGAGGGTTGTGAATTGGTAATTTAAATGTTTCTTTAACAAAAAGAAAATCTTTTGATAACTTCTTTAATATATAAAATTATAAACTTTTATCACTCGATGCAAAAGTTAATTAATTTCACACTAACAAAAAGATCAGAGATTTCACACATAGTTAATCATAGAAAAATAAAGTGCGAAAAATAATAAGAATAAATATACCAAAATTTATAGTGGTTTGGTTCAACCTGACCTATGCCCACTCCCTAGAGTTCTCCTCTAAGTATTGAACTAAATGTTTAGTGACACTCATTTAACTCCCAAAGCAAGGCGGAGAAGCTCTTACAAAATTTCTTCCACCAACCTTGTGCGACATAGGATATTACTCTTTCCACCCTTCTGGTGAGGCGGAGAACCTAGAATCTTTGTTCACCCTCTTCATGAAGGAAGAGAACCTAAAATACTTTTTCACCCTCCAGGTGATGACAAAGAATAATGAAGCTTTTTCTCCCTCTAAAAGAAAATACCTTGAATCGTTTTTCACCCTTGAGGTGATGGCAGAAAAAAATTACCTAGTGTTATAGAATGTCTCCGTAGAGCCACCAAAGAATCAAAGAAGAGACTTGAAGAAGATAGAAAAGAACCATACTTATAGTAACCTTGTGAATCTCTCATAACTCTCCCTCAAAAAAGCTCTTCCTCTCTTCTCTCCCAAAGCTCTCCAAAAGTCCTCTTTGATCCCTCTCAAAACACTTAGCACCAAAAGTCTTACTAAATAAGTCCACGTAAGAGTTTAAATAGAGAGCCTCTCAAAAAGCTTTATATTTTATGAAAGTTTGTTAGGGATGTTAAGCCCTCGTGAACTAGCCTAAGGCTAACCAATAGGGGGGGGGGGGGGGGGGCGGAATTGATATTTTAAAAAATCTTTCAATCGAAAAACACAAACTCAAACCAAATCAAAATTCACCACAAGGAAATTTAAGGTTTGAAAATTAAATGTGGAAAAAGAAATAGTAAAGAACACAGAAATTTATAGTGGTTCGATCAACTCGACCTACGTCCACTCCCCGGAGGCATCCTCTGGGTATTTCACTAAACTCAGTGACTCTCCTTTTCCTCCCACAAAAAGGCGTAGAAGCCTTTAAAAAACCTCCTTTCCACCAACACCGGTGAGACAGAGAACCCAACTTCTTTTGCTTCCTCCTAAAGCAGGAAGAGAACCTTGATCTATTATTGAAGTGAAGCTCTCTCAACATTTCAAGGACAAGGGACTATGATTGGAGAAGATAACGTGGATCAATGCTTGGAGAAAAATTTGTGAAACTCCTCAAAAACTCCCCCTCACAATATCCTCCCTCTCTCTCCCTCTCCTCTAGGCTCTCTAAGGTCAAGACAGTAGCGAAAGATACCCTCATGGGTGATATAAGCAATCTTATATAGAAGAGCTTCAAAATAGCTCTTAATTACAACGAACTGACATTATCGTCCAGAGATTATCCTGCACAATCAGTACAATTTTAGCTTAATCAGCCAGGATTATTTGGGACAATCAGAAGAATTTTGTTCATATCGTCCAGACCAATTTAATATCATCTTATATGATTAGTACAGATCATTGAATTTTGTCCAGATAATCACACTAAAAGGATGTCTGGACGATGGAACAATAGCTTGATCTTCCAGACCAATCTCACGATCATCCTGGATGATTAGTTTAAATCCGTAAAAATTGTCCAGAGCATCGCCCTGAATAGACGGTGGCTGATGTTGATCGTCTAGAGAAAAATAAGGTTTTTTGAACTGATTGTCCTTGTTAATCTTGTGATCATCCATGATGATATGAATGAGTAATCAAACCTTAATTGCTTTTCTTAATTATTAAATTAATTTAGGCTTAATTTTGTTGCATCGTCCAGGATGATGTCCTGGACGATGTCCAAAAATAAATAATACCTAAATAGATTCGGCGACTGATTCTTTCTAATTTGATCATATCGTCTAAGACGATGAGCTTAATGATAGCTACCTTAACCATGATGCCCTAATTAGGGTTTTTGCCTTAAATAGATCATCCATAATAATTTGTGGATCATCCCTGATGATTTATGGATCATCTCGAACGATTTATGGATCATCCTGGATGATGTGAACAAAAATAAAAAACTCTAAATTAGATATAAAAATTCTCCCAAATGTGTGTGTTCAAGGTTACTTAGCATCAAGAACCCCATAAATTTATAATAGACCCAAGAAAGGGAAAAATTTACAAACTGACGCAGACCTAGTCACCCAATCTTGAGTTGGCTTGAGTTGTACTCGATATTGTGGACCTGAAATATTAGTAGGCAAGGTAGTCATAAAAAAAATAAGAATGTTTACTATCATCAAAATTCTATTCCATGAAATCATATTTGCAACAATTTCCCCCTTTTTGATAATGGCAATCACAAAAATAAACCAAGCAGTTCAAGGCAGTTTTAATGGAAGTAGTGTCAAGAAATAGACACGGATCAACTAACAAATAACATAATCAAACAACATAACAAACAGTACAACTAACTACTCCCCTTTCGACATCATAAAAAGGAGGAGGAAACTAGAAAAGAAATAAAGCAGAGACTACCAAACAGAATCAAAGTACAAAAAAAATAACAACATGAAAAAATAGACAAAGAATGATGGCCCCTAATGATCGGAAGGAGGTGGAGGTGGAGGTGGTGGTGGCTGGTGAAAGTAACTAGACAGAGTGGTGAACTGCTCTTCAAACCAGGCAATTTCTTAGTCGTGTTGGTGCTACTGTTGAGCTATGTATGAGTCAAAATGAGCAACATTCTCAGTATGTTGCTGCTCCTGTGCAACATAGATCTCGAATCATGTCTCCCACTGGTCAAAATGCTCCACCAGTTGATCCAGCTATAAGTGCTGGTAGAGTGGAGCAGGTGTAGAAATAGGAGCAGGAGCTGCCTCTTCCTCAGCTCCCTCAACTTCCTCATGCCCCGGGTGGAGATAAGTACTGTGAAGAATATCAAAAAAGTTATTTGAGAAGAAGGCAGGCTAAAAATTTGGAGGGACATGATATTGGAGGTTGTATTTTGATTCTAAGACATAGGTAATGATATGTCCTAGGGACAGATTGGGCTTCCTCATATGTCATGGGTTTCGAATATGAGTCAGATGTTCAATGTAGTGAAAAATTAATTCAATGACATTGAATTCACGACATGCCAAAATATAAAATGTGGTGATCAAAAGAAGAGGAGTGATATGAATGCAATCACTAAACTTTGGAAGTATTGAGGTACGAAGGACATGTTGGATTGTCCTAGCATCTTTGAGTAAGCTGTTGGACTCTCCAATGTGAAAAAGAGCATTAGTGATTCTTAGAAAGTGGTTGGTCGGAGCTCAAACGTAGTCAGGATCAGAACATAGGGTGTGGAATTTGTTCCTTATGGTGGAAAGTTGCAAAAGGTCTTGATAGTCCTGATATGTGATTTCGATGGGACGTCGATTCACATAGGACCCAAGAGTAGTGAAAGAGGAATTTATGCGGAGGCTAGCAAAATATTCAAAAAGAAGCTCAGAGTTGAAAGGGACAGTGAGAGTGAGAAGGAAAGTAAAGGAAGTGTGCACAAATAAATCTAGGACAGGATATGATAGAATGTTCGGGTTGACGGTCTAGGATACAGTGATCCTGGTCATTTTGTACCTTAGATTGGCGGCTTGATTGGCCGCATCAGTAAAATGGGGATCTAAATTTTCACTTGAGGAACTCCCAGAAGCCATGCAAGACCTCTTTTTGCTAGTCATAATTAGGAGAATAGAGAGTTAGGAAGAGCACAAGAAGGGTTGAGGAGGCTTTGGTAAGAAAATCTTATTGAATGGCTCTATTTAAAAAGAAACGGACCGATCATCCAGGATGATCGCAGAATCATCCCGGACGATCGGGTATAATAAGTGCATCTAGGATGATTGTCAAAAAGGGGGTGATATCATCCAGGATGATCAGATATCAATAGGGACGATAAAACACAAGCGATCGTTCCGAGGAGACAATCTAGATGATAATTAAAAAAGCATATCGTCTGGGATGATTAGGTGGATCATCCAGAACGATGCATAATAATAGATCGTAAATATTGAATTTAAAATGTTTGAAGCATTGCCATGTGTATTATCTGTTGAAATTTATTAAATATGAGTTAGGTTGTTAGACCTAAGCTTTTGTCCCAACGACTAGCCTAGAGGGGGGTGAATTGATAATTTTTAAATTCTCTTCTTAATTTAATTTTGAAAGTTTAAAAACTGATGAATTTTTTTTTTCAAAATTTTAAAAACTATTTTTCAACCACAGATAATAGCAAAGGAGAAAAATAAAACCATCAGAAAAAAGACACAAGATTTATAGTGGTTCAGTCAAACACGGCCTACATCCACTACCTAAAGTCTCCCACTTCAGGTATTGCACTATTACCACTAGTGTCTCTCCTTTTGCCCCCACAGCAAGGCAGAGAAGCCTTCATAAAAACTCTCTTCCACCACTACCCGGTGCGGCAAAGAACCATCATCCTTTTATACCCTCCAAGTGTAGGTAGAGTACCGTCGTCCTTTTACACCCTCCAAGTGTAGTCAGAGAACCGTCATCTTTTTACACCCTCCAAGTGTAGGCAGACAACCGTCATTCTTTTACACCCTCTAAGTGTAGGCAGAGAACCTTCGGCTGTTCACACTCCTAGAGTGTCGGCAGAGAACCTTCAGCTGTTCACACTCCTCGAGTGTCGGCAGAGAACCAAATCTTCTTGAAAGATATTCTCATAAGAAATCTAGAAGGACAAGAGAAAAGAGTGAAGTAATCACAAATTACACACAGAGATCCTTACCTTTGTGTAACAATATGAACCCTTCACGATCCAATAGTAAGAAATCTCCTTTAAACACTCTCTCCACTCTCTTCTTCAAATTCTCTTTAGTATGCACGAAGTTCAAATGACAAGAAGATTGCAAGATAGTTTTAAGTGGACCTTTTATAGAAAAGACACGAAAAACCATCCAAAAACTGTAATTATTCAAATTTGTACATTCACGATCATCTCATACGATCATAAATCATACGTACGAATAGTATAAAAATATTTGCATATGATATCATAATGTATCAGTACAAAATACCTTTGTATCCGATCATTGTCCCGTATGAACTGGGTTCAACCGATATGAACAGTTATTCCAAAGGTTCGTTGGTACAAAAATGTAGAATGGACTATAAGATTACATAACAGAGGACATCATCCTAGGATGAATGGGTAAAATCATCTAGACTAATAGTGTAAATGACAAATCAAGAGAACATCATTTTGGGATGAATGGGTAAAATCGTCTGGAAAAATAGTGTAAATGACGAATCAAGAGGACATCATCCTGGGATGAATGGGTTAAATCATCTGGATGAATAGTTCAAATGTCAAGTCCATAGGACATCATCCGGGGATGAATGGGTAAAATCGTTTAGACGAATAGTGTAAATACGGAGAACTTCATCCTGGAACGAATGGGTTAAATCATCTGGATGAATAGTTCAAATGTCAAGTCCATAGGACATCATCCGGGGATGAATGGGCAAAATCGTCTGGATGATCTATACTTCGAAAAAAATTTGTCTTCTCTGTTCGTTCCATTATTCGTTTGGGAGTATAACTAACTAGATCATCCTGTATGAACATGGTTCATACTGTACGATATGTTTTAAAAATTGTGAATTTTAAAGCTCTCCCTCGATGTGTGTGTGTGTTAAGTTACTCAATTACAATCACACTCTTTCAGACTTAAATAAAATGAAAAAATATAGACTCTAATGTTACAAAACATTCTAAGCAAATTTTGATTTGAAGTCTTCAATAATCTAGAGCATGATTTTCCCAAAATACTAATACACACAAGAGCAAAAATAAATATTCCAAAATGTGTTAGGAGAAAAAAATAAGCAAAATAATAATATTTGAAATCATCAAAAGCATACAAGTTGTAAGAGTGTAAAACATGCAAAGCTAATTAGAAACTCTCTCAACAATCTTCCCCTTTTTTTATAATGGAAAAATAATTATTTTTGTAAATTTGAAAGTCCTAAGGTTCTCCTAAACTCCCCCTGAATGAATAAGCATGAGAGAATAAGGGGCATATATTTTGAGCAGAAACAAATTTTTAATTTTAAAGTTTTTATTTTTTTTATACACAAAAAATAATCCCAAAAAAAATGACCTGAAACGCCAAAACAAATACCTAAAATATGAAAATACACGAACAACACAATCTATCAAATGTCCTCAAACAGTATTTCTCCCTCTTTTTGACAACAACAAAAAGAGAAGAAGAAATGAACAAACACAGAAATGTAAGAAGTTATATGAGAAACCTTTGATAATTGATCATGAAAGAGATTGAGTTATATTTGCAGTATATAAAAATGTCATTAGAGAAAAAGAAGAATTCATATGATTTAAGTATAGATATAACATAGACAAGAAAAAAAATATCAAAGGCATGAATCAGTTTAGACAATGAGATAAGCAAAATTATTGCAAAGTAGATTTAATGAAAATTTATGTATTTCAAATTTCAATAAAAAATAAAATTGAACAGAAGATTGATGTGAATTTAAAGATTAAAAGATAGAGGAAATAATATATACTTGTGGCGCTTTGCGCATATTTTCAATATTTGTGGCACACTTTGTACATCTTTTATATTTGTGGGCTAATTTTGTACCTCTTTTTCAATTTGCGAACTATTGCGCATTCTTTTGATTTTTATACATTTGTACATTTTCAAGTTTTTAATTGATCTTTCCAAAATCGATAATCTAAAATATCAAATTTCTCTAAGTACAAATATATTTATATTGAAAAGAGAAATAAAAAGAATAAAATATCAAAATTGCATAAATAATATTAAAATTATATTAGTCTAACAAGAGACATGAGTTTGATTGCCTTAACTTGATCGAGTTATGACACAACTTAAATTTTTGAAAAATTAGATTTTCTAATGAATTCAATTTTTTATTGCATTTTAAAAATATTCCACTTGTTAGATTAATTTGTCAGGATAATCATATAGGCTAACAAGCATTTCTGAAATAGATCAAAAACATCATAAAATAAGACAAGATAATTTTTATTGATATCATGGTGAATGATAATACATTGAGCACGATATAATACACACAAATTTTATAAAAATATAAACACATAACAAACTAATAATAAATCACATCACATCACTACTGGTAGAGAGAATCATAAAAAGAAGTACAGTCATCATTCTGAGGGGTTCTGATCTGGAGGAGGTGGTTGGTTGAAGATATTGAAATAGCTATTCTTCATAGCTAAGTTTGTGTTGACGGAGTCAAATTGACCTCTAACCGAAAGATGAGAGTATTTGAAAGGTTTTTGAAGTGTATGAAAAAAAAAAAGTTCTAAACCCTTCTATTTAAAGAAAAATTGAACTTTCATACATACAAAAATGGCTTCGTCCTGTACGATATAGGGTTCGTACATGCAAAATAAAATTTTGTATACACGAATGAATGTGCCCAAAATGAAACGGCTTTTCGTAAATATGCTAGTTATGAGACGTCCTTTCGTACAGACTTTTTGACCAAACGATCGTACAGACAAACAGGTGTTCATCCTGGACGATATGTTATTTAAGATCGTTTTTATGACTGTTTGAAATGTCCCCCATTCAGAAATGCCATGTGTTTGTATGTATAAACTGAATGTTCATACGTACGATCAGAAATAAAGAAATTGTTCTGACCATATAACTGTCCACATGCGTATATACGAATGAATACACATCCTCTGGACAATCTGGGGATTGTACAGATGAATGATAATAAAAATAAAAAAACTGCATGCAGACTGTTCAAATCAATGATTGATACGCTACAGGATTCATCCAGTATGAAAATATTTCATACAGACGAATGTCACACTTAGAAACATTCATATGATTGCTCTAAAACTTGAATTTTGAATGTGAAAATATTTTTTGAAAATACACCATACAAACGGACAAAAATAACAAAAATGAACATGCATAAAAACTGAAAAAATACACAAGGAAAATCACAAAATCAAAAAGCACACTTACAAAAACACATATCAATGTTGTAGAAAACTTTATTTAAGCATTCAAATTAATCACATCAAGCCTTATTCTTAATGTACTGAAAGTATCAATGGCTAGTGGTTTTGTAAAACAGTTTGTAAGGTTATTTTCAGTTGAAATATGATTGAGTTTAATTTCTCCTTTGGATACATGATCCCTTATGAAATGATATCTGATGTCTATATGTTTGGTTCTTGAATGTTGAATAAAATTTAAAAAAAAAATGGCACTAGTGTTATCACAATAAATGGGAATAGTGCCTATTGTTAATCCTAATTCAATCAACTATTGTAACAACTAAAGTACTTATGCCACACAACTTCCTAAGGTAATGTATTCAGCTTCAGTAGTAGATAGGGCTACAAAATTCTATTTTCTACTAGATCAAAAGACTAAAGAATTTCCAATAAATTAATATGTTCCAGAAGTACATTTTCTATCAACCCTATAACCTATAAAGTCCAAATCTGAATATTTAATTATTTCAAATAAAGAGCTAAACTTAGGATACCAAATTTCTAAGTTCTGAGTTCCCAAGAGATATCTCAAAATCCTTTTCACTGCTGTCAAATGTAATTCTTTTGGATCCAATTAAAATCTAGCACACAAATAAATACTAAACATAATATCGGGTCTACTAGCTGTCAAGTAAAGCAAAGATCTAATAATTCCCCTAAATTTCTTTTGATCAATAAGTTTCATTTAGGATCCTTATCCAACTGAACTAAGGAACTCATAGGTGTACTAACAAGTTTAGCATTATCCATTTCATAATTTTTGAGGATGTCCTTAACACACTTTTACTGATTAAAAAATGTACCCTCCTTAATTTGCTTAATGCTAAATCCTAGAAAGTAACTCAAATCTCCCATTAGAATCATCTCAAATTCCCTACTCATTATTTTAGAAAAATCGTCACAAAGTTTTTTATTTTTAGATTCAAAGATGATATCGTCAACATAAATTTATACAATGAGTATATCTTATCCTAATTTCTTCAAAAAGAGAGTTGTGTCTACACTTCCCTTTTCAAAAGATCTCTCAAGTGGGAAGGTGCTCAACCTCTCATACCAAGCTCTAAGTGCCTGTTTCAATCCGTATAATGCCTTTTTCAATTTGAAAATATAATTTGGGTGATTAGAATTTTCAAAGCCTAGAGGTTGTTCCAAATAAATATCCTCTTGAATCATCCCAATTAAAAAGGCACCTTTAACTTCCATTTGATATAATTTAAATCCTCTAAAATAGGCAAAGGCTAATAAAACCCTAATTGCTTCAAGTCTAGCTACAGGGGAAAAAGTCTCCTCAAAATCAATCCCTTCAATCTAATTATACCCCTTAGCCACCAATCTAGCCTTATTTCTAATAACTACTTCTGAATCATTCATTTTGTTCTTAAATATCCACTTAGTTCCTACTACACTTTGATCCTTTGGCCTTGCAGTTAATTCCTAAACTTTATTTCTTATAAATTGATTTAATTCTTCTTGCATAGCTAATATCCAAAATTCATCTGAAAGTGCTTGATCAATATTTGTGGGTTCTATCATTGAAATAAATGCTCAATGATTGACTTCTTTGTTCAATCCATGCCTAGTCCTAGCACCCTTACTAGATTCATTTATAATCAATTCTTTTGGGTGGTTTTTAAAAAATCACAAATCTCTAGGTAACAAGTTTTCTATCTCCAAATTTTCATCCAAATTTATTTTCTCAATTTTTTGGGAGTCAATCTCTATCTCATCCTCTTCAACAATCAGCTCTTCTAAAATTCCAGATTCATCAAATACAATATGTGTGGTCTCCTCAATTATCAAAATTCTTTTATTGAATACCTTATAAGATTTTTCATTGTTATGCATGAACACTTACATCCAAAAATATACAAATGTGATAAATTAGGTGTTCTTCCCATAAGTAACTCATAGGATGTTTTATTCAAGTTTGATCTGACATTCACCCTATTCAGAACATAACATGTTGTGCTAACCACTTAAGCCCAAAAATATTTATGAAGTGAATATTCTACCAATATGGCTCGAGCGGCTTCTATTAATGTTTTATTTTTTCTTTTGACCACCTCATTCTGTTGAGGGGTTCTAGGTGCTGAAAAATTGTGATCAATCTCTTTCTCCTTATAAAAATCCTCAAATTTTTTATTTTTAAATTCTCCTCTATGATCACTTTAAATTATTAAGATCTCACATCCTAGTTTCCTTTGAATCCAAGTCAAAAAATTTCTAAACTCCTCAAATGATTCACTCTTATGATTTAAAAATCTAACCCATGTGAATCTAAGGAATTCATCAACAATCATAAATCCATATACCTTTCCTCCTAGACTACAGTTCCAACTGGTCCAAAAAGATTCATATGTAAAATCTCCAAAGGTTTATTAGTTTTAAGATCCTTATTGGACTAAAAAGAGGACTTCACCTATTTTCCTAATTGACATGCATCGCAAAGGTCATCCTTAATAAAGTCTAGTTTTGACATACCACTCATTAAGTTCTTTTGGGTAATCCTCCTAAGGTTTTTCATGCTAGAGTGACAAAGTCTCCTATGTCATTGTCATGACTCATCAGAAATAGTTTTTAAACAAAATATAGTTAGAGTTTTGATACAATTCAAATCTAGCATATAAACATTATTTACCCGTATACCATGTAAAACATCATTATCATTCAGGCTTAATACGCAACTAGTAGGAAAAAATTTAACACAATATCCTTTATCACATAGCTGACTAATGAAGATTATGCTTTAAGCCTTCTACTAACAAAACATTTTCTATCAAAAAAATTTTTCAAGTTTCCTATCATACCTGATCCTACCACTTTCCTTATTGTGTTATCTCTAAGTGTAACCCTACCTCCACTCCTAGCTTCCAGCGATATGAATTATGCAGTATCTCCAATAATATGCTTTGAGCAACTGCTATCCAGGTATCATATGCTCTCACAAGGCCTTGTGTGAGAGCGATCTTGCAAAATCATCACATGTTAGACTTGAGAACCTAAACAAGTTTGGGTTCACCTCTTGGAAAATTATAAACATATGCATGTATGTTATATCTAGGTTTATATATCTTAGGCTTCCACACCAAATGAGTTTTTCTATCCAAAGTGCAGGTATGTGCTATGTGTCCAAACATGCCACAATTAAAATATTTAACTCCATGAAATTGGATTTCACAATCTTCTATAATTATTCTATTTCCTATTGAGTTCTAAAAATTTCAAATATAAAATAGGATTTGCAAAAACTTCAAGTGTTGGGTGTATCCTATTTTTCTCGAGAGCTTCCACTTTCAACTTCAAAAAGGTGTTTACATATTTCAAAACACATTTATCAAAATTTAAATAATGCTCTCCACTCTTCGAATCATCCTTAAAAGTCTTAAAATCATTTTCTAATTTTTTATAGGAATTTTAAATTCACATTTTCTTTATTCAATTTGTCAAATTCATCAAGTAAGTTCATGGGGTTGTTATCAATCAATGCATGATCTTTTCTAAAGATTTTGTGTTCTTTTTGCAATTCTTGAAGTTCAAGGTTAAGACTAGCATGCATTTTCTTTAACTTCGTATATACAACATGTATTCTTTCAGAGACTTCAAAGAGTTTAGCATAAGTTAAGTCACATACCTCTTCTTGATCGGACTGATAAAGATTATCGACCATCAAGCACAGATTAGTGACTTCCTCTTCCTTTTCAGTCTCTGAAGAATCTTAAGCTGAGTCCACCTAGAAAGCTTTTTGGAATTTCTTCTTGCCCTTCTTCACAGTTGGTTTCTCCTCAACCTTCTCCTTGCTATGAGTGGTTTTGAGTTTTAGGCAGTTTGACTTAATGTGTCCTGGTTTCCTGCACTCATAGCAAATCACATCATTAGAAACCTTGACATTCCTATTGAACTTACCTCGTTTCCATTGCTGGTGTCTCTTCTGCTTCCTCTTCAGAAAGCTTTTGAAATGTCTAGTTATCAATGCGATGTCATCCTCATCCTCAGGTTATGATAGATCACTCTCTGATTTCTCCACTTTTAGTGTTATGTTCTTCTCCCTTTGAGGTTCTTCTGCATCAACGTTTCTTTGACTCACTCCTTGCTCATAAGAAATTAATAATCCAAGAAAATTGTCAATAGAGAAAATATTTAAATATTTTGACTCTGTAATTATAATTATCTTAGCATGATATATAGTAGGCAAACAATGAATAATCTTATTAACCATTTTAGCATTCATTAGTTCCCTACCCAAAGCATATAAAGAGATGACTATTTGTGTGAATCTTGTGTACATGTCAGAAATATATTCATTGGGTTTCATGTGAAATAATTCATAGTCATATAACAAGATGTTTAATCTAGATTATTTAACTTCATAAGTTATACAGAGTCTATCCCACATGTCCTTTCCACTCTTGCAAGTGGAAACCCACATGTAATCTTCTGCCTTAAGTGCATAAAAGAAACTATTTAAATATTTAGCATTAAGTTGTGCTAAGTCACGTTCTTCTATAGTGCAATCTGCAAAGGGTATTTCTACTCTAATGCCATCAACTAGTCTAGTTGATTTTGTATACCCTTCTTGAAGTAAGATCCATATACGATAGTCTAGTGACTGCAAAAAAGTTGACAGGCGTATTTTCCAAAAATTGAAAAGAATATTATCAAACAAGGGAGGTCTAGTTATAGAGTAACCTTATGGTGTGTTGGATTCCAAATGTAGCCATAGTCATTTATTAAAAAGTAGTCTAAACTTATGGTCTTAAAATTAGGCTCTGATACCACTTCTTGAAACTTGTTAAATATGAGTTAGGTTGTTAGACCTAAGCTTTTTTCCCAACGGCTAACCAAGTGGGGGGTGAATTGATAATTTTAAAAATTCTCCTCTTAATTTAATTTTGAAAGTTTAAAAATTGGTGAAATTTTTTTCTGTAATTTTAAAAACTTTTTTTCAACCACAAATAATAGCAAAAAAGAAAAATAAAAAGTAGCGGAAAATAAAAGGCACGAGATTTATAGTGGCGGTCAAACACGACCTACTCCCTGAAGTCTCCCACTTCAGGTATTACACTATTACCACTAGTGTCTCTCCTTTTGCCCCCACAGCAAGGCGAAGAAGCCTTCACAAAAAATCTCTTCCACCACTACCTGGAGCGGAAGAGAACCGTCGTTCTTTTACACCCTCCAAGTGTAGGCAGAGTATTGTCATCCTTTTACACCCTCCAAATGAAGTGTAGGCAAAGAACCGTCATCTTTTTACACCCTCCAAGTGTAGGAAGAGAACCGTCGTTCGTTTATACCCTCCAAGTGTAGGCAGAGAATCTTCGGCTGTTCACACTCCTCGAGTGTCGGCAGAGAACCGGATCTTCTTGAAATATCTTCTCACGAGAAATTTAGAAGGAAGAGAGAAAAGAGTGAAGTAATCACAAATTATACACAGAGATCCTTATCTTTGAGTAACCAAGTGAACCTTTCACACTCCAGTAGTAAGAAATCTCCTTTAAACACTCACTCTCACTCTCTCCTTCAAATTCTCTTTAGTATGCACAAAGAACAAATGACAAAAAGATTACAAGACAATTTTAAGTGGACCTTTTATAGAAAATACATGAAAAAATGACCAAAAACTGTAATTATTTAAATCTATACTTTCATGATCGTCCCGTATGATCGCAATTCGTACGTACGAATAATATAAAAATTGTTGCAAATGATCTCATAATGAATCAGTATGAATGGTATTCATATCCGATCATCGTCCTGTACAAACTGTGTTCATCCGATACGAACAGTTATTCCCATGGTTCGTTGGTATAAAAATGCAGGACAGACTATAAGATTACAGAATAGAGGACAACATCCTGGGATGAATGGGTAAAATCGTCTAGATAAATAGTGTAATTGACAAATTCAGAGAACATCATCCTGGGACGAATGGGTAAAATCATCTGGATGAATAGTATAAATGACGAATCCATAGAACATCATCCTTGGATGAATGGGTTAAATTGTCTGGATGAATAGTTCAAATGTCAAGTCCAGAGGACATCGTTTGGGGACACATGGGTAAAATCATCTAGACGATCTATACTTAGAAAATTTTTGGTCATCTCTGTTCGTTCCATTGCTCGTTTGGGAGTATAACTGACCAGATCGTCTCTTACAAATATGGTTAGTACTGTACAATCAGTTTTAAAAATTGTGAATTTTAAAGTTCTCCCCAGTGTGTGTGTGTGTGTGTGTGTGTGTGTGTAAAGTTACTCAATTACAATCACACTCTCTCAGACTTAAATAAAATGAAAAATACAAACTCCAATGTTACAAAACATTCAAAGAAGATTTTGATATGAAGTCCTCAATAATCTAGAGTATAATTTCCCTGAAATGTTAGTACACACAAGAGCAAAAATAAATATTTCAAAATGTGTTAGGAGAAAATAATAATCAAAATAATAATATTTAGAATCATCAAAAACATTCAAGTTGTAAGAGTATAAAACATGTAAAGTTAAGTAGCAACTCTCTCAAAAATATCCAGGACGAACAGGTGGATCGTCTGAGTTGATCACCAATAATTGATCGTATCGGTTGAATTTAAAGTGTTTAAATGCTTTGCCATATGTATCATCTAGGATGAACAGGTGGATCATAAGGGACAATTACTAATAATTGAGCAAAGAGTAAGATCATCATCCAGAATGAAGAGGATCATCCAGGACGATCAAAAATGATTGAAGCAGAAGATTATCAGATCATCCACGATGATAATGGATCATCCAATACAATTAGAAGTAGAAAATTCAAAATAGTCACCAGATGGAATTTTGAGGAGTGATTTGAACCGATCATCCAAGCCGATATAAATATCATTCGGGATGATGTGAAAAAGAGTTTAAAATCAGAGGATGGATGGAGATGATCAGAGAAGGCCCAAAAATATGAAAATCAAATAAAAAGGATAAAAATAAAATACAAAGACATAAAAAAGAAAAAGGAATAAAGACTTTTTTTTATCAAAGCTTGAATATGATAAATTTTCCATGTGATTGAATTAAAAATTTGTAATAATCAATGAGTTAACATCGTTGAAATTCAAAAAATAGTAAAATAACCAATCTTGTTATCCCTAGCTCAGACTTCTCCAAGGGCAAACCGTCTTTTGAAAATAAAAATCTAAATCAAAAAAATCAATTGGATAAGAAAAAGAGATCCATTAGAAACTTGGTTTTAGAAAATTGTTTTGTAGAATAATATATCAAAGGAATTAGTTATAATCATGAATTACGAAATCAAGCTTTTAAAAAACATCAAGTGACATATGAATTCTTCTAAGATTTAAAATTTTTAAAAGAGAAGAAGGTAGCTTTTGGTGGGCTCATTTTATTCTTCTTGTCAATTTGATTGGCACTCTTTGCACATCTTTTATTTTTTGATTTACGTTGTGAATTTTGTTTCTTTTTTTTTTAATTTGGCATCATTGCGCATCTTTTGATTTTGGCATCATTGGCCACTTTTTTCTTTTTGTAAGCTAGATCCCTTTTTTAAAATTCTTAAACATTCTCAGTTGTGATTATATCTTCCAAATATTAGGGAAGAAAAACTCAGTCACTAATATAAAGAATAATGAATCACAAAACAAAATAAAAAATCATATGACAAATACAATGACAAGATTACAAAAAATCTAAAGGTAAAATAAAGACTTTGAACATTATATATATAAGATAGATTATTGTAGCAACATTAAAAAGATCTCAATTGCAAAGTCCAGTTATTGTTTTGAGATAGACTTTTGTTTAGAAAAGAAAATTACAGCACCAAAATAAGTTAGAGAAAAGGAAATAATCAACGGTATTTTCCCCTTTAACTTATTTAGTGATGTCAAACATTGACTACAAATTTTCAAAAATAAAATAACGTATAAGATATCAATTCGACATTGATTAAAAGAAAAAGAAAACAAATGAAAATATACAAAGAAAAATAAAACAACAGAAGTGAAAAAATAAACAAGGAAAAAACTACAAAAATATAATAACATAAGTGAAAAATAAACAACATATAAAAAATCAAAAATTAGTGAGAATCAAGTTCATGCATTTATGTCAATCACACCCAATATGATCCTTAAAGTGCTGAAAGTGTCGAAGGCCAGTGATTTAGTAAAGATGTCAGGCAATTGAATTTCAGTTGCCACATGGTGTAACTCAATGTCTCTATTAGTCACATGGTCTCTAATAAACTAATGTCTTATATCAATGTGCCTAGTCCTTGAATATTGGATAGGATTCTTAGAAATTCAAATGGCACTAGTGTTTTCACAAAGAATTGAAATTGTGCCTACAGGTAATCCTAAATCCAGAACTTGCTGCTTCAACCAAAAGACTTGGGCCACATAACTTCCTAAACTAATGTACTCAGCTTCAGTAGTGGAAAGTGCAACAGAGTTTTGCTTTCTACTAGACCAGGAGACTAAAGACTTTTATATGAATTGGAAATTTCTAGAAGTGCTCTTTCTATCCACCTTACATCCTACAAAATCAGAATCAGAATATTCAATAATTTCAAAAGAAGTGTTATGCCTAGGATACTAGATTCCTATGTTTTGGGTCCTTAAGAGATATCTAAGAATTCTCTTAACTGCAGTCAGGTGGGATTCCTTAGGATTAGCTTGAAATCTAGTACAGAGATAAACACTAAATATTATATCAGGTCGGCTAGCAGTCAGGTAAAGTAAAGATCCAATCATCCATCTGTACTTCTTTTGATCAACTTATTTTCTATTTGGGTCCTTATCTAATTGAATACTGGAGGTTATGGAAGTATTAATTGATTTGGCTTTATCCATTTCATATTTCTTTAAGATGTCCTTTAAGTACTTTGATTGATTTAAAAAGGTTCCATCATCCAGTTGTCTTATGCTAAACCCCAAAAAGTAGGATAACTCTCCCATCATACTCATCTCAAACTCCCTACTCATTGTTTTAGAGAAATTATCATATAGCCTCTTATCAGAAGATCCAAAAAGTATATCATCGACATAGATCTGAACAATGAGTAATTCATCTTCTACTTTCCTTGGAAAAAGGGTGGTGTCTATGCTCCCCTTAACAAACTCCCTTTTTAGTAAAAATATGTTAAGCCTCTCATACCAAGCTCTAGGTGCCTGCTTTAATCCATATAATGCATTTTTTAATTTAAAAACATGATTTAAAAATTGGAAACTCTCAAAACTTGGGGGTTGCTCTACAAACACATCCTCTTTTATTACCCCATTTTAAAAAGCACTCTTAACTTCCATTTGAAAAAGCTTAAATCCCTTATAACATGTAAAGGCTAATAGCACTAATAGATTCCAATCTAGCTACAGGGGCAAAGGTCTCTTCAAAATCAATCTCTTATATTTGATTGTATCTCTTAGCCACAAATCTTGCCTTATTCCTAACCACTACACCAGAATTATTCATCTTATTCTTAAAGACTCGTTTGGTTCCAACTACACTTTATCACTTTGGTCTTTCTACAAGCTCCCAAACATTATTCCTAACAAATTGATTTAACTCCTCTTGTATGGCTAAGATCCAAAACTCATCAGATAGGGTTTAAATAATGTTGGTGGGTTCAGTCATTGAGATAAAGTCAGAGTGGTTTACTTCCTTCCTAAGTTCATGCCTAGTCCTAACACCTTCAGAAGGGTCTCCTAAGATCAGTTCTTTAGGATAACTCGAAGAATATCTCCAATCTCTAGGTAATGTGTATATAGGTTCAACCCTTCCTCCATATCTATATTTTCTACTCCTTGGATAATCTCACCTACTCCTTCAGTGTTTTGGGGATCTACCCTCTTCTCCAAATTTTTAACTCTAGTGGTATTCTCTCCAACTTCATCTTCCTCCTCAACTCTAGACTTCTTAGGATCAGATTCATCAAAAACTACATGAGTAGTCTCCTCCACCACCAATGTCCTCTTATTAAATACCCTAAAGGATTTCCCCACACTTGAATATCCTAAGAACACTTCTTCATTAGATTTTGGGTCAAATTTCCCTAAGTGTGACATCCCATTATTATGTATGAAAATCTTACAACCAAAGATATGGAGGTGGGAAAGATTGGTTATCTTACCCTTAAGGATCTCATAGGGTGTCTTATCTAGTTTGACTCTAACATTCACCCTATTCAACACATAACAAGCTGTGTTTACCACTTCAGACCAAGAGTACTTTAGAAGTGAATACTCAGCAAGCATGGCTCTAGCGGCTTCCACTAAGGTTCTGTTCTTCCTTTTAGCTACCCTGTTCTGCTAAGGGGTCCTAAAAGCTGAGAAGTTAAGGTTAATCCCCTTATCCTCATAGAAGTCTCCAAATTTATCATTTTCAAACTCTTTCTCATGGTCACTATGGATAGTCAAGATCTCACAACCTAGTTTTTTCTAAATTCAAGTGAAGAAGGATCTAAGCTTATCAAAAGACTCAACTTTATGTGATAGAAATATAATCCAAGTAAACCTCAAGTAATCATCGACAATCACAAAACCATAGATTTTCCCTACTAAACTAGCAGTGCTAATGGGTCCAAACAAATCCATGTGAAGAGCTTATAAAGGTTTAGAGGTGCTAATGTCTTTAATGGAGTGAAAAAATAAATGGACTTGCTTCCCTAATTGGCAGGCATCACAAAGGTAATCTTTAGGGAACTTAAGCTTGGGGACACCTCTAACTATGTCTTTCTTGGTCACTCTCCTAAGGGTTTTCATACTGGCATGACACATAACCTCCTGTTCCAGGACCATGAATCATCAATAGTAGTTTTTAAGCAAAATGAAGTAATATGTTCAATATTATTTAAGTCAAGCATGTAAACATTATTGATCTGCTTTTCCTATAAAATAGTGTTGTTATTTAAGACTATAATGCAAGTATTTGCCAAGAATTTTATGATGAAGCCCTTATCATAAAGCTGGTTGATGCTGAGCAAATTGTGTTTCAATCCATCTATAAGAAAAACATTTTCAATCAAAAGGTTCTTGGAATTTCCAATTATACATGCGCCCACCACTTTCCTGGTGGTGTTGTCTCCAAGAGTAACCTTACCTCATGTCCTGGTCTCCAACAAAATGAATTTATTGGCATCTCCAGTCATATGTCATGAGCATCAGCTGTCCAGGTATCACATGTTCTCACGAGGCCTATTATGAGAGTTAGCCTACAAAATTATTAAATGTTAGATTTAGGAACCCAAACATATTTGGGTCCCTTTTTTATGAAAAAAAGAATGCAATACATGTATGTTATGATGTGAATCATGCAATTTAGGTCTCCACACCTAATGTATATTATGGTGAATAGTACAAGTATGTGAGAAGTGTCCTAACATTCTACATGAAAAATATCTAACACCAGAAAAATGATTTATTAATCTACTCAGGTGGTCATGCTTCTTTTTAAAATTATGTGAAGCATGCACTGTTGGTTTATTTTAAAAAGCTTTGAGATTTCCTAATTTTTAAACTCTTTTCAAACTTAGCATGAGATGTTTTCAAGGAATCATGTGCATTAGATAATTCAACATACTTTTTGTTTAATGCATCAAACTCATCAAGTAATGACATGTGATTGCTATCAACTGTAGAATGATCTTTAAGTAAAATTTCATGCTCTTTTTGTAATTTTAAAAACACTAATTTCAAGCTAGCATGTGTTTTCTTAACTTTCCTATATGATGCATTAATTTGTTCAGAAACTTCAAGTAATTGCTCATAGGTTAGTTCATATACCTCTTCTTGGTCACTTTGGCCAAGATGTTCGTCTGCCATCAAGCACAAGTTTGTAGTCTCCTCTTCAGCTTCAGTCTCAGAGGAGTCAGATACTGAATCTACCCATAACACCTTTTGGAACCTCTTCTTTTCCTTTTTAAACTTGGTTTTCTCCTCACCTTCTCCTTGCTAGGATGAGTTTTAAGTGTAGGGCAATTAGCTTTAACATGTCCTGGCTTCCTGCATTTAAAACAGATAGTATCATTAGAACTCTTAAAATTTTTGCTACCATTACCTTTATTCCACTTATGATGGTTCTTATACTTCTTCCTTAGAAAGCTTTTGAATTACCTCATGATTAAGGAAACATCATCGCTTTAAGACTCGAAAGAGTCAATGCCCGTGTTATTGGCCTTCAGTGCCATAATTTTCACCTTCTTTTTCTCACTTGCATCAAGATTTTTTTGATTCACCCCTTGGTCGTAACCAATGAGTGATCCAAGTAAGTTATCAATTAAATATGTATTCAAATCTTTAGATTCAGAAATTGCAGTAATCTTAGCATCAAAAAAAGAAGGCAAACATCTTAAAATTTTATTCACTTTTACATAGTTAGTGAGTTCTCGTCCTAAGGCATGCAAAGAGGTAACAATTTTAGTAAATCTTGTATACATTTTAGAAATTGATTTAGAAGATTTCATACAAAAAAGTTTATAATCATGCAATAAAATATTAAATCGAGATTGCTTAACTTCATTTGTTCCTTCATAAGTAATACACTATCTATCTCAAATCTCTTTACTAATAGCACAAGTTGAAACATGCATGTAGTCCTCAGATTTTAAAGTACAGAAAAATAGTTCAAACATTTTGTATTAAGTTATGTTAAATCCCTATCATCAAAAGTCCATTCAGTAAAAGGAAGTTTAGTTTTAATGACATTAAATTCACGTGGAGGAGGTGAATAAAATTTTTTTAACAAGCATCCACATGTGATAGTTAATTAATTATAAAAATGTAGACATGCGGGTTTTCCAAAAATCAAACATAATATTTTCAAACAAAGGTGGTAGGGTAATAGAATACACTTCCACAGTATTACGATTACTGGAGTTAGCCATGGATCAAAATTCAAAAGTTTTTAAAAATTAGATTTTATGAATACCGCTCTGATACCACATAAAAGTTTGTTAGGGATGTTAAGCCCTCGTGAACTAGCCCAAGGCTAACCAAGAGGGGGTTTATTGGTATTTTAAAAAATCTTTCAATAAAAAAACTCAAACTCAAACCAAACCAAATTTCTCCACAAACAAATTTAAGGTACAAAAATTAAATGCAAAAAAACTAATAGTAAAGAACACATAAATTTATACTGGTTTGCTCAACTCGACCTACATCTACTCCCTGGAGGCACCCTCTGAGTATTGTACTAAACTCAGTTATTCTCCTTTTTCTCCTACAGTAAGGCGGAGAAGCCTTTACAAAACCTCCTTTCCACCGACACCAGTGAGGCAGAGAACCCAACTTCTTTTGCTTCCTCCTGAAGTAGGCAGAGAACCTTGATCAATTGCTGAAGTGAACCTCTCTCAACCTTCCAAGGATAAGGGATTATGATCAGAGAAGACAACATGGATCAAAGCTTAGAGCAACCTTTGTGAAACACCTCACAAACTCCCTCTTACAAGATCTTCTCTCTCTCCCTCTCTCTCCCTCTCCTCTAGGCTCTCTCAGGTCAAGACAGCAGCAAAAGATACTCTCATGGGTGATACAAGAGTTTATATAGAAGAGCTTCAGAATAGCTCTTAATTACAACAAATCGACATTATCGTCTAGGACGATCTGGAAATCATCCTGTACAATCAGTATAATTTTAGCTCAATCAGCCAAGATGATCTGGGATGATTAGAAGAATTTTATTCATATCACCAAGCCGATTTAATAGCATCCTGTACGATTAGTACAAATTATTAAATATCATCTAGATAATTGCACTAAAAGGATGTCTGGATGATGGAAAAATAGCTTGATCGTCAAGGCCGGTCTCACAATCATCTCGGACAATTAGTTCAAATCTGTGAAAATCGTCCAGAGCATTGCCCTGAATAGACGGGGGCCGATGTTGATCGCCAAGGAACAAATAAGGTTTTTTTAACTGATCGTCCCGGCCGATCCTGCGATTGTCCAGGTCATTATGATTGAGAAATCAAACCTTAATTGCTTTCCTTAATTACCATATTAATTTAGCCATAATTATGTTGCATCATCCAGTCCTAGACGATGTCCAAAAATAAATAATACCTAAGTAGATATGATGACTAATTCTTTCTAATTTGAGCCTATTATCTCAACCGATATAAATATCATCTAGGATGATAAGCTTAATGATAGCTGCCATAACCATGGTGCCCAAATTAGGGTTTTTATTTTAAACTGATCGTCCAGGACCCTTTGTAGATTGTCCCGGGCGATGTGAAAAAAAATAAAAAACTCTAAATCAGACAGAAAAATTCCCCCAAGTGTGTGTGTGCAAGGTTACTTAGCATCAGGAATCACATTGCTTTATATAGACTCAAGAAAGGGAAAATTTTACAAACTGACTCAGACCTACTCTACCCAATCTTGAGCTGGCTTGAGTTGCACTCGATCTTGTGGACCAGAAATGTTAGTAAGCAAGGCAGTCGTAGAAAAAATAAGAATGTTTGTTATCATCATAATTCTATTCCATAAAATTAGATTTGCAACATTTTAATCTTTCATTTAAGACCGTCTTGTATGATCCTATGATTATCCTATAAGATTAGTATGAAATGGCCCTTTTAGATAATATGAACCCCATTATCTTATATGATCTGTTGAAGAGTTTGTACTTATCATCCAGTATAATATGAGACGATAAATCATCATCCCATGTAGCGATCTATTTATACAGTATGAAATTTGGTGGGGAGGGGGCATCCTATACGATATACTATGTTATTTCATCTTGTATAATAAGTGTTGATAAACTATCTTCCAACGCATCGCTCGGGTCATACAGTATGTTAGTCACTAATCATCCTATATGATTTGATCAAACAAATTAACCATTTTTTTAGGGAAACCCATGGCAGGGCATACGCATTTATTTAAAAAGCGATTATATGGTCCTTAAAGGAAACTCAAGTTCACTACTAATCAAAAGAGCTACAAAATTAAAAGCAAAAAAACCTAAGAGCTCGAGTTTCCTACTAAGCAAAAGTATAAAAAAAAATCCTAGGTACATTCTACAGTGCACAACAAAGAGCACCCAAAAAAATATAGAGCTACAAAAAACATCAATTAGCTCCAGCATCCCCATCAAAAGATCTTCACCACGATCATCAAAAACTGTAAAAGTAATAGTAGATATTAGGATGAAAACATAAATAAAAATACCAATTACCATCAACAGGTAAGCAACCCAAACCAAGGAGGTACCACACCATAAGCCACCAACTCATATACATGTAATAAGACATAAGAACAATAACATTAAACCCCTGCCAAGAAGACAAAATATAAGCCTCCAAACACATCACCTCCAACTAATTAGAAGACACCAGATGTCCCTTATTATAAATAAGATCATGAAAGTAACAAGGAAAAGCAGGATCCTGAAAAGCTTGAGAACTCCAACCACCCAGCTCAAAAGAACCCAATAAAAGCAGACCTTAAGAATAGCATCCAACCAAACCCAAATGAGTAGACGGGCTACAACAGCAAGCACCCAGGAATAAGAGAAAAACCCCCTATGAGTCAACTCATAGAACCAGGAAACCAAAATACAGTAGGCTTCAAAATGCCAAAAACAAAGCCTATAACATGGCAGCAAAAGGAAAAACATCCAGACTCAAAATGCTCCATCTTGGACGCAATAGCCATAAAATAACTCCAGGGCAAAAACACTAAGCCCAGCCACCCATGAAAGGTAATCTAACCAACTAGACAACAAAAAAATAGCAAATAACACCTTCAAGACACCAACCAAAAACCAACAACCACAACATCATTAAGAAATAACATAAGGTAAACCATTCTTATTCAATCTTAAAAGGCCTTTCACATGAAGAGGAAGATTAGAAACCAAGAAATATGCCATAGAATCCAAACTATAGCCCCACCTTGCAATGGAATAAACATAAACATTACCCTCCACATGAACAATAGAAAATGAGTAGTTTAAAAGGCTCAACAAATTCTTAATATCCCTCCTCATGTAAAACAAAGCAAAAGAATAAACAGTATCATCCCTCAAGGTAAATGACTGATAACAATAAGTAGAACCAACCTCAACCACAATATTAATATAAATTAGAGAGAAACAAAGTTTTAAACCATAAAGAATAACATAGGTGGTAGCAAAATTGACATCATAACTATAAAGAGGACCAGGAAAACCCAAAATGCAATTACTATTAGAGTCTTTGATGACACGGCCACAACCCACAAGAGAATTGATGCAAACATCATCCACTTTTAAATTAAGGAAGTTGACAGGAGGCTTCATCCAAAAAATGCTCCTAGGAACTATATGAATACTATCCACATCTAGCTTAATTCCTAGTTCAATCATAGAAGGGAAATAGTTTTTGAAATTCTTAACAAAAAGTAATATAGCAGAGCAAAGAGCCACGATCTTATCTTTAACATTTTGAATAATTCTATGGTTATTCATAACCACACCATTAAAATGAGAATTATTCCTCTCCAATCATAAATACCAAAGGATAAGGAAAGGAATAACATTCTTGATATGACCTTTGGAATTATCAAACTAATAGTTAAGTAAAGAATTAATATAAGCATTAGCATTAAAATAATTTAAGTGAAAATTTTCATCAAAATACATCCAGGCTTTGAATTCAAAAGGACCATAAACAAAAACATGATGCATATTGTCCATATGATAATAACAATGGCATTTAGACAGAAGGATAAAACCACTTTTAATCAGATTATCATGTGTAGGGATAAACTAATGCAAAATTCTCCAGACAAAAATAGAAATAGTAGAGGGAATACTTTTATGCCATATCATATAGAAAATCTTAGAAGCCTCTTTCTTAGCTCTAAAGGAATGCCAAGCATCCTTTAATCTAAAGTTACCATCTTTAGACAAAGCACATAATTGAACATAAAAAAGAATTAATGTTCAAAGGGATCTATAGAATTTGTTGAATAATAAAATTAGGAGGAACATTAGAAAGTTTCTCACCATTCCAACCTTTATTAGTGAAAAAATAATTAACCTTCACAGTAGCATTGGAAGAAGTATTAATAATAGAATCAATGGATTGCCCACTCAATCAACGATCCTTCCAAAAGAAAGTATTTCCACTACCAAGGCCCCAAAAGAAAAACTTTTCAACAACCCACTTAACTTTGCAAATACATTGCCAAAGTTTATAGTTACCTTTACTAAAGCAACATGTGGTAGGATGCTTACCCCCACAACATTTGGCAACCATAAGATTATCCCAAAGGCTCAAATTAGCATAGAAATTATACCATGACGTAAAAGGGAATGAGTATACCAAATCATTCATAGACTTACAACCTAGAGCCCCTTCATTAAATATACCACAGCATTTATCCCAAGAGGACAAGTGGATTTTAGAATTTCTACTAGCCCCTTTCCAAAAAAACTTATTAAAAATTCGATCAATCCTGTTACACACAACTTGAGTAGGAAGTAAAGTTTGAAAACTATAAATAGGTATATAACAAAGAACACTCTTAATAAGAACTAAACGACCTCCAAAGCTTAAAAAATTAGAATCCCAAAACAAAAGTCTATTCTACACAACAGTAATTAAATCATCAAAAATAAAGGATTTCTTTTTTTCCCTTAAAAAGAGGCACACCAAGGTACTTTAAAAGTAAAAAACCATGTTTGAAACTAATTAAAATCTTAATAGCCACAATATGATCAAAAGGGACTTTCTTAGTGAAAATAAAGAAACACTTATATTTATTAAGAGCCAACCCACTCACCAATTCAAATTGGTGAAAAAACCTTAAAAGTCTATGAATCCTATTCATCGAGGCATTCATAAAAAAAATTATCTGTAAAACATAAATGAGAAATATCAAAACCACTGTTGGTGGAATTTTGAAAACATGTTTTGAAAATATTGGTTTTCTTTGGGTATTTTAAGATTAAGGTTAAGTTCTAATTCTAAGGTCGAATCGACTCGTTAGAAAGAGTATATCACCCCGAAGGACGAAAATAAGCTTTCATAACGGTGTTCAGACTTAGAATTATGAAATCCATCTTGAATATTGTGAGCGGATGCTAAAGAGAAATTCATATGACCCCGAAGGGTCAAAATGAGGTTCAACTGAATATCCAACTACAATATTCAAGAAGTGTGATCGTTAGGTTCACATCCAAAGCCTTATCGAAGAAAGATATATCTCCCCGAAGGGAGAAAATATCACTCGATGATAATTCTTTGAATATGATAATAATGATCACTAATATTTTAAATTTTCCCAAAGAAATCCAATTGAATTTTGAAAAATCAATTTTTAAAAATCAGGTGTGTGTGGTTCTAAATCTCCTACGAGCGCAAGCCCTCGTAGTTAATTACATCGTAGGGAGATAAAATCCCCTACGAAAACTCTCGATTAAAATAGTGGCAAAATTTTGTTTAGAGTTTCTAGGAGTGATACAAAGTATGAATAGAATTATTGGAAAATCAAAAGGGAATGGATCAAAATTGAACAGTTATTAACGGAGTTAAAGGATGAGAGGTAGGGGACACTTTGAGATTCCAGAACTATCCGGAAATGTCCCAACTTAATCTAAGTGTTGGGCTTTATGTTTTGGATTTGAAATGATATTTAATTAGAGTTGAGCATTTTGTTAGAAATTTGGGATTAGATTCCCGAAGTTTGGGGTCTTATAATCAAAGATCTGCCCCGGATCCTAAATCTATTTTGGACACTGGACCACAGTCGTCCGATCCTAACTAATGCAGTGCAAGGTCTGGACTTACCCCGGCCTGGATTGGGGAGCCAGCTAACCACCTAATCGTTTTAAAATACATGAATCCGGTCTTTTTATGAAAGAGTGGTAGGGACGTTATAATTAAAGTTTTGGGGAGGCGGGGCCGACATCTAGAGATTCTCCTATTTGGCCCCCTTTGACTTATGTTGGGTGCTAAAAATGCTAAACTGATGCAATTAAATTTTTTGACTCTTTTAGTTTGTATCTAATGCAATGCATGCTAGTTAACAACCTCAAATTGAATATGCTTGAAATTTTAAAAACAGGCTTAGAAAATAATTTTTTTAGAAGACTGGACTTCCCCAGGTCCGGCACCTTGTCCTCATAGGTCAGACTATCCGGACTCTACCCGCAGGCGGGGAAGGGTCTAAAGCAAGGAAAGAGTAATGCAGAAATATGCATGCGACCCCGGGGTCGATCCCCGGCTAATTCCCTAGATTCGTTATCTTTCTATGTTATTTAGACTCACTAAAATTTTAGACTCTTAGAATTATGAGTAGAAAACTTTCACACCCTCACGAGCCTCACGTATCCAGGCGAAAACAAAGAGCGGCATGCAATCGCCAAAAAACTAGTAAAAACAAGTAATCCTAAAGGCAATCAAATCATTACATCAAATACAAATTAATTAATAAATGTCCATAGGCAGAATTGCCTTGCTTATTACAAACCAGAATATTACAGAAAGTAAAGTGGCCGGGCACCACTGACAACAACCCGGATTCTAAACCTAGTAAGACGCAAGTTATTTTGAGTGGGATACTCTCAATCTTCAAATCTTCAAATCTTCAATTTCATTCTTCTTTGGACTCCTTTTCTTCAATCTTCTTGGAATCTTCGTTGTGGATTACCCAAATGAACAAGAGGGCACTTCCCTCTAAGGGGAAGGCCACTCTTTCCTCTTTGGGTAAGGAAGAGGTATGACCCAAATTTGGATTTCCAAATAGAAAAGGAGTATTCCCCAAAGGGGTATCCTTTCCTCTTTGGAATCCAAGCTTTGGATCTATGTATCCCAACTCAAAATAGACTTTCACAATACTTGACGCTTGCACAAATTACATTGATATCAAAATAAAAATCTAGACTCACCTGCAGGGTTATCCTAAGCAATTAATATATAAAAAAAAAGCAGTTATTCCCAAGCAGTTGTATATGAGCAGAAAAGAAAGTAAACACACTGGCCACGCTCTTTTTATGATTTGGGGGCTTTAGCAGCTGAAGCACCTGTGCAAAGAGTTTATAATATTTATGCATTTTTTTTATTTGCCCCCTTTTTTATATTGCCCTGCATGAGCGTGGCCACCTGCAGAAAACTGTGTCAACATCCAGATCGTACCTAACCTAAGGGTAATCTAGTCGCCAAACACATCAATCCATCCACAGAGTACAGAAAAAGTAAGCAGACACAGCAAAGCAATTTCATCCACAACATGCAGTGAAAACTACGAAAAATCCGGCACACAGCAGTAAAGTAAACACCGGCCTATCCTGGATCTAAAGTTGGTTGTCCTAGCACATCATCTAAAGTGTGTGAGAAAGGTCGTGTGGCTGGGATAGATCCTAAAGTGGGTGATTAGTTAAAGTTGTCTAAAAGTTTGGATTTGTTAAGGCTTAGAAGGGGATTTAAATTAAAATTTAAATATTAATGAATTAAGAATTTTAATTAAACATATTTTAAAAGTTAATTGATTGCTACCTTTGTTTCACACCGAGGCCGTGAAGTTTATTTCACCTTCCTTGGGGCTAAGCTAATAGCCTCGTAGGCCTGGGTTACCCAGTAGCAATCGGGGTTGATTAAGTTATTTAAATTGGTTAGAATTAAAAGAGTGGATTAATATAAAGAAATGAGTTCATCACTGATTTTAAAAGCTTGATTAATTTAAGTTTGCCATTAATCGATTCGTGGCATTGTGCCACCAGGCTCGAGGAACCAGCCTCCTTAGGACACTTAGCCCCGCAGCCCGGAGTAGTCCAGCCGATAAACCAAATTAATGTAATTGAATTAGAGATTTTTAAAATGTTAAATAATTAAAAATTAATCAATTTTAAGGTTTGACACCCTTTAGAATTCATTCGTGGCGTTGTGCCACCAGGCTCGAGGAACCAGCCTCCTTAGGACACTTAGCCCCGCAGCCCGGAGTAGTCCAGCCAATAAACTTCAACTTTAGGGTGGTTGTTGTGTTTTAAAGGATTTGTTAAGTGTTTTAAACATTAAACCAATATTTTCTGAGTTTTAGAATGATTATGAGATTTTTAAGAATTTTTGAATATTTTAATGATTTAATTAAAGGGGTTGAAAATTGACTTTTTGATTAAGCTCAAATTCTGGAATGTTTGTATTTTATTAAAATACTAGACCTTACTACGATCAGTTAGAGGGTAAGTACGTTGAAAATGGATTTTTCTACATTTTACTACGAAGGTTTGAAGTTTTGAACTAGTTTTAACTACGGTTTGACCAATTTGTTGACTTTTTAAAATATTGCAAATTTCTGAAATTTGATATTTTTAATAAATACTAGATATCACCATGAGTTGAATGCAAGTGAGTTTGGGTGATTTGGATTTTATTCGAATTAGTTATGAATTATCGAAGTTTGGGCATTTTAATGAATTTTAGGAATTTCTTAATTAGAGGGCCTCTTTTGTGAGTTTGCTTCAAACAAATTCCCAATCTCTTGAAAACACCTCCAAAGGTCAGGAACAACCTAAGGAGGGATCCCCAAGTGTTTGGGAGATTTTTGGATTTTTATATTATTATTAATTAATTATCTTAATTAAATATTGGTTTTCACTTAAAATTAAATTAGGGTTTAAATTGTTGTCAAATCAAGGGGCTTTTAATTATCATAGATTAAGGACTGAATTCTGGTCAATTTGAGGGTTTATATGTAATTTTTGGATTTAAATTGGATTTATCACAATTTTTAGAAGTTTTAAAGGCTTAATTAAGGGTTTAAGACTTAGAAAATTAATTAGGGGACCTAATGACCTCAAAAATCAGTGAAAATTTCCCTAAGGGCTGAGGGTGTCACTATGTTCAAATGTTCAAAGTTTCAACTCAAGGGGAAGTGAATCCTAATTATTGAAATTTTTCTAAGTTTTCTATACATGGGTCCTTAATTATTGTCCTTAATCATGTCACTAGTTTTGAATAGGTTCAAATCAAAGTTCCTCTAACCCTTTGAATAAACATGGCATGCATACACAAGTGGCAAGCAAACAAGTCCTTAGATCTAGGAGAACCTAGGCTAGGTGGTGTGTGCACCTTAAGCATGCAATTAACTAAATAACATAATTAAGACAAAATTAGTGAATAATCAAGGAATGATTATTCACTAATTATCCCCTTCATTTCTATTCAAACATGCTTAATCAACATTTAAGATCTCAAATGACTCTTAAACACTTAAGGATTTACAAAAATATAATTTCAAAATATATATTAAAATACATAAATATAAATAGATTTATATATATATATATAAATAGGAATATATATATATTATAAAATAATTAAATATATTATTAAAATACATTCTAATGAGTTGAAGGATCCACTGATCTCCATAGAAGTTTGGAAATAATAAAATATTTTTCTTGTATTTTTTTAAATAGTTAATAATTAATTAAATATAAAAAAAGGGTGAAAATACTCCAATAATTCAAAATACCTTCAAAACCTATTCAAATAATACTGAAAATTTTTTGGAGACCAGCCATGAACTCAACAACATGCATGCCAAATTTCAGATAAAAATAATTTTTATATAATTAATTAAAAATGAAATACATATTTCTGTATTTCTTGAATTACCAGTAAAATAATAGTCAAAATAAACTGAATTTATTTTTAAAATAAACTAGATGAAATTCTTAAAAGTTTGATATATTATACTTAATTTTTGGTTATATATTTGATTTACTGTGATTTTTCAAAGTTTTAGTAATTAAAACTAATTAAAACACAATTTTATTAATTAAATGGCGGCGGTGTGACACGCGGCGCACTGGGATTGGCGGGGTCGAAACCGCGCGGCGGCGGGGACACGCGTCGGCTGCTGGCCGCTTCACGCGGTTTTCACTTAACCACGTCAGCGGCGCGTGACAGCCGTTGGATTAACCGCGGGTTCGATCCAACGGCTGAGATCAGATCCCGCGGTCTGATCTCACCAGGAGAAGATCAGACGGCGGAGCTTCGATCCCGCTATTCCGAATGGACAGTCCTGATCTCGCCGGACGGCTGATCGAACGACGGATCGAATGCGCGGTCGGATCAGACCGCGGAAGGACTCGATCTGGACCGTTGATCGAACGATCAACGGTCCAGAAAACGTACACTCGCCGGAGACCGTGAGTGACGCCCTAGAAAACGTATTTCGCTTCGTTCTCTCAATCGGATCGATCATTTCACTTAAAATTTTAAACATAGATTAAGGGCATGAACAGAAATCGTGGGGAATAATTAGTTTTAACTAAAACCCTAAAAGCGTAAAGCTATTTAGATCTAACTAAAGTGACCTAGATCTAGGGTTTTAGGGAGTTATACCGTTAGATCTTCGGAATTTCTGGATGGTTGAGCTTGTAGATTGTCCAAGTGAAGATTCCCAGCGAAAATCCAAGCTCGAACGCGTCTGGATCGGCTGCTATGGGCTTGGGACGGTCTAGGTGGTGGTTTCGCCGGAGAACTCACCGCCGGTGACGTGCAACCACCTGGGTTTTGTAGTGGGGAGGTAGAGGAAGCTCTGGAGATTCAAAACGAACTGGGGGCAGGGCTTGAGAGGGCTTGAGTAGTGAGAGATGGTTAGGGTTAGGATATGTGTCATTAAGCCCTTTTCCCCCTATTCAAACGCCCCCAGGCCAAACGGATGGCTGGGATTGATGGAGGGGCTCCCTAGATGGTGCCACATGTCCCTGGGACAGCTAGAAGGCTGCCTCAAAGGCTGGCCAAGCCTTGCCTCCATTGGGCGGCTTGGGACAAGTGGGGGGGGGGGGGGGCCATTGCCATTTTAGGCTAAACCAGGCCCTGAGCTTGGTTAGGAGAGCTCCAAGTGAGCTTTAGGATATTAAGGGGTCGGCCTTGGGGAGTTAAATCAGGGAAAAAGGTCTAAAAGGTTGATTAAGACCTTTTAGAAGGGTTTAAGCTTGGGTTTGACCAAATTGACCAGTCAACTGGTCAAAGGAGCTGATGTGGCACCCAAGCAAGTCATGGAGTCTCTCCAAGTGGCTGGATGGGTGTGGCTTGAGCTAGGTTCAATGGATTGAAAGTTTTGACCATATAAATGGTCACTTTAAGCCTTGAGTTGACTAGTTGACCAGTCAACTCCATCAAGGGTTGTGAAATTTTCAATGAGGTGATTCAAATGAGTTGATTGGGTGGATTGGAGGGTGGTTCCAAGAGCCATGTATGTCAAATAGATTAAAAAGGCTTAATGGGCCTTTAATGGGCTTCTAGGCCAAAACTGGTTGACTTGGTCAACCAGTTGGGTTCAAGGGCTAGAAATGGGTTCAACAGATTCAGAATGTCGTCCTGAGTCTATTGGATGTGGTCCCAAGGTTTGGAGGGGTCAATCTGGTCAAAATCACCATTTGAGCCTTTAAAGGCCTGTTTGGTCAACCTGGGTTGACTTGGTCAACCAGGTTGACCCAGGGTCTGGGTTTGGGCTTAACAGGTTTGAAATGACATTTGGAGACCATTGAGGGTAGTTGCTGGGTCTGGGGAGGTCAAATTGATCAAAATCCCTATTTGAGTCCCTAAGGGCCTGTTTGGTCAACCTGGGTTGACTTGGTCAACCAGGTTGACCCAGGGTCTGGGTTTGGGCTCAACAGGTTTGAAATAATATTTTGAGGTCAATGGAAGTGGTTGGGTGACCTAAAAAGGTCATTTGGGTCAAAACACATGTTTGGACCCTTAAAGGGCCCCTTGGGTCAAACCAGTTGACTTGGTCAACCAGGTTGACTCAGGGGTTGGAAATGGGTTCAAAAGATTTGAAATGACATTTGAAATTTGTTAAAGGTGGTTGCATCCTATTTGGAGCTCATTTGGTTTGAAATCCCCATTTGAGCCCCATAGGGGTGTTTTGGTCAATTTTGACCTATTGGTCAACTATGGTCAAAAATGGGTTTGAAAAATGCAGTTTGCTGCTCAATGGGTTAAAATCAAGGGTCTGGAAGTGATTGGAAGCTTGGACAAGGGTTCCAAGGTCAAGATCTCAAAGGGGTTAGGCTCAGTGGCATAGGCTGTAAATATTTGAAGGTTTTACAGCCTTTGAATTTTAATTCAGATTCTGGGGTTAGAGACCTCAGAATGAGCTCAAAATTGGAGGGTAGCCTTTAGAGACATGTCTTATCACTTTGCAAGTGATAGACCCTGAATCAGAGGCCATTTGACTGGGTTTTGAGATGTTTGAAAAATCTCTAAAAAGGGTGTTTAGGACAGGGCCTTAAAGGTTTGAATTTGAGTTTAAACTCTGGGTCTGAATTTGATTTGAAGTTTGAATTAATTTGGACTTGAATTGGATGGAGTTTGAGATTCAAATTGGTCACATGTAGGAGTCAAATTGAAATTGAAATGGATTAAATATAGGAATTGATTTAAAATTGAGGTTGATCAAAGGTGGAGGTTGATTTGAAGTTGGAGTGATCCTAAGATTTAGGAGAGTTCTAAGATCTAGGATTTAAAGGAATCCTAGGCTCTAGAGTAGGCTCTAAAGTCTAGTTCTATGAAAGATCCTAAGGTCTAGAGTGGATCCTAGGGTCTAGGATTAAATTTAGAATCTGGAAGGGTCTTAGTGACCTCATACAAAAATGAGGTCAACAAATGGACCCCCAATGTGTGTGGTAGAAGAAACTTCTGCTGCACACATTGGCGTTGACCGAATGGAAGTAGAATTTTGAGAATGGAAGGGAGATCATCTCCCAACCCCAAGCCTATAGGATGCTAATGGAAGGCTTACACCTATTGGATAAAGAAAGCTGGTAAAACCAAGGTAGGGAATACCTAACCTTGGGTCTAAGGAAGGGCATCACCCAACCTTAGGTCTACAGGATGCTGATAGAAGACTTACTCCTAGTAGACAAGGAAACTGGAGAAACCAAGGTAGGGGATACTTAGCCTTGGGTCTAAGGGAGGGCATCACCCAACCTTAGGCCTATAGGATGCTGATAGAAGACTTACTCCTAATAGGCAGATTAACTGGAAACCAAAGTAGGGAAACCTAACTTTGGGTCTAAGGAAGGGCATCACCCAACCTTAGGTCTACAGGATGCTGATAGAAGACTTACTCCTAGTAGACGGATCAACTGGAAACCAAGGTAGGGAATACCTAACCTTGGGTCTAAGGAAGGGCATCACCCAACCTTAGGCCTATAGGATGCTGATAGAAGACTTACTCCTAATAGGCAAATTAACTGGAAACCAAAGTAGGGAATACCTAGCTTTGGGTCTAAGGAAGGGCATCACCCAACCTTAGGTCTACAGGATGCTGATAGAAGACTTACTCCTAGTAGACGGATCAACTGGAAACCAAGGTAGGGAATACCTAACCTTGGGTCTAAGGAAGGGCATCACCCAACCTTAGGCCTATAGGATGCTGATAGAAGACTTACTCCTAATAGGCAAATTAACTGGAAACCAAAGTAGGGAATACCTAGCTTTGGGTCTAAGGAAGGGCATCACCCAACCTTAGGTCTACAGGATGCTGATAGAAGACTTACTCCTAGTAGACGGATCAACTGGAAACCAAGGTAGGGAATACCTAACCTTGGGTCTAAGGAAGGGCATCACCCAACCTTAGGCCTATAGGATGCTGATAGAAGACTTACTCCTAATAGGCCAATTAACTGGCAAACTAGGATGGTGCCACGAAGGGCGTATTCCACCACTAATCCCCGGGTGAAATGCCAGGGTGGTGCCACAGAGGGCGTACTCCACCACTAGCGGGTCTAATCCTAAGAGAAGGAAGGACCTAACCTTAAGGAAAAGGCGAAGAGCGTAAAAAAAAAAAAAAAAAAAAAAAAAAAAAAACTTAAAAAAAAAAAGGTAGAATCAAACTGTAAATCAAGAAAAGGAAGTTTTATTGATTGATAAAAATGAGCTACATCAAGCATAGTATTTCTTAAGGAAACGCCCATTAACAGGTAGCATTGGGTGGTTCCCTTTACAATCTACTAACTGATACGAGCCTCCTTCGTAGACAGTCTCTATAACGAAGGGTCCTTCCCATGTAGGTTCAAATTTGCCTCCCAACTTCCGATGGGCCAAGATAGGCCTCCGAAGGACCAATACCAAGTCTCCCGCTTGGAAGGTCCTAGGTCGCACTAACTTATCATGGGCTTGAACCATACGGGATTTATACAACTCTAAACTTTGTTGAGCTTGGAGACGTCGCTCTTCAAGGCCTTCGAGTTCTTCCAATCGTAGTTTTGCAGTTTGTTCATTGGTAATTTGATTCCGAACTGCAATTCTAAGCGAAGGGATTTGTATTTCCAAGGGTAGAACTGCCTCAGATCCATACACTAATGCAAACGGGGTGGATTGGGTCGGGGTTCTATAAGTGGTACGATAATCCCACAGAGCTTCCACCAACCGCTCATCCCACTGTCGTTTGTTATCATCAAGGGTCTTTTTGACAATTTGCACCAAGGTTTTGTTGAAGGCCTCGGCCAATCCATTCGCCCGAGGGTAATAGATCGTCGAATATCTCCAATCAATATTATGGCGCCTTACAAAACTATTGATTTTTGTAGACTTGAATGCGGACCCATTATCGGATATGATTCTGCGGGGCACGCCGAATCGATATACAATATGGTCACGAAAGAATTTTAAGACATGGTGTGATGTTACGTTTCGTAGGGGAATTGCTTCCGCCCATTTTGAAAAGTAATCAGTTGCTGCTAATATGAAACGATGACCTCTCGCGGAGGGAGGGTCAATCGGCCCAATGATATCCGTGCCCCAACTTTCAAAGGGCCACGAGGCTATCGTAGGGTGTAACACATTAGGCGGCTGATGTAAAATCACACCATGGACCTGACATTGATGACAGAGCTTTGCAGTATTCATGCAATCGTCAATCATTGTAGGCCAATAATATCCAAGTCTTTTAATCTTTAATTTCATTTTTGGACCCGATTGATGAGCACCGCACAGTCCTGAATGAACTTCATTAACAATTTTCTGGGCTTCTCGCTTGTTCAAACAGCGCAGCCACATGTGATCAAAGGACCAACGGTACAACAGATCGTTAACTAGTGCATATGATAGGGCACATTTCTTAATCTGGTTGGAGAGTGATTTATCCTGGGGAAGCTTCCCTTCTTTAAGGTAATCGACTAAGGGTCGTCTCCAGTCGCCTTCCTCGTCAATCGTCGAAGAGGCAGAAAGGATCTGAAGGGGAGTCTTACTAATATGTTCCAAATCTATAAGAGAAAGAGTATTACGACCCTGTATCTCTATAGGGATGGAATCCTCCTCAGGACATGCAAATTCCTTTGCAAGTTTTGCTAAGGCATCCGCCGCAGAGTTGCTTCCACGGGGAACCCTATACAAAGTAGCAAGGGGGATTTGTTCCAGCAAGTGAAGCGTATACTGGTGATATTTTAGGAGATTCGGATTCAAGACTTTATAAGTTCCGGCGACTTGGTTAATAACTAGTTGGGAATCTCCAAAGATCTTAATCTCTTTAATCTCCATTAGAATTGCAAGTTCCAAACCAGTTATCAGAGCTTCATATTCAGCTTCGTTGTTTGTGCAAGGCTCCGATAAGTGGTAGGAAAAATGCATCATTCCTTTTTCTGGTGTAATAAAAATTAGACCGACTCCAGCCTTTCCAGGAATTACAGATTGTTGGGTCGCAATCCTACGAGAGGATGCTGCCCCATCAAAATATAATTCCCAGATGGCCTCGCTAGATTCCCCCAAACTCATGATTTGTTCGTCGGGTAAGTCATCATTCAGAGGAGAATCTGCTGGCAGCGGGTGTGCTGCCAGGAAGTCGGCAACAGCCTGTCCTTTCACAGCACGAAGAGGAGTGAAATTAATCTCAAATTGCAATAATATCATAGACCAGCGAGCTAAACGTCCTGACAACGTAGGTCGGGTCATAAGATATTGCAAAGGATTAACTCTTGAAATCAGACTGATTGAGTGGGAGAGCATATAATGCCTTAGTTTCTGAGCTGCAAAAACTAAAGCAAGACAATGCTTCTCAATTGACGGGTATCGAATTTCAGTAGGAAGGAGTCTTCGACTAAGGTAGTAGAGAGCATTCTCTTTTCCTTCGTCGTTAACTTGAGCTAACAGAGCACCTAAAGACTCATCTAGAGCTGCGGTGTAGAGGATTAATGGCTTTCCGGGAATCGGAGCTGCCAAGACTGGCGGGTTAGAAAGATATTGTTTGATATCATCAAAAGCATTTTGACACTTCTCGCCCCATACGAATTTAGTATCCTTTTTCGCAAGGACAGAAAAGGGTTGACATCTCCCGGAAAGATTAGAAATAAACCTCCTTATATATGCCAATCTACCTTGTAGAGACCTTAACTGAGTAAGGCTCTTAGGGGATGGCATATCTAAGATGGCTTCAATTTTAGCAGGATCTATCTCGATTCCGCGGTGCCTCACTACGAATCCTAAGAATTTTCCCGAAGCGACGCCGAAGGCGCACTTCAAGGGGTTCATTTTCAAATCGTAGCGGCGCAACCGTTCGAAAACAACTCTTAAGTCATGCAGGTGAGCCTCTTTAACCTTGCTCTTGACAACTAAATCATCAATATAACATTCAACTTGATTATGAATTAAGTCGTCAAAGATACGGGTCATGGCCCGTTGGTAGGTTGCTCCGGCATTCTTCAAGCCGAATGGCATTACCTTATAACAAAAGATTCCAATAGGGGTTCTGAACGCCGTATTTCTCTCATCTTCAGGGGCCATCTTGATTTGGTTATAACCCGACGAGCCGTCCATGAATGAGAAAATAGCATGTGAGGAGGCAATATCCACCATGAGTTCTGGTATTGGCAGGGGGAACTCATTCTTAGGGCATGCCTTATTCAGATCCCTATAGTCGACACAAATCCGAATCTGACCATTTTTCTTTCGAACTGGCACGACGCTGGCCACCCAAGAGGGGTATTGTTCCTCTCGAATGAATCCAGCCTCTGCCAATTTCTTAACTTCAGAAACGACTTGTTGCTCAATCTCTAAGCGCATGCGTCGAGGAGCTTGTTTAACAGGGATGGCATCATGCCGAACCCCAAGTTTGTGAACTGCTACCTCAGCAGGCAAACCTGGCATTTCGTCATATGTCCAGGCAAAGCAATCCCTAAACTCGAATAACAACTGGATTAAGTCTTGAGTTTCACCCTCGCTTAACAAAGTACTTATAAAAATCGGACGGGGGTCATCATCGTTTCCCAAGTTAATTTCTCTTAACTCATCGACTGTCGACTTAATTTCCTCTTCAAATTCAGGGGGTGCATCCCGAACTTGAAGATCATCGGGATCGTCTAAAGTCTCCAAACAGAGTCCATCCAAAGGACAAGGAGGATCTGTAGGGACATTTGGAGAATCGAGATGGTAAGTTATCATTAGGCAATACTCATCATCATCGAATGAACTAACTGTTCCAAAGCCAATACCACTTGTTGGGTTTTTACTCACTTTTGTTCGCCAAATATTCTCGTGGTATCTAGCTTGACCCTTAGTCCATCGGTATGGTACAGAACCTTTAGAAAAAGTATTTTTTACACAAACAGGGAAGTAGCCGAAAGGTAATTCCATTAATTCATTAAAATCTGCCTCCTCAAGGGTTACATCACCTTCGTCCCTTGCGGAGGAGGAGCCAGGAAAGAATTTCTGGACTTTCTTAACTTCACCATCCAAGTTGGGGGCCACTTTGACTTCTAACCCTACAACCCTGCCTGCCGACAGTGGGGTCAGAGAAAGGGCCTCAATCCTTCTAGTGAGCTTTTTATACATTGTTAATTCAGGCTCGTCACTTTTAACTTTTGAAATATCTACCTCAGGGTCACTGTCCTGGTCTAAGGTGAGATCAAATTTTGGAGGAGTATTTATGCTTTGATAATCGAGAGAGAGGGCAGCACCTTGACTTTCTAGTTCACTATCGGAATCTGATTCCAAATCAATGTATACGGGTGCTGCTCTCCTGTCTAATGAAGCGCGGCCTCGACCTCGTGCCCTTAAAGCCATCCTCCCACCTCTTTGAGGTAATGTGCTTGGAGGTCTAAGGACAACAATATCAGAGTCGTCTTCACTACTCGATTGAATCATTTCTTGATTGATATTCTTATCTTTTTCTTTCTTTTGGTTGAATTTTTGTTCAACCATTTTCTCCTCAAATTTGATCTCTAATTTAGAACGGGACGAGGACCCTTTTGGTACAAAATATGCAGCATCTTCGTAGATCCCAATTTCTTGAATTGAAAATGGTTGCAAATCACCCTTAATCACATGTTCAATGCCATCTCGTTGATACTTAATGCATTGGTGCAGGGTAGATGGAACCATTCTATATTCGTGAATCCAAGGTCTACCTAGAAGTGCGTTAAAGGACGTAGTTGAATCAATTATATGAAATTTAGCTTCAGTTTTTAAACCTCCTATTTCAAGGAGTAGAGTGATCGAACCTAAAGCTCTCTCGCCCTTCTCGTTGAACCCACGAAGCACCAACCTATCGGTTGAAAGCTTGCTAGTATCAACTCTGAGATAAGCAAGGGTCTTTATGTTCATCACGTTGACCGATGCACCCGGATCAACAAGGACTCTTGATAACTTGAAATTTCCCACATCTACAGTAATGTAGAGGGGACGATTGTGGTCAGCAGTTCTCAAGAGCAAATCTTCGTCTGAAAAGGTAACCCCAGGGACCTCTTTGAAGTAGAGAGCCTCACCTTCTGAAGTTGCAGCCAACTGTGTTAAGCAAATCTCTGGATCGAGAAGTGCTTTGATTAGAGACTCCCTCATTTCTTTGGAAAGAAGGAGGGCGTCATAAATACTTAATTTTGCTGGCAACTTCCTAAGGTGGGCTAGAACATTGTAATCAACCTTAGGAACGACAGACTCGAAACCCGGAGGAATTAAAGGAAATTCTGGTTGTTGAGGGGAATCCGGACTTAGATTTTCGAATGAAGGTTGCTTGCCTTTATCCTGAGGGGGCAACCTAGGGGGTAAGACTTTACCGCCACGGAGTTGCACCTGCTCGACATCTTCGGGCGGGCAAACTAGGGCAGTGTCTACACACACCATAGGTGTTGGATCATCATTTTCTGAAAGCGAGTCAGAATCTGAAAGTTCTATCAAGATAGGATTTCCTTGAAAATTGATTTGAGGGAAATCGCTTTCTGATAAAGCCTCACATTCGACCTCTTCTTGAATAGTCGATTCGGGGAGGTTGGTTTGATTAACCTCAATATTTGGTTCGTTAGGAGTTTGATTCAAAGCAGGAGAGTCATCAATTTGCATTTGAGATTCATGGTTAATCATCAAGACAGAAGTAGAAGGATGTTTTTTATTCATCTTCTGACCCTTCGCCTTTGATGGGGCAAAGTAAAAGTCAGATAACAAAAGAGTGGAAAGGGTTTTAACACCACCATCCGCCATTCTAATACATCTCTCATCTACACACTTCCTCTCTACAAAATCAGATTTCTCTTCTTTCATATTTTTCTCAGTAGTTCCTAAGACTACTGGAGAGGGAAGTGGCTCAACATCCTTCTGCGAAGCGTCCAGGTCAACTTTCCACACCGGGGCCTGGGCTATCGTAGTCAGCTGTTGAGAAAGACGAAAAGACTTGTTAATCGACTTTTTAAGTGCCCGGGACAAAGCAATGTCCCAACCATCTTCAACAAAACAAGAAGAGTTAAGAGGATTACCTGAAATGGTCTTAATTGAAGCCTTTTCTGGATCGACCAAGTATTCTTTAGGTATTTTAATGTTACCTTGGGTGTAGTTCCTCTCAAGCCAATCTTTGAACACAACGCAGTCCTCAAGAGGGTGACTAAGCATCCTGTGGTATGGGCAATACTTGGGATCATCTTTCTTGCTCTCATCCTCAGGCCTCCTAGCCTCTGGCAACTGAAAATCTGGTTTCTTTAACAGACTTCTGAAGATCTTCTTAACTGACTCCCTTTTAAATGGATAAGGCTTTGCCAATCTCTCTCTAAAAGGGATGAAAGAGGGATCTCTGGTATGTTGAGGAACTATCTGAAAAGGCTGCTTCTGAGACGGCTGTGGTGGAAGTGGAGTGCTAGGCTGACTAACCACTGGCCTCTTTCCTTTATCTACTGCTGAGACCACAGCTTTCTTTTCAAATGTCTTCACCAGTTTTGGACCCTTCCTTTCCTCAGACTGCTCTCGTAAGAATGGCATCCTAGGAGCCTCTTCCTGCAAATTGCTAGCCTTATTAAGGAGTTTCTCAAAAGTTTTAATAGTGAAACCCTTCAGGAGAAAAGCAATAGGACCGTGGATATTCTTCAACAGAATCTCCATAGCATGTTGTTCTTGCAACTGGGGTTCACACTTCATCGAGAGGTTTCGCCACCTCAAGATGTACTCAACTAGAGACTCTCCCGGCTTTTGCTTTTCAACCACGAGATCGCCCACAGTAGTGCGTTGTTGCGCTCCAGAAAATCTCTTAAGAAAGAGGTTTTCTAGGTCGCTAAAGGTTCTTACTGAACCGTTGGGCAGATCGGTGTACCATTCAAAAGCAATGCCGGATAGACTACTTACAAATTGGCGAAATAGTAGAGCATCTGACCCTCCTGCGTTGCAACAGCTTGCTCGGAAGTGGGCCAGATGCTGTCTCGGATTTTCAATTCCGGTGAAAACTTTAAAAGTTGGTGGCACAAAGCCCTTTGGGTAAGGAACCAAGTCATATTCCTCGGGGTAGGGTCTACCCTTTGCAATAGACACAGTTCCTTGAGCATGGGCTAAGGCCTCCCTTACCTGGTCCTCAATTAACTGCTTGATATCCTTCTGAGGTGGGATCGGAGGAATGGTGGAAACTGCAGGGTGAACTGGAGGTGTCTCTACTGGACAAGGGAGAGTCACAGGTGGTGACTCGAGAGGTCTGGATTTAAGTTCTGCCCTTTTGGCCTTTTCTGTGAGCTCTCGAGCTGACTGGTGGATCACAAGAGACTCTTGCTGTGATTTGTCCAACTTCTCTTGCATTTCTCTAACTTGTGACATCATGCTAGCGAGCTGAGTCTCCAAGTTTTTTATATGTTCTTCATCTCTATCTTTCACAGACTCATCTGACTCTGACTCAACAGCATGCGGATCATCATCTTTAACAAATCGGCGCTTGCTGGGTTCAGCTTCCTTATTAGATCCTCTAGTTTCAACCACATGAATGCCCCCAACATAATCATCTTCATCTCCAAGGAGATCATCCATATCAGGGTCGAAAGAAGCCGTTCCTTCTTTGTTTAACAGGATGTTTCTTATTTCTTGAACTACCTCCTCGACTGGTCTATCCCCAATTGATTTAGGGTCAAGGGGTAAGTATCCTTTATATTCAGCCATATCAAACAACTCTTCAGAATCCATAAGGGCAATGATTTCTGTAAGTTTTGGATTAGGATCTGGTTGAGACTTTGTATCTGGCTCATCTTCCATTTCTAAATCCTGGTCAATTCTCTCCTCTTCGACTATTCCAAAGCTGGTAGTCAGAAGAGTGGCATCCTCTACAGGGAGGGGGACATATTCCTCAGGAGAAGTAGGAGCTTGTAAAGTGATAGTTCCCACATCTGGTAAGGTAAGGTCCTCATACACCTGACTAAGGGGCCTAGGAATGACACTCGAACTTTGAGGATCATCAACTGGGGTAACAGGAACGGTGACTATTGGATCCGGAATCAAACTAACCGCGGCAGGACTATCAACTGTAACAACTGGGGTACTAGCCTGAACATCCATCAATTCAACTGAACTCGGAGTAGGGTCGACTGAAACTCGTTGGAGCTGCAGAATGAACTTAGAAGTTCTAGGAGGTGGTGGCAGACTCTCCAACTTAGTTCTCTTCGGCACATATCTCCTTTCAGGAGATTTAGGTCTTTTTCCTTTAAGGTCCACAGGCTTTTGAACTTCAACCCCCTTTGGTTTGACAATCACTGAGGCCAATCTCACAGGTTTATGTGGGGGTACCGAGGGTCTACCAGTAGAATGGCGGCCTCTCTCGGACCCAGTCAACACAATACCCTCTGTTTGAGAAGACAGAGGGCGTGGCACCCAGTGATATCCATCAACCAGTACCGAAGTAGCATGCTGTCTAGCATACTTCTTATTCTTCCTAACGAATTGAGGGGTTAAATTCCTTGCTTCAGATACTTCTTCCTTCAACACTTCCTTTTGGAAGCGATGTGAGATCACTCCCTTTAACTGTTTCACATATTCCTCTTTAGTCTGTCCGGTCTGTGCAGCACAGGTGTGAATTATATTTCTCAAAGTTCTTGTCTTTTGAAGGTGTTTTTCTTTCTGAGTCTTCCTGGTCGAGTAGTCGACCGGGCGTGGTGGAGAACGGGCTATCCTAGCTATCCTCTCCTCCCCTTGAGCTGAAGCCAGGGGGTAAAAGCGACTTCCCTTTAGGAGGGGAGAGGAAGCAGGAATAGGTAGTTCCTCAACAGCCTCAGGTTCTACTTGGGCCAAGGTCTTAAAAGGTAGGACTCTCTTAGCCTTAGAGATTTTCTTCCTAAGTCTCCTCAAATAATTCTTCTTCTGATTCTTAGTGGTGAATCTAAGTCCAGAACTAGACCCTTCTTCAAAAACAGACTTAATTTTAGTGGAAGGCTCAACAACTGGTTCAGGTTGTTTCTGATCATCACTGACTACTGACAAGGTGGGTGCAGATCCCACAATTAACTCAACTACTGGGGGAGTTTCCTTACTGGCATCTAGGCTCACAATCTGGTGTCCATCCATAGAGAGCTCTAGAGTACTAAATCCCATTCCAAAGATAACAGTACTCCCTTGGTCATTAACAGTCGAATTCAACTCTCGGTCAAAGGAGAAAATCAGTTGGCCAGCCATTTGAAATTTTCTGAAAGTTAAAGAAAATGATTGAAATTAGATTTTTTTGAAAAGAGTAGTAAAAAGTATTTTATTACTATTTTTTTTGAAAGTATGACATATATTGGCCCACGAGGAAATCGTATGGGGTAACATATGTCAACTTGGAGTTTAAGAAAATTTTTGAAGGAATTTTGAGAATTTGAAATGGGTTCTCTTACAAATTCTAAAACACAACGGACAGAGTTTCCCCTTGCCCGAAGGCTTATGGAATTGTGAGAAAGCCCAAGTAAAAAGGGATAGTTTAACCCTCCCCACCCTTAGAAGTCAAGGGGGAAATGAGGGGGTTAAAACTAACAAGTTTGGAATGAAATCAAAAATTTTGAATGCTTTTCAATTTTAAGGATTTATATATTGAACGAAAAATATTATCGACCATAAATCCATAAAATTAAAAAAGGATATCCAGAGATCTGATTTGACACTGTCGCCTCACAGGCTATGCCGGGGCAGAAGGTCAAAATCAGAACAGAAATCTAAATGAAATCAAATTTAGAGGTAAAACCTCTCTTTTAATGTTTTATTATTATTTTAGATGTTGGCCACACTTACCCAAGGAAGAAATGGGCAAAGGGACCAACGGAAGAAAGGTAGTTAAGACTACCGATGAAACAAAATTTTGCCATTATTAAAGATGGAGAGAGAGATTTGTCCCACCGGGCGTGCCATTTTTTTGTTGGTGGAATTTTGAAAACATGTTTTGAAAATATTGGTTTTCTTTGGGTATTTTAAGATTAAGGTTAAGTTCTAATTCTAAGGTCGAATCGACTCGTTAGAAAGAGTATATCACCCCGAAGGACGAAAATAAGCTTTCATAACGGTGTTCAGACTTAGAATTATGAAATCCATCTTGAATATTGTGAGCGGATGCTAAAGAGAAATTCATATGACCCCGAAGGGTCAAAATGAGGTTCAACTGAATATCCAACTACAATATTCAAGAAGTGTGATCGTTAGGTTCACATCCAAAGCCTTATCAAAGAAAGATATATCTCCCCGAAGGGAGAAAATATCACTCGATGATAATTCTTTGAATATGATAATAATGATCACTAATATTTTAAATTTTCCCAAAGAAATCCAATTGAATTTTGAAAAATCAATTTTTAAAAATCAGGTGTGTGTGGTTCTAAATCTCCTACGAGCGCAAGCCCTCGTAGTTAATTACATCGTAGGGAGATAAAATCCCCTACGAAAACTCTCGATTAAAATAGTGGCAAAATTTTGTTTAGAGTTTCTAGGAGTGATATCAAAGTATGAATAGAATTATTGGAAAATCAAAAGGGAATGGATCAAAATTGAACAGTTATTAACGGAGTTAAAGGATGAGAGGTAGGGGACACTTTGAGATTCCAGAACTATCCGGAAATGTCCCAACTTAATCTAAGTGTTGGGCTTTATGTTTTGGATTTGAAATGATATTTAATTAGAGTTGAGCATTTTGTTAGAAATTTGGGATTAGATTCCCGAAGTTTGGGGTCTTATAATCAAAGATCTGCCCCGGATCCTAAATCTATTTTGGACACTGGACCACAGTCGTCCGATCCTAACTAATGCAGTGCAAGGTCTGGACTTACCCCGGCCTGGATTGGGGAGCCAGCTAACCACCTAATCGTTTTAAAATACATGAATCCGGTCTTTTTATGAAAGAGTGGTAGGGACGTTATAATTAAAGTTTTGGGGAGGCGGGGCCGACATCTAGAGATTCTCCTATTTGGCCCCCTTTGACTTATGTTGGGTGCTAAAAATGCTAAACTGATGCAATTAAATTTTTTGACTCTTTTAGTTTGTATCTAATGCAATGCATGCTAGTTAACAACCTCAAATTGAATATGCTTGAAATTTTAAAAACAGGCTTAGAAAATAATTTTTTTAGAAGACTGGACTTCCCCAGGTCCGGCACCTTGTCCTCATAGGTCAGACTATCCGGACTCTACCCGCAGGCGGGGAAGGGTCTAAAGCAAGGAAAGAGTAATGCAGAAATATGCATGCGACCCCGGGGTCGATCCCCGGCTAATTCCCTAGATTCGTTATCTTTCTATGTTATTTAGACTCACTAAAATTTTAGACTCTTAGAATTATGAGTAGAAAACTTTCACACCCTCACGAGCCTCACGTATCCAGGCGAAAACAAAGAGCGGCATGCAATCGCCAAAAAACTAGTAAAAACAAGTAATCCTAAAGGCAATCAAATCATTACATCAAATACAAATTAATTAATAAATGTCCATAGGCAGAATTGCCTTGCTTATTACAAACCAGAATATTACAGAAAGTAAAGTGGCCGGGCACCACTGACAACAACCCGGATTCTAAACCTAGTAAGACGCAAGTTATTTTGAGTGGGATACTCTCAATCTTCAAATCTTCAAATCTTCAATTTCATTCTTCTTTGGACTCCTTTTCTTCAATCTTCTTGGAATCTTCGTTGTGGATTACCCAAATGAACAAGAGGGCACTTCCCTCTAAGGGGAAGGCCACTCTTTCCTCTTTGGGTAAGGAAGAGGTATGACCCAAATTTGGATTTCCAAATAGAAAAGGAGTATTCCCCAAAGGGGTATCCTTTCCTCTTTGGAATCCAAGCTTTGGATCTATGTATCCCAACTCAAAATAGACTTTCACAATACTTGACGCTTGCACAAATTACATTGATATCAAAATAAAAATCTAGACTCACCTGCAGGGTTATCCTAAGCAATTAATATATAAAAAAAAGCAGTTATTCCCAAGCAGTTGTATATGAGCAGAAAAGAAAGTAAACACACTGGCCACGCTCTTTTTATGATTTGGGGGCTTTAGCAGCTGAAGCACCTGTGCAAAGAGTTTATAATATTTATGCATTTTTTTGATTTGCCCCCTTTTTTATATTGCCCTGCATGAGCGTGGCCACCTGCAGAAAACTGTGTCAACATCCAGATCGTACCTAACCTAAGGGTAATCTAGTCGCCAAACACATCAATCCATCCACAGAGTACAGAAAAAGTAAGCAGACACAGCAAAGCAATTTCATCCACAACATGCAGTGAAAACTACGAAAAATCCGGCACACAGCAGTAAAGTAAACACCGGCCTATCTTGGATCTAAAGTTGGTTGTCCTAGCACATCATCTAAAGTGTGTGAGAAAGGTCGTGTGGCTGGGATAGATCCTAAAGTGGGTGATTAGTTAAAGTTGTCTAAAAGTTTGGATTTGTTAAGGCTTAGAAGGGGATTTAAATTAAAATTTAAATATTAATGAATTAAGAATTTTAATTAAACATATTTTAAAAGTTAATTGATTGCTACCTTTGTTTCACACCGAGGCCGTGAAGTTTATTTCACCTTCCTTGGGGCTAAGCTAATAGCCTCGTAGGCCTGGGTTACCCAGTAGCAATCGGGGTTGATTAAGTTATTTAAATTGGTTAGAATTAAAAGAGTGGATTAATATAAAGAAATGAGTTCATCACTGATTTTAAAAGCTTGATTAATTTAAGTTTGCCATTAATCGATTCGTGGCGTTGTGCCACCAGGCTCGAGGAACCAGCCTCCTTAGGACACTTAGCCCCGCAGCCCGGAGTAGTCCAGCCGATAAACCAAATTAATGTAATTGAATTAGAGATTTTTAAAATGTTAAATAATTAAAAATTAATCAATTTTAAGGTTTGACACCCTTTAGAATTCATTCGTGGCGTTGTGCCACCAGGCTCGAGGAACCAGCCTCCTTAGGACACTTAGCCCCGCAGCCCGGAGTAGTCCAGCCAATAAACTTCAACTTTAGGGTGGTTGTTGTGTTTTAAAGGATTTGTTAAGTGTTTTAAACATTAAACCAATATTTTCTGAGTTTTAGAATGATTATGAGATTTTTAAGAATTTTTGAATATTTTAATGATTTAATTAAAGGGGTTGAAAATTGACTTTTTGATTAAGCTCAAATTCTGGAATGTTTGTATTTTATTAAAATACTAGACCTTACTACGATCAGTTAGAGGGTAAGTACGTTGAAAATGGATTTTTCTACATTTTACTACGAAGGTTTGAAGTTTTGAACTAGTTTTAACTACGGTTTGACCAATTTGTTGACTTTTTAAAATATTGCAAATTTCTGAAATTTGATATTTTTAATAAATACTAGATATCACCATGAGTTGAATGCAAGTGAGTTTGGGTGATTTGGATTTTATTCGAATTAGTTATGAATTATCGAAGTTTGGGCATTTTAATGAATTTTAGGAATTTCTTAATTAGAGGGCCTCTTTTGTGAGTTTGCTTCAAACAAATTCCCAATCTCTTGAAAACACCTCCAAAGGTCAGGAACAACCTAAGGAGGGATCCCCAAGTGTTTGGGAGATTTTTGGATTTTTATATTATTATTAATTAATTATCTTAATTAAATATTGGTTTTCACTTAAAATTAAATTAGGGTTTAAATTGTTGTCAAATCAAGGGGCTTTTAATTATCATAGATTAAGGACTGAATTCTGGTCAATTTGAGGGTTTATATGTAATTTTTGGATTTAAATTGGATTTATCACAATTTTTAGAAGTTTTAAAGGCTTAATTAAGGGTTTAAGACTTAGAAAATTAATTAGGGGGCCTAATGACCTCAAACATCAGTGAAAATTTCCCTAAGGGCTGAGGGTGTCACTATGTTCAAATGTTCAAAGTTTCAACTCAAGGGGAAGTGAATCCTAATTATTGAAATTTTTCTAAGTTTTCTATACATGGGTCCTTAATTATTGTCCTTAATCATGTCACTAGTTTTGAATAGGTTCAAATCAAAGTTCCTCTAACCCTTTGAATAAACATGGCATGCATACACAAGTGGAAAGCAAACAAGTCCTTAGATCTAGGAGAACCTAGGCTAGGTGGTGTGTGCACCTTAAGCATGCAATTAACTAAATAACATAATTAAGACAAAATTAGTGAATAATCAAGGAATGATTATTCACTAATTATCCCCTTCATTTCTATTCAAACATGCTTAATCAACATTTAAGATCTCAAATGACTCTTAAACACTTAAGGATTTACAAAAATATAATTTCAAAATATATATTAAAATACATAAATATAAATAGATTTATATATATATATATAAATAGGAATATATATATATTATAAAATAATTAAATATATTATTAAAATACATTCTAATGAGTTGAAGGATCCACTGATCTCCATAGAAGTTTGGAAATAATAAAATATTTTTCTTGTATTTTTTTAAATAGTTAATAATTAATTAAATATAAAAAAAGGGTGAAAATACTCCAATAATTCAAAATACCTTCAAAACCTATTCAAATAATACTGAAAATTTTTCTGGAGACCAGCCATGAACTCAACAACATGCATGCCAAATTTCAGATAAAAATAATTTTTATATAATTAATTAAAAATGAAATACATATTTCTGTATTTCTTGAATTACCAGTAAAATAATAGTCAAAATAAACTGATTTTATTTTTAAAATAAACTAGATGAAATTCTTAAAAGTTTGATATATTATACTTAATTTTTGGTTATATATTTGATTTACTGTGATTTTTCAAAGTTTTAGTAATTAAAACTAATTAAAACACAATTTTATTAATTAAATGGCGGCGGTGTGACACGCGGCGCACTGGGATTGGCGGGGTCGAAACCGCGCGGCGGCGGGGACACGCGTCGGCTGCTGGCCGCTTCACGCGGTTTTCACTTAACCACGTCAGCGGCGCGTGACAGCCGTTGGATTAACCGCGGGTTCGATCCAACGGCTGAGATCAGATCCCGCGGTCTGATCTCACCAGGAGAAGATCAGACGGCGGAGCTTCGATCCCGCTATTCCGAATGGACGGTCCTGATCTCGCCGGACGGCTGATCGAACGACGGATCGAATGCGCGGTCGGATCAGACCGCGGAAGGACTCGATCTGGACCGTTGATCGAACGATCAACGGTCCAGAAAACGTACACTCGCCGGAGACCGTGAGTGACGCCCTAGAAAACGTATTTCGCTTCGTTCTCTCGATCGGATCGATCATTTCACTTAAAATTTTAAACATAGATTAAGGGCATGAACAGAAATCGTGGGGAATAACTAGTTTTAACTAAAACCCTAAAAGCGTAAAGCTATTTAGATCTAACTAAAGTGACCTAGATCTAGGGTTTTAGGGAGTTATACCGTTAGATCTTCGGAATTTCTGGATGGTTGAGCTTGTAGATTGTCCAAGTGAAGATTCCCAGCGAAAATCCAAGCTCGAACGCGTCTGGATCGGCTGCTATGGGCTTGGGACGGTCTAGGTGGTGGTTTCGCCGGAGAACTCGCCGCCGGTGACGTGCAACCACCTGGGTTTTGTAGTGGGGAGGTAGAGGAAGCTCTGGAGATTCAAAATGAACTGGGGGCAGGGCTTGAGAGGGCTTGAGTAGTGAGAGATGGTTAGGGTTAGGATATGTGTCATTAAGCCCTTTTCCCCCTATTCAAACGCCCCCAGGCCAAACGGATGGCTGGGATTGATGGAGGGGCTCCCTAGATGGTGCCACATGTCCCTGGGACAGCTAGAAGGCTGCCTCAAAGGCTGGCCAAGCCTTGCCTCCATTGGGCGGCTTGGGACAAGTGGGGGGGGGCCATTGCCATTTTAGGCTAAACCAGGCCCTGAGCTTGGTTAGGAGAGCTCCAAGTGAGCTTTAGGATATTAAGGGGTCGGCCTTGGGGAGTTAAATCAGGGAAAAAGGTCTAAAAGGTTGATTAAGACCTTTTAGAAGGGTTTAAGCTTGGGTTTGACCAAATTGACCAGTCAACTGGTCAAAGGAGCTGATGTGGCACCCAAGCAAGTCATGGAGTCTCTCCAAGTGGCTGGATGGGTGTGGCTTGAGCTAGGTTCAATGGATTGAAAGTTTTGACCATATAAATGGTCACTTTAAGCCTTGAGTTGACTAGTTGACCAGTCAACTCCATCAAGGGTTGTGAAATTTTCAATGAGGTGATTCAAATGAGTTGATTGGGTGGATTGGAGGGTGGTTCCAAGAGCCATGTATGTCAAATAGATTAAAAAGGCTTAATGGGCCTTTAATGGGCTTCTAGGCCAAAACTGGTTGACTTGGTCAACCAGTTGGGTTCAAGGGCTAGAAATGGGTTCAACAGATTCAGAATGTCGTCCTGAGTCTATTGGATGTGGTCCCAAGGTTTAGAGGGGTCAATCTGGTCAAAATCACCATTTGAGCCTTTAAAGGCCTGTTTGGTCAACCTGGGTTGACTTGGTCAACCAGGTTGACCCAGGGTCTGGGTTTGGGCTCAACAGGTTTGAAATGACATTTGGAGACCATTGAGGGTAGTTGCTGGGTCTGGGGAGGTCAAATTGATCAAAATCCCTATTTGAGTCCCTAAGGGCCTGTTTGGTCAACCTGGGTTGACTTGGTCAACCAGGTTGACCCAGGGTCTGGGTTTGGGCTCAACAGGTTTGAAATAATATTTTGAGGTCAATGGAAGTGGTTGGGTGACCTAAAAAGGTCATTTGGGTCAAAACACATGTTTGGACCCTTAAAGGGCCCCTTGGGTCAAACCAGTTGACTTGGTCAACCAGGTTGACTCAGGGGTTGGAAATGGGTTCAAAAGATTTGAAATGACATTTGAAATTTGTTAAAGGTGGTTGCATCCTATTTGGAGCTCATTTGGTTTGAAATCCCCATTTGAGCCCCATAGGGGTGTTTTGGTCAATTTTGACCTATTGGTCAACTATGGTCAAAAATGGGTTTGAAAAATGCAGTTTGCTGCTCAATGGGTTAAAATCAAGGGTCTGGAAGTGATTGGAAGCTTGGACAAGGGTTCCAAGGTCAAGATCTCAAAGGGGTTAGGCTCAGTGGCATAGGCTGTAAATATTTGAAGGTTTTACAGCCTTTGAATTTTAATTCAGATTCTGGGGTTAGAGACCTCAGAATGAGCTCAAAATTGGAGGGTAGCCTTTAGAGACATGTCTTATCACTTTGCAAGTGATAGACCCTGAATCAGAGGCCATTTGACTGGGTTTTGAGATGTTTGAAAAATCTCTAAAAAGGGTGTTTAGGACAGGGCCTTAAAGGTTTGAATTTGAGTTTAAACTCTGGGTCTGAATTTGATTTGAAGTTTGAATTAATTTGGACTTGAATTGGATGGAGTTTGAGATTCAAATTGGTCACATGTAGGAGTCAAATTGAAATTGAAATGGATTAAATATAGGAATTGATTTAAAATTGAGGTTGATCAAAGGTGGAGGTTGATTTGAAGTTGGAGTGATCCTAAGATTTAGGAGAGTTCTAAGATCTAGGATTTAAAGGAATCCTAGGCTCTAGAGTAGGCTCTAAAGTCTAGTTCTATGAAAGATCCTAAGGTCTAGAGTGGATCCTAGGGTCTAGGATTAAATTTAGAATCTGGAAGGGTCTTAGTGACCTCATACAAAAATGAGGTCAACAACCACCTAAAGTTCTAAAGTAAAGGCTAGTATACTTCTCCAAAAGATTAGCAAGCCCTCTCGAGCGGTACTCAGCCACAATAATGAAAATGGCAAGAGATAGGATCACCCTATCTCACCCCATGAGAAATCTTAAAAAAACTATTAGTCTTGCCATTAACAATGATATAAAAATAGGGGTTCTCAATATAAAGCTTAATGAGGTTGATAAAATTTAAATTAAAACCAAACAACTTCATAATATCATAAAGGAAAATCAAATTAATATTATCTTAAGCCTTAGCAATATCAAGTTTCAGAAACATATTACCACCTCTAACCTTGACATCCAAATCTTGACAAAATTCTTGAGCCAAAAGGATATTATCAGCAATAGCACGCCCTTTAACAAAACACATTTGGAAAGGGGAAATAAGTTAAGGTAGAAAAACCATTAAATGATTCATCAAAATTTTAGAGATCAGTTTATAATAAAGGGTGCATAGACTAATAGGTCTAAAATCATTCCAAGTAGTGACAATATTATTCTTAGGAGTAAGCATAATAGAAGTAGAAGTAAAAATCTTAGGAATAGAATTACCATCAAAGAAGTTAATAACAGCAAAAAAGATATCGTTATAAGATACTATGTAAAGTTTTCTAAAAAACCTTCTTCGTGAAACCATCCGGCCCAGCAACCGACTCAAAATTCATACCAAAAATAGTTTCTTTAACTTCCTCAAAAGAAGGAGATTTATACAAGTAAATATTATCATCATGAGAAATAAGTGTAGGAATAATATTAAGATTATCAATAATAGAAGGGTTAAAGGTTTTATTCAGATGATTCTAAAATTGTTGAATAGCCAAATTAGCAATTTCAACACCATCCTCAGTAATAGAGCCATCAACCTGATTAATTTTATAAATACTATTAATAGCATGTTTTCTTTTAACCAAGGCATGAAAATATTTAGTATTATTATCACCTTCAACCATATGTTTGACAGCTATTTTTTGCTTCAAAAAAATTCCTCCTAAGCTTATAATTTATATGTCTTTATCCTCTCTCAATAAACAAAAATTAGCTTCAAAAGGCACCAATTGACACTGAGTCTCATGACAATTCACCTTGTCTTTTAAAATTAAAATGCTGGAAAAAATATTCTTAAAAATATTATGATTCCACCATTTTAAAACAAGCTTAAGCCTTTTCAGCTTAAACCAAAATCTTCATATACCGGAAATAGAATTATCTGGACATAAAAGGGCATGCCAATTGTCCTTAACCAAATCCATAAATGAATCATGAGGTAACCACATGTTTTGAAATCTAAATTAAGAAGGAAAATTCCTCACTCTAGGCTTAATTTTAATAAGAATAAGACAATGATCATAGAGGGTCCTTCTAAGATGCTCAACATTAGTAGACTCAAATAAATTTAGCCAATAATCATGAAATAAAACTTGATTTAACCTTTGTCATAAATGCCCACGGTGCCAAGTAAAGTTATCACCAGAGTAACCATATTAATTAATAAGGTTACAATCCATAATCATACTATTAAAATCATCCATATAATGATAGATAGGGAGAGAGCCCCCTATGCACATAGATGGGTGAGCAATGGTATTAAAATCTCCTCCCACAAGCCAGGGAAGGTTACAAATACTATAGAATTGAGTAATTTAATCCTTTAAAATCTTTCTAGTATAATGAGAGGAAGCAATGTAAATAAAAGAAGCACAATATTACAAATTAGAACTTTCAATATTATAATGAATAACTTGATTAAAATCACCAATAATGTCAACCCAAAAAAAATATTTCCAAAAGACAAATTTTATTGGCCACATTCGATAAAGCATGTTTAAAACCCAAAAATTTAGTAGTACTAACTAACTTATCAGTGGTGATATGAGGTTCAAACAAGACAAGAAGTGATACATTATAGATACAGCATAAGTTTTTAACTCTAAACTTAGAAGAAGAGAACCCAATGCCCCTAACATTCTAAATAATAGCATTAAACAAAAAAAAAAAACAAATATTAATGAGAAGTATGCAAGCGGGTATTTCTAGGAGATTGTAAAATAGCATTCTTTTGCTTCTTACCTCTCTTACCATGACCCTTGGTATAACTAGTATCATTATCATCTCTAGCAAAGCATTTAGCCAACATATCCATATCCTCAACATCAGTAAAAGCATCACTATAGTAATGATTATTCAAAGGAAGCTTACTTTCATTAATCATACATGACTGCCCCTAGAAAGAGGCAATTCTTCTTCCTCATAGAAAACAACACCTTCCATATTGGTTTCATTGTTCACAACATTTCCACCTATCTCCTCCACATTGGTTTGGGTGATGTCCTAAATAATAACATCAGTTTGATTAATTTCCTCATCCAGAACAATGTTATTAACCAATCCAGTCACCATGAGAGGCTTAATAGTAAGGGAAACATTATTTAGATTAAAATCAATTCTTTGGTCATTCACATTATGAGAAATAATAGGTAAAGAAGAGATAGAGTTAAGATTGACTTCCTGCCCTTGAATCAACTCATCAACAATAATAGGATTTGGTTCCACCTGAACATAATCCAAAATTAAGGAGTCATTAATGCTATCTTTCACTTGAGGAACCATACCCACATTACCATCAAGATAAAAAGTAACCATATCCAATTCAACTGAAATTAAATCACTTTTCTAAGAAGGTTTAGTAGAATCCTTTCCCTTTTGGAGGTACGGGAGTAACTTATAAAAGCATTTAAACCATTCCCATGCATCTTACAATGAGAACATAAAATAGGTAAATTTCCAAATTCAACTTTTTGAAAATAGCTGTTAAATTCCAAACCAATCCAGACCTCATTGGGATGCTTCTTTGATATATCCAATTCAACTAACACACAAGCTATAGACAATCTACAAAAAAATTAAATTTAGTAAGGTAGAGATATTCCACATATGATAATATTTTTAAGGTGTTATTCAATCTTTGAGTTATTAAAGATACTACCTTTTTTAGAAAAATATCATTTTTAATTCAGATCATCATATCCTTAATTTTATTAGTACCCAACATTAACTAAGTGAGAGTCATGCCAAATGAGTTGAGTTTCTCAAGGATCACTCTTTCATCCTATACATAAACTTAGAGTTGAAATAAAATCTTCTAATGCTTGGTTAGGGTTAATTATAACAATTTGTTCTTTAAAACAAAAAATCTCAAGATTTGAAATAAAAAATACTGATGAGTACCCAGTGTGCCATATATTTCATTTAATTTATATTAAGCACTTAGGGAAACATTTAACCTTACAATAAATATTCTAAATAATTAATTGATATTTATATTGAGAAAAAAAACTCTGCATCCTTAGATAAACTATCAAAAAAATTCTTAAATTTTGAATGATATTTTGGAAGAATTGCTAGTTATTTTGGGAAAGATAAAATAAAATTTTGATTTTCTTAGCCTTCACTTAAATGAGATGCTCAAAAATTAATGGCCTAATGTCTAACTTGTAAGCAAGATAAAGACACTAAATGAAAGACTCATCAATATATTACTTTGATTATCATTTATAAGCCTTTGGAAGATCTCTCGATAGATTTTGTATTAGGATTTCCCCATATAGCTTGAGGACATGATAATATTTTTGTAATAGTTTATAGGTTCCCCAACATGGCTCATTTTCTATCATTCTCTAAAACTAATGAAGCTTCCCATATTTCTAGACTAATTCTTAAGGAATTTATTCATCTACTTGGCCTTCCTTTAACCATTATCACATATCATGATGTTAGACAAGTTTTATATTTCTAGAAGACTATATGAAAACTATTTTGTGCCAAACTAAATTTTTTATTTGCTTTTCTTCTTCAAACTATTGGATAAACTGAATTTGTCAAACAAACATTAGGAAATCTTCTAAGATGCAACCTAAGAAATCAGGACTTATATTTACCTAAATTTGAATTTAATATATTAATATTATCTTTATATTAACCAAAGTTTTATCTTATGAAATTGTGATTGGTCAAAACCTTAGGCGACCAATTGATTTAACTAGTCTCCCAACTTATGCTTTTTTTATTTTGCATTCACATTTACTTAAAGATTTTAAAGCTTATATGATCACATAAGATAGTAAATCATTTTAAGTAATGATAAATATGCTTCCAGGGTAAACCATAATCGATCAATATAAGAATTTAAACATGGAATTTATGTTTTGATGTATGATGACCCTTAGCATTACCAAAAATCTAAGTTTAATAAATTATATACAAGGGCTTGAAGTCCATTCAAAATTCTTAAAATAATTATATGAAATGCCTATCACCTAAATTACTTGTTAATATGTTAATACATCTAACTATTAACATTTAGGATATTTTATCATATGAGGGAGCTAGCAAACATCCACTTGTTTATTCTAAATTTTGAGCATACGATAAACTTTTCCACTTATAAACTCTCTCGTTTTTTTAGATCAATTTTATAGTCAATGAGGAAGCACCAGTAATCATGCTACTGAGCAGTACTTTTATTTATAAGAAAAAATAAACCACCTAATGATGATATATGGTTGACTCATACTAACTCAGAGACCTTGGCCCAATAATTAGTAGAAGAATACTTGGATTTTAATTCTACAAAGCAAGTTCAATTGATCCTAAGGAAGTTGATGTACCATATCATGTTTGTGATGATAATCAAGTTAAAAGCCAAATTATAAGAGCAAACACTAAAGTCTAAAGAAAAGATTTAAAAAAGGCCCAATTATAAGAGCCACATAAAGAGCCCAATAAAGATCCCACAGTTTTAAATATTTTATATGTAATTTATATTTAATTTATCATATAAAAATTGTATGTCTACACATGATAAGGTTACGTTTGAATGATGTAATGAACATAGGTGGTTGGAACACTTTCTCATTTATGGAAACTTACCCCCTTTTTCCCTCCATTATTTTAATCCAAAAATAGTTTCCTAATTATCTTATAATTCCCATAAATATGTTCTAAAATGATTTAATATTTTAGTATTTAGAATAAAATAATTTTGTAAGAAAATGCTCATTATTTTCTTTCAACTTGGTGGCTTCAAGTGCATATTTTTTCTTTGGTGAGAATAGGTAATTATCTTTATTGCTTTTATGTCATTCACTATTCTTCTTTAACACATGTTCTAAATTCTTCAAAACTCTTCCTCCTCGTCATAGTCATAATGCAAGATTAATAAACTAGAAACCAAAACCTTAAACCCACTATAAACACTTCTATATAGCTATCAATCTAACTGAGGAAAACTTGGGCCTAATATTACTCCTTACACCTCTGCATCCTCTTAAACTCCACTAAACTCTACTATAAATTTATGATCATAATTTTACTTCATAATCTAATGTTCTGCCAACATTTCTATCCATTTATCCTACATAAAAATACTACTTAAAAGTAACCATCCAATTAAAGCCAAACCAACCCAAATTGTACTAATCTTATCTTTCTTACTAACATACCCTTTTATATCCCTCATCAATCCACCATAAAATAAAATAAAAAAATATTATCAAAGCATCAAATTATCCATAGCTTATTTTAACCTTAATCTCACCAAAAAAGCTTACCATCACCATTATAGAGCCTTGGAGAGGATGAGCTCAATAAGTGAAGAGTCTGCCTTTTTATTTGAGGAGATCCTTAAGATGAGGGTTGATGTAATATTGACTTGTTATCTCCTAAAGTTTTCATTACCGTGTTAATTCTTTGTTAATAGGTACTTCATCCAGTAACATCTAGAAAAGGGGGTAGTGCCTCCAAAACTCTTATTAGATCCATTGCTTAGGTTCTGCTAGTGGATGAGTATGTTTTGTTTATGATATACATTTTAAGAATATTATGAATGAAAATTATCTAAATGTTTGTATAATCTTCATGCTTGTAATTTTGATTTTTGTTTTGCTTAACTTTATTTTCCTATCTATTTATTTCATGGAAATCACTTGAATCTTTATGTGTGAATAATATTTCATCTATACTGGCTCATAATGCTAGAGTAAATTTATTGTTTTAGCTTAAGGGTCAGTGTTTAATAATTAGTGCAACTTTCACTAGTTGAGTCAAGAGCAACTTCTTTGTTGGGAGAGTCAAGTGTGACTCTTAATTTTCCAATTATGAGTTATTCCTTTCTTTAAAATGAGGGGGACTAGAGAGAGAGAGAGAGAGAGAGAGAGAGATGAGATAGATAATCTCTTCATAATGATGAGAGATATGGGTGAAATCTAAATCACTAAATGCAAATGTTATTAAAACTTAAAAATTCTACTTTTCACTTTCTATATAAATACCACCTCTCCCTTTAAGAAGGGCTACCGTCTTCCTTTTTCTTGCTTCAGTGCACTCCTCCTAGCTTTCCCTCTATTCTTAGCTGAATCAAGTCTTTTATTTTGAGATGGTGGACTTGAGAAGTTGCCATACATGTCACATCAAATTTGATTATTATTAAACATTGCAAGCAATTGAGTTATTTATCGATATCGTCTACTTTGACTATTACTATAAGAATTCTAACATGGAGGTCTAAGTAGGGAGATTCTTTTGGTTACATAACACATTACCATCTATTTACCATAGTGACGCTATTTAAATATGTGGAGAGGTTGATTGAACCCATTACTACCACATAGTTTGATGTCATCTTATCCTTCCCTATGTATATAGTCCCCTAATGGTGGGTATGTGTGGGATACATTAAATGAACGCATTATATTTATTATATAGGTTGAAATATTCTTAAGTTCTCTTTGATATGCAACGCCCACTAAATACATAAGTGTATGTATCAATCAAGTCATAAAGTGATTGATAGAGTGATAAGCCCGTGAGGAAGGGATTTGCTAATATGCAAATAAACTAGTACTATCTACTATAACTATAATATTTATCCTACCTAATGAAATAAGGTTTGAGTCACTGCAGAGGATTGCTAAAGAAAATATAAGTTACCATATAATAAAATATTTAGGACTAATAAATGCAAATTACACAAGTTTTCCTTATGAGACTCTCTTTTATTGATATAGATAAGAGCATATGCATCCCTAGATATTTGTCAAGTTTGTGGGGATGTAAAGTGAGTTTTATGGCCTTCCTACAGTGATTGTATCTCCCTAGAACCTAGAAGGTTAAACATATTATGTCTAAGCATACAAATATTCCATTTCAATACTCTTATTTGTTATAATATTCCTCTATTGAGGTAATATGTTATACTTATTTTTAACTACACATGAACATTATATGTATTAAATTAAGATTGAGAGATAATGAAAAAAATCTATTTTTCATTCAAAGAACAAGAGTTTACACTAGTACTAACATTGGATTTACATCATTAGCCCAAAACTATGGAATTAGCGAGACATAGAATGTGAAGAAAATAAATCATATTTTATTACTTGCATAATAGAGAAAATAGAAGAGTAAAAGTTATTTTAGATGTCAAGAGAATATCACAAATGCACTCTTCATACTCCTTTCTCCTCCAAATATATAATTACATATAAAGAAACAGGCTAATAAATCCTAAATATAGTAACTCTCTCTCCCCTATCCTCCCTTAGACTTTTCTCTAAGGAGGCACTACAATATGGATCAGACTAGACATTATTATGATAAAACTCATACTATAATGAATTGAGAAACTATTTATACTTGTACAAAAATAGACTCAAGTGCTACAATGCTCAACATAGATGGATCACAATGTTATATAATGAACTAGTGCGTTAAAGTTACTGGTGTTACTCTATTGGGTGTTGGATTGTCTCGATGCATGTAATCTCTTAAATGGTTCATCATTCATTAATTGATCTACCTGAGTGCTAAAAATGTTGAGCATTACAAAGCTTGAATTTGTAATCCTGTGCTACAATAATATAAAGTTCAATGTTCTGGAACTCAAATTCCTGAGACTCAAGTTGTTGATTTTTGGTATTGTGGCATTATGAATCACTCTAGTGCTAAACTTCACTCTACCAAGGTGATGAATTAATTACAATTTTAAAGTATCTAACACAATGATTCCTTAATATGGCATCAGAGCATTTTGGATGTTACTACGCTAGTGGTTGGAGCGCTATGACATTATTTCTATATTTGTATATTTTTCTCCTTTTATCTAAGACATTTTTACACAACAAAAACTAAAATAACATTTATTGATAATTAAGATAGTAAAGGACTATAAACTTTATACTTAATAAACTCTTCACATCTATCATCAAGCAATGATGTAGTAACCTATTAGTTAGCATAGTTGCCTAAAATAAAGATTTAGAATTTAAGATTATCAAAATGTAAGAAAATGCTTCCCTATTTAAATGTAATTTTTAATGTTCAGAGTATTGCAATTTTAATTTTAGGGGACATAAGTAATTATCCTACTATATCATCTTTGTTGTTGCTTAATTTAGACTTATCACCTACAAATGTAAGTGCAAAGATAATTATTTATTTTAGATATGAATAATATATCATTCAAAAATTGATTGTGCTTCTGGTTAAATTAAAAGTCCATTATTAACCTTGCAAATGTATTAGTGCACTTATGTTTTCATATGTGAAAGCTAGTTTTTCATTTCCTTCCAGGTTCGTTCGGACAAAGTGCGGTTCGTCCAGGACGAACAGTTAAAAAGCTTGGTGATAGAGAGTTTCGTCCCAGGACAATCATAATTATCGTTCGTACGAAGGCAACCCGATGGCTTCGTCCAGCGACGTAAGCAATTTTCGTCTAAACGATTGGAGTCCAGAGGAGATCGTCCCGGGACAATTTGGGTATATCGTCCGAACGATCGAGTTTGATAAATATCTGAATAGTGTTGTTTTGAAGAGAGAGAGAAAGGGTAGGAGAGAGAAAATGGAGGAAAGAGGAACAAATTCGTGTTTTGGGCGTCATCAGTTCATTTTTGTCCGTCGCTGTAGTTGGGAAAGTCGATCGACTCAAGGTAAAGCACTTTATGCCTTTCTCAATTTTCAGAAATTTAAATTTTGATGGATTTTTTGTTTCAAATTCGTTTTCCGTTAGCAAAAATCTGGTATAATTTCATACCGGTAAAACTTTTACCACGTAACTTTTGGTATATTGTAGAGTTGATGATTTTGCACGTTTTGAGTATTTTCTGGAAATTTTTCATCGGGTATTTTGAATTCTGTGGAGGTTTTATTGAATAACAATTTATTCGGATGTTGAAAAATATCGCTTTTGTATAATGAAAGTCTTGAAATGATGTTTTACACTATCTATGGTAATTTTATAATTTTCGGAAATTGTGAATTTTTATCTATTGAATTTTCGTTGTCTGTCGTTATACTCTCCGACGATATTCTGATACAAATCTGATTTCTCTATATTTGATGTGAGTTCATGTTGATGTGTGTGCATGATATCAGAAGGGAGTTATAAGGGGCCGGAATCCTTTGAGATTTCGTCTGTGTTAGGGAAGGGAGGCATAAGGGGCCAGAATCTGTTGAGATTCTGTCTGGGTCCAGGAATATGAAAATGAATTATGATCTGATAATTCTATATATCTGATATGTTCTAGTGCTGTAAGCACAAAGGGAGGCATAAGGGGCCAGAATCCGTTGAGATTCTGTCTGTGTCAGGGAAGGGAGGCATAAGGGGCCAGAATTCTTTGAGATTTTGTCTGGGTCAGGGATACGTGATTTAAAATATGTGATTTGAAATCTAATTTGAATGATTCTATTATATGAATTTAATTAAGTTCTTCTATTTCTATTTTTTATTTCTATCTGATTATCTGTTCTATGTGAATATCTGAAGTCTATTTGTTAGTCTGTTCCGTATGAATATTTACATTATGTCTGATTTTATGATTTTCTGTACAATTATCTAAATTCTGTATTGCTATTTGAATAAACTATTTTTGATGATTTTTGTTATGTGAGTTCTGGAGATTTTGATCGGCTAGTGTAGTCTTGCTGAGCTGTTAGCTCACTATGGTTATCTTCATGGTTTTCAGGTTCTTGGAAAGGGAAGGAGATTTTGGACTAGCTGTTCAGTGTCTGATCTGAGACTAGGTATTTTTGCACTTTTGATTTTTTGTACGTTCATGGCTATTCTGCTTTTCTGTTCTATTCTTTCTGTTTAATAGCCATGCTCTGTAATGTACATGATTATTTTGATGAATCAGAAGAGAGAAAATGTTGGATGAACTTTTCTGTATTTGGATGTTTATAGTAGCTCTGCGTTTTTGTATGTCTGTGGATTGGAAGAAAAGTCTAAGAACAAATTCCAAAACTAAATCCTGGATTCATCCGTCGTGACTCAACGCGATGGGATTCGTTCCTGTCGGGTTGGGTCGTGACATCATATTTGATTTTTTTATTAGAATACCCTTAGAAATAGAGCTTTATTAAATACCAATGCTTGAATTACTCATTTTCCTTTTTCTTTTTCCTTCTTTCTTCTCATTTTTTTATGTTTTTTTTTTTTTTTTTTTTTTTTTTTTTTTGAATAATTTTCATTTTTTAGTACATAATAATTATTTTGAATATCTGATTTCCTTCTTCCTTCAAATAATCCTAAATTGAATTAATATAAGGATATTAGTATGTCCAAAATTCCATATTAAATTTTATAATTATTTTCTTAATTTAATCTACATACTCTATTTCACTAAAGTCAATTATTTAGTCTTTAAATAATTATTTTGCACTTAAGTGTATAGCTTTTATGTACAAAACAAGTCAATAATTTAATTGATTTTCTTTAGTTAATTTCTATATTTTTTTAATTAAAAATTATGGTTCTTTATTCATCCAAATTACCAACTAGAATTTTGTATTATTTTTAATTTTAAATAATATTTAATGGATTTTTTTGGCTTAATATGCAATCAAAGTTTGGATGAATAAAGTTATACAAGCTCTTCACCAAAGTATTTTTGAAGCTCAATGACATTCCATCCTTCATTGCAAATAAATTTATCAAACGTTAGGATACTATCTCCCATTGGATTGACAAATGTAGGCCATTTATCAAAGCTCTTGTCCATTAACCATATGTCTTCAAAGATTTGAATTGATTTGTCGTTAACTATTTTCCATTTAACTATAGGTTTGAGGAACTCACCCCCATTGCATAATAATTTCCAAGCCACTGAACCTTCTTTAGTAGCTGGGTCTTCAAATAGAATTGGTCCATATTTTGGAAATATAACCTTATGCATAAGTGAATCTCTTTCCTAGAAATATCTCCAAGCCAATTTGGCCCTTAATGGCCCAGCTTTTTTAGAACATGAATTGATTCCTAGACCACCAAATTCTTTTGGCCTACACATGAAATCCTAGCTAACATAATGAAGTCTCGCACTTCCATCTCTTTTATTCCATTTATTCCATATGAAGCTTCTACATAACTTATCAACTTCATTTAAGACATACTTTGGAACCAAAGAAAGAGTAGAGTGAAAGATTGGGAAGGAGAGAAAAATTGATTTTACCAAAGTAACTCTACCGGCCAAGGAAATGAATTTGCCGTTCATACACTCAACATGCTTAAGGTTTTTTCTAGAATAAATTGGTAATCTACTCTTACCATTCTCCTTAATGGCACTTTGATACCCAAATAAGAAAATTCTGTGATTTCCTTGAATTCCATGATTCTACATATTGATTTCCTTTTCCGTCTTCTCACTAAATTTCCAAATAGAATTCCAGATTTTTTTTATGTTCAACTTTTGTCCTGTCCACCCACAAAACTACATAAGAATGCATTTGACTTCCTTAACTGATTTAATTTTTTCTTCAGAGAAAATGATTATATTATCGAAATAAAGTAAATGAGAAACTTTAGGCCCTTTGGGAGAAATGCCAATCCCAACTGAATTACCCTTTTGTAGAAAAGCATTTGCGAGAAGTTGAGCATGCATAATAAATAAGAAGAGAGATAACGGGCAACCTTGACGAAATCCACACTTAGCTTTGATCCAATTAGAGATGATCACATTGATTAACATTGAAAATTTAGAACAATAAACACAATCCCTAATTAGATTAGCAAACTTGATAGGAAATCCAAAGTAATCCATAACTTTAACCAAAGTAGGCTGTCCCATTAAGTCATATGCTTGCTCCATATCAATCATGAATGATACTAAATCTTTAGAAGATTTAGAATGCCTAAGCTTGTGGAATATTTCTTGAGCCACCAATACATGATCCGAGAGCGACCTTCCTTTCAAAAAAGCCACTTGTTCTTCCAAAATTAACTTAGGAATAACAAGCAACAATCTATTTAAAAGCTTCTTCACTACAATCTTATAAACCGAACTCCAAAGACTTATAGGTCTAAAATTAGATGGAGACAAAGGGTTTTTGACCTTAGGGATCAATACTATAATAGTATCTTTCCATCTTTCATTCATCTTCCCCTCTTGAAAAAATGTCCCATAGCATTCCACAAGTCATACTTGATAATGTGCCAATATGATTTAAAAAAGAATAAGGCATACCATCTTGACCCGGAGCAATGTTCCCACCAAGATCCTTGATAACCTTCTCCAATTCATTAAAAGAAAAATCTCTACTCAACATCTTCATATCTTCCTCATTCAAAGACTTCCACGGCTTGGGCCATTAGGCAGCTCCTATCTTTCCACTTATCTTTAAAGTAACATAATAACACTTCTTCAACTTGTTGCTGATCTTCAACCATCAAATTGTGTTCATTTTTAATTTTGTGAATGTAGTTTGTATTTGTCCTTGCGCTAGCATATGCTTGGAAAAACCTTGAGTTAGAATCTTTCTCAACCAGCCATTTAACCTTAGCTTGTTGTTTCCACCATGTGCTGATCCAAGCCAATGATGAATTCAAATCATCAATTTTCAACTTCAAAATCCATTGCTCTTCCTCAAAAAGAAACCCGACCTCTGCTTCCTTATTTTGCAACTCCAGAACTTTTTCTTTCAATACTTCTTTTGATTGATTTAATGCCTTAAATTTAGCTTTGCTCCAATAATACAAATCCTTCAAGGTCCTTTTCTTTTTCTGATTAAGAGCTTGAGAGGGATGACCATTAGCTTTTTCCTCCATGACTCCCTAACCACTGCCATAGAAGCTGGAATAGATGTCTATACCTCTTCAAATCTAATCATCTTCTTATTGTAAGATTTAAATTCCAATAAATTTAACAAAATCGAACAATGATCTAAAGCAAGTCTAGCCAAATTTCTCACCATTAATCGGTGAGAAGAGTTCAAAGCAGATGAGTTAAGAAGACATCTATCTAATTTTTCAAGAATCCTTTCAGCGCCTTTTTTTTTTGTTGCACCAATTATACTTGGGACCTACACATGCAACTTCATGTAAATCATTACAAGATATGAATGTCTTCATCTCCTTCATACCGAGGGAAAAAGCAAATTTTTTCCCCCTTTTTTTTCCTCCTTAGATAACAAGCAATTTAAATCACCACCTACCACCATAGGTGTGTCTTTTGACATATAATTTTCCAAACTTTCCCATAAGGATGTCCTTTTATAAACATCATTTCTCCCATAAACCGTAGCAATTCTTTATAAGCCCTTGTTGATCACATTCAATTCTCTTACAACTAGTTGGCAAGAGGCTTCCAGGATGTTGAACAAAGCCATGTTATGTTTCCATAACACCATAATACCTCTCGATAAACCTTCAGAAGGAACATAAAAAAAGTCTCATTCATCACCTATCAACAGATTGACAATCTTCTTGTCAACCGAAGACAATTTAGTTTCAACCAAACCAAAAAAGAACACCCCATGATCCCTTATGAACTTCTTCACATATATAGAAGCTTTGCTTTTCCTAGCTCCTCTACAATTCCAAAATCCAATGGACGACATTAATGATCTAAGGGGGAATGATTCCCCATCTTCACCTCTCCTTCCAATCTTCTACTACTTGGCACCAATTTAATATGTCATAAACCTTTAAGTTCTTAGACCCTTTTTTCTTCATCTTAGTAGACCCATCTCCAGAATTATTTATTAGAATAGCATTAACCTCTATTTCAACCTCCATTACATCAACACTACGATCAGGTATAGAAACTAAAGCTTTAGGAGACATTAAAACTTCATTTTCTAGGCACACAATTTCCCCTTCCTCCAACAAGTTATTTAAAGCATTAAATTGATTGATATTGGTAGGAATGCAAGCAGAATATAGACCAATACCTTCTCCAGTACCCACTGAATCATTAATTCTAGGAGCTTCGTTATTACCAGAAAGGATAAGAAATACCTCAAGCTGCATCTCCTCAACCTGAGCTTCAATATTGACCTTGCCCGAATTATTTTTACCAGTTATCACATCATCCTTCATGTCTTGACTTATCTTATCAGTAGCTTCCACAGTTTTTTCCCTTCATTCACCACTGGCCGAGTCCAGGTGTTCTCGAATTTATATCTTCTAACCTTCTTCTTCTCATAATCCACATGTATCCACGGACCATAACTTTCCTTGTTAACATTGCTAGCTTCTTTCTCCATTGAATCAACCTCTGAGATTACATTTTTTGAAACATCCTTGCCTTTCAAAGAATTTTTTATTATATTAGAATCCAAAGTGGATTCCAAGCTAACATCAGAATAAGTTTTTTCCAAATGTTCAATCTTACCACATTTAAATCAAATGTTTGGAATTCTTTCATATTCAATTCTTTGATAAAATTTGATGGTGACACCTTCCACCCAAACTCCCAATGGCAATTTATCTTCATGCTTGATTCTAACACAGATTCTGGCAAATTCTCTCCTTCCCCATTGGAACATGTTATCATCAATAAAAATTGGAGTTCCGACCTTCGAAGCAATCCTGTAGACATTGATTTTATCCCAGCTTTGCAAAGGAAGATTAGGAAGCCTAATCCATATTAGAACCGTTAAACCTCTTAAAGATGAAGGTTGAAATGAAGGAGACCATTTGTCCAGTCCAATGATCTTTCCATTCACCTACCAAGGACCGCTAGATAGAAATAATTCTAAAGCTTTTGGATCTTCAAAAGCACATAGTACCCAACCCATTCCAAGCAAGGTCATATGGAACCTTCCAATCTGATTCCATTGTCTCCTTAATTCCAATCCATTAATATGATATGGAACATTATCTTCGAACACCTTAGCCACCAAATATTTGTGTAATTTGTTTGTATTTTGCACCTCACTTTAGAGATGAATCTTAACAACACCATTTTCAAAAAAACTTTCTCTATAATCAAAATCAATAGGTTTAAAATTTGCCTTCCTATTTCAAACATTGACAGCCAGTTTGCTCAATTGGGGGGGAGGGGGGGGGATAATAGGTTCCAAATTCTACATGACTATGCAATTACCCAAATCTGCAGAAATACAATCTCTAACCTTCTCCAATTCCACATTAACATGATGTACTCCTTGAATAGACACTTTAGCAGTAACCTTCTCACCAGCTGACGCATCTACCTTAGTAGCACAATTCATATTTCCAACACCAGCAAACATGATTTCCATTCTACCATCAGCTTCAGGAACACCGGATGAGGTACCCTGTGTAGCTTTTGACACAGTTTTCGTAATCGCACCACCGAATGATGCGAGATCAACCTTAGCATCTCTTTGAAAGTTGGATGTATTTTGAATATCCAAACCTTCCATCACAATCTTTTTCCCTTGCCAACACATTCCAATTATTTTTTAGGAGGAAGTAGCCCACCCTCATTAATCACCAAAGGTTTTCCATATTTAAACCTTAACTTAGCCTCATGATCAAACACCAGGTTAGCATCATCGAAAGCTGGAGGAGACAAACATGAATTAGAGTGAGGAAGAATTCTAACATCATATGATGAAGAGAGCCGACCATCTCCGATGCCGGTGGATGGAGGCCGATGGCCCTCCACTGTCATTGAAGGAGCGGACATTTTGTAGGAATGCAGGAATTCAAAAATTAGTTTTTTCTCTCTCTAGAAAATTGGAGCTTCTCTCTCTTGAATCTTGATATTCCATATGGCCTTGAGCATGTTGAGTGTATTAAGATTCAAAGAGATTTCAAGATTGGATTATGCAAATAAGAAGTATTGGGTATTAAGTCAAATAAGAAGGATTAGGTATTAAGATTGGATTATGCTTTTTGGGCATATAAGACTGCTTATAAAACCTCAATTGGAGTGTCTCGCTTTAAGTTAATTTTTAGAAAATATTGTCATTTTCCCATAGAGTTTAAGTATAAAGCTTACTAGGTGGTAAAAGATTTGAATTACAATCTTAAGGATGCTAAAGAGAAAAATTAATGCAGTTGAACAAATTGAATCTAGCTAAAAATTATAAACTTAGCACTTTTTGGTAGGCAACTCAATTGAACTTCGTGGCTTCAAGCTAGGAGATTGTGTGTATGTTTTTAGTTAGAAATAGATTTGATTAGGTTTGATCTATTAATTATGGAAGTTGTGTATGTGTTAACCTTTACATTGTATGATTGGTGTTCATTTTTAAAATTTAGCTTTGCACCACAACATTGAGTCCTGAAGTGCAGTAATGCTATTATAATTATAAATTAACTAATTTATTTTGATCATGTAATAGAGCTAAGGAAACACAGTGTAATAGTACCTAATCATGACAGGTCACCCGATGTCTCATCGTAAGATGTGAGTCTTATACTAATTGGGGCCAAGGGCTTCACCTGAAACCCAGCTATGGTTGTGCTAGTCCTTCCAAAATTTCTTCTATGGGGCACAAAAGGTCTGTAGGAAGAAGTTTCTGCATACTTTCAATTTGGAAAAGAATGGTTCGCGGCAGGGGAGAAAGTCCAAATAGAAAAACTAAATACAACCATGTATCACTATTACATTGAGCATATAATATTTTAGAAAACATTGAACTGCTATAGTGTCACATCCAATGCCATAGCACTTGGTCAAACCTAGGGTAATTGAAGAACCATGGTGGCGTCGAGTGGCACAGCAGTCTCACTATCAAAAGTTTGCTAACTCAAGTTCCAAAGAGAGTTCCATTGAGCCAGCTATCCCCAACATTATAGATCTAGTACTTATTTTGAACCAGTTTAACTTATTGCCACATCACTATCTAGATTATAAATATGGAATGAGCTAATTTATGCCAGTTCACTAATGCTCTAAAATCTTTCAGTGTTGTGTTCCTAGATTATTAGCTAGTCCTAACCTTTAGAATGACCATTATTATTAATAGGAAGATGTTTTAGTTTGACTCATGTGACACTTGAAAGTTCATTAGTGCTATCGTAGAGGAGTGTTATAATAATCTGGTGAGAAAATCTATAATCTTTGAGTGAGGTTTTTAAAATTTAAGGAGGTAGTTTAGGCCTTAATTGTATAAAGAAATTGAGATTCATGCTAATGCTTATATTGTTTGTGAATTCTTCGCCAATGAAAACTACCACCAAAATGAGTGTGATTTTATCCATGCTAAGTGGGTCCCCTTCACTTCTATAGCTATAGATCAACTATTCCAAACACCCAACTCAACTTTAATGGAGATGAATACCTTAACTTTATTCCATTATTATAGACTATAATGATATCCTTAGATTTTTAACCTGGTCAAACCTAAATGCCTAGTGGAAAAGGAGAGAGGAAAAAATTATTAACTTTCCTATGTCTTCCCTCACCTAGGAATTCAAAGCCTAGTATTACTTTTTTTTTCTTATGCTAAGTAGAAATATTAGTGAGGTGACCAAGGATAGAGCAATCCTTAATTATTTCATAAAGTAATTTACTATTAATTTTGGAAAAATTATTTTTCGTTATATCTAATATATGCTTAGCAGGGTCAACTTATGTGAGTTTAGTGAATCCTTGTGTAATCTGTGAGTTGTGTGAATCTACATGGGTACTAGGAAACCCAGGGGAGGATTAGATCTTACCTGCCATTTCTATGATCCAGTCCATCAAAATCTCCTTGGTAGAATAAGGAGAGGGATTTAGCTAGCTTACCCATCCTAACCAATTGTGGGGTAAAGATTTTAGGATGCTAAAGGATAAAGTGGTAAACCTCTAGGACAGACTACATCATATCTAAGTTTATATGGACCACTTTGGCCATTAGTTGACAGGACTCGAGTAGGGGATGTATTCTAAGTATAACCGCATGAAACTCCAACACTAACACAAATACTAGCACCAGGCCAATTACAATGCAGCTATGGTCAACATGTTCAAGAGCGAGGAGATGGACTTCAACAATCAAAGAAAAATATTTCCAGGCCCATCCCCCTTTGAGATTTTCCTAGTATCATCATGAGAATCATCAGTAGCAAAGGTAACAGAAGAAGATGAAGAGGAGGATGAAGATGAGGAGTAGGTGTTCTCGACTATATTATTTTTTTATTTTATTTTTTTAGCTTTTATTTTATTTTATCATATTTTACTTTATTTCCTACTTTTTACTTTCCTGTATATAGTTATAGTTTTTGTGAAATGAAATGAAAATAGATTTCCCTATCCTGAAATTCTTGTGTTCAAAATCTTTTTATTGCACTTTATTTCAGTTATATAATTATATCGCTTGAAATTCAAAATTCTAAAACATATAAAATTAAAAAAAATAATAAGTATTTAATAGTACAAAAAAATTAAAAAAAAATTAACAAAAAATAATAACTATTTAATTCATTTAAAATTAGTAATTCCTAATATGTTAATTTCATAATCACTTAAGCAATTGACTACTTGTATGATATTACTTGATTTAAGGATTAATATGAATAAACTACATAGATTAATTTTAAATCTCCTAATGTGTATGTAATTAGGAAATTATGAAACCTATAATAAACTTTAAATAAGTATAAAAAGTGGAGGGAATATATAGGTATTCAAAAGTAGTATGGAACTTATCAAAAAATAAAAAAAGTTAAAGTGAAATAAGAAAAATTGAAAAAGCTAAGTACTAGACTACTAAAAATTTGTACCTACAGTATCTTGCCCCATTTAAAAATAACAAGTGGAGGTAATAGATAAGTATTTAAAATTATTATAAGGTGGTTAACCAATTCAAAAGAAAATAAGAAAAAATACATAGTAAAAGTTAAAATCTAAGTACTAATATATCAAAAATTAGTACCTGTCTAACCCCACTTTTATACTCCTAAAGGAAATTATTGGAATCATAATACATAAAGAAAGCTTATAGGCTTATTCAAAGGTTATCTAAATGTGTAATTCAATAGATTCCAAAAATCAATAAACCTGAGTAAGTTAGTTAAAATTTTCACTTAAACATAGGAGTTCAATCTAGAAGCAATATTTATTAAGAATGAATGAATGGGCTATTATAAATTATTTATTAGAAAATTTTGTAACTTAAGTACTATTTAAATGCTTAGATCATTAATTTTATTATTTATTAATTTCAATTTCTAGTAATAGAAAAAAATTTCAAGTGTATTTTAAATTACTTAAAGACAAATAATATTTTAAAGTTTGAAGGAATTCGATAAGAGAATTTTATATATTCTAAATTACATCTATTATTTTTATAAATGTTTTTTATTCATTTTTATACAATAAATAATTAAAAATTATCAAAAATGAATGAGCATCATAATGCCATAAATCCAATTCCATAGTGCTATAATTTCCCCCAACATTATAGTGCCACCAGCTAAGTCATAGTAGTTGAAGTCCTAAGAGAATATTGGAGAGCTTAGCTCCAAGGTACTACCTATAGTGAAACAATAGTGCTAGATTGATCACCACAATGCCAAATCACTTTAGTGCCACGTTAGAAGACAACTGGAGATTGAAAGTTTGTCAGGGATGTTAAGCCCTTGTGAACTAGCCCAAGGATAACCAAGATGGAGGTGAATTGGTATTTAAAAATTTCTCCAAAAAAATCACAAACACAACCACACAATCACCACAGAAATTAAGGTGTGGAAATTAATGCAGAAGAATAATAAGAAAGAACACACCATATTTTATAGTGGTTCGATCATCTTGACCTACGTCCGCTCCCTAAAGCCTCTCCTGAGTATTGCACTCAACATAATGACTCTCTTTTTTCCCCCATAGAAAGGTGGAGAAGCTCATACAAAAACTCCTTTCCACCAACCCCAGTGAGGAAGAGAACCCAACTCCTTTTGCTTCCTCTTGAAGCAGTCAATAAACCTCAATCAATTGTTGAAGTAGACTTCTCTCGAGCCTCTAAGGAACCATGGATGATGACTAGAGGAGATGACTCAGATCCTTGCTTGGAGCAACCTTTGTGAAACCCCTCACAATATTCTCTCTATCGCTCCCTTGCTCTCCCTCTCCTCTTAGCTCTCTTAGGTCAAGATAGTAGCAAAAGTTTTTTTCTCTTGAGAAAATAAGAGATCTTATAAATAAGGGCATCAAATTTGACTTAATTTGCAACTAATCATCAAAGATCATCTAGGACAATCGATCGATCTTTCAGTACGATCAATTCAAATTTAGCTCCATCAGCCATGAAGATTTGGGAGTCTGGATGATTAGAAGGCTCCTTTATTCAGATCATCCATGATGATATACTATCATCCTGTACGATTAGCTCAAGTTGTCAAATATCATCCAAGCCATCGCCTTGGATGGATGTCTAGACGATGAAAAAAAAACTTGATCATCTAGGATAATCTCATGATTGTCTGGGCTAATTAGTACAAAATGTCAAATATCATCCAGAATATTACCCAGGATCGATGTTTGGATGATAAAAAAATAACTTGATCATCCAGGCTGATCTAACAATCTCCGGGATGATTAGTATAAAACATCACATATCGACCAGAATATCGCCCTGGATGGATGTCTGGATGATGCAAAGATAACCGATCATTCAAGATGATTTTAGATCATCCCAGATGATTATTTTATATCAATACATATCATCCAGAGCATCGTTCAAGTCATCCAGGAAGAACTAAGGTTTGTTTAACTGATTGTCCAGAATGATATGATCGAGCAATTAAACCTTAATTACTTTCCTTAATTTCCAAAGTAATTTAGGTATAATTATGGTGCTTCGTCCTGGATGATGTCCAAAAATAAAACCTGCCTAAAAGGTTGTGGTGGCTGATTCTTTTTCATTTGACCCTATCATCCCTAACGATGATAATATCATCCAGGATGATTTGCTTAATTGCAGCTGCCTTAATCAAGATGCCCTAATTAGAGTTTCTACTTTTTTAACAGATCGTCTAGGATGATTTGGGATCGTTCCGGATGATATGATCAAAAATAAAAAACTCTAAAGCAAATAGAATTTTTCCCCTAAGTGTGTGCAAGGTTACTTAGCATTAGGACCCACATTGTTACAATGGACTCAAGGAAAGGAAAAAGACACTTGACATACGTTACAAGCTGACTCAGTCCTATTCTACCCAATCTTGAGCTGGTTTGATTTGCAATTTGATCTTGTGGACCTGAAACATTAGTAAGCAAGGCAGTCATAGAAAAATAGAAGTAACAAAAAATGTTTTTTATCATCAAAATTATAATTCCTAAAATTAGATTCACAATATAGATGATTGAACTAGTGAACTGACACATTAGTTCTACAGTGCTGAAAAGCTACTAAGCCAGTGTCATCGTGCCTGTTCATTTATTTTGAAATTATATAAATAAGAAGCCTATTTTTCATGTTAGGGGTTAGTAACATGATAGAGTCCAAAGAGTCTATAATGCTTAGCCAAGCATTTATGGGTCATTTTTATTCTTATTTCTTATTTTGTAATTTTATTTTATTTAGTAAGATAAGTTGTTTGTTTTTTTTACTTTTATTTCATTGATTGGATAACGTTTTTATTGATCATCTGATACTTTAGAAATGGTATACTACGTAGGGTAGATTTAAGATTTATTTAATTGTTAAATCATATTTTTAAATCCTTCATGCTTCATTTAGTTTTTGTAGTAGCCTTGCATAAACTTAAAATCTAGTGATATTTATAACCTCGATGGAGAAATATAAAAACAATTAGGGGATTTAAAATTCAACTTTATCATCCATAGACATATGGTGGTTAGGTTTATTGGATCTTAAGGGATATTAGAACTGCAGTTGGGAGGAATCTTATATAATACTCCAATGAGCTCAAACAAGATGAGGATTATTTATACTTTAATTTTATGAAACATTTAGATGATTGCAAGCATGTACTTTTGAATATCATCAATTTAGAGTATTTAAAATTATTAAATTAATCTTCTACAGACTATAGCATTTACATTAAATTACATCACCCCTTGTAAATCTAATTGATAAGATAAATATAGTGATTTTTATAAGTAGTGCTAGAGTGGTTTTAAGGTAATACTAGTTCTCGTGGGAGTGATACTCTTCTCATCACTTTATTACTTGACATGACATGTATACTAGTATAGATCAAGAGTTACATCATACTATAACAATCCATATTTAAAAATTTGATTAATGTGTGAAATTTTCCCTATTATGTATAATTGTTACATTCAGTTTAAAGTTGATGATTTATTTTTATTCATGTTTATGTTAATTTATTTATTTCATCTATTTTGGTTTAATAAATTATTGAAATTATTTCATTAAAATTTATAGTGGAAAAGTTTAGTTTATACTTGTTAATATCTATTACATGTGCAAAAGGTTTAAGCATTACTTTCTCAATTTGACACAAAAGTTTAAAAAAAATATGTTGAAAAAATTAGATGATAAAGAAAAGTAAAATAGAATTAAACATGGAATACCCTGTGATTGACAATATTATCTTAGACCTTTAAGAGAATATACTGACCTTTTAGTAGATAGAATTCATCAAATCATTAATAAGCCAAACATTAAAGCAAACAACTTAAACTTAAACCCATAGTCATTTAAATTATTCAAAACAATTAGTTTTGGGGGGTCTCCTATCAAGGAACCTAAATTTCATATTGCCAATTTTTTAGAACTGTGTAACATTAAAATATAATAGAGTTTCTGATGACACTATTAGACTTAGATTATTTTCATTTTTCTCAGAGAGATAAAGCAAAATTATGATTAAATGCCTTGCCCCCATGCTCCATCATAACTTATAATGATTTAGCCTACACATTTTTAGCTAAGTACTTTGCACCATCTAAGACTATCAAGCTTATGAATGATATTACATCTCTTAGCTAGTTAAATCGAGAGTATGTTTATGAGACATGGGAAAGGTTTAAGAACTGCTTAGGAAGTACCCACACCATGCTTTATCTGATTGTTTAATTTTTTAGACATTTTATAATTGTTTGGTAAGTTCCCTAAAAGTTGTTTTAAATGCTTTAGCTAGAGGTTATTTGTTGTCCATACCCTTCAATGAAGCATATGCTTTAATCAAGGAAATGACCACCAATAATTTCTAGTGGCCTTCCAATAGAATGAACCTTAACAAAGTTGCTCGCATGCATGAATTAGATGTGTTATCCATTTTGACATCATAAGTCACTTCCATTTCTAAAAACTAAATAACTTAAAAGTTAGTGTAACCTCAAAAGCACCAATGCCCCTAGAAGAATTGGTGTATAGAATACCTAGTAACCCTAGCTCATTAGATATAAAATCTTTAAATTTGATTAATATATAAAATAACCCATATTTAGTACTTATAACCTAGGTTGGAAGAACCATCCCAATTTCAATTGGATTAATCAATAACCCAATCCTGTATGCTCTTATCATTCTCCTTTACAACAAAATTATGCTAACATGAGACCTATTTACCCTTCAAACTTTAATTATGAGATCATCAATAAGAAATGAAAGTTAGTTGATTATGAGACTATTACTCTTACTAAAGATTATACTACATTCTTATAAAGTAAACTTCATAAAATGCTAAATTACTCTAGTAGCTTTACCATTCCTTGTGCTATAGGGGATAATTTTTTAAAAAAGGCAACTTGTTATTTAGAAATGAGCATTAATCTTATGTCTTTATCTATCTTCAAGAGACTTGACTTAGATGAGGTATAACCCATGACTATCATTTTACAGTTATTTGGTAGATCATTTACTTACCCCCAAGGGGGTGATAGAGGACGTATTGTTTAAGGTAGACAAATTTATCTTCCTACTAGACTTTTTTATAATAGATACAGAGGAAGTTAGGGAAATTTTGATTATCTTGGGTAGACCTTTTTTATCCACTATCAAGGCTATAAAAGATGTCCAAAAGGGGGAATTAACATTAAGAGTTTTGGATGAAGAAGTAACATTCAATATTTTGAAGCCAATAAAATTCCCAAATGATAGAAAGAACCATTGTTATATAGTCGATGTAGTAGATTACTACATATAGGATATTTTATATTATATTTTTTATTTAGAGGTGTTGGATTAGATTTGATGAACATGGACATAAAGGAGCCTAAGAGTGATAATATTATTCTTTTAGGAATTAGACATTTCACAGAGAAGTATGAGACCAAAGATTCTTTAGCATTAGGTAGATCATTGAAGGCACCCACTTTAGAGATAAAATCATTGCATAGCCATTTTAAGTATGTATTTATGGGCTATTCATTAACTTTACAAATGATCATATCTATGAATCTAGATGAATTTCAAGAGAAAAAGTTGATAAGTGTTCTTATAGAACATAAAAAGGCCTTTGGGTGAACTATACTAGACATTCAAGGGATAATTTTGTCATTGTATAAGCAAAAGATCCTATTAAATCAAGATTATCAACCCAAAGCTAACCCATATAGGAAGTTGAATCCCGCCTTAAAGTAAGTAGTGAAGAAGGAGATCCTTAAATGGTTAAACTAAGGTATCATTTATGCTACTTTTGATTATTATTTGCTTATCTTAATTCAATGTGTTCCAAAGAAAGGAGACTTAACTATAATCAAGAATGAGAAAATAAACTCATACCAATTAAAATTTTGATTGGGTAGAAGATATGTATCAATTATAGAAAACTCAATAAAGCCACTAGGAAGGACCATTTTATGTTACCCTTTATAGATCAAATGCCTTATAAGTTAGCAAGGCATCCTTTTTTTTTCTTAGATGGCTATTCAAGTTACCATCATATTCAATTGCCCCAAAAGACCAATAATTAGACTGCCTTTATGAGTTTTAGGAAAACTTTGCATTTAGAAGAATACCCTTTAAATTATGCATTTCCCCTACAACAAGAGCATGATGTATATCTTCATAAATTTAATGTAGTAGGGCATTGAGATCTTTTTGGATGATTTTTTTTTCTTTGGAATGATGTTTGATGTTTTCCTAAATTATTTAGCGCTTGTTTTGAAGAGATATAAGGAATCTAACCTTGTTCTCAATAAAGAAAAGTTCCAGTTCATGGTTGAAAAATGGATTATCCTTGGACATAAAATCTCTGAGAGGGGCATAGAGGTCGATAAGGTGAAGATCCAGCTAATTAAGAAATTTTATCCTCCAACCATTATTATGGGAGTCCAAAGTTTTCTAAGTCATACCAATTTTTATAGAAGATTATTAAAGATTTTTTTAGGATTATGAAACCCTTATGTCATTTACTTGAGAAGGATGTACCCATTGAGTTTCTTTCATACTACTTAATTGTACTTGAAAAACATAACAAGTGCTTAGTTACTACACCTATCATCATTTTACTTCAATGGTCCCTAAACTTTGAATTCATGTGCAATGCTAGTAATTATGCCATTGGAGTAATTTTATGACAAAGAATATATAAGAAATTTCACACTATATATTAAACTATTAAAACTTTAAATGATGTACAAATTAATTATACCATAATTAAAATAGAACTTTTAGTAATAGTCATTGCATTTGATAAACTTAGATCATATTTGATTCAAACCAAGGTTGTTATTTGCATTGATTACTCTTCTATTGAATACATGTTAACTAAAAAAGATGTTAAACCTGGATTGATTATATGGATTTTAATATTATAGGATTTTGACGTAGAGATCTTAGAAAGAAAGGATCTAAAAATCAAGTAGATGATTATTTATCTAGTTTAGAAAGGATGGATTCTATACATAATAATTTTGACATTCTTGAATTCTTCCATGATGAGAAGCTATTTGCATTGAATGATATTGTTGTGCCTTAGTATGAGGACATTATCAACTAGATTATAAATGGTATTGCACCATTTAACATGTTGTAGCACCAAAGGTGCAAACTTTTGCATTAAGCTGAGTATAATTTCTAGGATGAGTCTTATCTTTTTAGGAGTTGTAGTGATCAAATCATCAAAAGGTGTGTCCCTTTAAAAAAACGTAAAACATTATTAGCCAGTAATATGATTCAGATTATTGCAGGTATTTTGGAGGATATAAAATTGTATCGAAAATTATGTAATCTAGATTATATTGGTTTATCATATTTAAAGATATTAATAAATATATTAGGAGATGTGATAGATGTTAAGGGTAGATAAGATTATAAAATGAAATAAATGCCATAAGTTTTATGTTAGAAGTTGAGTTATTTGATGTTTGGGGGTTGGACTTTATGGACCATTTATTCAATCATTTGGTAACTAGTATATTTCTATAGACATTGAATATGTATATTTTTGGATATAAGGTTTGGCTTTCCCCATAAACGATGATTAGATTGTTATGAAATTCTTGAACAGAAATATTTTTTTCTAGATTTCGAACACCTCATGTAATCATTAGTGTAGGGATAGTCATTTTTGTAATAGAAGAGTAGGAAATTTAATCTCCAAATTAGGTATTCAAAATAAAAAAGGCATAGCTTATCTTCCTCATGCTAGTGGACAAGATGAAATTAGTAAAAGAGAGATTAATAAAATCATATAAAAATTTAAAAAACTAAATAAGAAAATTAGTCTAATAGATTGGATGATGCTTTATGGGATTATAGAACTACATTTAATACTCCTATTGAATTATCTCCCTATAGATTGGTTTTTGGAAAGCTTGTCTATTACAACTCGGGCTTACGAGTTTATAATTTTGATTATAATAAATATGATTGATTACCTCTTTCTTTCTCCTAATATTTATAATGCATATTTGTTTGTGTATTTGTTGCAAATTTGTGCCCAAGTATAGTGATTTTGATGATAACAAATATTATTATTTCTTTACTACTGCAATTCTTACATATCTGGTTTATTTAACATGTTCTCTGACTTTTCAGGTCCACAAGTTTACTTGTAACGCAAATCAACTCAAGATCGAGTAGACAATGGTTGAGTTTATCTATAATTTAAATTTTAATGAACTTTTTTCCTTTCTTAAGTCAAGTCATATATATGATGGACCCCAAGCTAAGTAACCTTGCACATGCACATTCAGTGGGAGTGATTTAGTGAGTTAGAGAATTTTCTATTTTTTGACCCAATCATACAGGACAATCTGGATCATACTAGATTATCAATTAAAAATAAATACCTTAATTAGAACATCCCTAGTAATTAAGTTTGCTTAACTAATTATATTGGATGATTCAAGATCATGCAAGATGATCATTTTATATTATAAAAAATAGCCGCCAATCATAATTTAGGTAATATTTTAATTTTCAAAAAAATTTTATAATCATACTGGATGTGTACTTAGATCATATCATATGATTAATGATATGCATCATCCTGGACAATTAATGATCTACTTAGTTGAGATTTAGTTAGGCATCATCTTGAACGATTGATGATAATCATGCCTAAATTGATCGGATGACTAGCACACTAATTATGGTAAGATTGACCAATCATATCATACAGGATGATCTACCTAGATTGTACCAGACAATCTATTATATTTTATAGGATGATCCCCTATCATTCAAGATGAAAAATATAATTTTCTTCTAATCAACTAGTAAATCATATTGAATGTTCCAAGAGGGTTGCAGGATGATATGAAGATCGGCACCCATCATCCCATGTTGTACTGGATGATCAATATAGTATCTTAAAATATTCATCCTGGATGATGGCAGAATTATACAGGACGATCTATACAAATACTTGTATTGATCGTATAGGGAAAAGCTGGTCGTCCTAGCTGAAAGGTCTATTTTTACTACTCATCCTGGACAATCTATTGATCATACTAGATGATTTTTTATGGAAAGTTGAAAATTAGGGTTTTTTGTTAGGCTCTCTGTCTAAGCTCTCTATTGTCACATGTGACAATCTTTTATTGTGGAGGAGATATAAGAAAGAGCTTAGAGAATGAAGAGGAAGAGCTTGAGAGAGAGAAAGAGAGAGAGAGAGAGAGAGAGAGATCCTTTTGATGAGTAGTTATGAGGGATTAATAAAGGTTGCTCCAAGGAAGGTGTTCATCGTCTTCTTCAAGTTGCTTCTCTAATTCCTTGGTGGCTCTAGGGGAGATCTTCATCAACATCATATCTAGGTTTTCTACCTTTACCAAGTGGGTTGAAAAAGGATTCCAAGGTTCTCTACCTATTTTTTGAGCCATTAAAAGGATTCACATGTTCTCTGCTTCACTAGGTGGGTGAAAAAGGATGTCCAGGTTCTCTACCTTCATAAGGTGGGTGAAAAGAAATTTCCATATTCTCTACCTACTCTAGGAGAGAGTAATAGGATTCAAGGTTCTCTGTGGTAGCAAAAGGAGAGTCTCTTTTATTTATGCAATACTCTGAGAGGGAGTCTCCAAGGAGTGGATGTAGGTCAAGTTGACCCAACCACTATAAATTTTGGAGTATTCTTTCTATTTCTTTTTCTACATTTTAATTTTTGCATTTTTTTTATGATTTGATCTATGTTTGAAATATCTAATTTTTGATATTATAAAATTAATTCTACTTCTGCATCAAGGGATTTTAACTTCTTGTTTATTAAGGAAATTTTAAAATAATTAATTCACCCCCCCCCCCCTCTTGATTAGCCTCGAGACAAGTTCTTTAGGGTTTAACAATCCTCACAAACTTTTTATGTTGACTAACATTTTAGGTAAAACATACATTATTCTTGAAGATTTAGGGCTCAAGATTGGGTAAAATAGGTTATGTTAAAAGATTTTATAATTTTAATTTATTTATTTCTAATTTTTTGAGTCAAGACTTGTAAGGCTTTATGTTAGCCTACGTGCACATAAGGGGTATAAAAATATCTTTAAATATTTTAATTTTTATATACATTGTATTGTACAATATGGATCATACTATACGATCTGGTGTTATAAAAATTAATTAAAATATTTATTTAAAAAAATTGAAATATAACTAATCATATAATATGAATACCACATCATACTAGATGATCTGCTATAGTTAGAAACTCCGTCATTCATTAAATTAGGAAAAATTATGAATTTAAAAAGTTATTTTATTCATACTATATAAACCTAATTATATTATATGATGTTTAAAATATTATCTAATTTAATCCTGTGATTAATCAATCAAATCTACTAAGTTTTGAAATTTTGATTGTATTATACAAACTAGATCATATTGTATGGTCAACATAGATGATTTTGGTTGTCCCATAATTCATCTTGGATGAACTGTATTTTAGTGGAACTAATCATACCACACGATCGGACATTCATATTGATGATAGTATAGAACTAATAGGAAAATTTGAATGGTTCATACTATACTAACTGGTGATCATACATTACTAATAGGTCAAATTATACACATTATACTAGATGATCTTGCGATCATACTGTATGATCTTTGATGGCTAAATTGAATTTTTAGGGTTTTTTGAAACCCTCTTTGTAAGCTTTCTCATAAGACTTTATGAGAGTCTTTGGCATGCATTGAGTCTCCATTCTTCTGGAGAAAACTTAAAGAGAGGGCCTTAAAAGGGAGAGAGAGAGGAAAGGGTAGAATTTGAGAGAGGGGAAGATCCTTGTGGGTTTCAAGGGAGTGTGGAGGGGCTTTCACATAGTAGCTCCGATAAGCTTACATCTTAGTACCATTATATTAAAGGTTTATCTTGAGGAAAGTTTTGGAAAGAAGAAGATCACTTTGGTTTCAAAGGACTCAGCCACTCCACCACACCAGGGAATGTGAAAGTGATTCAAGGTTCTCTGTCTCACCAGGAGGGTGAAAAGGAGTCCAGGTTCTCTACCTTACTAGGATGGTTAAAAGGAGTCAATGTTCTCTTCATGTGAAAGGAGTACGATCCTCTATTGCCTTAAGTTGGTGGAAAAGAGTTTGTAAGGGCTTTTCTGTCTAGTTGTGGGAGCTAAAGTAGAGACACTATAGTGATAGTGCAATACCTAGGGAGGTGGAGTCTGGGGAGTGGACGTAGGTCTTGGTTTGACCTAACCATTATAAACCTGGTGTGTTCTTTCTTGTTTTATTTTCTTCAGTTTATTTTTTAACATTTTAATTTCTATTATAACTACTTTATTAAAAATTTGTTATTAATATTATATTATATTAATTAGATTATTATCACCATCTTTGTAATTTTTTATAAGTGTACTTGCTTCCACATCAAGTGATAGTATTACTTTTGTAATAGTGTGTCTTAGGAACAATTCATTGAGGTCTTACATCCTCCTCGAACTTTTAAGTGGTATCAAAGCGGGATTCAAAAATAAAGTCTTAGAAAACTTTCGAAAAAATAATCAATGGCTAACTTTGAAAATTGTAACATTGCATAAGATTATTTAATCATGTGATCACCTTTATTTGAAAATATTTTTTTATTTTTAGAAAATTTATATGTCTACTTTCTTACAATCAATTAATTTTTGAATGTGGCATATGATTTAAATTGGTTATTCTATACCATCACAAATTATTAAAGGAGTCAAAATAAATATTCCTTTTTGTGTTTTAACTTCTGAAGACTATATGAGAGTTTGACCTGTACAACTAACAAAGATATTTGGGATAGACTATGCATTACATATGAAGGTACTAGTGAAGTCAAACAATCTATGTTAAATTTATTACTACATGACTATAAACTTTTCAGTATGAAACCTTATGAAACTAACTCATACATGTATATAAGATTTACTCATATAGTGACATCTTTGTATGCTTTTGGTAGAGAACTTTCAAACTTTAAAAAGGTTAACAAAATTCTATTTTCTCTACTTAATAATTTTGATGCTAAAGTCAAGGCTATATGTGAATCAAAAGATTTGAATGCTTATTCTATTGACAATCTAATCGGCTCACTCATTGCCTATTAGCATAATGTGAGTAAAAGAGTTTTGGATGCATGTGATGAGAAGATTATAGTGTAAAAGCCAAAAATATGAATGAATGAGGCTTAGTAGATGATAAGAGTAAGGAGATAGCATTGATAAATAGAAAATTTTAAAGCTTATTGAAACATAAGCATAAGCATCAACAAAAGTGGATCAAAGGTAAAAATAGTTCAAATATTAATTTTTCTTCTATATTATTTTCTTTGGGTGTAGGAAACCCATAAATCTAAAATTTTAATGCCCAAATTTAAAAACTGATTCTGTAAAGAAAAAGGGAAAAATTAAGAAAAATGCAATAAAGGCAAATGATAAGAAGCAAAAAATCGACTAGACATACTTAGCTTCTGAATCATCAGAATATGAGCACGATGATGAGGTAACAAACTTATGCTAAATCATCAATGATTCAATTGTTAATTCTAATCAGGTATAAGTATGCCAAGGTTTATTTGTGTGCTTTGTTATGTGCTTTGTGTGATTGCTTAACTGTTATATGTATTTAATTTTTATTAGTTTTTAAGCATAATTTTATTTTTTTTGTTTCTTTATATATGTTGTTATTTTCTTCTGCATGTATTTTAATTTTTTGGTGTTATTTTATCTCTTCTTTTTGCTAATTTTAAAGGAGGAAAATGTATTGTGGTTGGTTGTATTTGTGGTTTGATTTTTAAAATATTATGTTATTTAGTTTTTTAATTTTATTTGTCTTAAAAAATTTAAAAAAAAAATTCCCCTATTTTTTAATTTAATCCTTTTAGTGAGGAGAGTTTAGGAGAAAAGATTTTTAGTTTGTAAATTCAACCATTAATATTTTTCATCATCAAAAAGAAAGAGATTATTGCAACTCATGCTTCCGAGTTTATGATTTTGATAATAAAAACTATTATTGATTACCTTTTTATTTCTCCTAGTATTTGTAGTGCATATATGTTTGTGTGTTGACTAACATTTCAAGTAAAACATACACTATTTTATGAAGATTCATGGCTCAAGATTGGGTAGAATAGGTTATGCTAAAAGTGTCTGTAATTTTCATTTATTTATTTTTAATTTCTTGAGTCAAGTCCTATAAGGGTGTATGTTATCCTTGTGATCGTACACACACACACAAGGGGAGCAAAAATGTTTTTAAATATTTAATTTTTTGATACATCTTACTGTATGATATGGATTGTACTATATGATTTGGTGTTATAGAAATTAATTAAAATATTTAATTTTTCTAAATAATTTGAAATATAACTAATCGTATAGTATGAATACTACATTATATTGGATAATCTGTTGTAATTAGAAACTCCACCATTCATTAAATTAGGCAAAATTTTAAATTTGGAAAGTTATTTTATTCATATTATACAAACTTAATTGTACTATACGATGTTTAAAATATTGCCTAATTTAATCCTATGATTAATCAATTGAATTTGCTTAATTTTGATATTTTGGTCATATTATATGAACAAAATCATATTGTATGATCAACATAGATGATTTTGGTCGTCCTATGATTCGTCTTTGACGAACTATATTTTGGTTTAAGTAATCTTATTGTACGATCGGTCATTTGTATTGATAATCATACAACACTAACAGATAAATTTGAAATATTTGTATCGTACTAACTGGTGATATTATAGTACTAACTTGTGAAATTTTACATATTGCATTGTACGATCTATGATGGCTGAATTGAATTTTTATGGTTTTTTATGCCTTCTATTTAAGCTTTCTCATAAGACTTTTGTGAGAGACTTTGTCATGCATTGAGTCTCTATTCTTCTAGAAAAAAATTGAAGAGAGAGTCTTGAAAGGGAGAGAGAAAAGGGTGGAGTTTGAGAATGAGAATATCCTTGTGGGTTTCAAAGGAGTGTGGCGGGAGATTTCCAGAGGTGCTCCAGCAAGCTTGCATCTTTATACCATTGTATTCAAGATTTATCTTGAGGGAAGTTTTGGGAAGAAAAAAATATCTTTGTTGTCAAAGGACCCAGCTACTCCACCACATAAGAAATGGTGAAAGTTATTCAAGATTCTCTGCCACACCAAGAGGGGTAAAAAGGAGTTTAGGTTCTCTGCCTCACTAGGAGGGTGAAAAGGAGTCAAAGTTCTCTGCCTATGAAAGGAGTACAGTCCTCTACCACATCAAGTAAGAGAAAAAGAGTTTGTAAGGGCTTTTATACCTAGTTGTGAGGGCTAAACGAGAGACACTATAGTGACAATGCAATACCCAAAGAGGAGGACTCTGAGGTGTGGACGTAGGTCATATTTTGACTAAACCACTATAAAATTTGGTGTGTTCTTTCTGATTTTATTTTCTTTAGATTATTTTTTTGCATTTTATTTTCTATTATAACTGCTTGGTTAAAAATCTATGATTGATATTATATTTTATTGATTAGACTATTATTACCATCTTTATAACCTTTGATAAGTGTATTAGCTTTCGCATCAACTGATAGTATTGCTTCTATATTAGTGTGCCTTAGGGACAATTCATTGATATCTTACAACCTCCTTGAACTTTTACTGTCAATTATCAGTAGAATTACAACATAAGGCTTTTTGGGCTATAAATGAATTAAATTTTAATCTTAATGATGTTAAGGAGAAAAGACTAATATAGTTAAATGAACTTGAGGAATTTATCTTGGATGCCTATGCAAATGCTAAGATATATAAACAGAACAATAAGAAATGACATGATTTTAGGATCATTAGAAAAGAAATTACACTTGGATAGGAATTGTTATTATATAACACTAAATTAACATTATTTCTAGGGAAATTAAAGTCTATGTGATCAAGTCCATTCATTATCATTAGATTACATATTATGGAGTTATTGAAATTTAGGATAAAAAGGTGGCCTATTTATTTAAAGTTAATCATCATAAAATTAAGTCTTATCTGGGAGAGGATAGAGACCAATCTAGTAGTATCTTAGCATTGACACATTTTGAATAGTCCTTAGCATAGTTTGGTTGAAGATCATAAACATAGCATTGTTTAGGGGGCGAACCAAAATATTATATATATTTAATACTTATTCTAGATTAGATTATATGTTTATTATCTTGTTTATGTATAACTTATAACATTTTAAGTTTAGCTGCCTAAGGTGAAAAAATAGCTCAACATCATAGTTCTTAAATCCTTAGCATCGCATCACCATAATTTGACTAACACTACAGCACTATGCATATGTCTAGCACCATAGTGGTAATCAGTTGAGAGGAATTAAAGGTGTATCACTATAATGCTTCTATGCTAGGTTAGCACCCTAACTCTATAAGATCTAGTGTTGAAATGTTATATCCTTTATAAATAGAATTAAAATGTTTCATTTCATTTCATAGGTTCTCTTGCACTCAAATCTTCTTAATGTGTGTGATCATCTGCTCTTTACTCACTAAAAATTAGCTCCTAAAATTACTTTGGGTAAGAAGAGGCCAAGTATGGCTCAACTTCCCATGATGCTAAAAAATTTGTTAGTGCTTGGAGGATAGATACAATAACATGATTATCCACAAAACCCTTATTTATTGCTAAAATTGAAGAGAGAGGAAGATAGGATAGTCAACTTTCTTACTTCTACCTTGACTCAAGAATATAAAGTCAGATACTATTTCATTTATGCTAAGCTCATGTATAACAAAAATATTAAGGAAGTTAATAAGGATGAGACCATTTTGAACTACTATATTCATAAGGAGATTACTATTAATTTTAGGAAGGTTGTGTTTCAATTTATTTAGTATATGCTCAAAGGGTCCACCACATTAGGGTTATGTCACCCTTATCTAATTTACATGTTGTTTAATGTTGTTGAAGGCTTAGGAAACCTGGTGGAGGAACAACTTTTCCATGCCTCTACCCTCACTAAATCAAAAATTCAATCCTTCAAAATCTCCTTTAGAAAGCAGGGAGAGAGAACCGACTAACCTACCCAACCTAGCCAGTCTTGAAGTATAGATCCTATGACTCTAGAAGATTGGTGTTTGACCTGGGGGATAGAGTAAATCGAGTGTAGGTATCAGTAGATAATTTTGGGTAGCATATTTTGGAGCTAGAATCAGGAATGTACTAACATTATAATAATGTAATGCTCCAGTATTAGAGGCAATATCAATGCTAGACTGATTTCAATGCAGCTATGGTTGGGATATATAGGAGCTAAGAGATGAACTCTCATGATCAGACATATATTTTCCTTGTCCCCCACCTTTTGGGCTATATACATAATGCTATATCAGTAGCAATAGTAGATCTAGAGGAGGGAGAGAAACAGAAAGAGGAAGATGAGGATAAAGAATATGGAGAAATCCATAATGGTTGCATTTTCATTTTTTTATTATTCAATTCTTATTTAAATTTTGTATATTTTGGAGAAATGTAATCAAAATCAAAAGCTCCAAATTTCCATATTTTTCAACTTTACTATTTGTCTTTCATTCTTTTTATTATACTTTCACAATTATTTAAATCTTATTATTACTTGGAATATAAAATTTATAAATTTAAAATAAAACTAATTAAGTAACTAATAGCACATAAATTTGGAAACTTACTAAATAAATTAATTTGACTAATAACTAAATATTTCATGTAAATTTGCAATTTCTAATAAATAAAACTACTAAATTACTTAAGAATTTGACTACTTATTTCAGTTTAATTAATTTAAGGATTAATATGAATGAACTATTTACATTAATTTTAAGTCATATGTCAAGTGAGAATTTTTTGAATTATGAAAGCTCTAATGTGACAAAAGAAAGATATTCAAAATAATAATAAGGTACTTTGCAATTGAAAAAAGATGAAAATGAAAAAGTTATGTGGACTATTAAAAATTGGTACCTGTATTGTCTAGCCCTACTTATATAAAAAGTGGAGGAAAAAATAGGTATAAAATCATTATAAGATACTTAGCAATTAAAAAAATAGAGAAAATAACTTATAGTGGTTTGCAAAAATAACTTATAGTGGTTTGCAAAATTTGTAATCAGCTTTCAAATTAGACTTATGGTTTTTCTCAGGGAATGATATTTTACTCGTTCTTTTATTACTTCGGTGCTACATATACACTTACACATATAGCTGTAATCTTCATATCATTTTATAATGTTGCATGATCTCATAAAAAAACTATAGTTTGGCAATATGAGTTAGAGAATTGTCGACGAATAGTTGTCAGAGTGTTGTAATTGGAGATAGTAATTGTAGGTTAAGCAGTGATCCTACGATAGCGAAGTTGGTGATCCAACAATGATGGTCCATGGTCAAGCAGTGATTTAGTAATGGTCCATGATCATATAGTGATTTTGTGATGGTTCGATGGAGCTTTTAATTCCATCAAGCCTCTAAGGTACCTTAAATCTAAAGCCAAAGGTTCTCTATTTTCTATTTATAATTTTATTAGACTGGCATGCACCATAAATATAAACAAGATCGATAATGTTCCTTCAGATGCTTCATATTGATTCCCGCAATCTTATAACCTTTTTTTAGCATTCAAGTGTCTTAATAATGTTAGAATTAAGTGGTCTTGGGTTAATTAGATTCATGTCAACTTGATGCTCAATTTGATTATACTATGCATCATTTGGATATCATTTGGCCTATTAATTAATATCTCAATGTTATCAATTATATTTAAATTACTTGATTTAGGCATTTTCGAATTCAGATTGGATAACTCCTCTTACCAATAGGTTTATTTTATCAAAAGATTTAGGCTTTGTTTGGGATGACTTTTTTATTATTTTAAAGTAACTTTTTAGTATTAAAATTTATTAAATTAAAATTTTTTTTACTAAAATGTTGTTTTAGAAAGCAGTAAGAAAGTCGTCTCAAACGAAATCTTAGGCTTCATTTTAGAATGCTTTCTTATTGTTTTGCATAACAGTAATTTAGTATAGGAATTTTTTGAATTATAGTGTAAGTTTGGTAAAATCTAAATTCATATATTTTGAATTTGATTTTTTATTCTAAAATTTTTAAATTCAAATATGCATATAGATTTATGTTCAATTAAATCATTTTTTATTAATATATCGAAATTATATTTTCTGAATCGTTAATTTTAAAAATAATTCTCACACTTTTACGAATTAATAACTTTTCATATATTATTTGCATCAATTACTTTCCTGTTATTTGCTTTCCTATTATACACCAGAAGCAATAGTTGGCGGGAAAGACTGCTTAGCTTGTTTGGCCTTTACGAAACAAAAAGACGAAATGAACCTCCCGAACCATCCTATTTACATTCCAGCCACTCAGATCGGCTGCGCAATTTCGACTCTCCTCGACGAATTGTAACCGTCAGATCACGATTCGGAAGCCATTACAGTAGCCCTTCAAGTCAAGGGCCATTTGGTAATTTCAGTACCGGTGAGGCTGTACGTAAGAAAAACGCGGGAAGCCTCTCATAAAATCGAACTCCGTTCAGGCGTCGGAGAGCGTCACGAGAACCTTTCCAGTAATAGATACCTGAACTGTCCCACCCGCCCTCTCTCTCTCTCTCTATATATATATATTTAGGCAGTTCTCGTCTGTCTCTCTCTGCCCTTCGCTTCGCTTGGAGCGGAGGAAGAGAAACCCTCATCGTTCCCAACGTTCGAGGTAAGAGAAGATGCGCTTTTGGCTCGATTATTCATTAAAATTTTCACCTTTGGCTCGATTATTCATTAAAATTTTCACCGGGATTCAATTTCTTTCGGGGTTTTTCCCTATTCCAATTTCTTTCTCCTCGGAAATATATTGTTCTTCTTTTGCCCTCTCGGGTATTTGTGAAGACGTAATGGATAAGTAATGCGTGGTGTTTGTTCGATTTCCTCCGCTATTATTTGCAGAAAAAGAGTTTTTTCCTATCCTTATGTAGTTGTATTTCTTTTTCAGGGTCTGTGTCTTGAAGGAGATATTTGGATGGTGTGCTTGTTCAGCGATCTCTTTGTAATGCTTAATTCTGAAAGCTGTATGTTCTGGGGATTTCATATATGATCGTTGCATGTTAAACCACAAAATGTGTTGATCGATGTTTATTGAATATGTTTTAGGTTGTATTTTATTGTTTTTTGAATATGTGATTTTGATATATTGCCAGTTAGTCATAAATTACTAAGGTTAGAATTTTCACTATTTTTTAGGTGCAGTAGGAGAATATCAATACATTGTCTTGAATACATGATCAGTAGACTGTAAAATGTTTGGATGTTAGCAGTACACTGAATATAGGGGCTGAACCAACCTCTCTTTTAAGGGTGAGCAAAATATGAAAAAATGTATAATATTATCTATGAAATAGAAAAGGATTTTTTTTTTTAGTAGTTGGGCAACTTTATTTTTTAAAGGTGAGAACAATAGTTAAAATATTTAGTTTTTTAATAAAAGAATTATGATGGGCAATTATTCATCTTGAGCTCTTCATGGTTCACCCCTGATTGAATCCCTGAATTCCTCAAAAAGTACTAAAAAAAATTTATGTTTTTTTTTCCCTCAAATTTACTAAAAAACTTGTGACCACTAATGTTTTCTTATGAAAAAGGGTGGAAATTTAGAAAATATTTGACTGCGTCTGGGTCTTGCAGAATTATTTGAATAACCAGCTATTATATTTTACTGACCAGGAATAACTTGAAATGTTTTCTATTTCTAAGCCTTGAAAAAAGATCTTTAATATTTTTACATTATCAGTTCTAAGTATTGAAATCGGATCCAAAATCTCAGGATATAAGGAGGAACTTTATGTCCCTTCTTGTATCAGCTGGCATGACATTTATGCATTGTTTAGATGTTAATTTGTATATGTAGAGGTTACAGATAAAGCTGGCAATTTTTTTATCTGCTCTGGTTATGCAGCTTCCTTTTTTTTTTCCTTTTTGTTACTTAATTTGATTTTTTCCTTTGTCTCAGAGAACTGTGCATTGAGGAACTAGTTTAGTCAGCTATATCAAAGCAAGAAATGGGGTTCCTTACTTGCAATAGGTCATCTCAGCCTGTGGACAGGGCTTTGCCTAGAATCAAAACAAGCTCGAAGAAAAACAATCCAAGTAATCGACCAGAACAAAGTCCGCAACCTGTGCCCAATAAAAAGACTTCTGATGCTTTTTGTGAGTTAGAAATTGAAGATATTGATCTGGAGATGCAGCTAAAACTTGCCGAAGAAGTGTCTGATGAGAGTACTTGCATGTGGTTGTCTTCAGACTGTGACTCTTCCTCCTTATTTAGTTCTGATATATCAGATCTTTGTCTATTGAATGGCTGGACTCCGTCTTTCATAGACACAGTTCCTTTGATGAAGTCTGAGAACGCTGATTCTACTGTACTTTCTTTGCAAATTGATCTCAGTGGTGAACTTTCAGAAGAGGTGGTCATGAATGATCAATCTGTTTGTTCTTATGAGAGAAGAGATTTCTCTTATGATAGATCTCTTGAGAGTTCATGCACATCTCTTGCGACAATGGATGATTTAGATAGAAGTGGTACATGGATTTCAACATTTGATCTCAATCTTGAGAGGTCCGAGTTGATTCAACTGAAAGATGGAGTAAATTCCACTTATTCGGATTTGTCAAGTCCTTCATGTAGTTACAGGGTAAATCCTCTATCTGAATCTTCATTTTCTAGTCCCAACTCTATAACTTCTTCTTACCTGACAGAAACATGTGGCAGTTTGTTGGGAGAATTTGACTATGATGAACCTCTCTTCTGGCCATACAATCAGGACATGTATGAGAGTTCTGAATTGGGCAAAAGCTTCTTATGTGTCTCTCCACGGAAGGAAAAGAAGATGGCCGGAAAAAAAGAAGTTAATGAGCTGAAATCAGTTGAGGTCAAGCCCAGGAAGACCAATAATCGATCAGAAAGTAGAAAGATTATGCAACTTCAATGTGGTAGAAGGCATGAGATGAGTCAAATGCCAAAGAAATCTACCACAGGATGGAAATCTATAGCTCCAACATGCAAAAATTATAACAATTCCCAACGCTTGCCATCACAGTTGAGCACCTCTATAGCCCAAGCCTCGGCCAATCTGTTTCCTTTTAACACCTTAACAAAGAAAAGGATCAACTCCACCACGAAAGAGACTCCTCAGCTAAAATCTAAGAACCAGAGAAACAAGTTGGAACAGTTGCCAATTGAACCTTTGCTGGATTTTGAAGCCAGTTTTTTTCATGATATTTTCATGAAAGGTGCTACGATTGAGAAAATTGTTGGTCTGAACGAGTTTGACGCCCTTGAATGGTTAAAGTTAACTTTCAGTGAGGGTTGTTTTATCGAGTCTATGAAGAAAGAGGAGAGTTCCCAAGCAGGCATAGAGACATTTTTCCTTCAATTATAAAAACTGTGATCTTAAGCTGACTGGCACTCTTGTGCGCCAGTAACTAGAATTGGCCATTGTTTGTTCCGTAAGGATACTAGCCAGAAAAAGGCAAGAAGCATTTAGCAGTGTAGAGAGAGACTCATATCTTTATATGTTTTGGCTGATTGCAAGCAAGCTTGTAGTATACAATAGCAAATGAGCTTGTTGTGTTGGATTCCTAGACTAACAAGCTAGAATGTTTCAAAGGCTAGTGTAGATTATGTGATTCAACTTGTATAATGCTTGGGGCATATTTTTTTGTCCATTGTATCACTTTTTGTTTCAGACGTTGTAAACTTATACTGAAAGCCTAAAGAAGAGATATAGGTGCTTTTCTTTGGCAGATGAATTTTGTACTACGGCAAGATAGCCAAATATGGTTATTTAAACTTTTAACTTCTTCATCTGATAAGCAAAATATTATGTTTTCATGAAAATTTTACTGTCATGCTTGCCTGCTCTATTTTTCGATGCTTAAATTTATCATGTCATGTACATCCATAGTTGCATATATATATATATATATATATATATATATATATATATATATATATATATATATATATATATATATATATGATGGCCTCACCGTAAAAAAGCACTAATTTTATGTTTACTTCATGGCTGATCCTTGTTGACAAGGAGAAGAGTAAATGTTATTCTTTTTCATGTATTAGATTGATGATAGTTTGGATATTATAAATAAAAAAACTCTCATTTCCAGTGGTCATATCAGCCGGAAAATGTGCAAAATTCGTCTGAAAATAGTTTTACAGCAAATTTCCGACGAAAAATTATATGCCGATAAAACATGCATTGGAACATAAATACCAGCGAAAAAAACTCGCTGGAAAATTTTCCGGCGAACATTTTCTGGCGGATTATGTCCGCCGGAAATATTTCCAGCAATTACTGTTATAAAAATTACTCAAATTTTGCTGAAGCGGACTAGCCCGCCCCACTGGCTTGCCTGACCATCTGCAGCACACTCGTCAAACTACCTGTAGCCCACTTCCCTCCTGATCGGGCTAGCTCGCCCACCTGCAAACGCACGAGCTCACTACCACAGCACATTTTAAACCCGACTCCTTTGGAGATCTATTAGCGCCTAATCATTAGACTGCGAGAAAAATATGTTATGAATGCCACTCTTTTTATTTATATTATAACATAGAACATTAATATTAATATTTTTAAAAGATCAAAATAATTAATTTTTTATTACAGCGGAAATTAATTTAACGATATTGATTAGATTAGCTAATTAATTAAATAAATTAATAAATTAGTTCATTTTAAACATTACAATAATTAAATTACTTCACTAAACTTCAAAGAATTTAATTAAGAAAAAAATAGTTCAAATGCTTGCATTATGGTATTATGTATAATAGAGGAGACATAACTAGAATGAAACAACATCTTAAAGGAGTTAAGTTCTAGAGCTTCCTATAAGAAAGTATATTAAGATGTTCGCTCTCAAATGCAAGAGAATATAAAAATGAACTTTCAAAAATAAAATAACAATCCGACGGATTACGTTGAAATATTTTCTACTGATTTTTAGGAAGATTTTTTGGTGTATTTTTCTGACGGATTTCTGATGCATTTAGACCTATACATGATCAAAGAAAAGGAAAAATTGATGATAAGGAAACCCTTTTTGCTCCTTGAACTATACTCGGATCCTAACCTTAAAAGTATTTTAGCATCTAAGGAAGAAATATGTTGTGCAAATTTGGCTATTTAAGGTACTTCTTTGATTGTTGCATTCTTTTTAATTCTTTGAATTCAACATATACACAGAAAGCTATTAACGTTATTATTGTCATGAGTCCTTGTTACAAGCTCCCCATATATCATCAAATAAACTTTTTTTTTTCTTTCTTATATCATCAAATGAAGTTAATTTACTTAAGAATTTCAAAGATGAGAGCAAGTTAATTGTTAATTAGTACAAGCATACTTTGAAGGAGATAGGTTGTATACTCATAGCGGATAGATGGATTGATAACATGAGCAAAACACCAATAACTTTTATATTATATTTTGTGCATGTTATATCATTTTTAAATTCAGTCGATACATTTTATGTCATTAAGGATGTTGTTGCCTTATGTATTTATTTATTGAGGTTTTTGAATGGATTGGCTCAAAAAATGTGGTGCAGTTAGTTACTAATAATGCTGTCAATTGTAAGAAAGTCGATGAAATGCTACATGGGAGATTTTGCAACATTAACTGGTCACATTATGTGGCATATTATTTGAATCTCATATATATATATATATATATATATATATATATATATATATATATATATATATATATATATATATATATATATATATATATATATATATATATATATATATATATATCATGTCCCGCATAATATTAGGTCCCTTGATTAGGTTTTTGCACATTATTGACTTAGATAAAAAGCCTTTGCTAGGATGTCTATTTGATGTTATTTAAAGGGAAGAAATATAATTAAAGTATATACTAGCATAATAAAAAGAAGAAGCAATACTCGGCTAAGGCAAGGCATCTACTCGGCAACATATTTCTTGAATCCTAACTTTTAGTATGACAAAGAGAATTACTATCATAAGCCTGAATTTATGCAAGGTTTGATTGAGTTAATTGAAAATAAAAACATTTATCCAAAGTTCCACATTTGCAATGAAAAGAGGTTAGATTTTTTTCACAATAACTTCGTAAGTTTTATGATGTCTATTGCTCTAATAATGTTAAGAGAAATGCAATCTAGTAAATTTCTTTTGAATGTCAACATATGCTTCTATTTTATTTAATATATATGAATCTTAATTGAACTCTCTAACTTCATATTATGTAGATGAGTGGTGAAAGATATTTTGTTCTAGTGGTCTAAACTTATCAAATAAATAAATAAAAATTCTAAGTCAAATATCATCTTCATCATGATGTGAATAAATTTGAAGTGTTTTTAACCAAATTCATTCAAAGAAACAAAATCCTTTAAAGCATCAATGGCTCAATGATCTTATGTATGATTGATACAATCTCAATTTGATGAATAAATATAATCTTCTAGTATGTTAATGTTTTTTTTTAATGAAGGTTATACACTATCAATATTCAATGATTAAAGTTTCTATTTCACTTTTTAAGTTTCAGCTTAAAAATCTCAAAATCCTCTGGACTACACAAGCATTGAAATGAAAAATGTTTAGGGACGATGATAAGCCAACTCCAAAATGATTGACTTAGAGAACGAGACTTATAAAGAGGATATAATTCTAGCTATTGAAGAGTATACATAAATCGACTAGGCAAAGTTATAGTAAATTAATAATTAAATATAAGAAAATTATTTAGATAAAATATAAAATAAAGCTTCTTTTTTTTTTTTTTTTTTGTAGATGAAGGTGATTTAGATAATGATGGAGATGAAATAATCAGGTATGATGATCTGGATGCATTTGGGATGAAAGATTTTGATAAAGTAGGACTTAGTAAATATATTATATTGCCATATATGCTTATATAAGTTCTTAGCATGTACCAAACATATTAATCCATGAGGCATGATAGTCTAGAATGAGCCTTGTCCTGAGGAGTATTCATCGGAGCAAGGTCAGGGATCGACAAGTAATCACCCCAATGAAGCTATCCCATTGCATGAGCTCGATCAAGGATGCTCATGTTTCGAGTGAGTTCGACCAAGCAACTCGTTTCAACAAGCCTTTCGCAAAGGTACTCACATTAGCAGGGGCGAAACCCCTTGGTGGTCAAGGGAGATAATTGCCCCCCCCCCCCCCCCCCCCCCCCCCCCCCCCCCTCAAAAAATTTAAAAAAAATATTGCCCCCAGCATATAGTAAAGGATTTTCCACTTGTCCAATGATCTGTGCCCCACAGATTAGTCGAAGATTATCATCCTAGAGGACTCATTGAGGCCACTCACTTTTGAGAACTCAACCATGGCACTCACCTTCGAAAACTTGTCACCCACATAAGGCGCTTATAATATATGTTCCAAATAATGTCAAGATACATAATGATGTGTATATTTCAGTTTAGTCATAATGTATGTATAAATACTTACCCATCAAATCATATTTTTTTATAGGTGTAGAATTTCTCGTAGCCCTCTTGACTCATAAATAAGGGGGTATATTTTAGACCTTATGTCATTTTTATTGTTCACAGAGATTAAGCTGCTTCTCAACCATACTCCACACTCACTAACTTCCCTCTCCTATTCCCTTACTCTACTTAGCCAAACTTATTATTAGGATCATGTGTTAGTGTTACTCATGGGCAAATTTGGATCCAACAACAACCATGTATTTTAACATCTTACATCAACATCTTTAAATTTTATTATTTTCTTTTCAAAATTATCATCAATATCTTCATTTATTACTTATTATTTGTCATTATAATTAAAAAAAATATGGACAAAATATCTTGATTTAAACTAAAGAAAGTCATAAAAATATTTAAGTGATTCAAATTCACTAATTCAGAGAAGAATATGGCTTTGAAGCAGTCAAATTAATACCAATCAAAATAGGCTGAATTGACTCCATATTAATTAAAAATAAAGCGTTTACTATTGAAACTTGTACAGCCTTGTGATATTGTATCAAATTCTTTAATATAACTTCATTTTATTGAGCATATTTGCTGACTACACTTAAATAGCATATTATCTATACTTCACTTTTTTAAGCACGAAATTGTTGAATGATGGTTTCAAATTAGAATATGTATTCCTATGGGAGCAGAAGCTATGCTTTTGCAAAAAAAAAAAAAAAAAAAAAAAAAAAAAAAAAAAAAGAGTATTTAGGCTTTCATTTGGGACGGCTTTCTTACTGCTTCTTAAAACAGCTTTTTAGTATAAATAATTTAATTTTTTAACTAAAAAATTGCTTTAAGAAGCATAAAGAAAGCCGTCCCAAACGAAGCCTTAGGCTTTGTTTGGGACGGCTTTCTCATTACTTCTTAAAGCAGCTTTTTAATACAAAAGTTTAAATTTTTGTACTAGAAAGCTGCTTTAAGAAGCAGAAAGAAAGCCGTCCCAAACGAAGCCTTAGTTTTTGATATAAAGTGCTTCTTCATTAGAGAGAATTTTTAGTTTCAAAATCTATAGGTTTCAAACGTGCTTCAACACAATTCAAAGTTCAAACAAATCTTAATAATTGGTAAAGCGGGTTGGACTTTGAAGTATATTTAGGCTCAATCTGCCAAATTGGTTTATAATGCACACCAAATTGATCTTTGTGTCGACGTTGGTGTTCATGGCATGTGTTAGTTTTATAAACGATGGAATGCATATTGTTGATGACAATGGACGATAAAGTTGGTGGGTGTTGGTGTAGTTGAGCGACGGTAGATGAACAATAGTGATTGTGGTTGTGAAACTATATTCAGACGACAATGTTTATGAGATCAATGTTATATAGTAGTGGTTGGGAGATTGTAGCTGGACAATGGTGCTCAAGATACCGTAATCAAGTAACAAACATCGAGATTCCATAATTGGGCTATGGTGATCATAGGGGTATAACTAAGAGAAGGTGGACATGAGGTCATAATTAAGCAACAATAATCAAGTGATGAAGATTAAAAGATTATAAGAAGGCACCAATAGTTGGACGACAATAGTTTGGAGACTATAGTCTTGTGATATTAGTCAGGAGATCATGTTCATGTGATTGTAGTTGGATAAGGGTGTAGACGAGTCGAGTTTAGGCTCTTATCGAGCTCGGTTTGTTACTTGAAAAGCGAGCTCGAAGTCGAGCTCGAGCTCAACAGGCAAGTTAGAACTCAAGCTCGTCTCACTGTAAATGAGCTCGAGCCATGGGCGGGAATTTTAAAATTTAGACGAGATTTTTAAAAATTAGACGGGATTTTTAAACTTAAGCAGGGTTTTTAAAACTTAGTCAAAATTTAGAAAAAATATGATTTAAATAAAATGTAGATGGTTTTTATTAAATTTTTAATATTTGAATTTAATAAATAAATAAAAAATTTTCCCTGTACTGTTGCATATAAGCATCATTTTGAAAATGAGCCTAAAGATTGTAAACGATTCATATTACTTGGTGTCCCTATAATTAGCTAGTATGAACAGGATAACAAGGACAGAGTCCATCAAATGTCTCCATACATCTATAATTACGCATCTTTTTCAGATTTATATTGGAAATTCCGAGGTAATTTCTGTTCTTTTGATAATATTGTTGTTTAATTGTAGTTTTGTCATATAGTACAATTGAACATTAATCTTGATTTCTCTTTACGTTGTGCCTGAGGAACTTTTATTACGTCCGGTGAAAGGACGTAGAGGAAAGTCCGATAGGAGGCAAAATCCTCCGTTTTTGCTTGGTATTTGCTCGGTATTGCTAGGTATTATTTGATAATAACGAGGAATACCGCTCTGTGAAGATCAATAACGAGTTATACCGTGCTATACCGAGTTATACAAAAAAATACCGAATTTTTTCTAGGAAAAACTCGGTATTTTTTTGTATAACTCGGTATAGCTCGGTATAACTCGGTATTGGGTCTTCACATGATGGTATTCCTCGTTATTGTCTGGTATTGCTCGGTATTTCTCATTTTTTGGCGCGATTTTGCCTCCGACCGGACGTTCCTCTACGTCCGGTCGGAAGACGTAATAATTGTTCGTGCCTGAGGCCACCATATGGCGTGCTGCATCTCTGCTAAGAAAAAAATTTGTTGGTTCAAATGGAGGTGCAAAGCAGCTGAAGAACTTAATGGATGAGGATGGGCATTCTGGTTCACATCTGGTTAGAATTTTCAAATAGAGAAACTTTGAAGTTTATTTTTCTCAAGAAGTCGAATTGTGCACAACGTGGTCGAATGTTCGAAGGGTGTTTGCACCGTCCTCCGTGGCATTTATAGCCTGCTCAACCAATTCTGCGGATACTACAAATCATTTTTTTTAAAAAAAAGAGCGTCATATTTTGAGCTCATGATATTATAGTTTATAAGATTTTACAAAATTATAGGAATTCTATTGTTTTATAGATTCTTCTAGTTCACTTCACAACTTGAGCATAAAGATGTACTTGTTCAGCAATTGCTACCTTTCAATCAGCATACAAAATGTAATCAAACTTAGCTCAAAATGAGATTGTACTTTAAAATATGCTAAAGAGAAAAAAACATTCAAGCAGAAATATGCCCTTATTGTCAATTTCTAAATGCAACACTATCGTTGGCAAGTCTCAAGTTTTGAATGAGAAAGTGAATGGTTGCATTAGGTAGTAGGCAACCAGTGAAAAAATTGTCGAATAATCATAATATGAATCATTTAATACATGTGTTTATTACTTGTGTTTAAACACAAGATGGCTTGACCAAATATTTGACAATTGGATTACATCAAGGATCAACTTTAAGCCCATATCTTATTACTTTAGTAATGGTGGTTCTTACTAGACATTTGAAAGAGGATGTATCCTAGTATATGCTTTATGTTGATGATATTCTTCTTATTGATAAGACTAAGAGAGGGAGTTGAAAGAGGATCAAATTATGAAGGATAATTTTGGAGTCTAAAGGTTTTCATTTAAGTCAAAAACCCAATACATAGAGTGGAGGATTGTGACTTTGGGTGATCAAATCATTAAAAAGGATACTCATTTTAGATATCTCGGATCTATGATTCAAAATGATGGTGAAATAGATAATGATATTATAAGTAGAATTCAAGTTGAATGGTTGAAATGAAGGAATGCATTAGGCATGTTGTGTGGTAGAAAAATACCCCTCAAACTTCAAGAAAAATTCAATAAAATGGTTGTGAGACCTACAATATTTTATGAAATATGATTTTAGGCGTTAAAATAAAAGCATAAAACTAAGCTAAGTGTTGCAGAGAAGAGTATACTCAGGTGAATGAGAGGCTTTACTCTTAGAGATAAAATATAAAATAAATATGTACATGAAAAGCTTGGAATAACTCGAATGACATATAAGATTAGAGAGAGAGAGTCACCTTAAATGATTTGATAGTATAAAACATTCATCTTTCGATGACCCAATTAGAAGAGTAAATGTATTAGAATTTAGCCTATATATTAGAAAAAATAGACATACACCTAACTAAAAAAATTTAGTTATCAAGTAATAAAAAAGACCTTTTTACTAAAATTAAATGAAAATTTACCACTTAACAAAACAATGAAAAATAAAAAAATTTCATATTGTTATCCCCACATAATGAGATAAAAACTTGATATTATTGTTGGTGGCAATAACTTTTAATATTGATCTTTCAAAAAGATGTAGATAAGTAAGAAATCAGAAATCATAAAAATTATTAGATTTATTTAAGTCATAAAAACTCATTAATTATTTATATATTATATTGAATTTAAAATAAATTTAAGAATATTAAAACTCATCTTGATCAAAATTTAATTAGAATATTCAAATTCAATTTTCCCTACAGAAAAATGTTAAACCCTTTTTTCTTGCATAGCCAGAATATGAAGGGTCTAGAGCACATCAGTGTACGTAAAAAACGAGAACTCGGAGGAAGAAATACCATTTTAAGTTTCAAATGAACTATATACTGCAAATGCTAGAATTGTAGTTCAAGCAACCTATCCTCGATCTTATGGAAACCATCATAGAACTTTTCTCAATCAACTAGCACAAGAGCAACAGAATGCACATAGTTGGTCGTAATTAATTGACAGTAGATTATGAATTGGACTATTGAAAAGTTTCATTCAATGACATTGCCAAACAGGAGTAAAATGCAACAAGCCAACCAAATGGAAAAAATAGTTCAATACTACTACATCAGACATATTTTCCTTCCAAGAAAGTACAACTTCGTATCCCACTAATGCAAATATTTCAAGCTTGACAATTAAGAGAAAAGCTGAAGAGCATGAACATAGGCCGTTCAATAAGCAAGCAGGAATATTAAAAATTAAAAAAAAAAAATCATTTCATGCGCCCGAAGCAAAAAAAAAAAAAAAACTTGAATCTTATATATTAATGTGGGGTTAGTTATCGGAAAAGTGAACAAATAAGTTCTGGTGAAGTAAGAACGACAAAAAAAATGTTACCAGGAACCAACCCATTTCCATTCTGATGCTTATATATACCCAGAAGGAGGTGACATTAGGCTTCCCGCACTGATTATTGCTTTAACTTCTGTGAAGAGCTTTCATTCCTTCAATAAAAATGATTTCACCAAAAACATGTTGGTAGAGGTAGTTGGGTGGTTTAAAAGACTGATAGGTAATATAACTTTATCTGCCATCTGAGTTCTCTCGCAGCCTTCGACAAACCATCTTCCAGCAATACTGCAAAGTCACGGCTGCGGAGATGCAGAGCAGAGGAACACCAATTGCACAGCCCCCAGGTGCGAGATTGATCAGAGTCTGATAGAGAGGGTTAATATCATAGGATTTTCAATTACAGAAGTTAGAGAAATAAGAAATGAAGCAGGAAATCAGCCAACGGAAATATATTTGTTTTTGAACATAACAGAAAATGGCAGATTCACAATCATAATAAAAAAGGAGATGCTGGTATTAGGTGAAGCTCAATACTGAAACAATGGATGAAGAGAGAATGCCAAAACAGCTTATTTCAGCTTGCATTCTAGATTGCACTAACAAGATTTCCAATGGAATCATGTCAGTAGAAATGGATCAAAATGAAATCATCATATGTAAGGGAAAGAGGACTATTAAGCTTACTAGAAAATATTCATAGATTTTTCATGAGAAAGAGAGATTAACAAGTAAAGCAGCTCTTGAAAAGGTTTTAGTCTGTAGAGAGTGAAAATCTTGCTTTCCCTAGTGCGAAGGCACCAACGAAACTATGGATTAGGATTAGAAAGTTGATTACATACAAATAACTTTGTTTTCACTTTACCCGAACTCATAGATTCATCATCCAACATACTTATCTCATAAAGATGAAGGAGAATAAGTTGTATTTTTTCTCCATTGGTATACCTATATCGTAAAGATAAAGTAGAATAAGTTGTATGTTTTCTCCATTGGTATACCTATCTCTAGTGAAATCATGTCAGTAGAGATGGATCAAAATGAAATCACCATATACAAAGGAAAGAGGTTATTAAGCTCACTAGAAAATTTTCATAGATTTTGCATGAGAAAGATTAACAAATAAAGCTGCTCTTGAAAAGGTTTTAGCCTGTAGAGAGTGAAAATCTTGTTTTTCCTAGAGCGAAGGCACCAACAAAACTATGAATTAGGATTAGACAGTTGATTACTACAAATAACTTTGTTTCCAATTTACTCAAACTCATAGGCTCATCGTCCAACATACCTCTCTCGTAAAGATGAAGGAGAATAAGTTATATTTTTTCTGCATTCGTATATGCATCTCGTAAAGATAAAGGAGAATAAGTTGAATGTTTTCACCATTGGTACACCTATCTCCAGTGACATCATGTAAGTAGAAATGGATAAAAATGAAATCAACGTATACAAAGGAAAGAGGACTCTTAAGCTCACTAGAAAATTTTCATAGATTTTGCATGAGAAAGAGAGATTAACAAGTAAAGCTGTTCATGAAAAAGTTTTAGTCTGTGGAGAGTGAAAAACCATATTTTTTTCCTGGAGCAAGGCACCAACAAAACCATGGATTAGGATTAGAAAGTTGATTACATAGAAATAAGTTTGTTTCCACTTTACCCGAACTCATACTCATTGTCCAACATGCCTATCTCGTAAAGAATAAGGAGAATAAGTTGAATGTTTTCTCCATTGGTATACCTATCTCCCATGGAGTCAAGTCATTACAAATGGATCAAAAGGAAATCACCATAATACAAGGGGTCAGAAAATTTAAATAGATTTTGCATGAGAAAGAGAGATTAACAAGTAAAGCTGCCCTTGAAAAAATTTTAGTCTGTAGAGACTGAAAATTCTGCAGGTACATGCGTTAGTACAATATTGTCTGCGTGCTCAAAGTTAATAAGACTTCAAAAACTATATTATCCAGCAGACAATGACATAAATGATTTTGCACTCTCATGAACCAATTTAAATAATGTCAAACAAGAGCTAAAATGTAGGTGTCTTGGTGGTGAAATGATTTTCAGAATGATCGATGTTTCTTCAGATATTGAGAATTTTCAAATAACTTCAAAAATCTACTAAGCAACATAAGGAATCAATTGATATCTTTCAGTATCGGTACTCACCATTATAGCGGCAAACATATGAATAATAGGAACAAAAAATTGATCAGATTTCCGACTTTCAGCATATCCGTTGAAAGCAATGACCATGGAAAAAGTATGTATCAGCAAAAATGCAAGAGAAATAATAGCTGCACAATAAAGGAAGCGGATTAGTTATAAGGTCATAAATGTCTCATTCATTAGAAATCGAGCATGCATTAAGCAACTAAAAAATTTAAGGGCCAACACCTCTTTGTCACCTAGAAAGCTTATTCCAAGCAAAATGCCATGAATACAACATTTTGAGGAGAGATGATATTTACCCATACCATATTCAGTGCTCCGTATGATAGAAATGGAAAGATTATTTCTGTTAAGTGAACTTGTTTGGACACACAGCCCACGCACTTATCAACAAACATATGCTGGTGGTTGGCATAGAATCCACACGCCAATAAATGTTAGTAATACTTGAGAAACACTTAAATCATCCATTAAGAAAGAAAAAAAGTTATAGTTTTATTTGCTAATTCCCCTATCATGATATGTCAAGTCCAAACAAGTGCAAGCAAGAGTACAATGGGCCATGATGAAAGGAAGAAAAAAAGTTATAGTTTGATTTGCTAATTCACCTATCATGATATGTCAAGTCCAAACAAGTGCAAGAGTACAATGGGCCATGATGAAAGGAAGCAGCGTTAGAAGTAAGATTATTTTTACTATAGTCTTAGATATAATGAAAAAAAAAAAAAGAGATGGAATTTAACAAACTGCATGACAACCTCTCAACCAAAACAGGATGTCAATAAAATGCTAACAAGAAACAATAAACCAAGTTTAAGTGCAACCCATCATCTTCAACTAAAGTGTTAATTTGAAACAGTTGCATCATTTTCATTTGATAGTTGAAAGTATCCAATACTCACACCACTAAATAAACTGAGCGGCATAATTCGGTCAACAATCAATACAAGGCCAGATATTTAGGTTGCAATTCTTCGCCATGCAATTTCTAGCATGCAACTCATGACAAAAGAAACAAATGAGCTGCATTTCTTAAAATGGATTTGGATGTTGACAACATCTAGAATGCAACATTAAGCTGGTACCTTGCACAATCAGGATTCTTGATAAACTTTGCACTCAGTATATAACACTAGCAAGCACTCAATCTACTTCAACTTTCAACCATGCTTACAGAAAATTTTTCGCTCAAGTAATGCAAGTTAAAAGAGAATGATAGCATGATGTGTCTCATGGCCTACCATATTATAGAACTTAATGGATTTGCCATGATAATAAAGGAAAGAAACTGTTGCTCACCAGAAATAAGAAAAAATGGCATATGCGAGCACCTCTCCACATAATAAGTTGCCCCACCAAATGCTGGAGTTAGAAGGCTAAGGCAAAAAAATACAGCATGGGCCACGCCATGGCCTAAACCACCAGCTGCACAAAAAAGTAATCTTAAACAGTAAGAATTTAGACTATTTAAAAATTGCAAGCATAAACAATGCCAACCATCCTCAAATTGTCATATGCAATCATAATGCTATTCCAGAGAGTGAAATAAAACTTGCAAGAATCAAGCACCATGTAAAACATTACAGGATCAACACCTTACAACCAATGGACCAGTTTTTCACTAAATTTCAGAAAATACCTAAATAAATGAATGGATTTAGATTTCTATATTCGCATCCAAATCACTTGCAAGCATCAAGCAGTATGTAAACCATTATCATGCATTTCCCTTTTCTTTTCCTAGCTGTTTCAATGTAACAAAAAAGGAGAAACAACATTCTCATCTAACAATCATCAGCTGATGATGGAAGAAACACAGATGGACTTGGACGCAGCTTCAAATTTACAAAAAAAGAATCCATTTTTTCATCTGTATTATAAAACACTTTCCGCAGAAAAAATAATTTAATTGGATTTTAGGTAATAGAGAAAATAATAATAAAACATCAAAGCTAAAATACTTTAGTGAAAAATAATACAATAATTGTAGTAATTTAAGATACAATAAACAACATCAAGCCTTTATCCCACTACATGGGGTCGGTTACATGAATCTTTTTTCTCCATTGTGTCATGTTAAGAGTCGAATTCTCTCTAATTTCAATTTTAGTAATACGCCAATAAAAACAAAAATCTCTATTTTCATTTAGAGTACTACGATCACTAAAGTTAAATCGTATTTTTACAATTTTCATTAAAAAGCTTAGCAAAATATCTCATCACATTTGTTGAATATCCTCTTCTAAAAAGAAGTACTTTTTTATCTTCATCCTTAATGCACTTCACTTGAACTAAATCCTTACTAATCCTCTATCTCTTTGTTATATATATATATATATATATATATATATATATATATATATATATATATATATATATATATATATATATATATATATATATATATATATATATATATATATATATATCTTTCGTCCTCTTTAGTATATAATATATTATATAAATCATTAAAGCTAAAATTTTTGCATCGCATATTACTTTTTTAGATTCCTTATGGGCAACTTTATATCTTTCCTAATTTTCAGAGTTTTCATATCTAAATCAATTTTTATAAAAGAGCTTGTTATTTTTTATCTTTGCTTACACATTTTGATTCTACCACCAACTATTTTTATTATTAAAAGCTTTTTCTTTTGATACACTAAACACATCATTTGCAACATTCTTAATATTATAAGCTATTATTTACCACATAGCATTAGTTTCCTCATGCATCGAGAAAATCTTAAGATCGCGAATCTTACTTGCAAAGATGTTTTTGTTAGAATTCTTTAAATGCCATCATCTAATCTTAGAACAATGATATATTATATTTTTTATATTTTGTCCCTTCATCTTAAGTTCAAAACTAATAAGTGATGTTATAAGCTAGAGCAAAATCTAATATGATTTTATCACCTTCATTATCGCTCCAAACTCATAACCACCATGAATACTTTTAAAATCTTCTATCTCTCTACCAACATGTCCATTTAAATCTCCCCCAATAAAAACTCTTTCTTCAAGAGATATTTTTTGTATTAATTCTCCTAAATCATTCAAAAAATTTAATTTTAAACACATATTCAAACCTACTTGAGGAGCATAAGCACTTATAATATTAATAATCCTATCATTAACAATAATCTTCAAAGTTATAATTTTATCTCCAATTCTATCAATTTTATAACATCATCTTTTAAACTCTTATCTATAATCACACCTACATCATTTCTAATATGACTCCTACCAGAATATCGAAGTTCAAACCCTAAACTATCAATCTCCTTAGTTGTCCCTCCCACCCATTTAGTTTCCTGAATGCATAAAATATTTATCTTTTTATGAATCATAATATTAATTAATTCCATTAATTTGCCTATAAGGGGACCTACATTACAAGATCCTAACCTAATTTTAGTTTCATAAACTAGCTTTTTTGCCCGCATCCATCCATGATGTGAGAACCTTGCTTATCTAACACTGCATCTAGGAGCCGATGTAGCAGCCCTATCACACTTCTCACTGTATTCAGGTCATACAGTGCGTCGCTTTCAGGAAACATCCTAGCATTAACATAATATATTAAAGGATTGACGTCATGATTATTCGATAACTTTTATGCTGACTATCAACTACCTAACGCAATTCTCAACTTTTCTCATCCAGAACTTAAGACATCGCAATAGCAGTGTTAATTATAGTAACATAAGTTAAAGATGGAAAAAAAAACATTTGACTTATATTCCTATTCCATAATCTTTGTAAAAATTTTGAAGCCAATGATATGTCATTCCTGTCGGCAAGGTCAAATTACTTTTTAAGGCAAAAGTTCCTACAAAGTAGGCTCAATCATGCAGTGGAATATACATTCAGAGGAAATAGAAGAATTGATGTGTCAGTTGACTGCTGAACTATAGCTCCCCTCACTAGCAATTCTTTTGCAATTGCCTAAACTCCTCTCTATGATTGATATCAAGATGAATCAATCAGTTTGGCATTTGAAATCAAAAATTTTGTTATTTCAAGTCGACTCAAAATCCGTTGACTCAACTCAAATTAATTTTTAATTAATTGTAATAATATTATGCATATATTATAAATTATATGTTCATGTAAATACTCATTTTGAGCTCCATTTCAAGTCAATTTGATCTATATTTGAGCCAATGTTGGAGAATTTTTTGTATCCTCAAACGGATTGCATATTTTATAATCGGGCACGGCATAAGAATACGATATATTACCCCGGAGGGTAAAAATACCATTTTCTTATGGGCTCAATAATAAAATTTACAATTATTTAACAGAGATTCCCCCACTCAATGTTTGGTTGAGTGGGGTTTATTTATTTCTGGGGTACAGACATCCCATAGGGGCAAGCCCCTATGGTTAATTACATCCCAAGTTTGATTTGGGAAAACTTTTGATTAAACTAGTGGTTTTCTTTTCTTTTGAAATCATTTAAATATTGGCTAAAGTTTGATTTTTGTTGTTTTAAAATCCATGAAAGTCTTGTTTAAAGGTTTTGACCCTTTAGGAATTTCAAAGAGGAAGATCAACTTAGATATAGATTTTGGAATGAGAGCCAAAGGAGATGAAGTAGGAGCACTTGATTCTGAGGAAAACTCAGAGGTGCTCGGACTATCCTATGTTGGGCTTTACATTTTTGAATCTAAATTTGGTTTAAGTTGATATTTTATTAGAAGATTGGGGCTTACATCCCAACAACACTTGTTGGAGGAATTGCCCGAAAGATGAGGGCTTATAGGGTGATTTGGAATCAACCCATGCCTCGAACCCTAAGACTAAGGTGAGGACTACCGGCAGGTAGTGCCTCGAACCTAGATCTAACGAGTGCAAGGAGGGAATTACAAGCTACACCTCACAAGAGGCATAACCCGCCCGACCTCTGGATTTATTGTCCCGCCTGGAAGGGACTACCAGCTAAACTCCCCCTAATCGCTTTTAAAACCATGTTGTTTAGTCTCAATGCAAATGTAGAGTGGTATGGTTGTTTTTATTTAGAAGGTAGAGCTTATAACTTAGCTTTGAGGCTAAGATGCCTAAGTATGTGTGGTATGCAAATGCTGACTCACAAAGAAAAAGACTTTTTGTTATCTAGTCCTTAAGTGAGGGCTTTCTATATGCAACATATTTTTGGCCATGCATGTTTATTTTCAATTTTGAAAACTTGGCTTCTTGAAAGGAGCCATGCAATTTTTCTTATTTGAAAGACATGGAGCCTAATTTTGATTTTATTTTTAGATTGCTTACATGTTAAATGGGTAGAAATTTAGTTTTGTCCTAAGAGCCTACCGTATCAAAAGTCCAAGTCACGCCCACAAAAACAAAGGGAAAAAACCTAGGAAAGACATGCATTTATATTGCACACCCAGTAAACACTTCAACACATGCTTTTATTTATAAATAAAATGCAGAAATGTAGATAAAGTCCAATTTATTACAACCAAATTTGGCAGCTGAGTTGCCTGCCATTATACAACCCAGTTGAATTAATTACAGACTCTACTTGTGGGAATCTTCAAGCTTTATCTCCAAAAAGGTACTTCCTCCCTTGATCTTCCTTGCTTTTTTGATCCAAACCCCACAAGTTTTACATCATATTTCTACCAAATACATGATAAAAAAAAAAAGACTCAAATCTGCAAAACAGAGTTAGGAGGCAGTTTATATAATAAGCATGTAATCATCTCAAAATTGGCCTAACACTTAGAGCGCTAAGTGCTAGGCCCCCTGCTTCTACCCTATTGGCCACATCTTTGGGGGGGTTTTAAGCGATACCTGTCATGCAAACATTTTATTATTATTTATGAGCGCCCCCCTTTTAGATATGGCCACCTGCACAGAAAAACATTTATATTTCTATGCTAACCACTTAAGGGCAAGTGCCCACACGCAGACAATCCAAGGGCAATCAATCCACAACATCAATCACATGCGCACACAAAGAAAAATCCTAATCCTAGCATGCCTAAGGGGCTGTGCACCTAAGTGTGTGAGGCTTGTGTGGTATGTCACACTAAAAGTCCTCCTAGAGTTTGGGTCTAAGAAAGGAGCATCCAACATGTGGCTTTTGGTGCCACTTGTTGAGGAATTTTCTTAGCTTTTGGAGCTAAGAAAAGAAAGGTAGGAATCCAACATTTAGCTTTTGGGCTAAATGTAGGGGAACTCTCTCTAACTTTTGGAGTTAAAGAGAGAAGAGATCTCCTACAACTTTGGAGTTGGAGGAGAAAGGACCTATAGCTTTTGGGCTAAGATATGACATTTTCTAAGGCTTTTAGAACCTATGGGAGTGAGGGAGATTAATAGCTTTGGGGCCACGAATCAGAAGAGTGTCTCCTTGAATTTTGTGTATTCAAGGAGGTGGATTTCATTTGCTTAATTTGGATTAAGCAAACAAAGTTGAGTCACTTATTGATTTTAGCTCAATAGGTGGGAAAGATTTATGACTTTGAGGTTATAAATCAAGAGAGATTATCATTTAATTCTTATGTTCAATGGTGGGTATTTAGTTTGCTAAGTTTGGATTAAGCAAACATAAGAAGATGATGTGTAGATTTGGGCTTACACATCAAGGATTCTTTGAACTTTGGGTGTCCAAAGAGAGGAACTCATTCCCCCAATTTGCGTTAGGAGAATGAAAGAAAGCTAGGAGTTGATTCCTTTGCTTGGTATGGAATTATTTGTTGAATTTGGTTCAACAAACAAATAATTTTGGATTGAATTACTTGTTGATTTTGATTCAACAAATAGGAGATTTGGATGAGATTTTCATACAACTTTTGAGTTGTAGAAAAAAGAAGAGAAGATGCAACTTTGGGTTGCAAGCTTCTAAAACATTCTTTGAACATTTAGTGTTCAAAGAGAAGTGCACATTCTCCCAATTTTGTGCTTTAGGAGAATGAAAGGGTCTTCCTATAGCGTTTGGGTTATAGAAGAAAGAAGCAACAAGCAACATTTGGATTGCATGTTGAGAGAGATTCCTTGGACATTTGGTGTCCAAGGAGGAGTATTCATTTGCTTAATTAATACCCAAGCAAATGAAGAAGACTAAGATTTGAATCCTATGTCCAAAAGAGTATTCATTGGTTTGGTATTCCAATGAATAAATGGTTTAGTAGATTTCCTACAACTTAAGGGTTGAAGGAAGAAAATGTAACTTTTAGAAAGTTACAAAATTCATAGAAGACCTTTGAATATTTGTTATTCAAAGAGGGGTGATCATTCACTTAACTTTGAGTTAAGTGAATGGGGAAGAAAGGATAGGATTTAGGTCCTAAGCCTAAGCGGGATGTTCAATTGTTAAACTTAGGTTCAAACAATTGAGAGGAAGAACTTAGAGTTTGGTTCTAAGTTCAACAACCCCATATGATAGTAAGTAGAAGTTTAGGAAAAGCTTCAAACTATTAGACATGGAGGGAGAAGAGTATTCATTTGTCAATTTTATGATTTAACAAATGAAGGGAAAAAGAAGATTGGTTGGTTTTATGTTCCAACACAAGGGTTGATAGTTTAGAGTTTGGTTCCAAACTACAAAGATTCATGTGTAGGAGGAGCATTTAGAGCCTTGGATAGTCTCTAAATACAACACATGAATGAATTGTTTGTTGATTAGGTGCTTCAACAAACTAGGTGGGAGAACTTAGAAATTGTTTCCAAGTTATAAAATTTTCATATAATGATATGTTGGAATTTTAGAGAATTCCAAATCATCATTTATGAAGGGAGAAACGTTTATTTGCTAACTTTGTGTTGTTAGCAAATGGAAAAGGGAGAGAGGCTTAGGATTTGTTTTCCTAAAACCTTGATTCATGCACTAATAATTGGGATTTAGAGAACACCCCAACTACTAAGTATGAGGGACATGTACATAAGGAAGAGAATTTCCCACTCTCCTACAAATGTTTTGGATTTGCTTGAAAGGGGGAAGGCTAACTTCCTAATGCGTTGGGAGGTTTTCCCAAATCAAATTTGATATGATTTTGGGAATTTGGAAGTTTCTAGGAAAATCCTAAAGATCCGTTTTGGCGACATCTAGGAGAAACCTAAAAGTAGACATGTGATGGTTCGTAGCTCCTAGGGTAGAGCTAGGATTCACATAATCTAACTTTTGGAGCCTTGAGGGAGCATCCAAAAGTCATGCAATTATATGTATTTAGAACCTTGAGAAGGTTCCAATCACCATGCATAAGAGAGAAGGATGAATGCTTATAAATTTTGTATCTACAAGCATGAAGATTTGAACCTAGGAGTCTTTTGGAATCCTAAGTTAAGATCGCTCATGCAATGGAAACATGAAGCTTTGAGATGCCCCAAAATTCCATACATGAGAAATGAAAGACTACTAGAGAGCTTCCAACTCAATGAAAGGATTTCCAAATCAATTTTGGCATGATTTGGGTAGAAAGATTGGTCCTACAATTTGAATTTGAAAGACAACCTATAATATTATCAAAGCTCTACAAGAAGGTGGTTTTCCCTAAATCGTACCTAATATGATTTGGAAATTTGAGAGCTTGCATCTAACCATATTATCTTGCAAATTAGGAAAAATGAGCTTAACTAATCCCTTAACATGATGGAGCATTAATCATGGGCCTTTGGGGTCCATGAAATGTTCCAAATCAAGTTTAGCAATATTTAGGATTAAATTAGCACATTTATGAAAATTTGCAAGCTAACACATTCACTAATTTAAGCAAGGAATAAATAACATATGGCTTGACTCATGATTTAGTAGGGAAACATGTATCTTAAAGCCTTTAAAGGATCAAATCACTTTTGTCATGATTTAATCCATTAAGGGCATCAAGATGATTTCCCAAACTCTTGAAAGATTTGCATAATAAAAGTTACTAGCCATAAAAAAAAATTATCATAAGCTATGTAACACACCCAAAAGCTAGGTTAATCAAGCACACTTGTTCTAGGACTTTTTTTTTTGAAGTGAATCTTTGAGATTCACATTAGATCCTACAACAAGTTACAACAAATATTTTGGATATATTACAAGACTTATGACAATCCTACAAGCTCCACAAAAATTTCTAAATCATACTTCTATTTCGTCGTGACATTAATGTTGAGTAAGTTCACGTTTACAACATGAAGTTTGGGGTGGACAAGCAAGCTACACACTATTTTTTTTACTACAAAGAGCAACATGCCCTAAGGTTGGATATAGGCGAAGGTGTTAAGCTTAATATGATGAATAACATACATTTGAGAGATGTCGGATAACAACCCGACGCCTCTACGCGTGTCAAAATCCTCTCCGAACTCTTGCATAAGAGTCAACTAATGGAAATCGCCTAATTTCCATAGTCTTTGCGAAGTGGACAGCCAACGAATGGGTTTTTGGGGACCAAAAAATCAAAGTTTCTAAGGACCTAAGGCTTTGGATCGTCAACCACATTGCATTGGCTATGGAGCCTTAGGGTTTTGCCTAAGTTTTAAGGATTTTACCACACCCGGTTTGTCCAAGCGCTCCGTTTTTTCAGTCCAAGTTGCTGTCCAAGCTCCGCTCCAAGCTCCAAAGTCGCTCCAAGCTCCAGTTCAAGGTCCAAGTCGCTGTGGAAGAAGTTCCAGAGGTCGCCACTGCTGTCCAAGATGATTCGAAGGCTCCAAACTGCTGTTTGGAGGATCTAGAAGCTTTCCTTTGCTGTTTGGAAGCTTCCAACAGCCTCCAAATTGCTGCGAGCTCGCCGGAGTTGGAGAAGGAAGGGGGAAGAAACCTTCTTTCAGAAGAAATGCCACACAGATTTCAGCCTGGATGGAACCGAGGCCTTGGGAGCGAACTAGGGCCACGGAGGGGAGCTCACGGCTTCAGGATCCGCAGATGCTGGAGACGGAGCTTCTGTGAGACTCGGCCGAGAGCCCTGGCGGGTTCGGGCGAAGGTTCCGCACGCGGGAGGAGGGCTGGACGTGACTTCCGAACGCAAGGAGTGCGGACGGGGGCTTCAGCGTGGACTGGGGTTCCGCCTGGTGGAGTCACACGAAGGAGAACAATCGCCTGGAGGAGTCGCACGAAGGGAGCTCTCCGCCTCTTCTCTCTCACTCACTCTCTCTCTGTGTATCGGGACAGAAGAACGAAAAGCCACGGGGGAGCCCAATGTCGCTCCCCACTCCCTCTCCCACTCTTGTTCTGCTGTGGCTTCGGACGGACAGCCCAAGGGAGCCGCCCAAATGAGCCTATGAGGCTGTCTCGTTGCTTGAAATGAGGGGAATGTACTTGAGTACATTGAACCCAAATTTGGGTGAGATTTGAGAGAAAATCTCAGCCCTAGGTTCAAAATTCTGATTTGGGGAGTTGATTGAGCCCAAATCAGCCAATTGGGGCTGAAATCAGCTCCGAATTGGGCTCGACCCGAATCGATTTGAGTCGATTTGGGTCCGATCGAGTTAATTCTGTGAAATTGAACTCGAATCGATGCCGAATAGCGTCGAATTGGGTTTTAATTGATTGATTTAATTTTAATTTAATTAAATTGATCTAATTTAATTAAATTGGAGTTTAATTTGAGTCGATATTGTCTCGACGTCGATCGACTGAGTTGATCGAGCGCGATCGAGCCTAGTCGGGCTCGATCGGGGTCGGGTCGGTGCGAAAATATTCGTCAACAGCCAATTGTAACAAAATAAAATTGACTCGATCTATTTTGAATCCATAAATTGAAACCGAGTCAATTTGATTTCTAGACAAAGTTTTATGTTTTTTTAACAGCTAAAGCTTTAGCCCCTTCCCTCTGAGGAGGCTAGACCTAAGCGTTAGGCTAGTGTTTTATTTATTTTTAGTATTTTGTAGTTGTTTCCGCTCCTACTACATTTGCCCACTCCTATGCTTCATGCAGGCAGTATGACCTTTTTGTTGGATACCTTATTTTATGGTTGTTTATATTCTAATTTTTTTGGCTTCTCCTAGAGCAACTAGTGTTTCTTTCTTTTGTTGGATTTTTACTTTTGCAACTATATACTAAGTGGCACCTATTGCTCCTATATGCAAGAATGACTTCTTGCAAAATCGTAACAAGAGTCAAGTCAATCAATCGGAGTTTCTTAGGTTTGGCTCAATCATCTACATTTGTTGGATTCTACTACATTTGCCCACTCCTATGCTTCATGCAGGCAGTATGACCCTTTTGTTGGATACCTTATTTTATGGTTGTTTATATTCCAATTTTTTTTACTTCTCCTAGAGCAACTAGTGTTTCTTTCTTTTGTTGGATTTGTACTTTTGCAACTATATACTAAGTGGCACCTATTGCTCCTATATACAAGAATGACTTCTTGCAAAATCGTAACAAGAGTCAAGTCAATCAATCGGAGTTTCTTAGGTTTGGCTCAATCATCTAGCAAAGGTTGCATTAGATGGTAGTTTTTTTAGTCATGTTAGAGCCTCGCAAGGCTTATAAATGGTGTTATTTGAGGTCTGTAAAAAGCCTATGTTAAATGAAGCTTTGCTTTGGATGTGCACATTCTTCTCCTTACCGCATTAAGATTATGTTGGGTCTATTGAACATAGGAAATCACCTTCTAGATATTGTATCATTGTAGGCGGAAATCTTGTAGCCCGAAGCATATGGGTGCTAATAAATGACTCAACCCAACAATCTAAACCCAAATAAAAAAATCCATGTTCAGATTGACCCTATCATTACTTAGGTCGGGTTCAAGACTAAAATTATAACCCAATCAATTTTTAGTTCAGATTTAGGTTAAATAAAAACTGTAGAATTAACTTGAAATAGACCCAATTATCATCTTCGTCTAGGTTAAACAAGTCATTTTTGGGTTAAATGGGTCATATTTGAGTTAAATAGGCCATACTAAGCTAAAAAAAGCTACAGGATCTTTACAGTAAACGGGTCAAACGAGTCGGGTTCGAGTTAGGTATGTTCAAGTCAGTTAGGTTTAGGATTTCTGCTTGTTAACCTAATGTTATGGGGTTGGATAGGGGTGGGGGGGATTCCCCCTCGCACAGCGCTCATACCCTCTTCATCTTCCACTCAAATAGCCTCCCATCCCTCTCATTCATGATCTCTCCCTCACACTCAAACTCCTCTCTCATTTTTATTCCCCTCTCTGCTCTCTAAAAATTCTCAAACCATCGATGACAAAGACAAGAGTTCACTAGAGGAAGGCAATTTGATGGGAATCTGATCTCCACGCACCAAAAAAAACAACAATAACAAAGAGAAAATTCAGCAAAATCAACGAGAAAGAATGAGATTATGGACTAATTTTATTTATATCGGCACAACAAACCAAGATACAAGTTAATCTACTATTCGATAAATAGAACGAATCTCCACAATCCTAGGCGCCGATAAGAACAAGTTAAAAAAAAAACTCCAAAACACAAAATCACATCATAAAAATAAAACAACATAATTAATCCTAAATAAACATTCCTAATTTCTTCCAAAATCTGAATTCCAATCAACCATCTTTCCCTAAATAAACCTTCTTAATTCCATCCCAAATCTAAATTCAAATCAACTCTCTTTCATTAAATAAACATTCCTAATTATCTCCTAATTTTGATTTTCTATGATAAGTAATTAAAGGTAGAATTAATCCCCTTTGAGCCCCCCCTCACACGACGCTCATACCCTCTCCACCTTCACGCAAATCAACACACAAGCCTCCCTTCCCTCTCATTCATGATCTCTCTCTCACAACCAAACTCCTCTCTTATTTTCATTCCCTTCTCTACTCTCTAAAAATTCTCGAACAACCGATGACGAAGACAAGAGCTCACTAGAGGAAGGCAATTTGATGGGAATCAAATCTCCATGCAGCCCCAAAAAAACACAATAACAAAGAAAACAAAACAGAAATCAGTGGGAAAGAATGAGGTTATGGGCTAATTGTATTGATATCGACACAACAAACAAAGATACAAGTTAATCTACTACTCTAGAGGTAGACTGACTCTCCACAAATCTTAGGCGTCGCTAGGAACAACTTCAAAGAAAATTACTCCAAAACATAAAATCACATAATGAAAATAAAATAACCTAATTAATCCTAAATAAACCTTCCTAATTTCCTCCCAAATTTGAATTCCAATAAATCATCTTTCCCTAAATAAACCTTCTTAATTCCATCCAAAATATGAATTCAAATAGCCCTTTTTCACTAAATAAACCTTCTTAATTTTGATTTTCTACGATAAATAATTAAAGGTAGAATTAATCCCCTTTGAGCCCCCCTTTCTCCTTGCCCGCTCCCACACTAGTGGGGCCCATAGGGCTCTTTTGCCCGCCAGCTAGACTAGCCCCCCTTGCTGGAGTCGAGTTGATTGGCTGGACTGACTCAACCAGTCCATCAATACTCCCCTTCCAAAGAGCCACCTTGTCCTCAAGGTGGAACGAAGGAAAACTACTATTGAATCATCCATTATGGTTTTCATGTTGCTTCATAGTAGGGCAGATCATTCAACTCAATCAGCACTTCTCTAGCTCCTCTGGTTGTCGAGCAAACTCCTCTGACTTCCATTAACTCCAATATCACCTCCATTTCTTTTGCCAAGATCATTGGTATCGTTGGTGATGGATTGTGGTCGCTAATAACTTTCCTTAGTTGGGATATATGGAATATTGGGTGTATGGTGGATGTAGGAGGGTAGCTACAAACAATAAGCCATGGCACCAATCCTCTCCACAACCTCATAAGGACCATAATACCGTGGAAATAACTTTTTCATTTCTTCTTCAAACTAAAATCTTCTGTCTGTAGGGCCAAATCTTCAAATACACCTTATCAACCATCTCGAACTACACATCCCTTTTATGCCCGTCAGTCTGCTTCTTCATAAATTATTGTGAACTCAATAGGTGTCGCTTTAGCTCTCCCAATATCCAATCTCATTCCTCCAACTACTATTCCACTGATAAAACTGGAGTGCTCTTGGTCCTATAGTATACCAAGTGAGGAGGGTCTTTGCCATAAAGTATTTTGAAGGGAGTAGTCTGTGCTACACTATGGTAGGATGTATTGTACCAATACTAGGCCCAGGATACCACTTTATCCAGTTCTTAGGTATTTCAAATACAAAATATCTCAAATAAGTCTCCACACTTATGTTCATCATTTCAGTTTGTCCATCAGTCTATGAATGATATGTTGTACTTCTCTTCATTCTTCAAAATGATTCCCTACATTTGAAATAGCTCTTTCCATAAGTGGCTCGGGAACACCTTGTCTCTCTCTGACACTATATACTCTGACATTCCATGTAGGCGGACCACCTCCTGAAACCGTCGTGTATGGGTGTTGTATGGAAATAAAGTGAGCATACTTGCTCAGTCTATCCACTATTACCAAAATCACCAAAAAAAACCTCCGATTTTGGCAGACCTTCAATGAAATCTATGATTATCTCTTCCTACACCTCTGAGAAACCTACAGGTTTAAGCAACTCATCAATCACTGTAATAGGAAACTTATCCAACACAGTCCACTTATTCAACGCATCGTAGTCAACGCAAACCTCTAACTATCACCTTTCTTTTTTCACTAATAGCACTGAACTAGAAAATGAACTGACACTAGATCAAATGATCCTTGCCTCCAGTATCTCCCAGATCAATCTCTCAATCTCACCCTTCTAAATTTGAGGATAATTGTACGGACAAATACTGATAGGTGAGACTCCTTCCTTCAAAATGAAAGTATGCTCGTTTTGCCGCGGAGGAGGCAAACCCTGAACTAGCTGGAACATCTCTCGATATTGTTGTGGGTGTGGTTGAACCATATCTGATAATTCTATCTTCTCCCCATCCTCTTCTCCTTCCAAACTCTGCACCTCCACCAAAAATTTCACTCCTTCACCATAGATTGCCCTCACCATGGTTTTGAGTGGAAACCATAATTTTGGACAACCTAGGATCCCTCTAATAACCACTCTTCCCCTCAACCTTTAACTCCATTGTTAAAGCCTTCTGTTAGGCCGGCCCATGAGAGGTCGGCTGGACTGGTCCTGTTTTATTCCAGGCGGCCACACATGGGGCGAAACTAGGGAAATGAGGGTGGGCGAAAGCCCTTATGGGCCCAATCTTGGATTAAATCAAGTGTTGGAGGAAAATTTTGAATAGAATGGATGTTTAGAGATTTTGTATTGGCCCTTTGGAGTTAATTAGGGGGAAGGGGAGAAATTAGAGTTTCATCTTGAATTTGGCTGAAAATTTGGATCTTCTTGGAGGCTTGAGCTCTAGCCTTCTCGGCTAGAGATTTTGGAGAGTTCTTCTTCCTCTCGAATTGAAAATTCTGTAGCGTTGCTGTTTTTATTCATCTAGTAGTGGAATAAAAGTTATTTGCTTTGATCTTCTTCAGTTTTCTCTATTTTCTACTGGATTTGGAAATTTTCCTGCTGTAAATAGCAGTAACTTTGTTGTTTGTTCATCAATTTGGGTTAGGTTTGCTTGCGAACTCAAATATTACCATAGGGTTACCTGCGAACTCAAGTATTTCCTATCAAATTGGTATCAGAGCGTTGTCTTGGGACCATCAGAGGCTGTAATTTTGTAATTTATGCAATTTTGCTCACACGGAAAAGGATCTTTGGTGATTCATCAGAGGGATTATGGCAGGAAGGAAAGTTGAAGTCTTGGAGGAAAAAATAGGTCAATTGAAGACAAATTTTGAGGAGAAAATATCATATTTTCAAAATTAATTTGTGGTCATTTATGAAAAGATGGATGGAAGGTTCGCCGCTTTGAAAGACTTGATGATGAAGATGCTTGAAGACAAACAAAAACTAGTAACATCGGAATCGAAGGAGACCATCGGCGGCCAGGGAAGGGGAGGAATTCCGAACCCATTTAGGGGGGAGGGAAAATCCGGAAGTGGAGGTTCTCAAGGAAGATGATGGAATGCCTCTGCTAGAACCGTTGTCTAGGGAAGAGATATGGGATACGAAAGGAGAGATGCTGATTTTGTTGGAAGAAGGGAAGAATTCTACCGCCGGGGTACTGATTTTAAAGGAATGAGAGGGGAGTACGATGAAGGGTTTGGGCATAATCGCAGGAAAGAGGATCGTGACAATTGGGGAGCACCTCCCTTTCGGGAAATGGGAGGTTATGGAGGATCCCGGTGGAACAGGGGTGATTTAAGGGTGAGGAAACTGAAGATGCCCGTCTTTGAGGGTGAGGACGGCCATGGTTGGATCTACAAAGTGGAATGATACTTTGTCGTCAATGGGTTGATGAAGGAGGAGAAGCTGATGGCAGCAAGATTGCATTTGGAAGGAAAGGCACTTGTATGGTACCAATGGCTTGAAAGGAGAAAGCCCACCCAAAATTGGAGGGAGTTCAAAGAATGCTTACTAGAACGTTTCCGAACCGATAGGGGAGGAGACTTCTATGAGAAATTCTTTGCCTTAACTCAGGAGGGGACAAGGCCGAATATCGCGACAAGTTCGAGTATTTGGCCATCATATTGGATCATATCTCAGAGACAGCACTGGAGGGAAACTTTATGAAAGAGCTTAAACCAGATATATGGGCAGCAGTTAGTCTTGGAGCCAAGGAACCTGGGGAAAACCATAGAGCTGGCACAGTTGGTGGAAGAATAGAGGAAAATGGAGAGAGTGGCTAGGGGAAGCAACTCAGGGGGTTCGTATAGGATGACAACCACCTTTTTACCTCTCAAGGGACGAGCGCCAGGGAGCATGAAGGAGGTGCCTAAGGAGAGAGCCAGAGGAGGCGGAAATTTCAAGAAACTGATTGAGAAGCAGATACAGGAGAAAAGGGCAAAGGGGTTGTGTTTCAGGTGTGATGAGAAGTACATGTCGGGCATAGGTGCAAGGACCGAACTCTTCAGATTCTCACCGTTTGTGATGACGAGGAAGCTGAAGAGGGAGGTGTAAGCGGGTTAGAACTGGAGGAAGATGAAACGTTGCATCTAGATGTGGCCGAATTATCCTTAAACTCTGTAGTGGGATTCACTCCTAGTCACACTATGAAAGTGAAGGAAGAGATAGCGGATAGAGAGATAGTGGTATTGATAGATAATGGGAAAACCCACAATTTTATTTCCACCTAGATTGTTGATCTGCTTGGGATGAAATTAGTGGATACAAGAGGCTATGGGGTGATGATGGGCACATGAAAGGTAGAGATGGGTAGAGGAGTTTGTAAGGAAGTGGTGCTGATGATTCAGGGGATCGAGGTGAGGGAGGACTTTCTTCCCTTGGAATTGGGAAGCACTGATGTCATCCTGGGGATAAAATGGCTATAGTCCTTGGGAGATACCAAGGTGGATTGGGGGACATTGAGGATGGAACTGGTGGATAAGGGAAAGAAGATGGTTGTTCAAGGTGATGCAGGGCTAACTAAGACTGGGGTATCCCTCAAGTCTTTGATCGAACCATAGAGGAAGTGTGAGGAAGATACTTGGTGGAGTTGCATCGCCTGGAGGGGGCCAGATTGGAGAAAGAGGGAAACATCTCCTCTTCAGTACAGTCGTTCATAAATCAATTCAGCGAAGTTTTCCAACCTCCTCAGGGTTTACCACCATAGAGGGAGTTGGAGCATGCCATTACTTTGAAGGAAGGAGAGACACCAATCAATGTCCGACCCTACCACTACCCTCTTTTTTTTTTTTTTTTTGAAGATTGCAAAGATGCATTAAAGACTAAAGGAAAAAATTACAACAAGTTCAAAGAAAAGCAGCCTCATATTCCTTCTTCAAAAGACATGATAGGGAAGAAGGAATATAAGTAGAAAAAATAGAATCAAAACAGAAATCATTCTTCAATGCAAGAGTTGCGCATAAGTCAGCAACTTTATTACCATTCCTATCAATATGTTGAAAAATCACCTTATTGAAGTCGTGTAAGAAGTAGAGCTTCTCGGTTTCTTGACCAGCAGTGGTATTCTTCACGACAGGATACAAAAAGATGAGATTGAAAGGTTGATCAGGGAGATGCTAGAAGCAGGGATCATCAGACCGAGTGTGAGTCCTATCTCTAGTCCCGTCCTCTTGGTCAAAAATAAGTATGGGACTTGGCGATTCTATGTGGACTAAAGAGCTTTGAACAAGGGTACAGCGCTAGATAAATTCCCTATTTCGATGATTAATGAGCTCTTAGGTGAGTTATATGGGGCAATGATGTTTTCCAAGTTAGACTTGAAATCCGGGTACCATCATATCAAAATGAGGGAGACAGACATTCCAAAGGCAACATTTAGGACATATATAGAACATTATGAGTTTTTGGTAATGTCATTTGGGCTCACTAACGCCCCTACTACTTTTCAGTCTTCGATGAACAGGATATTCAAGCAGTACCTCAGGAAGTTTGTCACGGTATTTCTTTTATGACATTCTGGTGTACAGCAAGACAGTGGATGAGCATCTTAAACACCTGAAGGTGGTTTTGGGATTACTTCAGGAGCATCAGTTGAGAGCCAACCTGAAAAAATGCAGCTTTACCAGTCTAGTGTGAAGTACTTGGGACATGTGGTGTCCCAAGGAGTGGCGGCCAACCAAACCAAAATTGAGGCAATGCAGAAATGGCCTCTACCTAGGAACATAAGAGAGTTGAGGGGTTTCCTAGGATTGACTGATTACTACATGAGATTTGTGAAGGGGTATGGTACCATTGCATGGCCTTTGACCGAGCAGCTGAAGAATGACAACTTTTCATGGGGAGAGGCAGCGACTCAGGCTTTTGAGAGATTGAAGAAAGCAATGACTACTGTTCCAGTTCTGGCTCTGTCGGACTTCAACCAGGTCTTTGTAATAGAGACTGATGCATCAGGATATGGGTTGGGGGCAGTGTTGATGCACAACCACATACCTATAGCGTACCTTCAGTCAAGTGCTATCCACAAAGGCGAGATTGAAGTCGATTTATGAGAGGGAGCTAATGGCCATTGTCTTGGATATTCAGAAGTGGCACCCTTATCTTTTGGGTAGACATTTCATCATCCGAACGGATCAGAGGAGCTTGAAGTACTTGTTGGAGCAAAGAATGGTGACCGAGGAGCATCAGAGATGGTTGTTCAAACTATTAGGCTATGATTTTGAGATCCATTACAAGTCTGGTTTGGAGAACAAAGCGGCCGATGCCTTATCCTGATGTGTTGGGGAGCTCCAGGAGTTGGGTGTGTTTATACCACTAATGGTCGACTAGGGGGGGGGGCATCAAGGAAGAAAGCATGTTGAATGAAGAGTTGTGAAAGATCAGGGAGGATCTAATGAAAGACAAAAGTAGTCATCTTGGTTACTATATTGAGGGGGAGAGGATGTTGTATCAGGGGAGGTTTATAATACCACGAACCTCCATACATATTCCCCACTTATTACAAGAGTTCCACGACAGTGCGGTTGGAGGTCATTTGGGAGTGCAGAGACCTATAGAAGGCTGGCATCTGAGCTTTACTGGAAGGGGATGCATAAAGATGTTGAGGAGATGGTGGCAAGGTGAGAAGTGTGTTAGAGAAACAAATACATGGTCATGGCTCTAGGAGGATGGCACTTCCAAACCAAATCGAGAAGGAACTGTCCATGGATTTCATAGATGGCCTACCACGATCAGAAGGATTCACTATCATCATGGTGGTGGTTGACAGACTTAGTAAGTATGCACATTTCATCCTCTTACGACATCCCTACATCGCGGTGCAGTAGTAGCAGCATTTATCAGGGAGGTTGTCATACTGCATGGGATCCATGAATCCAATGTGACTGATCGAGACAAAGTGGCCTCAGCCAGTTTTGGAGGGAGCTGTTCAGGTTGCAGGACACTACTCTTAAAAGGAGCACCGCCTACCACCCACGGACAAACGGAAGTGATGAACCCAAGTTTTGAGGCCTATTTTGGGTGTTTTGCTACTGAAACACCGCAGATGTGGGCGAAGTTGTTACCATGGGTCGAGTATTGGTACAATACATCATACCATTCTGCTCCTCAGATGACTCCTTTCAAAGTGATATATGGAAGGACCCCCACACCTAGTGCACTATGGGAGGGGAAGCACACAAGTTTATTCAGTTGAGCAGTACATGGAAGAAAGGGACAAGGTGCTGGAAGAGTTGAAAAAATATCTGCTGAGGGTACAACAAATCATAAAAAAGCGGGCGGACTCAACATAGGAGGGACATGCAGTTTGAAGTGGGAAATAAGGTGTTCCTAAAACTACGCCCTTATAGGCAGAGGACAGTTGCTAGGAGGAACAAGAAACTGGCACCGAGATACTTCAGCCCCTATAAGGTTCTGGACATGATTGGAGCAATGGCATACTGACTGAAGTTACCACCATCAGCCACCATACACCCAGTTTTTCATGTGTCCCAGTCATAATTACCATCTGCACTGACTGAGGATTTGAAAGTAATTTTACGGGAGTAAGATCATATAAATAGGGAAACAAAGAAGTGTTGATTAGATGGAGAGTCCTCCCCGATTTCGATGCTACTTGGGAGTCATTTGAAAAAATGAAAGATCAATTCCCTTCATTTCACCTTGAGGATAAGGTGAGTCTTTAGGAGGAGAGTAATATTAGGCCGGCTCCGGAGGGGTCGACTGGATCAGTCCAACCTGGACAAGTCCTGTTTTATTCTAGGCAGCCCCACATGGGGCAGAACCAGGGAAAGGAGGGGGGGAGAGAGGGGCGAAAGCCCTTGTGGGCCCAAGCTTAGATTAAATCAAGTGTTTGAGAAAAATTTTGAATATAATGGTTGTTTAGGAATTTTGTATTGGTCCTTTGGAGTTAATTAGGGGGAATGGGATAATTAGGGTTTCATCTTGAATTTGGCTAAAATTTTGGGATCTTCTTGGAGGCTTGGGCTCTAGTCTTCTCGGCCAGAGATTTTGAAGAGTTTTTCTTCCTCTCAAATTGAAGAATCTTATAGCGTTGCTGTTTTTATTCATCTACTATTGGAATACAAGTTGTTTGCTTTGATTTTCTTCAGATTTTTCTTCAGTTTTCTATGTTTTCTACTAGATTTGGCTATTTTCCTGCTGTAAACAACAATAACTTTGCTGTTTGTTCATCAATTTGGGTTAGGTTTGCTTGAGAACTCAAGTATTACCTTAGTGTTACTTGCGAACTCAAGTATTTCCTATAACCTTCCAACCAATCTTGGTCTTCCCCAACTTCTGCAGCCATTTCATTCCCAGTATCACATCTATGCTCCCCAAATCCAATGGCAAAAAGTTTTCCAATACCTAAACTTCTGAAAGGATTAGGATCACCTCTTTGCAAATTCCTCTACTATCTACTTTTAATGTTTCAAACATAACCCCAAAACCCCACATGTCCACTAATTTCAGCCCCAACTAATCCACTTGTTGAAAATGACGTTGTGGGTAGCTCCACTATCCACCAGTACTACCAACTCTTCATGCTAGATCTTCCCCTTATCCTTCAAGGTGTGGTTCGATGTGAACCTAACCACTGAGTTAAAGGACGCCTCTACAACATCTAAGTACAGGTGATCATCTTTCTCCTCTACTTCCTCCTCTGCAAATCTTCCTCCTCATCGCAAACTATTACGACCTATTTGAACAGTCCTTACAATGGTGGCCTAGAGCAAACTTCTCATCAAACCTCAAGTATAAACACTTGGCCCTTCTCCCAAATTGTTGATTCAGACAACCTCTTGAAGTTCCCCCCTAGTCGTACTCCCTGACCTTTATCCCTCAGAGCTTCCTTCTTAATAGACACCATTTGCACCTTTGGTGCCAAATGTAGTGTTTGTGCAATAGGAGACTCTCAAACTGCTGATATGGCTACTCCTCTCTAAAAAGTTCTTATCTTCTACTAGCTGGGCTAACACCATAGCCTCTCCTAAGCCATGTGGTTTTAGTACTCAAACAACTGCTTGAACATCAAGCTTGAGCCCCTTCATAAAATTCCTCTCTAGCACAGTCTCTGACAACCTTCCCAATCGGCTTGAGAAGTACTCAAACTTCTCCCAATATTCTATCACCATCCCCTCCTGCACCAGAACAAAGAATTGTTAATATAATATCATTCCCGACTAGTTCGAAAACATTATAGTAGACAACCTTTGAACTCTCATCATGATCAGATTGGATCTCACTAGTCTCTCCATTGATATCAGTATAGAGCCTTCCTCTCTAGATATAGAGTGGCTAGGGCGTCATCTTCTGTCAACACATTTACAACAAAATATCGCTCCACCCGATAAATCCACCCATGAGCATCTTCTCCCTTAAAAATCGGCATCATCAACTTTCTCAACCTAGGATTGTCATTGCCCCAATTACTTCTTCCTCCTCCAGTGTAGCGGGTGTTTTGATCCCTCCATGTTTCCCTCTCCCCCAAATCTGCTCTCCAATCTTTATCCCAATTTCCTCGCCGACTATACCATTCACTCGTGCCCTTCCTTGGAAGTGGCTCCAAAGGTGGCATCTCCTCTTCTTCCCAAAAAAATTTCACCTCCCAATCCTCCCGCTATGGTAGAACTTGAAATTATATAAATCATAATATGGTTATTGTTGAATCCCAAGGTGAATAAACTATAAATTTAAACTTCAAAATATTTGAATTATTTTTCTTTAAAAGGTTAAACATCCATATAATATACACATGTTGAATCAAATATGCATGTAAGGCTTTCCATTTATCGAAGGAAGACTTCTCATAACTTTATAAATGAGAAAAACCATAAAATAGTCCCCCGACTATGATTAAGCGCCAAATTTAGCCCCAGTCACACTGCCCCAATTAAGTCCATCAACTATTAAAAATTAATCCAATTTGAGTATAGGTCTAAAAAAGAAAGTTAAAGTTAACACCAAAGTTAAATCTGAGGACATTTGTAAGTAATGCAAGTGTATGTGATATTACATTTTTATCTAGCTCAATCTTATCACTTATTAAATTATAATAAATAAAAAATTTTGAATGAAAGGTAACCTACAAAATAATAAGGGAGAATAACTAGTAAGAGAAATATTTATAATGAGCATTAAGCTAATAAGTTAGTATGACAAATTCTATTAGTAATTACTAAGTACCTTCTAGAAGACTTAACTGATTATTATAAAACCACCTTTAATTTGAAAAAATGATTAAATATCTACCTTAAGTTATACTTGCTTCGCCACTCACACGTACAGTTGCAAACCCTTGTTGCTCACACACTGCTAGTTGGAGATTGTAGTACGTTGGTTCAATGCTTGGCTGCTCACAATTTAACTTTGCAATCCTTCATTGCTCTTTAGGTTCCTCTTCATGATGCAGCCTTTAGATAATATATAGTTGCCATTGTATGGCCCAAGCATGCATTTTATGATCGGATTGCATCATGTATTGAGCATTTGCACGAGTTAACTGTTGGTTTTGGTTGAAGAATTTTATACATAATGAAAGATATGTAATCATGATCTAGTTTTCACATCTTTAGCACACTTTTTGCACCATGCCTACCTATTTTTGACTGACGATTGTTATTCATAAAGAAAGGAAAGGCACCATAATGCAAATTAATTGAAGTATCTAGAAATTTTTTGTAGAAATTTATGGTTTAGCGTTTTCTAGCTTTATCACAGTTATTGCACCTATACCAGTTTGTTTATACCTACTAAGGTTACAAAGCTTAATTACAATATTAAACAATTATGACCTAATATGTTTGCACATAATTTACCTTTTGACATTTATATTGGTCATAATTTTGATGCAGCTTGGTTGAGATACTCTCAAGCCTATATAACTTGTTTTACTACTATAGATGGAATTTGCAATGACAATGGAACCCCTGCACTTGTTATACTTCCATAGATGATCTTGTAAGGATCTTGTTTATTTTGCAGCCACTGCACCCTCTAGTATTAGAATCAGGAGACACAAGCCTTGTTTTTAGTTGTTGGAGATATCAACTACCTTTGAGTGGTTATATAATTTGCTATGAAGAGTAGTTCCACCATTTTCCCAATCACTAATGTTAGTCTCAAAGGAACAATTCTTTACACCTCGGGAGAGCTAAAGCAGCCCATAGAAAATGTTTAAGGATTTCCATAGATTAAAAACTACCAAAGTTGCTATCATCAGGCTTCCACAATGATCATAAAGTTGATGAGCTAATTAACTTATTTATATGTTAAGTTCTTTAAAAAATTAAATTGCTTTAATCATTTTACTTTAATTCTTTGTGTCATTAATTTATTTGTCAGTAGTACTTTAGAACTTTTATGGTTTAAAATCATTATATAAAAGGATCATTTCATGGACAGTTGTAATTATAACATGATGAAATGAAAGTTTCTGGTAGCCAAACGGATATTTGACCTCCCCTCTCATTGAAGCTTTGAAGATTCAATCTCCATTATGTTCTGAAGATATGGCACAACCTATTTTGATTATTCAATTATGTATCTTTCTACGCCTCCTGCAATCTTTTCACACATCTTAAATCAGTCAACTTGATTCTCATACATAAAAGAAAAAAAAAATTCTTTGCAAACAATAGCGTATCTACTTGAAGGCCTTTCAATAGGACTCTCGCAAGAGAATATGTGTTAGGGAAATGAAGAAAAGACTATCCGATTAGCTTTCTTTCCTTCCACACTATATGAATATAAAAGGATTGGTTTCATCCATTTTCATTTGAATAATCAAAGCATCAAACTCTATGAAGTTTCCACCATCCTGTTTTCTATCATGCATCATGGAAAAAGAATCATCCCATCCATTCTTTTAGAAAAGAAAATATCTGGTTGTCCTCTAACAAGCCCAATAATCAATTATTATGTCAAAAGTTGCATTTAAACATCCTTATTATAACCATTAATTCAAGTAATAGTTCTGCAAATAAGATTTTTTATACCTATTACATGAAAATGTGGTCTAATAATAAAAATTAACTTTAGAAGGACATTAAAATAGCATGCTCCTTAAGTATTTTATTTGACTGTTTAGACCACTGTTTAACAACTTATAGCTAAATTCCAGTAACATAATATCTTTCTTAACCTGGTACAATTCCCCTACCATGATATTCATTGAATAAAATAACAGTAAACAGTAATTCCACAAAATGAACAGTCATTCCAGCATTGGCTTCAAATACTGATGACAATATCAACCAATTTTTACTAGAAAAAAAAGAAGGGGCATGATCCTTCTTGCCAATACAAGTTAGGTATTAAAAAACAGCCATCATGTAAGCACGCATCTTAGTCTCGGACATAAAACCATTCAAATTTGTCAGATATCATCCGTTACAAAGTAAAACAAATTGATCTAATTATGTAAGGAAGGTTTAGTGCAGCAAGAATGCCGACGCAGTATATTAAGATTTTAAGAATGCCAACATACCGAGTCCAACCTGCATCTTATCAGTCAGGAAGAGACGAGGCTTAGATGTTCGGTCAGCAAAGGCGTTCAACATTTCTTCGAGTTTCCTAACAAGGTTACGAGAATCAATTCTTGCAACATAATCACAACAAAAGCGCATATGATCCCGCGCTCTCCACAGAAATCCTCATCTCAAAAGATAATAGCTTGTGCTACACAAAGAAACTAAAGCATAAGTTGTAAACTGTTCGACCTACTTGTACAATTTCCAGAAGACAAGACGCACGCCTTCCTGGAAGCTAACTGATGTGACTATAACAATCACGTAAGCCCACAATGCGGATGACTTAATAGGAAGAAACACCCTCCATGCTCCCGAAAGAAGGATCAAGCTTACAAGCCAAAAAAGTGTGCTGAACAAGAAATCACAGCCCCGAGCTTGGATCAGCCTTTGTATATTGTTAGATAAACCCCACAAGACAATTTCAAAGAATTTCTACCGGATTATGTCTGAAATTTTCTAAGACTATGCAAGTTCATATTATCAAAAGCTAAATTTCATTCAGCAGCAGAATTTTCCCAAGGGACTGTTTAGCTACACGTAGGATTTAACACCTCTCAAAAATAATAATACAAACGACGAGGGGGAAAGTACCTGGAGAGAAGCGTGAGGACGAGGAAGGGTTTCTTGGCGATGACGGAGACGAAAATGGAGAGCGCCGGGCCGAGGGCTATTAGCGCATACCCTAGCCCTGCTGCTACTGTCATTATCCTCTCTCCTTGGCGAACGAGCAGCTCCCCGAGTTTCGGTGCCGATCCGGGCAGTTTATTCTAGGGGAAAACGTAGGTAGGGTTTGGGTCAACTCAGAACGGTCCGGCACTATTTGATCCAATGAGAATCAGATCTATTTTTAAAAATAGGTCAGTTTTTAGATCTGAATCCAACCCGTTTTGAGTTCGAGTTAATCGATCTGACCTGAAACTTTGTAAATCTTCCACGAGAGCGAGACGGCGCCGCGAAATCAACTTGATCTCTGACAGTGACCACAAATTTTCAAACGAGAAATCAACTTGACTCAGTCTTTCAGACTCGAAACTTCGACGGCGACGCGAAATCGAACACGAGCAAACTCTACAGAGACGGCAACACGATACGACGGCTACGAGAAGAGCTACTCGCACGCGGTCATGCAGGCAAATTCAAACGCATGCAGACTCGATGCGGTCACGACGAGACTTGACTCTAACACAGGGCAAAAGGCAGACTCAACGCGGTCATGGCAGACTCGACGAGAAATCCTGGGCCACGCGAGTCATTCCAAGTCATTTCCGTGTTTCCGGGTCAACCCAAACTCGATCCAATTTTACAAACGGATCAAAACCTGAACCTGAACCAAACTCATTTCTCAAACTGGTTGACCCTAACCTGAAATTTTCAGGTAGGGTTCGGGTCGGGTTTCTGAGTCGTGTCAAATATTGACACCCCTAGAAAAAACAACCCCATTGAAAAGAAATGCAATGTAAAATAATTCAATAGGAAAAAAATATTTTAAAGTTATATTTTTAGATGAGTGTACAAAAAATGTATGTCTTTATTTTTTATTTGATTTGAAGTAAAGTAAATGCAATATAAAGTATAAAAAATTATATTATGAATGATTTTCAGCGTTGGAGGGCAACGTTAGTGGTGGTCGTAGTGGCGGTTGGCAACTAATAGGTGTCGACAGTGAACAGTGGCGGTGGAGGCATCAAGCTGTATGCAGCTAGCTATGGGGGCGACGATGATGGTCGCTATGGCAGGTAGGCAGTGACTGCAGGTGAGTGACCAGTGACTGGTAGCAACAGGTAGTGGCAATGGAGTTTGTATGCAGCGACAACAATGCTCGATGGTGGGTATTAATTGTGCAAATCTCGACATTGGGTACCCATATCCACAGCTACCCACATACACACACACACCCAATTGGTATGGGTGGGTATGGGTACACTCATGACTTCGTGGGTGAGTATGAGTTGGTACTCAACATGGGAGGATAAAATTGATTTATATTGATACTCACCGTATGTCATATATTACTGCAATTATCACTATGCAGTGCATAACATTGAACCATGTTGTGCCCATGATAAATTTTGATATGCGGCTTCAAAGTTTGCAACCCTATCAAAGGGCAACAAACCTTAAGGCCATCAGTATGTGACGGACTATGTTCAAAAAGCATGTAAAGTGAGTGAGTATGGGTAGGTATGGCATCCCAAAAGTCATCATGATGGGTGTGGGTACACAATATGTACCCAACCAGGACCCATGTTGGGCTTTGTAACTATGGACGGCAGTGGGTGACAGTCGTGGGGTACATTGGGCGACGATTGCAGCTGATAGTGGTCAACCATGGTGGTGGCGATGGCCAAGTGGTGAGTGGTGGGTGATGGTGACGACGATGATAGTGTGGTGGTCGAGAGTGGCTGACGGACGGCAATGGATTATGGCGGCAACGGCCAGTAGTAGGGTCATGATGGAGACGATGGTCATCAACAGTGGTCAACTAAGCTTTACAGCGGTGTAAACTATTCTCGCTCAAAACTGGGTGAGAACAATTTACCTAAAAAATAACTAAAATGAAATACATTGCATTCACTTTACTTTATCATGGATTTGTTTTTTTGTCCAAAAAACACCAAACTTTTAAAACCCGTGCATCTACTTTACTTTACACTCACTTCTCATCCAACCAAATAGCCCCTTAGATAAATTTAAAGATATTTATTATAATTTTATAATTATTTGGTAAAAGTTTGGAAATAGTTATAAGTGGGTACTAATTTTGTAAATAACTAAATTTTACATGTTATATTTGTAATTACTTTTTATATTGAATAACTTATGCTTCGTTTGGGACGACTTTCTTATTGCTTCTTAAAACAGTTTTCTAGTATAAAATGTTACTTTTTAAACTAAAAAGTATTTTAAAAAACAATAAGAAAGTCATCTCAAACGAATCCTTAATCATAAAATTATATAGCCCATTACGACATGTGTTGGGAGTCAAATCTTCCCATCATGAGGCTAAAGTGCATTGCATGATTAGATGAGGTTTTTTCTCTTTTCTTTCAAAATATTGGCCTAATTTGATCCAAAATATTGACAATACTTTCTATTATCAATAGACACCACTTATAATATTGTTTTCAGAATATTAGGCCAAAGCACAATGCTCACATATCCATTCATATTCTAATTGAAATTGATTCTAAACCTCTAAGATTTGGGCCGAAGCGACAACTACTAAGCCATGAGATGGAAGATGCAAACACCACTTTCTAGATTGAAGTCGCAATGATTTAATTTTAACACTTGGATCTTATTTTAGATTTTTATTTTATTTTAGTAAAAAACTAAAATAATAATAATAATAATATATTTTGTTTTTTTTTTTAATTTAAACAGTTATTTAAAAAAAATAGAAATATTAAACATAAGAATAGGTTTTTAATACTTTCATAATAATTTTTTTTAGCATAACAGTAAGCACGCACATGACTCATGTGCATATGATTTGTAATGCTTGAGATCCAAATTATTGATAGTGGTAGTGATAGTAGCGATATCTCTGTCACCTTTCAAGCACTTATGTATCATGGTGGTGGGAATATATGTATGTGTATTATTGGTTGACACTTGCCGAAGAGGTGAGAGTGGTTTGGGCTAATTTAAAAAAATTTAGATTGTTTTACCTCTAAAAATGTAAATAATAGATATCATCACTATATCACATGATGTGAAAAGCAAATAATAATCAAATCACTAAATAAGTAAATGGCTCAACTTGCACTAAAGAAAAATATTGTACCTTTCAAGAGGAGAAACATTTATAGCAATCGCCTATTTAGGGACAACCTCCCTTCCTACACATGGACAACCTGCCACATATATTCTCAATCAAAACACATCAAACAAATATAAAAATATATAATAATAAAAATCACAACTTACATTGAATTTTGAGTTCTTACATGCGATGATTTGAAAATGTGAAAATTTTGAGTAAACCATCCATCAAATGTTGAAGGAAAATTTTACGGCAAAAAAGCTACTTAATTTCATCATAGTTTCTAGTAGAGAAAAACTCCATAAAAAGTTTCACAACTAGAGATAGTGGTTGATTTCTAATTGAAAATTAAGATTTTCTGAAATAGGGCTACAAAATCATAATGGTTCAAAAAGTACTTGACCTAGGGTCAAAAAGTACTCTACACAAAATTTTTTGCTCAACTTGCACCAAGGAAAAAATATTGCACCTTCGAGGCGAAGAAGCCTTTATAATAATAACTTATTTAGTGATGAAATCCAGGATCTTTAGTCTCAGATTTTTATGATAACAAATATTATTGATTAAATTGTTATTTTTTCAATAGATGTTTTGGATATTCTTTCTATGTGTGAGCACTAACATTGCAGGTAAAATATACACTGCCCAAGGCTACTGGAAACTCAATATTAGGAAAAATAGGATGTCATGTAAAAGTGTATGTACTTTTAATTTTTTTATTTTTTATTTCTTGTGTCTGGCCACATAAGAGTGTATGTAATTGAGTAACCGTGCACATACACTTGGGAGAGTGAGAAAATTTTGAGTTTAAAATTTTTTGTGCTAATCATAAAGTACGACTTACAATCATATTATACGATCAGTTATACAGAGAATGGATTTAACTACAAATTGAACACTTAATTCCTGTGAACTAATTATATTGTACGATTATTGTCATAAGGTATGATTCGTTACGATTTGAAAATTATAGTAGCAGAATAAATTAAGTAAGATAGTCAAATTTTGATTTTTGAACTAATCGTAATGTATAAAAAATTAAAATCTTACTTAAATTAATCCCCATAATTAGTTAATCAAATCATGGTTTAATTAATGATAGTCGATCATACAATATGATGGGGATCATACCATATAATTGATAGAGATGAAGTTTAGTCGTCCTAAAGATCGTACCAAAAGAAACCATGAATTTTGAACGAATCATACTGTAGCATGTTTACATCGTATTGGACGAATCACTAAAAATGAACTAAATCTTACTATACAATGATATCAATACGGCATGATTGACAAATACTATTTCTAATCATCCAAATAATCATCCTGTACGAATAGAAAGAAGTAAATAGATCATATTGGATGATCTTAGGCTCGTACTATATGATATGTTCAAAAAGTTGAATAGCTCATTTGAAATGATTGTTCACAACGTACTAGATAAGACTAGTTTTTAAATTGATTATACTGTATGACCTTATATTGTATTATATGAATAGAAGGTATTATATGAATAGAAGATGGCTCAATTGAATTTTAGGGTTTTAGAAGCTCATTACTTAAGCAACTTTTATAACTTCATTTAAAAAAAAAGGAGAGAGAGGAGTCTTGGGCTTAAGGAAAAACTCTGAGAGAGATGCTTTTGAGAGAAAACCAAGGTTTTGAGGAAGGAGAAGGTGAGGTTGAACATGAGGGAGGAGTGTGAGGGAGTCACACGGTTGCTTTGGGCTAGCTTCACCCCTACTCCTATTGTGACCTTGGTGAGTCCTTGAAGGTTCTCTTGGGAGAGAGGCTTTGATGTTAAGTCCTCAAGGTACACTGCCTTCTCTAGGAGGGAGAAAAAATTGGAGGTACACTACCTTCTCTAGGAGGGAGGAAAAGCTTTGGGTTCTCTGCATTCTCCATGAAGGAGAAAAATGATTCAAGGTTTACTACCATCACTAGAAAGGTAACATAGCTTCTGGTCTGTCGCATCAGGTTTGGTGAAATTGAGTCAATAAGAGCTTCTCCGCCTTATTGTGGGAGCAAAAGGAGAGTTACTTAGTGTTGCTGCAATAATCAGAGTATATCATATATTACCACAATCCTCACTATGCAGTGCGCAACATTGAACCATGTTGTGCCCATGGTAAATTCTGATGTGCGGCTTGAAAGGTTGCAACCATAGCATAGGGCAACAAACCTTAAGGACATCAGTCTGTGACGGATTACGTCCAAAAAACATGTAAAGTGAGTGAACATGGGTGGGTAAGACATCCTAAAAATCACCATGATGGGTGTGGGTACCCAATAGGTACCTAACCCAGACCCATGTAGGACTTTGTAGCTGTGGACAGCAGTGGGTGACAGCCATGGGGTACATTGGGCGACAATTGTAGTCGATAGTGGGCAACCATGGTGGTGGTGATGGGCAGGCAGTGAGTGGTGGGTGATGGTGATGGCGGCGGCAGTGTGGTGGTCGAGAGTGGCAGACTGGCGACAATGGATTATGGCAACAACGGCCAGTAGTAGGGTCGCGACGGAGATAATAGCCGTCAACAGTGGTCAAGCAAGCTTTACAGTGGTGCAAACTATTCTAGCTCAAAACTGGGTGAGAACAATTTACCTAAAAAATAACTAAAATGAAATACATTGCATTAAATTTACTTTATCTTAGATTTGTTTTTTGTCCAAACAAACACCAAACTTTTAAAACCCCTGCATTTACTTTACTTTACACTCTCTTTTCATCCAACCAAACAGCCCCTTAGATAAATTTAAAGATATTTATTATAATTTTATAATTTTTTTGTGAGAGTTTGAAAATAGTTATAAGTGGGTACTAATTTTGTAAATAATTAAATTTTACATGTTATATTTGTAATTATTTTTTATATTGAATAAACTTATGCTTCGTTTGGGACGACTTTCTTATTGCTTCTTAAAACAGTTTTCTAGTATAAAATGTTAATTTTTAAAATAAAAAGTATTTTAAGAAGCAATAAGAAACTCATCTCAAACGAAGCCTTAATCATAAAATTATATAGCCCATTACGACATGCGTAGGGAGTCAAATCTTCCCATCATGAGGCTAAAGTGCACTGCACCATTAGATGAGGTTTTTTCTTTTTTCTTTCAAAATATTGGCCTAATTTGATCCAAAATATTGACAATACTTTCTATTATCAATAGACACCACTTATAATATTGTTTTTGGAATATTAGGCCAAAGCACAATGCTCACATATCCATTCATATTCTAATTGAAATTGATTCTAAACCTCTAAGATTTGGGCCGAAGCGACAACTACTAAGCCATGAGATGGAAGATGCAAACACCACTTTCTAGATTGAAGTCGCAATGATTTAATTTTAACACTTGGATCTTATTTTAAAAATTTATTTTATTTTAGTAAAAAACTAAAATAATAATAATAATATATTTTGTTTTTTTTAATTTAAACAGTTATTTAAAAAAAATAGAAATATTAAACATAAGAATAGGTATTTAATACTTTCATAATAATTTTTTTTAGCATAACAGTAAGCACGCACATGACTCATGTGCATATGATTTGTAATGTTTGAGATCCAAATTATTGATAGTGGTAGTGATTGTAGAGATGTCTCTGTCACCTTCAAGCACTTATGTTTATGGTGGTGGGAATATATGTATGTGTATTATTGGTTGACACTTGCCAAAGAGGTGAGGGTGAATTGGGCTAATTTAAAAAAATTTAGATTGTTTTACCTCTAAAAATGTAAATAATAGATATCATCACTACATCACATGATGTGAAAAGCAAATAATAATCAAATCACTAAATAAGTAAATGGCTCAACTTGCACTAAAGAAAAATATTATACCTTTCAAGAGGAGAAACATTTATAGCAATCACCTATTTAGGGACAAACTCCCTTCCTACACATGGACAACATGCCACATATATTCTCAATCAAAACACATCAAACAAATATAAAAATATATATAATAATAAAAATCACAACTTACATTGAATTTTGAGTTCTTACATGCGATGATTTGAAAATGTGAAAAATTTGAGTAAACCATCCATCAAATGTTGAAGGAAAATTTTACGGCAAGCAAGCTACTTAATTTCATCATAGTTTCTAGTAGAGAAAAACTCCATAAAAAGAGTCACAACTAGAGATAGTGGTTGATTTCTAATTGAAAATTAAGATTTTTTTTAAAGAGGGCTACAAAATCATAATGGTTCAAAAAGTACTTGACCTAGGGTCAAAAAGTACTCTACACAAAATATTTTGCTCAACTTGCACCAACGAAAAATATTGCACCTTCGAGGCGAAGAAGCCTTTATAACAATAACTTATTTAGTGATGAAATCCAGGATCTTTAGTCTCAGATTTTTATGATAACAAATATTATTGATTAAATTGTTATTTTTTCAATAGATGTTTTGGATATTCTTTCTATCTGTGAGCACTAACATTGCAGGTAAAATATACACTGCCTAAGGCTACTGGAAACTCAATATTAGGAAAAATAGGATGTCATGTAAAAGTGTATGTACTTTTAATTTTTTTTATTTTTTATTTCTTGTGTCTGGCCACATAAGAGTGTATGTAATTGAGTAACTGTGTACATACACTTGGGGGAGTGAGAAAAGTTTGAGTTTAAAATTTTTTGTGCTAATCATAAAGTTCGACTTACAATCATATTATATGATCAGTTATACAGAGAATGGATTTAACTACAAATTGAACACTTAATTCCTGTGAACTAATTATATTGTACGATTATTATCGTAATGTATGATTTGTTACGATCTGAAAATTATAGTAGCAGAATAAATTAAGTAAGATAGTCAAATTTTGATATTTGAACTAATCGTAATGTATAAAAATTTAAAATCTTACTTAAATTACTCCCCATAATTAGTTAATCAAATCATGGTTTAATTAATGATAGTCGATCATACAATATGATGGGGATCATACCATATAATTGATAGAGATGAAGTTTAGTCGTCCTAAAGATCGTACCAAAAGAAACCATGAATTTTGAATGAATCATATTGTAGCATGTTTACATCGTATTGGATGAATCACTAAAAATGAACTAAATCTTACTATACAATGAGATCAATACGACATGATTGACAAAGACTATTTCTAATCATCCCAATAATCATCCTGTACGAATAGAAAGAAGTAAATAGATCATATTGGATGATCTTAGGCTCGTACTATATGATATGTTCAAAAAGTTGAATAGCTCATTTGAAATGATTGTACACAACATACTAGATAAGACTAGTTTTTAAATTGATTATACTGTATGACCTTATATTGTATTATATGAATAGAAGATGGCTCAATTGAATTTTAGGGTTTTAGAAGCTCATTACTTAAGCAACTTTTATAACTTCATATAAAAAAAAAGAGAGAGAGGAGTCTTGGGCTTAAGAAAAAACTCTGAGAGAGATGCTTTTGAGAGAAAACCAAGGTTTTGAGGAAGGAGAAGGTGAGGTTGAACATGAGGGAGGAGTGTGAGGGAGTCACACGGTTGCTTTGGGCTAGCTTCACCCTTGCTCCTATTTTGACCTTGGTGAGTCCTTGAAGGCTCTCTTGGTAGAGAGGCTTTGATGTCAAGTCCTCAATGTACTCTGCCTTCTCTAGGAGGGAGAAAAAAATTGGAGGTACACTACCTTCTCCAGGAGGGAGGAAAAGCTTTGGGTTCTCTGCATTCTCCATGAAGGAGAAAAATGATTCAAGGTTTACTACCATCACTAGAAAGGTAACATAGCTTCTGGTATGTCTCCTCAGGTTTGGTGAAATTGAGTCAATAAGGGCTTCTCCGCCTTATTGTGGGAGCAAAAGGAGAGTCACTTACTGTTGCTGCAATAATCAGAGTGTAGGACTCCGGGGAGTTGATATAGGTTAAGGTTGACCAAACCATTATAAAAATTTTTTGTTTGTTTTTTTAATTTTTTGCATTTTTATTTTCCTACAATTTTCTTTCTATGCAAGTTGACTTTATTGGTTTCAATCTTATCAATCAACTGCACTAAGTTTAAATCTCTTTACTACAAGAATATTTCCATGTGTTAAAAATAAAAATAAAACTTTTATCAAATAAATTTTTGTATAAATTGCTTTCGCATATTATCTTGAGTAAATTATCTGAATTAAGTTGTAAGTTGTTTTGTGGCTGAAACAAAAAAAAAGTAGTGTTTCTGCTTAGATGTTTTTAAAATTACTAATTCACCCCGCTCTTCATGCTAGTTCTGTAAGGTTTAACAACTTACTCAAACTTTTAAGTGGTATCAGAGCGGGTCTTGAAATTTAGATTTTAAAATCTTCATGAAGATATTAATTGTGTATTTTGATAATTGAAATACTGCGGAGGGTTAAATTTAGATTTTATAATCTTCATGAAAATCTTATTTACTGTTTGATAATATACCATTTGATTTATATAAAATTTGCATGTCTACCTTTTTATAATATATTTATTATTGCATGTGGTTTTAAGTACATGAAGGTTTTTTTCCACCATCTCGTTTGATTAATGGCATTAAAATTGAATTACCTCTTAATGAATGGAGTAGTGAGGATAGAGACTTAGATCAATTAAATGTTAAATGCTTAAACTATTTTTTCTGTACTTTAAAGTCTAAAGATTATATGCACATTTCAACATGTGTACTACGGGGAAGGAGATATGGGCTAAACTATGCAATACATACGAGGGAACTAGAAAAGTAAAATAGTCTATGCTAAACATCCTACTTCATGACTATAAATTGTTTCACATGAAACCTAGTAAGTCCATTTCAAAAATGTACACTAGGTTTACATACATAGTGACATTCCTGCATGCATTGGGTAGACAACTTTTTAGTTAAGAAAAAAGTTAATAAAATCCTATGTTGCCTGCCTAGTGCATATGATACTAAAGTTACTCTAATTATTAAATATAGGGATTTAAATATCTATTCTATTGACAACTTGTTTGGGTCACTCATTGCCTACAAGCAAGGAGTGAGTTAAATTAAAAGTGATATAGGTGAAAAGAAGAAGGAGAAAACAATGGGACTTAAAGCAAATTAGTTAGAAAGTGACATCTCTACAGATGAAGGAGAGGATGACATAGCACTGATGATAAGACAATTTAAAAGCTTTCTAAAGAGGAAAAAAGGCATCATCAATAGTGGAATAAGGTAAAATAAATAAAAATTCTAAAGTGTTATAGGATGTTATTTGTTTTGAGTGCTGGAAGTTAGGACACTTAAGAATATACTACTCGATCCTAAAAGCACACCCGAACAATAAGAAAGGTGAACAAAAGCCAAAGTTCAAGAAAGGAAAGCAAAACACACAAAGCTTTTGGAGCCGACTCCACCTTAGAATAATTAGAATTGGAAGCAGAAGAGGAGGTAACAAATTTGTGTCTTATGACTAATGATAATCTTAATCAATCAGATCAAGATGAGACATGTCAACTTTCCTATGATGAATTATTTATTATTTTAGAGAAAATTTATAATTCATATAGGAAGTTAAAAAAGATGTATGATAGTCTCAATACTGAATATAGTACATTACAAAAAGAGCATGCTAGTCTGATTTCCGAGCATTCCAAGTAGATAATGATCGCATGACTCTACTTAATGAATATGATACATTAAACAAGAAGCATATTGATTTATTTAATGCATATGATTCCTTGAAAACATACTATATTCAACTAGAAAATGCAATTAAGCAATTAGAAGCATGTGCATCAGGAATATAATGCATTTAACAATTGAATGACTTTGGAAGGGTGCTCTCACAAAAACCTAGTGAGAGTATGTGATACCTAGACAGTGGATGCTCGAGGTACATGATTAGTGATTTGAAGTAGTTAATCACACTGGAGGTCAGGTTAGGAGGCAAGGTCACACTAGGGGACAACACCACTACAAAAGTGGTTGACTCAGGTATAATTGGAAACTCTAAAAAGTTTATAATTGAAAATATTTTATTAGTCGATGGCTTAAAGCATAACTTATTTAATATTAGTCAATTGTGTGATAAGGGCTTTGATTTTAAATTCCTATCTATAAAATACAGATTAGCTTGAATGGTAAATTATTATTAAAAGGGAAAAAGTTGAATAACATTTATATGCTTGATTTGAACTGTGTTGAATACTCTGATTCCCTCTATTTGAAAACTATTATTGATGATTCTTAGCTATACTATAGGACACTATGTTATACAAGCATGAAAACTCTTAGAAAGATTATCCAAAAATATCTAGTTACAGGTATACCTAAGTTAGACTTCTCTAAGGATCATCTATGTGATGCCTGCTAACTAGAAAAATAATTTAAGACTTCATTTCACTCAATCAAAGACAATAATACCTTTAGGCCACTAGAAATCCTTTTATATGGTCATATTTGGACCAGTTAGTACAACCAACCTAAAAGGGAAGACATATGGATTTGTAATAGTAGACGGCTTCTTTAGATTTACTTGGGTTAGATTCCTAGCACATATGAGTGAGTTATTTAAGGAATTTAAAACATTCTCCTCCTGGATTCAAAGAAAATTAGTATGTGAAATTTCAACTATTCATAGTGTTCATAATGGAGAATTTAAAAATGATAGGTTTGAATCTTTTTGTCATTAAATAGGTATAGAACATAACTTCTCTACCACTAGGACCCCTTAGTAAAATGGTATAACTGAAAGGAAAAATAGAACATTGGTAGAAACTATTAGAGTCATGCTAGCTTAATACTCACTTCTTATATATTTTTGGACTGAAGTAGTAAATATTTTTTATTATATTTAAAATAGGGTGAATATTAGATCCAAGCAAAATAAGACACCCTATAAACTCCTTAAGGGTAGGACACCTAAAATTTATCACTTACATATTTTTGGGTGTAAATAATTTATCCTGATCAATAGAAAATGATCTTTTGGAAAATTTGATCCAAAATATGATGTAGTCTTCTTAGGTTATTCATTTGTAGGTAAAGCCTATAGATTCTTCAATAAGAGGACCTTGGTAGTAAAAGAATCTACCTATGTTGTATTTGATGAATTAGATAGGACCTCTAAATTTAAACCTGAAGAAGAAGAATGAGAGGTCATTCAAGGGGTAGAAGCCATTACTATAGGAGATAGATTATAACCTTAGGAATCACTGCCTAGAGAATGGAGATATTCTTCTAGTCTTCCTAAAGAACTAATCTTAGGAGACCCATCTGAAGTTGTTAAAACTAGACATGGACCAAGGAAGGAAGTTAGTCATTATGCATTTATCTCTATGATAGAATCTACCAATATAGATCAAGCCCTAGCTAATAAATTCTAGATCCTAGTAATGCAAATAGAGCTAAATTAATTTGTTAGAAATGATGTATGGGAACTAGGAAAAAAGACCAAAGAACCTAAGTGTGGTTGAAACAAAGTAGGTGTTCAAAAATAAAAAGAATGACTCTATAATAGTGATAAGAAATAAGGCCAGATTAGTAACTAAGGGGTATAATTAGATTGAAGGAATTAATTTTGAGAAAAACTTTGCCTTTGTAGCTAGAATAGAAGTCATTAGGGTGCTACTAGATTTTGCCTACTTTATGAGATTTAAATTGTATCAAATGGATGTTAAGAGTGTCTTCTTAAATGGGGTGATTAAAGAGAATATTTATGTTGAGTAACCCCAGGCTTTGAAAATACACAATTTTCAAATCATATGTTCAAGTAAAAGAAAGCATTATATAGACTAAAACAAGCACCTAGAGTACAAAATGAAAGGTTACAATTCCTCTGGATGAACTCAATTCCTTAAGATCGTCTAGAACGATAATGATCATATTGTATGATTTGACCAAAAAAGTTGTCTATAGGATTTAACTCTCATTATTATAATATATGATTTCCCTCAAATCTATAAATTGAAGGGTCTCTAAGTTTTCAATCCATTCAAATCCTTCTTTCTTTACATTTCTACATTCATAACCTTAGGATTCTCTAATGGTCGGTGGAAGTAAACGTGGTTGAATAACCTAAGGGAGCTCCTCCTCTCGTTTCTTAGTCGACGGTAAATTTTGATCCGTTCAAGATGTAGATGTGTACTATAAGGCTTACATCACCCTCTCTAGAATGCTCAATCAATCTACTCTAAACTTTGAGGTGATGAACCTCTTTGCTTCCACAACTCTTCAATTCCTTCTCACCCTAGCATTTCCTTTTAATTCTGAGCTACTCTACAAATTCCCAGCCAACTTTAGGATCAATGTGGAAACCTTCACCATGACCTCCTATATATGTATGTTGATGACCCATAGAAATCAATAAGAAAGATTTTGGGGATTATATTAATCTTTCTACTGAAGGACCTTGTCCATAATCCATGGTCTCTAGAACTAAATTTGACATGAGTGCTATAAACTAACCATTTAGAATGTGGCTTTAAATCAAGATCAACCCTTAGCCCACTCTCTAAATCAAAATGCATGAATTATTCAGCATGTTCTTAGAACTTCAATTATACCCAAAGCTAGTGATCGTGTCAACATCACTCCACTTTTTTCTTAGTAACCTATTTCATAATGTCCAATACTAAATTTGATGAAGCTCAAATAATTATTGACTATATCTAAAACACGACTCTAATTCAACATCCCTCAAATAGGAGAAAACAAAATGTTTCCCTAGGTCATGTCATAGCATATATCCTTGACAAAAAAGATGAACTTACATATTATGCACCCTATGATAATATTGATATCTTATATATTAATGCTTCCTTCCATGTTCTTTTTCATCTGGGGCACGAGCATGAAGAGCTAGATTTTGATGAAGAATGGGAAGCTGCTCCTGCGTGTGGACTTGCACCATATCCTACACCGTCACCAATACCACAACCTAAACTTGCCTACCCTCATAACAAAATAATTCAGAGGCTCGAGCTATTAGAACCCTATCTATACTATTACATCAACAATAATAGTAGCATGAGCAAGAAATGAGATGGTTTGGAGAAAAGTTTTGCTTAATTGAAGATCAATTCACCTCCATCCATAAATATTTTCAACAACCACCACCACCTGATTAGGATCCACTACTTATTTATTGTGTTTTATTATTTCTATGTCTTATAATATTCAGCTTATTTTCTCCGTATTCCTCTTTTTGGTGATGTCAAAAGGGGGAGAAAATTATGTTTGGTTGTATGTTTTTTAATAGAATTATGTATGTGTTTTTTATATCAACTATTTTATTTTTCTATCTTTAATTCTACTTCTTTTTATGTGTATTAAAAAATAATAATAACAATAAAATTAAATTAAATATATTTTTTAAACTCATAGTGTTTAAATCTATCACCTAGTGATGGGGAGCTTAGGAGAAAAGAATTTTATTTCACCTCTACACCAATTTTTTTTGCCATCTTGAAAAGGGCGAGTTTCTTACAATCTAGAATCCCTAGTCTATAATTTTGATGATGACAAATATTATTGATTGAATTGTTATTTATCTTAATAAAAATATTTTGGATATATTTTTTATCTGTAAGCACTAATATTGAAGGTAAAATATACACTGCTCAAGACTACTAGAAACTCAAGATTGGGTAAATTAGGATCTCAAGTAAAGAGTTTGTATTTTTAATTTTTTTATTTTCTATTTCTTGAGTATGACCACATAAGAGTGTATGCAATTGGGTGACTATGCACACACATAGGGGGAGGGAGAAAATTTTAAAGTTAAAATTTTCATATTAATCATACTATATAACAGTACAAATAGTTTTACGAAGAATGAGTTTAATAGCTAATTGAATAATTACTTTTTATGAAATAATCGTACTATACGATTACTATCGTATTGTATAATTTGTTATGATCTAAAAACCGTAACCCCGAATAAATTAAGATATTCATAATTTGAATTTTGAACTAATCATTTTATACGAAATGACTAGTATTGTATAGAAATTTGAAATCTTACTTAAATTAACCCCCATAATTAGTTAATCAAATCATTGTTTAATTAATGGTAGCCGATCATACTATACATTGGGGATCATACCGTATAATTGACATGGATGAATTTTGTTCATCCGGAAGATTGTACCAAATGAAACTAAGATTTTTGAACTAATTATACTGTAGGAGGTTTACATCGTACGTGATGAATCACTAAAAATTAATTAAACCATACTATACGATGAGAACAGTACATGCCAATTGATAGAGATGATTTCCAATTGTCCTGGGAACCAGCCTGTAGGAACATAGAAAAAGTAAATAGATCATACTGAACGATCTTAGGATCGTACTATACGATGTGTCCAAAAAGTTGAACAGCTTATCTGAAATGACTGTTCACATTATACTTAATGGGACAAGTTTTTGAACTAATTGTATTGTCTGACCTTATATCATTCTATATGAATTGAAGTTGGCTCAATTGAAGTTTAGTGTTTTTGAAGCTCATTACTTAAGCAACTTTTATAACTTCATTTAAGAGAGATATATATATATATATATATATATATATATATATAGAGAGAGAGAGAGAGAGAGAGAGAGAGAGAGAGAGAGAGAGAGAGAGAGAGAGGAGTCTTTGGCTGAAGAAGGAACTCTAAGAGAGGTTCTTTTGAGAGAAAATTAGGGTTTGAGAGGATGGAGAAGATGAGGTAGAGCGTGGGGAGAAGAAGTTTGAGGGGATCACATGGTTGCTCTAGGCTCATTACACGCTTACTCTTCCTATGGCCTTAGTGAGTCCTTGAAGGCTCTCTTGGGGGAGAGCCTATGAAGTTAAGTCCTTGAGGTACTCTACCTTCTCCAGGAGGGAGAAAAAGATTGCAGGTACACTACCTTCTTGAGGAGGGAGAAAAAGCTTTGGGTTCTCTACCTTCTCGAGGAGGGAGACAAATTATTTTAGGTCCGCTAGTGCCACTAGGAATGTGACATAGCTTCCGGCACTCCGCTACATCAGGTTTGGTGAAAATGAAATTGTAAGGGCTTATCTGCCTTATTATGGGAGCAAAAGGAGAGTCACTTAGTTTTAGTGCAATAATCAGAGTAGAGGACTCTGGGGAGTTGGCGTAGGTCAAGGTTAACCAAATTGCTATAAAAATTTCTAATGCACTTTTTATTTTCCACATTTTTATTTTCTTGTAGTTTTTTTCTTTGCAATATGAGTTTATTGGTTTCAATCTTATTAATCAACTGCACTGAGTTTAAACCTTTTTGCTACAATAATTTTTGCATAAGTTAAAAAAACTTTTATCATATAATAAATTTCTTCCGCATCTTATTTTGAGTAATCTATATGAATTAAAATTTTATGTTATTTTGTGGCTAAAAAAAAAGTAGTATTCCTGCATAGGGGTTTTCAAAATTATCAATTTACCCCCCTCTTAGTTCGCCTCAGGCTAGTTATATGAGGTTTAACAACCTACTCAAACTTTTAATTAGGATAACCTACTTTCCTACACATGGATAACTAACTATGCATATTCTCAACCAAAATACTTCAAAACAATACAAAATATATAAATAATAGAAATCATAACTTATAATGAACTTTGAGTTTTTACATGCAATGATTTGATGATGTGAAAATTTTTAGCAAAACAACCATTAAATGTTGAATGTTCTTATGGAAAGTAAGCTACTTAAATTCATCATGATTTTTGGTAGAAAAAAAACCCATAAAAGCTCTCACAAGTATATATTGTTGGAGATTTCTCAAGGAAAATTATGATTTTTTGGAAAGAGGGCTCAAAATCATATGGTCCAAAAAGTGATTAATCTAGGGTTAGAAAAAACTATTTTCATGTCAAACCTAGAGCTTCATTTTACACTTAAAATTAATTAAAAATAGAATATCCATGTAATCACAGTTTTCAAGATTTATTATCAAGATGTTCAGTTACAAGGGAGTTATCATTGAAAGTGATAATTTTAACATCATTAAATTACCTCAAGAGCAATAAGCAAAGGTGGGAAGGAGTTGGGAGATTTGAACTTTATCAAGGATTTCAACCATGTCATCTTTAATTGTATAGATAGGAATTGTAATAAGTTAGCGGATTTGTGTGCTAACTATACTATTTTTAGTGATTTTCTTTGGGAAGAGTTTAGTTTGAATAAGGTTACTTCTTCTTTTTATAATTTGTTAGAGGAATTGGTCTTGTAGGTTGTAATTCCATTTTTTATTATTTATGCAATTATTTGTTTCTTCAAAAAAATGTAATCACAACTTTCAAACATTCAAAAATTTGAGTGAAACTATCATTAATTAGATAAATTTATTTTTAAATTATTAAAAAGAATTTCTATAATCTATACTTATAGTGACCCAAAAGCTTTTATGAATGCCAAGATTTGCAAAGCCTTACAAAGACCTATACTAATTTTTTTCAAAATTGGTTACCTTTAAAGGTGTCAATTCTGTTCAACGGGTCAGGTTTGGGTCAAACCCGAGTTGACCCGTTTATACCCGAGTTGACCTGCATAAACGGGTCAACACTAACTCATTCTGGTTTTATAAATGGGTCAGGATAATCAAATAGGACTCGACCATGTGGGTTATCAGGTTGACCCAACCCAACCCAGTAGGGTTATAATCATGCACTCATCAAGACTCAAGCTAAAATGGCAGTGCAGGGGGTATAGAGATAGCCGACAGGCCAACAGCGATAGCTACGGAGGGATGACAGTAGTGGTGGCAGTGCAAGTGGGAAGATAGTGATACTTTGATGTGCAACATTCTTAGCTTTAATAGAATTACAAGCCACAATGTCATGTCAACAACAATAGCACGGCCAGGATGACCAATGATGATAATAGTCAAAGCAATAGCGATAGCTCCGAGCTCGGGTGGGATGGCGGTAGGCTGACAGCGGTGAAGTGACACACTAAGTGACTCGATAAGTGATGTGATAATTAACATGATGATGTAGTGATCGATTGATAAGACAGGTCACACAGAATTACAAATGGGTCGAAATAGGTTGGTTTCAGGTTTTCAGGTCAACCCAAACTAGAGCTTATTTTATAAATATATCATAATTAAAAACCTGAACTTGACCCGTTTGAAAAACGGGTTAACCCAAACTTAGAATTTTTAAGGTAGGATTCGTGTTTGGTTTTTTGTCGATTTTGATATCCCTAGTAACCTTGGTATTTTTATGAAGTTTCACAAAATTAACAGTGACTTGTAAAGAGCTTTATAATAATACATAAACATTAGTGGAGGCTCATTAAGTTTGAAATAAATATTTACTAATTATTTTTGTTAAGTATATTTAGGCTTTTTTATTTCAAAATTATGATTTAATTTATTAATGATTGGGTTTTAAATTTTATTTTAAAATAACTTGACTATAAAACATGGTGGTTTATTAAGTGACCTTATTTTGCTTGTGTTGCAAATCTGGGATCAAGTATTATGATTTTGATGATAACAAATATTTTTATTTCATTATTATTATTATTATTATTATTATTATTATTATTATGTTTTGTTTGTCCTACTTACTATCCTTTTAGGTCCACAAGTTTACTTGCAATGCAAATTAGCTCAAGATCAGGTAGATTAAGGTTGAGTCTATCTGTAATGTCATATTTAATGTACTTTTTACCTTTATTGATTCAAGTAATATATATGGTGGATCTCAAGCTAAGTAACCTTGCACACACACACACTCAATGGAGTTAGTTGGTGAGTTAGAGAAATTTTCTAGTTTTTAACCTAAATGCATATAATGATTTCTATCATACTAGATGATCAAATAAAAACAAAAAACCCAAATTAGGGCATCCATGTTAATTAAGAGTGATTAAACTAATCATACTTTATGATCCTTATTGTATAGGACAACCAGTTCAGATTGTGAAAAATAGCATCCAACATAATTTAGGCAATATTTTAATTTTCAAATTTTATATATATCATACACGATGATCCTCATTGTCCTAGATGATAGATGACAAGCATGCCTAAATTAATCATATACTTAGGAGAATAATTATTATTAAATTTGATTTGATCTAATCATATAGGATCATCGATGATAATCGTCCTGGATAACATAAAACATGTATGGGATGATAAGGGATTGCCGCCTATCATACCAGATGAATACCATAGTTTTTCAACTAATCATCTAGGATAATTGACCCCTTTCATACTAGATGATAGAGAATTACGTGGGATTACAAGGCATCACTAGGTATCATACTATACAAAGTTTAATAGTTTTATAATAATTGTCCGAGATGCTATTATAATAATCCGAGATGAACAATCTATTTCTCATGAATTAATCATACAGGGTAATACGATTTATACTAATTAAAAGGGCTATTTTGAACTAATCATACAAGATAATCATATGATCGTACTGGATGATCAGTGTCGCTAGATTAAAAATTAGGGCGTTTTTTAGGGCTCTCTATTTAATCTCACATGTTATCCTTGAGATAATCTTTTGCTGTTTAGTTGACTTGAGAGAGAGCTTAGAGAAGGAAGAGAGGAGAGCTTTGAGAGAGAGAGAGAGAGGTCCTTGTGAGGGGGAGTTATGAAGGATTCACATGGATTGTTCAAAGAAAGGTTTCCACCATCTTCGTCAAGCTTCTTCCTTAGTTCCTTGGTGGCTCTAGGGAGATTTTCATAAGCATCGGATCTAAGGTTCTCTACATACTCCAGGAGAGAGTAAAAAAATTCTAAGGTCCTCTGCCTACTCCAAGAGTGAGTAAAAGGATTCTGAGGTTCTATGCCTACTCTAGGAGGGAGTAAAAGAATTTCAAGGTTCTTTGCCTACTCCTAGAGAGCAAAAAAAAATTCAAGGCACTCTGCCTCATCGGGTCGGTGGAAAGATTTTGTAAGGGCTTCTCTACCTTGCTGTGGGGGCAAAAGGAGACACTACTTTTTGTGTAATACCTAAAAAAGGAGGTTTCTGAGTAGTGGACGTAGGTCAATTTGGCCTAACCACTATAATTTTGATGTGTTCTTTCTATTTATTATTTTGCATTTAATTTCTATATTACTATTTGCTATTGTGAAATTAGTGTTGGTTTTGCATAAATTGCTTGTTTTAAAATATTCAAAAAGATTGTAAAAATATTTTCTTTTTTGCTTTAAGAAAATTTTAAATAACCAATTCACCCCCTCCCCTCTTTATTAGCTTCCGGCTAGTTTATAAAGGTTTAACAACCCTCATGAACTTCCAGCTTGATTATAGTGTTTGTGCCTCCAAGGATAGTTTTAATTTTCTCTTACATAAAGAAGACACAAGTTTTTCTTTAACTACTCGGCTCTCATTCATGTGTTTGAATCATCCTGATGATGCACCTACTCCTTGTATGCCCTAGATTGTGATTATTAGTCATATTTCTTAGAGATATTTGTGATCATCAAATTTTAATTAAAGCTTTTAAGTTCATGGTTTCAACATATGTTTCCATAGGGAGAGCATTTCATGACTCCATATTTATGGTTTCACCACCCACTTTTTCCAACCCTCCATTGATAAAGCCTTCAATGAAACTTTATTGAATGAAATCTTCCAAATCTTCAGTTATCAATGAAGTTGCATATTCTTTTATTTCTCCAAGTGGTCAATATTTCTCACCTCATGTGAAGAAGATGAGTCAAATGGAGTCTAACATAAAAGATTTCATGTGTGATCATTCACTATTCAAGTTTGGATTTGGGTTCATTGTCAATGCCACCTTAGGATCCATGATCAGGACCAAATGTACTTCTTTATAAACTATTTTTTCCCATTATTTATTATTGTTTGAACATGTTTATAGTTTTTGTTTTTGTTTCTCCTACTAAGGGGGGGCCAAAATGGGCTGGATTGCTCACCATTTTGGATCTCAAGGTCGGTTAACTATAATTTCATATGTGAATTTAACGTTAATAACTATAAATATGGTAATATTGCTTTTTTTAATATTTCCACAAATTCAAAAGAGCAAAAGATCAAAAGAAAGTATAATAAATACATAAGAATATCATATATAATTTTATTTAATGTTAGAACATTAGAATGTTTATAAATAAGAAATTAAAAAGTGGTGCTCAATAGCCTCTTATAATTATGATTTACACGTTATTACCTTTTTATTATCTATATTAAATTCTTATATATTGTTCTTATTTCATTCAAATCAAATAATATAATGGATATAATGTTACTTAAAATAAGAAGCTTTTAATTAATTATAACTATCTAGTCAAAAATATATGGTAGAAAATTAAATTAGTTACATTTGTTTTGTCAAGAATACAAAGTAAAATGCTTTTATAATCCCTTCATAATAATGTGCTTATGGATAGTCCCTCTAAAATCAATATTATCATATTACATTAAGGATTATTAAGACACCTACACCAAATTGAAAGAGTCAAATTGGATCTTAAAGCCATCAATATAGGTTCAATGGTCTAATATAGATACTTTGATGCATAAATCATGGGTTAAAGACCTCTATTGAACCATCTACTATCCTTGCTGGCATGACATAGATCTTAGGAGCAATATGATAGGGTTTTCTAGAATTAGATTGCTTTAGTGTCCAATATTTCATCACCAAATTGATAATTGGTCCAATATAGATTTCAAGGATGATGTGGTTCAATCATCAATTATTCTTAGCTGAGATATGACAAATAATGTCCCCTTATAAATAAATACCCTCATGGGGCATGGTGATGATATATTTCTTATCTTTCTCTTTTTCCACTTGGCACTTATTTAACATTCATCTTATAACTAAAACCTTCCAACATTGACTTAGGAGATTTCCCAAGGAAGGGAGACCTCAATTATATCCCTCATCCTTATAAGTTATAGGACATCTCAAGGAGCCTCAAAGTATGCCTTAGCACTATCTTGCATTAATAGACCCTATTATGATCTTTTCCATCCTTCTAACACCGCCAAAGGAAACATAACATGTCACATCTTCATGGTATATGCATAATTGTAGTCCAAAATAACATAGCATGTAAGAGTATTATATGAACCATCATTTTCTAAACAAATGCTAAAATTTAAGTTCCTTAAAATCTTCACCCAATCAATATCAATGCTCTCTAACACTTCCATTAGTGGGTATGTTATCCTATTATATGTGGTACCTTACCTCCTAATGCAACGCCCCAACATCATTTTTTACAAGCCATATCGTAACTTTTAAAATGATGTCATGAAATCATTAGATGGAATGAGAGGTAGGGACATGTTTGGGAGACTAAATGAAAGAAGATAAAGAAGAGGGAAGGAAGAAACTATATGAAGAAAAATAAACATCCACTCAAGGAGGAATTCACTATGATCATGGGATAATTTGTGGAGAAAAATTTTAAAAACTACTTATTTAAATACTGATATCTTTATGTCAATAGCATAATATATGTAGATCATCTCTGTGAGAAATATTTTGTTTCTTTAAAAAATGCTTTTAGTTCTCACACGATTTGCTTTATTTATAGTTAAATATTTTCTTTCAATTAAATCTGCATAGTTAGACATTATACCACATCGAAGGGTAGACTAATGTCCTTCTATCAATTTGAAAGAAAGAAAGTTATAATTTATTTTCCTAATTAGACGCAGCATAGGGAATGTATAAATCATCCTGAAGGATGTTAAACACATTCTCCTATCATTCCAATTAGAAGAATAAATCATAGATTTATTTTCGTAATCAAGTATAGAAGATATTTGATCCGCCTGTAAGAATAAATTAACTATCCACCTATCCTTTGATTATGAAAATAAATTTTAAAAACATAGATAAAGCAAAATCTACTTTCACAGATCATTCCCCTACCTTAGAAAGGAAATTAAGATAAGGTTTAGATTATTCTGGGATCTAGACTCCCTATAGGGGCAAGCCCCTATAGTTAATTATATCTTCTAAGAGAATACTCTCAATTTAAATGAAGACTAATTAATTTCAAAATTATATATAAATTTAACTAAATATTTGAGCTAATTTAAATTTTCATTATCAGGCTTTAGATTATAGACTTTAATATTGGATTTGGAGATTTAGATTTGAATTAAAAGAAAGAATGTGCAGAGAGAGGTGTATATAATATGTACTTACCACCTGCCTAGAATGGGTTGCCAGCTAACAATCCTAATCACAATAATTGCCGATGAATGAAAGATTTAAAATAGCTCTATCCTAGGAATCAAGAAGTTTAGTTAAAGATACTTGAATCAAATGCAATACAATATGCTTACAAAAACTAAAAATCTACTCGTATGCTAATGATGCATGAATCACAAATTAATATAAAAGAGATGATTTTATTAATATAAAATTTACAGATTAAATCTCAGGGTTTGCAGTAAAGTTAAGGTGGTCAGGCCCCACTGACAACAAACCTGGGTTCTAAACCTATAAGAAAGTAGAATCAAATATAAATGCTTATGGTCTTCAGGCTCTAAGTCTTCTATGGAATATCCTCCTTTAGGAGGATGTTACTTTTTGGATATATATATATATATATATATATATATATATATATATATATATATATATATATATATATATATATATATATATATATATATATATATATATATATATATATATATATATATATATAAGCAGCTATCTTTGATCCTTTTACAACACAGGACTCTAATACAACTCGATTTATATACAGGAAATCTAAGAAATTAAATATTATATTTTTCTTTACAAGTACATTGGTCCCTAGGAACATTCTACATTGTAGGAATAATAAAAATAGGTAAGTAAAATAGTTATGTAATTATGAGTGCATTATGAGCATTTATAAAGCAAGAAAGTAAAGTACACGGCCCTCACTTATTCACTTCGCTCTCTAGTGTACTGAAAGAAAATAAATATGCATGCTATTTTTTGCAAAAAAGTAAGCAAAAAAATATAGGTGCCCTCTAGGCAAGACACCCACAATCAAACCACAACAAACCACCAGCCTAGCTTAGGCTAAAGTTGGTTGTCCTAGCAAGTATCTAAGTGTGTGAAAAAGTATGTGAAAGAGCTCTGATACCACTTGAAAGTGCTTTTATACCACTTAAAAGTTCATCAGGGATGTTATGCCCTTATGAACTAGTCCCAAGGCTAACTAAGAGGAGGGGGGGGGAGATGAATTGATATTTAAAATTTTCTCCAAACAAAATCACAAACACAACCAAACAATCACCACAGAAATTGAAGTGTGAAGATTAAATGCGAGACAATAATAAGAAAGAACACACTATACTTTATAATAGTTTGGTCAACTTGACCTACGTTTACTCCATGGAGCCTCTTTTCTAGGTATTACACTAAACTCAGTGTCTCTCCTTTTACCCCCATATCAAGGTAGAGAAGCCCATACAAAAACTCCATTTCACCAACCGTAGTGAAGTAGAGAACCACACTCTTTTTGCTTCCTCTTGATGTAGGCAGAGAACCCAACTCCTTTTGCTTCCTCTTGAAGCCGGTAGAGAACCCAACTCCTTTTTCTTCCTCTTGAAGCAGGCAGAGAGCCCAACTCCTTTTTCTTCCTTCTGAAGCAAGTAGAGAACCTTGATCAATTTCTAAAGTAGACCTTTCTTCAACCTCCAAGGAACTAGGGACAACGATCGGAGAAGACGACTCGGATCCTTGCTTGGAGCAACCTTTGTGAAACTCCTCACAAACTTTCCCTCATAAGATCCTCTCTCTCTCCCTTGCTCTCCCTCTCCTCTTGGCTCTCTCAGGTCAGGACAGCAACAAAAGATTTCCTCTTGAGAAAATAAGAGATCTTTTAAACAAGGGCTCCAAAATTGCCCTAATTTGTAACTAATCGTCAAATATCGTCCAGGATGATCGAACTATCATCCCGTACAATTAGTTCAAATTTAGCTTAATTAGCTAGGATGATTTAGGAGAGTTTGGATGATTAAAAGGTTCCTTTATTCAGATCATCCTGGATGATATATTATCATCCTGTATGATTAGTTTAAGTCAATGAATATTATCCAGACCATCGCCCTGGATAGATATCTGGATGATGAAAGAGTAACTGGGTTGTCCAGGATGATATCACAATTATCCAGGATGATTTGTTTAAAATGTCACATATCATCCAGAAATTCATCCTGGATGGATATTTGAACGATGAAAAATTAATTAGATCATTCAGGCTGATCTCATGATCTTCTGGGACGATTAGTACAAAAAATCATATATCGGCTAGAACTTCGCCTTGGATGGAGCCAGGCCGATTATGGATTATCCAGGAAGAACTAAGGTTTGTTAACTGATCATCCTGAATGATACTCTGATCATCTAGATTGATATGATCGAGCAATTAAACCTTAATTGCTTTGCTTAATTTCTAAACTAATTTAGGCATAAATGTAGTACATCATCTAGGATGATGTCCTAGACGATGTCCAAAAATAAAACATGCCTAACAGGATTTGGTGGCTAGTTTTTTCTAATTTGATCTTATCGTCTCGGATGATTCGCTTAATTGTGGAAGCATTAACCAGGATGTCCTAATTACGATATTTATTTTAACTGATCTTCTAGGATAATTTGGGATCATCCTGGATGATGTGATAAAAAATAGAGAACACTAAAAATAAATAGAAATTTTCCCCCAAGTGTGTGTGTGCAAAGTTACTTAGCATCAGGACCCATATTATTATAATATAATTAAGAAAAGGTAAAAGACACTTAACGTAAATTATAAGTTGACTTAATCCTAATCTACCCAATCTTGAGTTGGTTCGACTTGTTATTTGATCTTATGGACCTGAAATGTTAGTAGGCAAGACAATTGTAGGAAAATATAAGTATCAATAATGTTTACTATCATCAAAATTATAGTTCTTAAAATCAGATTTGCAATAATCTCTCCATTTTTAATGATGACAAACAAAAACAATTTCAACTATTCAATTGAAACATCACAAAAGAAATAGTGTAAGTAAGGAAGTTAAAATTTTACTAAATAATGAACACAGTAGTACACAGTATAACTACTCCCCCTTTTAAAATCACAAAAAGAAGGAGGGAAAGAGAAAAGAAACAAAATAGAAACTACCAAATATAAGTAAACTACATCAAAGAAAAAAAAATGACATCACAAAAACAAACTAAAAGAAGGATGACCCTTAATCATCTGAAGGAGGTGGTAGTGGCAGCTGAAAGAAACTATAAAGAGTAGCGAACTACTCCCCAAACAAGGACATGTCCTAGTCATGCTGGCGCTGTTGGTGAGCCACATAAGAGTCAAACCGAGCGACATCCTCCGTATGTTGTTGCTCTTGCACAAAAATGTAAGAGTCATGCCAGACGACCATTAAAAAAGTAGATCATCTAGGATGATTAGGTGGATCATCTAGGATGATCGATAATAATTGATTGTATCGGCCAAATTTGAAACGTGTGCCAAATTTTGCCACATGGATCGTCTGGGATTAACAGGTGGACTATCCAGGATGATCACCAATAATTGAGCAAAAGTTGTGAAGATCATCCAGGATGAGGAGGATTGTCCAAGACGATCACAAATAATTGAAGCAAAAGACAATCAGATCATCTAGGATGATAATTGATTGTTTAGGATGATAATAGATTTCCCAGGACAATAGTGGATTGTCTAGGACAGTCATAAATAGAGAAGTCATAGTAGTCGTTAGATGGAATTTTAAGAGTGGACTGAATGTATCGTCTAGGATGATATAAATATCTTCCATGATGATATAAATATCAGCCAGGACGATGTGACCAAAGATTGAAAGTTTGGAGATGAATGGAGATGATTAGAGAAGACCCAAAAACATAAAAAAATAATAGTAAAAAATAAAAAATAAATTAAAAAAAAAAAGACAATAAAAAATACAAAAGGAACGAAAACAAAGTTTTTTTTTTATTTTTATTTTTTTAATCAAAGCATTAATATGATAAATTCTTAATGTGATTGAATTAAAAATTTATAAGAATAATGAGTTAACATCATCGAAATCTGAAAAATAGTAGAATAGCCAATCCTATTAGCCCTAACTTGGACTTTTATCAAGGTAAATCATCTTTTAAAAATAAAAAGACATAACTAAGAAAAATCAATTGGATAAGAAAAAGAGATCAGTTCATAACTTGGTTCCAGAAAAATATCTTATAAAATAATATACATAAGTAAATATCAAGTGACACATGAATTCTTCTAAGATTTAAAATTTTGAAAGAGAAGGAGGCTTGACTTTTGTGGGCTTATTTTATGCCTCTTGTTAATTGATTGGTGCTCTTTGTGCATCTTTTGATTTTTTATATACTTTGTGTATCTTTTAATTTTTTTGGGCGGTCATTGCACATCTTTTCATTTTTTTTCTTTGGGGCTCATTTTATGCCCTTGATATTTTTGCAGGCAAGATCCCTTTCGAAACTCTTAAATACTCTCAGTTGTAAGTATATCTTTTAGATGTTAGAGAAGAAAAACTCACTCTCTAATATAAGGAAGAATATATCACAAAATAGAATCAAATTCATATGATAAATATAATGACAAGATTATGAAAGTTTGAAAGTAATATAAAGATTTTGAATATTATATATAAGATAGATTAATATAACAAGATAAAAAAGATATCAATCACAAAGTCTAGCTATTTATTTGAGATAGACTTTTATTTAGAAAAGAAAATTACACTGCTAACAGAGGTTAGAGGGAGGGAAACAATCAATAATTTTTATCCCTTTAACTCATTTAGTGGTGTCAGACATTGTCTACAAATTTTTAAAAATAAAAATAAGGCATAAAATATCATTTTCAGCTATGACCAAAAAGAAAAACACAAAGAGAACATAAGCGATGAAAATACTACAAAATAACAACAAATAAAAAATCAACAAAAAAAAAAATTGAATAGAAAATAACAACGAGCAGTAGATCAGAAACCATATAGATTATAATTAATTAAGCAATAAGTTCATATAATTATATGTCGTGAGCCTTCGCTGTCCAGGTACCACATGCTCTCATGAGGCCTTTTGTGAGAGCAAGCCTACAAAATCATCAAAAATCAGTTTTAGGATCCCAAAGAAGTTTGGGTCCCTTCTTATGAATAGAAGAAAGTGATACATGTGTGTTATAATGTGAATCTTGCAATTTGGATCTCCACACCCAATGTGTACTACGGTGAATAGTGCAAGTGTGTGAATTGTTCCCTAGCATGCCACATGAAAAACATCTAACACCAGGAAAAGGGTTTACTAATCTATTCGGGTTATAGTGCATCTTCTTATGTTTCAAAACTTTTAGATCAGATGTGAGTGTAGTCCTATTTACCTCAATTTCTTTTAATTCGGCTTTAAACCTCGAGTTAGCACTTTCTAAATAGCCATTATCAACTCTCAAATTATGCTCCCTATGCTCAGATTCATAAATATATATTTTAAAATCAGTCTCAAGTGAGGTGTAGGATGCTTTTAATGAATCATGCTCAATGACCAACTCAGAATGCTTTTTATTTAACTCATCAAGAAATGACATGTGATTGCTATCAATTTGGGCATGATCTTTAAGTAAAACTTCATGCTCTTTTTGCAAAATTAAACACTCCAACTTCAGACTAGCATGCGATTTCTTAAGTTTTCTATATGATGTATGAATTTTCATACAAACTTCAAGTAAATATTCATAGCTTAGTTCATATACCTCTTCTTGGTCATACTAACCAAGATGATCACCAGCGATCAAACACAAGTTTGTTGTCTCCTTCTTAGCTTCAGTCTCATTGGAGTTAGATGTAGAATTCGCCTAGAACGCCTTTTGGAACCTCTTCTTATCCTTCATAAACTTGAGTTTCTCCTCGCCCTTCTCCATTCTTGAGTGATACTTAAGTGTAAAACAATTAGCTTTGACATGTCCAAGCTTCCTGCATTCAAAACAAACAATATCATTAGAACTTTTAAAATTTTTTCTATCTTTACATTTTTTCTACTTCTGATGATGCATGTGATTTTTCCTTAGAAAGCTATTGAATTGCCTAGTGATTAAGGCAACATCATCACTTTCAGACCCGGAAGAGTTTGTATATGTATCGTTAGCTTTCAGCACCACAGTTTTATCCTTCTTCTTCTCACCTACATTAAGTTGTCTTTGGTTCTCCCCTTGCTCGTAAGCAATGAGTCCCAAGTAGGTTATCAACATAATAAGTATTCAGATCCTTAGATTCAGTAATTGTAGTAATCTTAGCATCAAATGAAGAAGGCAAGCTTCTCAAAGTTTTATTGATTATTTAATAGTTAGTTAGCTCTCTTCCTAAGGTATGCAATGAGGTGATAATTTGAGTAAACCTAGTATACATATCAGAAATCGATTCTGTAGGTTTCATACGAAAAAGTTTGTAGTCATGCAATAAAATATTCAACATAGATTGGTTAACTTCATTTATTCTCTCATAAGTAATATACAATCTATCCCAAAATTTTTTACCAGTAGAAAAAGTTGAAACATGTATGTAATCTTTTGATTTTAAAGCACAAAAAAAATATTTCATCTATTTTGCATTCAGTTGTACTAAATTCCTATCATCAAAAGTCCATTCAGTAAAAGAAAGTTCAATTTTAAAGCCATTAATTTCACAAGACGGAGGTGAATATCCATCCTTAATAAACATCCACATGGGATAGTCAATCAATTGTAAAAATGTAGACATACGAGTTTTTTAAAAATTAAAAGGAATATTATCAAATAAAGGTGGTCGGGTAATAAAATACCTTTTCATAGTATTACGATTACCAAAGTTAGCCATTGATCAAAATTCAAAATTTTTCAAAAACACATTTTTATGAATCCCGCTCTAATACCACTTGAAAGTTTATTAGGGATGTTAGGCCCTTATGAATTAGTCCCAAGGCTAACCAAAAGGGGGGGGGGGGGGGGGGGGTGGGGGTGGGGGTGAATTGGTATTTAAAAATTTCTTCAAACAAAATTAGAAACACAACAAAACAATCACCATAGAAATTGAAGTACAAAAATTAAATGTAGGACAATAATAAGAAAGAGCACACCAAATTTTATAGTGGTTTGATAAACTTGACCTACGTCCACTCGTCGGAGCGTCTCCTCTGGGTATTGGAATAAACTCAGTGTCTCTCCTTTTGCCCCCACAACAAGGCAGAGAAGCCCGTATAAAAACTCTTTTTCACTAACTCCAATGAGGCGGAAAACCTAACTCCTTTTGCTTTCTCTTGAAGTAGGCTTAGAACCCAACTCCTTTTGCTTCCTTCTAAAGAAAGCAAAGAACCTCGATCAATTGCTGAAGTAGACCTCTCTCGAACCTCCATGGAACTAGAGATGATGATTAGAGAAGATGACTCAGATCCATGCTTGGAGCAACCTTTATGAAACCCCTCACAAACTCCCCCTCATAAGATCCTCTCTCTCTCTCTCTCCCTTGCTCTCCCTCTCCTCTTGGCTCTCTCAGATCAGGACATCCATAAAAGATTTCATCTTTAGAAAATAAGAGATCTTTTAAAAAAGGGCTCCAAAATTGCCATAATTTATAACTAATCTTCAAATATCGTCCTGGATAATCGACCTATCAACCCATACTATCAGTTTAAATTTAGTTTAATCAGTCAGGATAATTTAAGAGAGTTTGGACAATTAGAAGGTTCCTTTGTTCATATCATCCATGACGATATACCATCGTCCCATAAAATTAGTTCAAGTTGATGAATATCATCTAGACCATCGCCCTAGATGGATATCTGGATGATAAAAAAGTAACTCGATCATCCAGGACGTTCTCACGATCATCCGAGATGATTAGTTCAAAACATCACATATCATCCAGAACATTAACCTAGATGGATGTCTAAATGATGAAAAATTAATTAGATTATCCAGGTCGATCTCATGATCGTCCGGGGTAATTAGTACAAAACATCACATATTGGCCAGAACATCGCCCCAGATGGAGCCAGGCCAATTATGGATTGTCCAGGAAGAACTAAGGTTTGTTAGCTAATCTTCCTGGAAGATATTGTGGTCATCTAGGAAGGTATGATCGAGCAATCAAACCTTAATTACTTTTACTAATTACCAAACTAATTTAGGCATAATTATAGTGCATCATCCAGGATATTGTCCAAGATGATGTCCAAAAATAAAACATGCCTAATAAAATTTGGTAGTTGATTCTTTCTGATTTGATCCTATCATCCTAGATGATGATAATATCATACAGGACGATTCACTTAATTGTGATTGCCTTAACCACGATATCCTAATTAGGATTTATATTTTTAACTGGTCATCCAGAATGATTTGGGATCATCCCGGATGATGTGATCACAAATAGAGAACACTAAAAATTAAAAAAAAAAATTTCCCCAAGTGTGTGTGTGCAAGGTTACTTAGCATCAGGACCCACATTGTTATAATGGACTCAAGAAAGGTTAAAAGACACCTAACATATATTACAAGCTAACTCAGTCTTAATCTACCCAATCTTGAGCTGGTTCGATTTACAATTTGATCTTATGGACCTAAAATATTAGTAGGCAAGCCAGTTATAGAAAGATAGAAGTATCAATAATATTTGTTATCATTAAAATTATAGTTCCTGAAATCAGATTTACAACATTACGGCTTGGATAGGTCCTATAGGAATTTATATTTGAATTACATGTATTATTAAGATTTATTCATTAAAGGCCAAATGAGAATTTAATTAAAGTAGTGTATATTTGACTTTTAAATTATTCCAATTTTAAATGTTAGAGTTATTGATTTAATTTTAAAGAACTTATAGATTGATAACTCCATAAGTACATGAAGTTATCAATTTATAAGTCCTAGGACTTTCAAAACGACCACCCATCTTATATGATAGACATGTTTACACTTGAGAGTCCCCAAAATTTTATTAGAGAAAGGGAAAAGGACCTTATAAATGCAATGCGACATAAATTCACAAAGGAGTCGAGTATGCCTCATAAGGTAGGTGTATTATTATTTGTTTAAAGATCCCTTAATCCAAATATGTTAGTGCCTTCCTAAAAGGAGTCGTGCATAATACAAAAGGGATCTTTATGTTTTTTAAGTGTATTAAAGGTCTTTTAAAATTAAATTACCTAAAGCTTTCCAAAAGGAATCAAGCTTTAGACATAAAGACCTTAACACATTTAAATTAAATTAATTCTTAGATTTAATATATCAAATATAAATTTTAATCAATCAAACTATCAAATTATTTTAGTTTAAATGAATTAGAATTTAATTTAAAATTTTATGAATTTTATTATAATATTTAGAATTTTAAATCAATAATTGAATTTTTAATAAATTTTAATTAAAAGTAGATGATTTATTAATGAAATTTATCTAGAAAAATGTTCAAAAAATTTATTTGAGTTGAAATATTAATCTCTAACTTTTATTTGATTTAAATTTAATTTTAAATAATTTTAGGATAAATTTATTATTTTTAATTAAATATTTATAAAAAATGAGTTATTTAATGAATTATTAATTGATTAATATTTAAAAAGTATTTAAAATTTTATATTTAAATCACTTTTTAATTCTCTATTTTTTATTTACTTTTATTTGAATTTTTAATGAATTTTGAAATTTATTTATTATATTTAATTAATTATAAACAATTTGTTTAATTAATTAATTATTAATTGAATTTTTAATTATAAAATAGTTTAGAATTGAATTTAATATGTTTATAATTTTTATTTAATTTATTTTATGTTTCTTATATTTATTTGAATTTTATATGAATTTTAGGGCATTTATTTATTTATTGTTTAATTAAAGGTTTTAAAGGGTTTAATTAGAGTTTAAATGGGGTTTAAATTTAAAATTATTTTTAGATTGATTATATATTTAATTTAGGATTAATTAGAGTTAACTTGAGTTTTTAAAAAAAATTATTTAAATTATTATGATTTGTTTAATTAAAACTTAGTAAAAGGTGATTAAGAGTTTGTTAATGTTTAATGAAATTTAGACTTTAGTTTTGATTTTAAATGATTATATATTTGATTTAGAGTTGTTTGGAATTAAATGAACTTGATTTTATATTTTTATGAATTTTATTTGACTTATTTGAATTTATTAAAAAAATTAATATCCTTAATGAAGGATCACCTAAATGTAATAGTTGTTTAGAGGTTGATTAATGTGAAATTAATGTATATTTGATAAAAAGTGTATGGCACTAGTTTTCTATGTTTGAATTTCATCCCGAAAGAGATGTGTATATTTCATCATAAATTGACTAAGTTAGCTAAGACACACCTTAATTGTTGTCCTTAGTGTTACTAGGTTATAGGATAGCAATCATAATTTCTCCAACCCTTGAACACTAATTACAATCACACCACAACAATCATTAGCAAAATAGATATTATGATCCAAATGTTCTATGGAAAATTTTTATTATAAATTATCTAATCATATGTTACATGGTTACCTATGAATTTAAATAATATATTATAAGAGATAGATAGATCAACTTGTATTGAAGAGAATTGAATATATATAAAAGTATATTCGAATTGAATTTAATCCAATTTGATCTCATAGCCATGCTTAATTTGACAATCAGATACATATATCAACATGGTAATGGAAATAAATTTTATTAAACTAAGCATGAGTATAGCCTAATCTTATTTTTTAGTGAAAGAGGGATCCTCACTGATTCCATAGAATCCTTGAAAGTGCTCTAATGGCACTAGAAAGTTCGTTAGTGATGTTAAGCCCTATGAACTGGCCCAAGGCTAAATAAAAGAGAGGTGAATTGGATAGCTTTAAAACCAAAGATAAAACTGAATCCAAAATCACCACGGAAAAATAAGTGCAGAAGAAAATTATGTGGAAGCAATAATAAGAAAGAACACACCAGATTTATAGTGGTTTGGTCAAACCTTGACCTATGTCCACTCCTTGGAGGCACCCTCCAAGTATTGCACTAAACTAAGTGTCTCTCCTTTAGCTCATACAGCTAGGCGGAGAAGCTCTTACAAAATCACTTCCACCTTCCCCGATGCGGCAGATTCGTTGGGTCCTTTTACACCAAAGTGAACTTCTTCTTTGGTGAACTTCCCTCGAGACAAGCCTTGAATCCGATGATATTAAGATGCAAGCCTGCCGGAGCAACCGTGTGGAATCCCCTCCACACTCCCTTGAGTCCCCCCTCACAGGATCTTCTCCCTCTCAGACTTCACCCGTTCCTCACTCCCTTTCAAGCTCTCTCTTCAAGTCTCCCCTACAAGAATGAAGCTACAATGGCTATCAAAGACACTTACAAAGTGTCATGTCATAGCTTAAATAGAAGATCTCAAAACGAGCTCATTAATGCAAGTTTCCAACATTATCATCTAGGACGATTGACATATCGTTCTATACGATTAGTACAATTTAAGCCTAATCAGCCAAGACAATTTGAGACGATCAAAAGAAGTTTATTTATATCATCCAGGATGATAGTATATTGTCCTGGACGATCAATACAAATTGTGGAATATCGTCCTCGACATCGCTCTGAAAAACACCTATCTGATGACCAATTGTCCAGCATATCGTCCTGGATGATTTTGCGACAACTAATGACACGATAACTCCAATAATCCAAACGCTGAATTAATTGATATTTGTAAAAATTTTGAAATGAGAAGAAAGAAGTATTTTTTAATACACTTCCTTTTTGGTTCAAATATTCCATATCACCAAAGAAAAAAATCGTTCAGGATGATTTGATCATGAAATCAAGTCATAATTGCTTTCCTTAAATTCCAGAGAAATTTTGGAAAAATTGTCCTGGATCATCCTGGACGATATTTTATAGTCCTGGACGATCCACCTGAACGATGTCCAAAAATAGGTAATTTCTCAATAGATCTGACGACAGATTCTTTCTGTTTTGAGCCTATCGTCTTGGCCGATACAAAATCGTCCAGGACGATGTGTTTTACATAATAACGACGGCTTTAATGAGGATGCCCTAATTAGAGTTTTTGCTTTTGGACACATCGTCCAGGATGATATAAATATCATCTCGATGATGTTACCAAAAACAGAAATTTTTAGGGAGCAATAGAAAATCTTCCAAGTTACAAAACATCAGGAGCCACACCAAATACAATAGACTCATAAAAGGAAAAAATGTATAAACTGACTCAGACCTAGTCTACCCAATCTTGAGCTGATTCCAAATTGCAGTCCGATTGTGTGAACCTGAAATGTCAGTACATAAGGCAGTCGTAAAGAAATAAGAATGTTTGCTATCATCAAAATCATAAACCATTGATCCGCAACAATCTCGCCCTTTTTGATGATGGTAAATATTTCAATTTGAATTTACAAAAAGGAACATTTTCTCCTAATCTCCCCCTTACTAGAATAACACTTTAAAAAATATGGGAGATAAAAATATTTTTGTTATTTTAAATTTTTTGAAAAGAAAAAAGATACAAATTCAACAGTACGTTCTTCCCCTTTGACATTATCAAAAAGAGAGGAGGCATAAACAAAAACACAACGAAAAAAGACAAAAATGTTCCCTGAACTAGTGAAAAAACAAATATTCTTAAAATGAGAAAGTTATCTCTTGGTTTTAATTAAAAACATAGTAGAATTGGATTGACAACGCATAGCCCAGAAAATGTTTGAAATTCAGAATTTGATAATCCAAACTCAAGTTCTTTAAACAGGCTCAAAAACTTTTTAATTTAATATATAAATCATAAAATAAATTAGAGAAAGAAACAATTATTTTTTAAAAACTCCTTCCATAAAATATATCTAATAGAAGATCAATGCACGAATTATTGAATTAAGAGTCAAGATTTTCAAACTCAAGTATCAAAGTATCAAGAGTTTTCATAAGCTTTTAAGAAGTACAAGAATGGTAAGCATTAAATGTTGTGGGCATATTTTATGCCTCTTGACAATTGGTTGGCGCTCTTTGCGCATCTTTTAATTTTTGATACACTTTTATGTATATTTTGCAATTTGGTGTTATTGCGCATCTTTTATTTTTGGCATCATTGGCCAATTTTTTTAATATGCTACCTTTCTGAAATCTTAAAAATAAAAGTAAACCCATCCTATTGATAAAGCGAATTCTTGATTAAGAAAATTATGAGTTAGATTCAACAAATTGCAAAAGATTTATATGCGATAAATAAAATGTAAGGAGATAAAAAATTTAGTTTCAAAAACTAATTTAAAAGATGAAAAAGATTTTAAATCAAAAGTAGAATAATCTCTTTTAGGAAATAGAGATTGAGATCAAAAACATGAGTTTCCTTCCTTTGACTTTTTTAGAGAAGTCAAACACAACTTACCAAAGATTTCAAGAAAAAAAGGAAGTATATTTTTCATTTTTAGAAAAGTGAATGTGTGTGTTGATCAGAAAAAAACTTTCATGAAAACAAAAATTTCCAAGAATAAACAAAACTAAAAAAAAAAAAAAAACACAACACAAAAACACGAAAGGCTTTTAACCATTATCTCTCTCCTGGTCCGATGCTTCAGAAACCAGATCTGCCCATGAGATTTTTTGCCTTTCATTATTTCCCCAATTTAAATTTAGCTTCGCCTTGCCCTTTTCTTTCGTAGGAAGAATTCTTAAATTAGGGCACTGATTTTTTATATGTCCAGGCTTCCTGCATCGAAAGCAAATAACGTCAAAAGAAATATGGACATTCTTACCACTTTTACCTTTTTTCCACTTTTGCTTATGCTTTGTTGAGCTTTGTGATTTGCTTGACAAGTCATTTCATTTGTCACCAACTAAGCAATCTTTTTTCGTATCTTCAATTTTTAGAACAATCATTTCTTCTGCATCCAAAAGTCTTTGACCCAAACCTTGCTCTTAGGCAATGAGTGAGCCAATCAAATTATCAATAAAATAATCATTCAAATCTTTTGATTCACAAATAACAACAACTTTGGCATCAAATTTTTCAAGTAAACAATGAAGAATTTTATTAACATTTTCAAAATTTAAAAACTCTTTTCCTAAGGCATGCAATAATGTTATAATTTGAATGAACCTAGTGTACATTTCTAAGATCATCTCATAAGGTTTCATAAAAAATAGTTCAAAATCAGGCATTAACAAATTTAACTTGGATTGCTTGATTTCACTAGTGCCTTCGTATATGGTGTGTAGTTTATCCCAAACTTTCTTACCAGTAGTGCATGTGGATACTAACATAAAATCTTCAGAATTTAAAGCACAGAAAAAGCAGTTTAAAGATTTTGCATTCAATTGAGCATTTACTTGTTCTTTTCTATTCCATTGATTAAATAGAATATCAGTTTTAACTCCATTAACAATACGTGACGGTGATAAATAACCAGTTAAAATCATGTGCCACATGCGAGAATCAATCGATTGCAAGAAAATAGACATGCTTATTTTATAAAAATTAAATGACATATTTTCAAATAAAGGAGGTCTAGTGATTAAATAACCTTCTGCAATATTATGATTAGCCATGGATCAAAATTTCAAAAGCTTTTAAAAACTTATTTTATGAATACGGCTCTGATACCACTTGAAAGTGCTCTGATGGCACTATAAAGTTCATTAGGGATGTTAAGCCCTATGAACTGGCCTAAGGCTAAATAAAAAAGAGGTGAATTGGATAACTTTAAAACCAAAGATGAAACTGAATCCAAAATCACCACAGAAAAATAAGTGCGGAAGAAAATAATATGGAAGCAATAATAAGAAAGAACACACCAGATTTATAGTGGTTTGGTCAAACCTTGACCTACGTCCACTCCTTGGAGGCACCCTCCAAGTATTGCACTAAACTAAGTGTCTCTCCTTTAGCTCCCACAGCTAGGCAGAGAAGTCCTTATAAAATCTCTTCCACCTTCTCCGGTGCGGCGAATTGCCGGGTCTTTTGATAGCAAAGTAAACTTCTTCTTTGGTGAACTTCCCTCGATACAAGCCTTGAATCCGACGGTATTAAGATGCAAGCCTGCCGGAGCAACTGTGTGGAATCCCCTCCACACTTCCTTGAGTCCCCCCTCACAGGATCTTCTCCCTTTCAGACTTCACCCGTTCCTCACTCCCTTTCAAGCTCTCTCTTCAAGTCTCCCATACAAGAATAAAGGTATAATGGCTATCAAAGACACTTACAAAGTGTCATGTCATAGCTTAAATAGAAGATCTCAAAAGGAGCTCATTAATGCAAGTTACAGACATTATCATCCAGGACGATAGGCAAATCGTCCTGTACGATCAGTATAATTTAAGCCCAATCAGCCGGGACAATTTGAGACGATCAGAAGAAGTTTGTTTATATCAGAACGATCAGTACAAATTATGGAATATCGTCCTCAACATCACCCTAAAAAATAGCTATCCGATGACCAATCATCCAGCATATTGTCCTGGATGATTTTGCGATCGTCCAGGATGATTTGATTGTGAAATCAAGTCATAATTGCTTTCCTTAAATTCCAGAGAAATTTTGGAAAAATTGACCTTGATTGTCCTGGACGATATTTTATAGTCTTGGACGATCCACCTGGACAATGTCCAAAAATAGGTTATTTCTCAATAGATATTGCGGCAAATTCTTTCTATTTTGAGCCTATTGTTCTGGCCGATACAAAATCGTCCAGGATGATGTGTTTTGCATAATGACGGCTGCTTTAGTGAGGATGCCCTAAATAGAGTTTTTACTTTTGGACAGATAGTCCAGGACGATAGAAATATTGTCCTTGATGATGTTACCAAAAATATAAATCTTTACGAAGCAATATAAAATCTTCCAAGTTACAAAACATCAGGAGCCACACCAAATACAATAGACTCAAGAAAGGAAAAAATGTACAAACTAACTCAGACCTAGTATACCCAATCTTGAGCTGATTCTAAATTGCAGTTCGATCGTGTGAACCTGAAATGTCAGTACATTAGGCAGTCGTAGAGAAATAAGAATGTTTGCTATCATCAAAATCATAAACTATTGATTCGCAACAATTTCCCCCTTTTTGATGATGACAATCATTTCAATTTGAATTTACAAAAAGAAACATTTTCTCCTAATCTCCCCCTTACTAGAATAACACTTTAAAAAATAGTGGAGATAAAAATATTTTTGTTGTTTTAAATTTTTTGAAAAGAAGAAAAGATACAAATTGAACTTTACGTTCTCCTCCTTTGACATTATTAAAAAGAGATGAGGCATAAACAAAAACAAAACTAAAAAATATAAAAACGTTCCCTGAACTTGTGAAAAAACAAATATTCTTAAAATGAGAAAGTTACCTCTTGGTTTTAATCAAAAACATAGTAGAATTAGATTGACAACGCATAGCCCAGAAAATGTTAGAAATTCAGAATTTGATAATCCAAACTCAAGTTCTTTAAAAAGGCTCAAAAACTTTTTAATTTAATATCTAAATCATAAAATAAATTAGAGAAAGAAACAGTCATTTTTCAAAAACTCCTTTCATAAAATATATCTAATAGAAGATCAATGCACGAATTGTTGAATTAAGAATCAAGATTTTCAAACTCAAGTATCGAAAGTATCAAGGGTTTTTTTAAAGCTTTTAAGAAGTACAAGAATGATAAGCATTAAATTTTGTGGGCTCATTTTATGCCTCTTGACAATTGTTGGCGCTCTTTGCGCATCTTTTGATTTTTGATACACTTTTCTGTATATTTTTCAATTTGGCATCATTGCACATCTTTTATTTTTGGCATCATTGACCTATTTTTTTAATATGCTACCTTTCTGAAATCTTAAAAACAAAAAGTAAACCCATCCTATTGATAAAGAGAATTCTTGATTAAGAAAATTATGAGTTAGATTCAACAACTTGCAAAAGATTCATATGCGATAAATAAAATGTAAGGAGATAAAAAAATTTAGTTTCAAAAACCAATTTAAAAGATGAAAAAGATTTTAAATCAAAAGTAGAATAACCTCTTTTAGGAAATAGAGATTGATAATAAAAACATGAGTTTCCTTCCTTTGACTGTTTTAGAGAAGTCAAATACAACTTACCAAAGATTTCAAGAAAAAACAGGAAGTAGATTTTTCATTTTTAGAAAAGTGAATGTGTGTGTTGATCAGAGAAAAACTTTCATGAAAATAAAAATTTCTAAGAATAAACAAAACTAAAAAAAAAAAAAATGACAAAAAAAAACACAACACAAAAACACGAAAGGCTTTTAACCATTATCTCTCTCCTGGTCCGATGCTTCAGAAATCAGATCTGCCCATGAGATTTTTTGCCTTACATTATTTCTCCAATTTAAATTTAGCTTCGCCTTGCCCTTTTCTTTCGTAGGAATAATTCTTAAATTAGGGCACTGATTTTTCATTTATCCAGGCTTCCTACATCGAAAGCAAATAACGTCCGAAGAAATATGAACATCCTTACCACTTTTATTTTTTTTCCACTTTTGCTTATGCTTTAGTGAGCTTTGTGATTTGCTTGATAAGTCATTGCATTCGTCACCAACTAAGCAATCTTTTTCTGTATCTTCAATTTTTAGAACAATCGTTTCTCCTGCATCCAAAAGTCTTTGACCCCAATCTTGCACGTAGGCAATGAGTGAGCAAATCAAATTATCAATAGAATAATCATTCAAATCTTTTGATTCACAAATAGCAACAACTTTGGCATAAAATTTTTCAAGTAAACAACGAAAAATTTTATTAACTTTTTCAAAATTTAAAAATTCTTTTCCTAAGGCATGCAATGATGTTACAATTTGAATGAACATAGTGTACATGTCTAAGATCGCCACATAAGGTTTCATGAAAAATAATTCAAAATCATGTATTAATAAATTCAACTTGGATTGCTTGATTTCACTAGTGCCTTCGTATATGGTGTGTAGTTCATCCCAAACTTCCTTATCAGTAATGCACGTGGATACTAATATAAAATCTTCAAAATTTAAAGCACAAAAAAAAGCCGTTTAAAGATTTTGCATTCAATTGAGCATTTACTTGTTTTTCCATATTCCACTGATTAAAAGGAATATCAATTTTAACTCCATTTACAATATGTGATGGTGATGAATAACCAATTAAAATCATATGCCACATGCGAAAATCAATCGATTGTAAGAAAATAGACATGCGAGTTTTCAAAAAATCAAATGATATATTTTCAAATAAAGGAGGTCTGTTGATTGAATAACCTTTCGCAACATTACGATTAGCCATGGATCAAAAATTTAAAAGCTTCTAAAAACTTATTTTATGAATACGACTCTGATACCACTTGAAAGTGCTCTGATGGCACTAGAAAGTTCGTTAGGGATGTTAAGCCCTATGAACTGGCCCAAGGCTAAATAAAAGAGAGGTGAATTGGATAACTTTAAAACCAAAGATAAAACTGAATCCAAAATCACCACGGAAAAACAAGTGCGGAAGAAAATAATGTGGAAGAAACTCCAGATTTATAGTGGTTTGGTCAAACCTTGACCTACGTCTACTCCTTGGAGGCACCCTCAAAGTATTGAACTAAATTAAGTGTATCTCCTTTAGCTCCCACAGCTAGGCGGAGAAGCCCTTACAAAATCACTTCCACCTTCCCCAGTGCGGCAGAGTTGCCGGGTCCTTTGACACAAAAGTGAACTTCTTCTTTGGTGAACTTCCCTCGAGACAAGCCTTGAATCCGATGAAATTATGATGCAAGCATGCAGGAGCAACCGTGTGGAATCCCCTCTGTTAAAATATTTGCTATTTGCATGTTTTACATTCTTGCAACTTGTATAGTTTTGATGATTCCAAATATTATTGTTCAAATGTGTAGTTATCTCCTAATAATTTTAGAAGATTTGTATTTGCTCTTGTATGTACTAACATTTCAGGTGAATCAAACTCTCAAACACAAAGTCTTCAAATCAAATTCAGCAAGAAATACTTTTGGTTTTTGAAGCTTAAAATTATCATTTGAATTGAGAGGGAGTGATTGTAATTGAGTGAATAAAAACATACACACAAACTTAAGGAGAACATAAAAATTTTGTACTGATCGTACGAGAAGATATTGGATCGTATGGGACGATCAGTTAGTTATCTCTCAATAAGCTCACATGGAACAAATAGAAACTGCCGAAGGAAAATTTTTTAAGTCATGTTCGTACGGGACGAAATTAATTATCGTCGGGACGATTTGCTCTCTGTAAGAATTTCATCCCAAACAAAATTAATTATCGTCAGGACGATTTGCTCTCTAGACGAATTTCGTCCAGACGATCGCAATTTCGTACAGACGATCAAACCGACTTAAGACAGTTTTGTGAGTCAGTTCTGAAGTTTTTGGAACCGACCTTATGATAACTGTTCGTCTGGACGAACCTAGTTTGTACAGACGATTAGAGTGTATGAAATTATTTCGTACACATAAGCAAACAGGTTCGTTTCAAGGCTTTTAAGTAAAATCGTCCGGGACGATTTTTAATCGTACGGGACGATCATGTTCAACATAACTTGAAATTTGCCGTTTTTAGATAATTTTTCTTGTCTCTTATATAAATAGGCCTTTCTAAACTGGAACTTAATCTTTTTAGTCATTGATCTTTGTGCCTATTGAGAAGAGAGTTAAGGAGAGAGTTTGAGAGAGCTTTTGAAGGAGATTTCTTGCCGTTGGAGCGTGAAGGTTTCACTTGGTACTCTAGGGTAAGTGTTTCCACTTTCATGTTTGAGATTACTTCACTCTTCTCTCTTTTCTTTTAGATTGGACTTGTGGAGAAGATATTGGAAGAAGTTCCAGTTCTCTGTCGACACTTGGAGGGTGTGAACAGCCGAGGGTTCTCTGCCCACACTTGGAGGGTGTGAAAGGACGACGGTACTCTGCCAACACTTTGGATAGTGTGAAAGGATGAACGGTTCTCTGCCGACATCGAGGGTGTGTGAAAGGATGACGGTTCTCTGCCGCACCGGGTAGTGGTGAAAAGAGTTTGCAAAGGCTTCTCCGCCTTGCTGTGGGTGCTAAAGGAGAGTCACTATTTGGTATTAGTGCAATACGCATAGGGTGCCTATGGGGAGTGCATGTAGGTCTGGTTTTGACCGAACCACTATAAATCTGGTGTCATTTATTTTCCGTTGCTTATTTACTTTTTGTGATTAAAAACTTTGTGGTTGAAAAACTTTTTCTAGAAAAACTCATTAACTAAAGTTTTAGTTTCCAATAATTTTAAAAGAGGGTTAAAATTTTTAAGTACCAATTCACCCCCCTCTTGATTAGCCTTGGGATATTTAATTATGCTTAACATCCTAATTCTCATTGAACGAGTTTCAACAAGTGGTATCAGAGCTTTGTTTCAAAATTATAAGTTTAGACTACTTTTTGATTAACGTAGATGGCTACATTTGGAAACAAAAAGACACCTGAGGGTTATTCTATAACTAGACCTTCACTATTTGAAAATATTCATTTTGATTTTTGGAAAACACGCATGTCTACATTTTTATAGTCACTTGATTATCGCATGTGGATTTTAGTTCAAGAAGGATATACAAAACCAACTAGACTAGTTGATGGAGTTAGAGTTGAAACACCTTTTACGGACTGGACAGTAGAATAACGTGACTTAGCACAACTTAATGCCAAATGCTTAAATAGTTTCTTTTGTGCTTTAAAATTGGAAGACTACATGAGGGTTTCTACTTGCAAAAGTGGAAAGGTCATATGGGATAGACTTTGTATTATGTATGAGGGGACTAATGAGGTTAAACAATCTAGACTTAATATCTTGTTGCATGATTATGAACTGTTTTGCATGAAACCAAATGAATCAATTTATGAAATGTACACAAGATTCACACAAATTATCACATCTTTGTATGCTTTAGGTAGGGAGTTAACTAATGCTGAAATGGTTAATAAAATTTTGATATGCTTGCCTACTGCTTATGATGCTAAAATTACTGTAATTACAGAGTTTAAAGATTTAAACATATATTCCATTGACAATCTTCTTAGTTCGCTAATTACTTACGAACAAGGAGTTAGCCAAAGAAAGATTGATGCAGGTTAACCTCGAAGGGAGAAGAACATTACATTGAATGTGGAAGAGTCTGAAAGTGAGAATTAACAACCTGAGGATGAAGATGACATTGCTTTAATGACAAGACAATTCAGAAACTTTCTGAAAAGAAAGCAAAAGAGACGCCAATAATGGAATAGAGGTAAGTTCAATAGAAATGCAAAATTTTCTAATGAAGTTATTTGCTATGAATGCAGGAAACCTGGAAATGTTAAGACTGATTGCCCATTACTCAAAACCAATCCTAGCAAGGAGAAAGTAGAGGAGAAACCATTTGTGAAAAAGGACAAAAAAAAGTTTCAAAGAGCTTTTTGGGCGGACTTAGCTTCAGATTCATCGGAAACAGAGAAAGAAGAGGAAGTTACAAATTTGTGCTTAATGGCTGACATACTTGATCATTCAGATCAAGAAGAGGTATGTGACTTAACATATGATGAACTTTTTGAAGTTTCTGAACACATGCATGAAGCATATAAGAAGACAAAGAAATTGCATGCTAGCCTTTGTTTAGAATTGGAAGATCTTAAAAGGAACATGAAATCCTTAGGAATGATCATGCTTTAATTGATAGCAACCACATGAAATTACTTGATGAGTTTGATGACTTGAATAAGAACCTTGAATATTATAAATCATCATTTGAGAAACTTGAGAAAGATTTTAAAATTTTTAAGGATGAATCGGAGAGCAAACTTTATAGATCAAATTATTCAAATCAGATTTTGAAAGATATGAACTCATATTATATTTTGAAGATAAAAGCTCTCGAGGATAATAAGATACCTCCAAAACTTGAAGATTTCACTAATCCTATTTTGTATCCTAAATTTATGCAATCCCTAAAAAATCAAATGAATGGTAGAAGACTTAGGAAACCTTTTCCTAATGTTAAATGCAATATTTGTGGATTGATTGGTCATATAGGTCACACCTGTACTTCGAGGATGAAAAATTATATGGTGTGGAAACCTAAGATGCATAACCCTAGACATATCATACATGCATCTTTTTATAAATTGTCAAAAGGTGAACCCAAACTTGTTTGGGTTCTCAGGTCTAATGTTTGATATTTTTGCAGGATGTCTCTCACACAAGACCTCGTGAGAGCATATGGTACCTGGATAGCAGATGTTCAAAGCATATGACTGGAGATTCAACATAATTCATTTCGCTAGAAGTCAGGAGTGGAGGCAAGGTTACACTTGGAGATAACACCACAAGGAAGGTGATTGGGTCAGGTATAATTGGTAATATTAATAATATTTTCATTGAAAATATGCTATTGGTAGAAGGCTTAAAGCATAACTTGTTAAGTATTAGTCAGCTATGCGATAAAGGGTATTGTGTCAAATTTTTTCCTACTAGCTGCATATTAAGCCTTAATAGTAAAGATGTTTTAAATGGAAAAAGGGTAAATAATGTCTATATACTAGATTTGAATTGCTTACATTCTCCTACTGCTTTTGGTTTGAAAACTGTATCTGATGAGTCATGGCTTTGGCATAGGAGACTTTGTCACTCTAGCATGAAAAATCTTAGGAGAATTATCCAAAAAGACTTATTAAGAGGAATACCAAAATTAGACTTTACTAAGGACCACCTTTGTGATGCATGTCAATTAGGAAAATAAGTGAAGTCATCTTTCCAAACTAATAAGGATCTTAGAACAAGTAAACCTTTGGAAATTTTGCATATGGATCTTTTTGGACCAGTTGGAACAGTAAGTCTAGGAGGAAAGGTATATGGATTTGTGATTGTGGATGATTACACGAGATTCACTTGGGTTAGATTTCTATTTCATAAGAGTGAATCATTTGAGGATTTTAGAAACTTTGCAACTTGGATTCAAAGAAAACTTGCGTGTGAAATCATAAATATTCAAAGTGATCATGGAGGAGAGTTTAAAAATGAACATTTTGAAGATTTTTGTAAATAAAATGGAATTGATCACAATTTTTCTGCACCTAGAACTCCTCAACAGAATAGGATAGTTGAAAGGAAAAACAGAACATTAATATAAACCGCCCGAGCAATGTTGGCAGAATACTCCCAAAATATTTTTGGGCCGAGGCGGTTAGCACTGCATGTTATATTCTGAATAGGGTGATTGTGAGATCAAAATTAAATAAAACACCCTATGAATTGTTAAAAGGTACAACACCAAATTTAAGTCATTTGCATATTTTTGGATGCAAGGTGTTCATTCATAATAATGAAAATTTTGCCTTAAGAAAATTTGATCCAAAATCAAATGAGGGAATTTTTGTTGGATACTCAAGTGTTGGAAAATATTTTAGAATATTCAATAAAAGAACTTTGAAAATTGAAGAGACCACACATGTTGTTTTTTATGAAATTGGAAATTTTGAAAAGCAAAAAATTGTAGAAGATGAGATTGAGGATAACTTCCAAAGAGAATTTGGAAGAAGGATTGGAAGAAAATTTGGAGATAGAAACCCTTTGCCTAGAGATTTGAGATTTTCTAAAAACCACCCAAAGGAGTTGATAATTGGTGAACCTAGTGAGGGTGTAAGGACTAGACATGGATTAAGCAAAGAAGTCAATCATTCAACCTTCATTTTAATAATTGAACCCACTAATATTGATCAAGCATTATTGGATGAATTTTGGATTTTGGCCATGCAAGAAGAATTGAATCAATTTGTGAGAAATAAAGTTTGGGAATTAACATCAAGGCCAAAGGATCAAAGTGTAGTTGGAACTAAGTGGGTTTTCAAAAATAAAATAAATGACTCAGGAGTAGTCAATAAAAATCAGGCTAGATTAGTTGCTAAGGGGTATAATCAAATTGAAGGGATTGATTTTGAGGAGACTTTTGACACAAAAGTGAACTTCTTCTTTGGTGAACTTCCCTCGAGACAAGCCTTGAATCCGATGAAATTATGATGCAAGCATGCAGGAGCAACCGTGTGGAATCCCCTCTGTTAAGATAATTGCTATTTGCATGTTTTACATTATTCCAACTTGTATAGTTTTGATGATTCCAAATATTATTGTTCAAATATGTAGTTATCTCCTAACAATTTTAGAAGATTTGTATTTGCTCTTGTGTGTACTAACATTTCAGGTGAATCAAACTCTCAAATACGAAGTCTTCAAATCAAATTCAGCAAGAAATACTTTTGGTTTTTGAAGCTTAAAATTATCATTTGAATTGAGAGGGAGTGATTGTAATTGAGTGAATAAAAACATACACACAAACTTAAGCAGAACATAAAAATTTGTACTGATCGTACGAGACGATATCGGATCGTACGGGACGATCAGTTAGTTATCTCTCAATAAGAGCACGTGGAACAAACAGAAACTGCCCAAGGAAAATTTTCTAAGTCATGTTCGTACGGGACGAAAATAATTATCGTCGGGACGATTTGCTCTCTGTAAGAATTTTGTCCCAAACGAAATTAATTATCATCAGGACGATTTGCTTTCTGGATGAATTTCGTCCAAACGATCGCAATTTCGTACAGACGATCAAACTGACTTAAGATAGTTTCGTGAGTCAGTTCTGATGTTTTTGGAATTGACCTTATGATAACTGTTTGTCTGGACGAACCTAGTTCGTACAGACGATTAACGTGTATGAAATTATTTCGTACACATATGCAAACAGGTTCGTTTCCAGGCTTTTAAGTAAAATCGCCCGGGATGATTTTCGATCGTACGGGACGATCATGTTCAAAATAACTTGAAATCTGCCATTTTTAGATGGTTTTTCTTGTCTCTTCTATAATTAGGCCTTTCTAAACTGGAACTTAATCTTTTTGGTCATTGATCTTCGTGCATATTGAGAAGAGAGTTAAGGAGAGAGTTTGAGAGAGCATTTGAAGGAGATTTCTTACAGTTGGAGCGTGAAGGTTTCACTTGGTACTCAAGGGTAAGTGTTTCCACTTTCAAGTTTGAGATTACTTCACTCTTCTCTCTTTTCTTTTAGATTGGACTTGTGAAGAAGATCTTGGAAGAAGATCCGGTTCTCTGCCGACACTTGGAGGGTGTGAACAGCCGAGGGTTCTCTGCCCACACTTGTAGGGTGTGAAAGGATGATGGTACTCTGCCAACACTGGTGATAGTGTGAAAGGACGACGATACTCTGCCAATACTTGGGATAGTGTGAAAGGATGAACGGTTCTCTGCCGACATCAAGGGAGTGTGAAAGGACGACGATTCTCTACCGCACTGGGTAGTGGTGAAAAGAGTTTGTAAAGGTTTCTCCGCCTTGCTGTGGGTGCTAAAGGAGAGTCACTATTTGGTATTAGTGCAATACTCAGAGGGTGCCTCTAGGGAGTGGATGTAGGTCTGGTTTTGACTGAACCACTATAAATCTGGTGTCATTTATTTTTCGCTGCTTATTTACTTTTTGTGATTAAAAATTTTGTGGTTGAAAAACTTTTTTTAGAAAAACTCATTAACTAAAGTTTTAGTTTCCAATAATTTTAAAAGAGGGTTAAAATTTTTAAGTACCAATTCACCCCCCCTCTTGGTTAGCCTTGGGACATTTAATTAGGCTTAGCGTCCTAATTCTCATTGAACGAGTTTCAACAAGTGGATCCCCCACCACACTCCCTTGAGTTCCTCCCCCTCACAGGATCTTCTCCCTCTCAAACTCCACCCTTTCCTCTCTCTCTTTTAAGCTCTCTATTCAAGTTTCCCCCATAAGAACGAAGCTACAGTGGCTGCCAAAGACACTTACAAAAAGTGTTATGCCAAAGCATAAATAGAAGCTCTCAAAACGAGCTCATTAATGCAAGTTGCCGACATTATCGTCCAGGCCGATAGGTATATCGTCCTAGCCGATTAGTTCAAATTCAGCTCAACGGCCTGGGACGATTTGGGACGATCAGAAGAAAATTGGTTACATCGTTCTGGCCGATACTTCGATCGTCCTGGCCGATACTTCGATCGTCCTGGCCGATTAGTTTAAAACCAATTTCTATCGTCCTGATCATCGCCCTGTTTTGGTGCTGGCTAATGTCAATCGTACAGGACATCGTCCCGGTCGATCCAATTATCGTCCTGGCCAATTGGATCTTATCAATCAGCCATTAATGATTTCCAAATATTACCAGATCAATTTAGGTATAATTGAGTTAGATCATCCTGGACGATAGTAATATCGTCCTGGCCGATTGCCTAAAATAAAGAATACCTAAACTGCTTATGGCAGCTGATATCTTTCTGAATTGAGAATATCGTCCCGGCCGATGCAGGTATCGTCCAGGCCGATCTGTTTATGTGCTTATGACGGCTACCTTAATGAGGATGCCCTAATTAGGGTTTCTAATTTTAGACCGATCGTCCAGGACGATATTACTATCATCCTGGCTGATGTTACCAAAAATAAAAATCATAAAGGGAAAAGAGAATTTCTACCAAGTTACAAAACATCAGGTGCCACACCAAATACAATAGGCTCAAGAAAGGAAAAAGGTACAAACTGACTCAATCCTAGTCTACCCAATCTTAAGCTGGTTCCAAGTTACAGTCTGATCATGTGGACCTGAAACGTTAGTTCATAAGGCAATTGTAGAGAAATAAGAATTGTTTGCTATCATCAAAAACATGAACCATAGATCCGCAATAGAAGCTACAATGGCTGTCAAAGACACTTACAAAGTGTCATGTCATAGCTTAAATAGAAAATCTCAAAATGAGCTCATTAATGCAAGTTGCTGACATTATCGTCCAGGATGATAGACATATCGTCCTGTACGATCAGTATAATTTAAGCCCAATCAGCTGGGACAATTTGAGACGATCAGAAGAAGTTTGTTTATATCGTCCAAGATGATAATATATCATCCTGGATGATCAGTACAAATTGTGGAAAATCGTCCTCGACATCGCCCTAAAAAATAGCTATCCGATGACCAATCATCCAGCATATCATCCTGGACAATTTTGCGATCGTCCAGGATGATTTGATCATGAAATCAAGTCATAATTGCTTTCCTTAAATTCCAGAGAAATTTTGGAAAAATTGACCTGGATTGTCCTGGACAATATTTTATTGTCCTGGACTATCCACCTAGACGATGTCCAAAAATAGGTTATTTTTCAATAGATCTGGTGGCAGATTCTTTCTATTTTGAGCCTATCGTCCTGGCCGATACAAAATCGTCCAGGACGATGTATTTTGCATAGTGACGGCTGCTTTAATAAGGATGCCCTAATTAGGATTTCTGCTTTTGGACAGATCGTCCCGGACGATGTTACAAAAAACAGAAATCTTTAGGGAGCAATAGTAAAACTTCCAAGTTACAAAACATCAGGAGCCACACCAAATACAATAGACTCAATAAAGGAAAAAATGTACAAACTGACTCAGACCTAGTCTACCCAATCTTGAGCTGATTCTAAATTGCAGTCCGATCGTGTGAACCTGAAATATCAGTACATAAGACAGTCGTAGAGAAATAAGAATGTTTACTATCATCAAAATCATAAACCATTAATCCGCAACAATCCTAGCATGCATAAATTAGATTTTTAATTAAGTTATATTTGAATCTACAAAAATTTAGGTCAAAACATGACCAAGTCTTTTATAAATTCAAATATCAAAACTCTATACATCAAATGGACTTGAAAAAATTAAGGTTGATCAACATTAGACCCTATTATGCCTCTACCATATTTCAGCTCAAATTGGTTTATTTATATTTATTTAAAAATAGAATTAGATTTTATGTATTTTTGAAATAATTAATAATACATTAGTGAAAATGATTTTATTATATTTTTAAAATACATTACATAAAAAACTAAAAATAAGGAGCCTAAGAACTCAAAAATTGGATTAGAAATAAAATTCCTATGTAATTTTGAAGTTATAAGTATTTTTTAAATTTATTTTTGGGTTTTAATTATCCAGTCAGCTAACTATGTTGACCGGACATGCGTCGGCCACGGATTTGGCCACACAAAAAATGGTGGTCATGCGGACCATGTTCACTTAAATGATTCAGCATAATTTTTTCAATCGTCGGATCAACCACGGCTTGATCCAATGGCTGTGATCGAGTCCACAGTTAATCTCATTCTGGATTGATCGGACGACCATCCGAGACCCTGCGGTTTTGAATGAAAGGCTAGGATCTAGCTGGATGAAAACATGGTTAACGCAAGGTTTTGAGTGATCAAATGAGATTATTGATATGGTGAAATCATGACCATTCATATCAAATAGAATGAACGGACGGTCTTGATTTCATCTTCTATAACTCTCCACTATAAACCCTATATTTATAAATAGTCTTAAATATTTTATACGGTGAATAAGATGACTTAAATCTTTTAACAAAGATGTAATAGTCTCTAAGAAGAAATGGGGGAGTATTTTTAATCCATTTGAAGCATTCGTTAGAAATCTAATTAAGAATCTAGATAAATACCTAGGGTTAGAGATATACCTTGATTTAAATGATGGTTTGATGAGTTTAAGATACAACTAAATTTGTAGATTATCCTCGTGTTGTTCCCTTGAGGACTTTAAGCTTGGAGGATCACTAGAATTGGACTTTTGGAAGGTTGAGGTGATATTGGTTTCAGTTTTGCCTTTGATCTCCTCTCTGGCAAGCTCCAAATACCAAGAAATCACCGAGAAGATGGAGAGGAAGCTCTAGGGAATCAAAATGAAAATCCAGATCTCTAGAGATACCTAGAATATAAGATTGCTTGGAATGAGGGAGCCTTGTGCTTTTGCGCTATTCCAAGTAATGGAAGGAAAAGGGATGGTTGGTATCAGTTTGGGAGGTATATGGGATGGTTGACACCTGGACTGGATGGTTAGAGAGCAAGGGGAGTGCCTGGCTCAGGTGAAAATGACCTTAGGTCATTTTCACGTGGAGGGGACCATTAGAGTTATTAGGCCATGGTAGGGGTCACGCCAGCTACTAGGGGAGGTCGAGCTAGCTCTAGAGAAGGTTCTGGAAGAAATTCCACGGGCTGGATGGGCCTAAATCTGGATGAATATGTTAAGTTAATCGAGTTGATCAGCTAGAGATCAATTGTGTTTTTGTTGACCTTTTGACCGGTCAACAAGTCAAGGATTGCTGAGTTGGAGTCCAGGTGGATCCAAAGAACTTATGGAATAGTTTAGAAGTAATGTAATACTATTAAGGAGGGAGTTTGAATGGAGGTTGACCTCATAAGCTCATTTTATATATTAGAGTTGACTGTTTGACCAGTCAACAAGTCAAATAGTCAAGGTGAAGTTTTAAGGTGATATTTGGATATAGGTTTGATGATGATGTAGTGTTGCAAATCTGAGTTTATGGACTAGACTTTTAATGATAGCAAACATTCATAATTATATGTGACTACCCTGCCTACTAACTTTTTAGGTCCACTAGATCGAGTGCAACTCAAATTAGCTCAAGATTGGGTAAATGAAGTTTGAGTTAGTATGTATTTTTTTTCTTTCTTGAGTCCATTGTAAAAGTTGTTCATGATGCTAAGTAACCTTGCACACACACACTTAAGGTTTTTTTTTTGTTGTTTTCTATTTTGAGTACATCAGCCTGGACGATGTCCATATCGGCCAGGATGATCCGACTAAGAATAGAAACCCTAATTAGGGCCTCCTAGTTAAGACATCTGTCATTAAACACATCATCCTAGACGATACTTGTATCGACTAGGGTAATAGGCTCAAATCAGAAAGAATCAGCTGCAAGATCTATTTAGGTAAGATTTATTTTTAGACATCGACTAGGCTGATCCATTACATCAGCATGGTCAATTTAGTACAATTTTGCCTAAATTAATTTAGTAATTAAGGAAAACAATTAATGCTTGATTGTTACGATCACATCATCCTGAACGATCGCAGGATCGTCCAGGACGATTAGTTCAAAAATCCTGGGTTTCTCTTGGATGATCAAACATCGGCCAACTCTTATTCAGAGCGATGTTCTGGATGATTTTCCTTAATTTTGAACTAATCATCCAAGATGATCGTTAGATCGGCCAGGACAATCAAGCTAATTTTGGATCATCCAGACTTCCTTTTAGAACGATTGTCTGGGGGATAATATGTGATTTGAACTAATCATACAAGATGATATGTTATCGTCCTGGATGATATGAACAAATTTCTTTTGTTCATCTTGGATCGTCCCGTCTGATTAGGCTTAAATTGTACTGATTGTACAAGAAGATATTTATATCATCCTAGACGATAAAGTCAACAACTTGTAATTAATGATATATTCTGAAGCTCTACTAATTAAGAGCTCTTATTGTTCACTTTGTAAGATCTTTTGCTGCTATCTTGATTTGAGAGAGCCAAGAGGAGAGGGAGAGAGAGGGAGGAACTTACGAGGAGGAGTTTCTGAGAGGGATTCACAAAGGTTGCTCCAAGAAAGGTTCCAAGGTCTCTTCTCCAGTCTTCATCCTTCATCCTTGGGCTCAAGGGAGGTCTTCTTCAGTAATTTGTTGAGGTTATCTGCTTGCTTAAGGAGGAAGAAAAAGGAGTTGGGTTCTCTGCCTCACCGGGGTTGGTGGAAAGGAGTTTTTGTAAGGGCTTCTCCGCCTTACTGTGGGAGCAAAAGGAGAGTCACGTTTATAGTGCAATACCTGGAGGGTGCCTCCGGGGAGTGGACGTAGGTCATGTTGATCGAACCACTATAAATTCTCTGTATTCTTTTCTTACTACGTTCTGCATTTATTTTTTTCCACGATGATTTCTTTGTGGTGATATTGGTTTGATTTTTATTTGTGCTTTGTGTAAGAAAATTTTTAAAATACCAATTCACCCCCCTCTTGGTTAGCCTCGGGCTAGTTCTTAAGGGCTTAACATCCCTAAAAAACTTTCAAGTGGTATCAGAGCAGGATTTATAAAAATAAGTTTAAAAACTTTTTGAATTTTGATATATGGATAATAATAAAAATCATAATACTACAGAAGGGTATTCTATTACCCGACCACCTTTGTTTGATAATATCCATTTTAATTTTTGGAAAACTCGCATGTCAACATTTTTACAATCAATTGATTATCGCATGTGGATGCTTATTAAGGATGGTTATACACCTAGAACTGGAAAATTGAATGGCGTTACTATTCCTTTTCCTTTTACTAAATGGACTCTTGATGATAGGGATTTAACACAATTAAATGCAAAATATTTGAACTATTTTTTCTGTGCTTTGAAATCGAAAGATTACATGCATGTTTCTACTTGCACTACTGGTAAAGAAATTTGAGATAAAATATGTATCACCTATGAAGGTACTAATGAAGTTAAGCAATTCCGTCTGAATATTCTCTTGCATGATTACGAACTTTTTCGTATGAAACCTTTTGAATCGATTTTTGAAATGTATACAAGGTTTTCTCAGATTGTTACTTCTTTGCATGCCTTAGGAAGAGAACTAACTAACTATGGAAAAGTTAATAAAATTTTGAGAAACTTGCCTTCCTCTTTTGATGCTAAAATCACTACAATTACTAAATCTAAATATTTGAATACCTATTCGATTGACAACTCACTTGGCTCACTCATTGCTTACGAGCAAGGGGTGAATCAAAGAAATCTTGATGTAGGTGAGAAAAAGAAGGAGAAAACTGTGGCATTGAAGGCCAACGACACAGACTCTGATTCTTCTGGGTTTGAAAGCAATGATGTTGCCTTAATCACAAGGTAATTCAAAAGCTTTTTAAGGAAGAAGCAAAAGTACCATCAAAAGTGGAATAAATGTAAAGGAAATAAAAATTTTAAGAGTTTTAATGATATGATTTGCTTTGAATACAGAAAGCCAGGACATGTTAAAGCTGATTGCCCTACACTTAAGTCTCACCCAAGCAAGGAGAAGAGAAACCCAAGTTTATGAAGGACATGAAAAGATTCCAAAAGGCATTCTGGGTGGATTCTACATCAAATTCATTTAAGACAGAACAATGAAGGAGTAGGAGATGTTACCCATGGAGTAGAAAATGTAGATCTCGAGAAAAGGGTAGAACCTTCACACACTTTGCGTAGAGATTGGAGATACACTTCGAGTCACCCTAAAGATCTGATCTTAGGAGACCCTTCTGATGGAGTTAGGACTAGACATAGACTTAGGAAGGAAGTGAACAACTCTTCCTTTATCTCAATGATTGAACCCACCGACATAAACCAAGCCCTTTCTAATGAGTTTTGGATCTTAGCCATCTAGAAGGAATTGAACCAATTTTAGGAATGATGTTTGGGAGCTTGTAGAAAGACCTAAGGGATAAGGTATAGTTGGAATAAAGTGGGTCTTTAAAAATAAAGTGAATGATTCTGGAGTGGTGGTTAAGAGTTAGGAAAGATTGGTGGCTAGGGGGTATACCCAAGTAGAAGGGATAGATTTAAAGGAGACCTTTGCCCCTCTAGCTAGATTGGAAGCCATTAGAGTGATATTATCCTTTGCCTATTTTAAGGGATTTAAGCTTTTTCAAATGAACATTAAGAGTGCCTTTTTAAATTGGGTAATAAAAGAGGATGTGTTTGTAAAACAACCCCAGGTTTTGAGAGTTCCCAATTTCCAAATCATATATTCAAATTAAAAAAGGCCTTATATGGATTAAAGTTGGAACCCAGAGCTTGGTATGAGAGGCTTAACACATTCTTACTAGAAAGGAAGTTTATTAATGGGAGCATATACACCACTCTTTTTCTGAGAAAAGTAGAATATGATTTACTCATTGTTCAGATCTATGTCGATGATATACTTTTTGGATCTTCTGATAAAAAAATATGTGATGAATTTTTTAAAATAATGAGTAGAGAGTTTGAGATGAGTATGATGAAAGAGTTGTCCTACTTTTTGGGATTTAGCATAAGACAATTAGATGATAAAACCTTTCTAAATCAATCAAAATACATAAATGACATTTTGAAGAAGTATGAGATGGATAAAGCCAAGCCAATTAATACTACCATGACCTCCAATGTTCAGTTAGATAAGGACCCAAGTGGAAAGTCTGTTGATCAAAAGAAGTACAGAGGGATGATTGGATCTTTACTTTATCTGACTATTAGCCGACCCGATATAGTGTTTAGCGTTTTCCTTTGTGCTAGATTTCAAGCTAACCTTAAGGAATCCCACCTGACTGCAGTTAAGAGAATTCTTAGATACTTTTTAGGGACCCAAAACTTAGAAATCTGGTACCCTAGGAACAACACTTCTTTTGAGATTATTGTATATTATGATTTTGATTTTACAGGATATAAGGTGGATAGGAAAATCACTTCTGGAACTTATCAATTTATAGGACAATCGTTAGTCTCCTGGTCTAGTAGAAGCAAAACTCTATTGCACTTTCCACTACTGAAGCCGAGTACATTGCTTTAGGAAGTTGTGTGGCCCAAGTCATTAAAATAGCAAGTACTGGATTTAGGATTACCTGTAGGCACCATCTCAATTCTTTGTGACAACACTAGTGCCATCTGCATTTCTAAGAATCCTATCCAACATTCAAGAACTAAGCACATTGACATTAGGCATCACTTTATTAGTGACAATGTGACTAAGGGAGATATTGAGTTACACCATGTGGCGACTGAGAATCAACTGGCTGATATATTTACTAAACCACTGGCCTTCGACACTTTCAGCACTTTAAGGACCAGATTGGGTGTGATTGATATTAATGCATGAACTTGATTTCTACTATTTTTTGATCTGTTATCTACTGATTACTTTGCTTTATTTTTGGTAGGTTATTTGTTTTGTTGTTTTTCTTTATTTTTATTTTATTTTATCTTTAAAATTATCTTTGAATTCATATCTTAAGCCTTGTTTTTGTCTTTAAAAAAAAATTTAGTCAATGTTTTACATCTCTTAATCTGCTAAAGGGTAAAAACATCGTTGATTGTGTCTCTTTCTCTAACCTATTTTGGTGGTGAAATTTTCTTTTCTAAATAAAAGTCTATCTCAAATTAATAACTAAATCTTGTAATTGAGATATTTTCTACCTTGCTACAGTAATCTAGATTATATTTATAATAATCAAAGTGTTTTTACTTCAAGATTTTTTGTTATCCTATCAATGCATCTCTCATATGATTTTTTATTCTATTTTGTGGATTGTTCTTCCCTATATTAGAGAGTGAGTTTTTTCTTCTTTAATATCTAGAAGATATACTCAAAACTAAAAATAATTAATAGTTTTTGGAAAAGAATCTAGCTTGCAAAAAATAATAATAATAATAATAATAATAATAAGTGGCCAATGATGTCAAAAGTAAAAGATGCTCAATGACGCTAAATTGAATATATATATATATATATATATATATATATATATATATATATATATATATATATATATATATATATACATACGCACACAAAGTGTATTAAAAATCAAAAGATGTTCAAAGTGCGACATTCATTGGACAAGAGGCATAAAATAAGCCCATCAAAAAGCAAGCTATCTTCCTTTCTTCTAACTCTTAAAACTTAGAAGATTTCATGTATCACTTAAGATTTTCAAGGACTTGATTTCAAATTTTACGATTATAACAAATTACTTTGATACATTATTCTATAAGATATTTTTCTGAAACCAAGTCTTGATCAGATCTCTTTTTCTTATCCAATTGATTTTTTTGAGTTAGGCCTTTTGATTTCAAAAGACGATTTTGCCCTAAAAGAAGTCTGAGCTTTGGGTTAACATGATCGGATATTTTACCATTTATTTTTTTGGATTTTTGATGTTGTTAACTCATTAACTTACAAATTTTTAAAATCAATCACATGGAGACTATTTCATTTTCATGCCTTGATTTAAATAAAAACTTTATTTCTTTGCTAGTTTTTATACATTTTTCGTGTTTTATCGTTGTTGTTTTTAGTTGATTTTATTATTTTTAGGCCTTCTCAGATCATGTCCATCCTGATTTCAAATTTTTGTCACATCATCCTGGATGATATTTACATCATCCAGAACGATCTGCTCATCTTTCTTCAAAACCTCCATCTGTTGAATATTTTGACTTTTCTGCTCTTCATCATCTTGGATGATCCATTATCGTCCTGAACGATATGATCATCCTCTGCTACAATCATCTTGATCATCCTGGCCGATACATTTTCGTCCTGGATGATGCGTTCATTGGTAATTATCCCATCCGATACACCTATTTGTCCTGGACGATACATGTGTCAGTATGTTAAAAATCTATAAATTTGCTTGGGATGATCCATTTTTGGACAATCATCTTGAACGATCCACTGTTCATCCTGGATGATACACGTGGCATATGATTTAAAATGTTTTAAATTCGGCCAGTATGATCCATTATTGATCATCATCCTAAATAATCCACATAATCGTCCTTGATGATATGCTTTTTCAATAGTCATCCAGCCTGACTTCCCTGGACGATCACCTATGTCTAATCGTCTCGAACGATATCTAATCATCCCGGACAATCAAACCACCTTTTTTGACCAATCGTCCAGCCGTAATAATTGCACCGAATCGGCCTAGATGATCCTGCGATCGTCCTGGATGATCCGGTCAATTCTTTAAATTGAGGCCAAATTCAGCCATTTTTCTTCACACCTCTCCTTCCCTTTGCTTCCTTCCTCTTGTTCCTTGCTTTTTCTGCTAATGGCTGGTGGCAAGCGTTCTTGTCATACATCTGGAAGCTCCTCTAGGGCCATGCTGGACCCTCGATTTCGGGAGGCAGACAATCAGGCTGCCTACCACCGATACAAGACATGCAACATTACTCTCTCTCAATCAATCAATCCAAACCACCTCTCCTATCCGATACTCGACATATTCACTCAAACCTCTATGTTTTATTATCACTCTTGTAATCCCTTTTAATTCAGAACTTTTCTTTGAATTTTATGCCAACCTCCAAATCAATTTTGCCTTCACTGCTCTCACTTCATATGTGAATCGACGCCCTGTCGAGATCACATACTAGGATTGTGCAGAATTGCTACAGCTTTCCACCACTGGGGATAAGCAACATATATCCTAGTTTTTTTATCCTAATTTTAACTGGGCTACGACCAATCACTTTCATGTTGGAGAGACTAGCTCTTTACTTAAAGATGCTAGGATGATTTAGCACGTCCTTCACACCTCTGTGATTCCCAAAGCTAGCGATCGAGTCCATATCACTCCCCTTCTTTCACTCACCACTTTTTACATAATGGCCAATCGTGAATTTAATGCAACCGACTTGATCTTTTGTTACATCGACCATTTAACTATAATTCAAGATCCAGGTCATAAAAGGAAGCCCAATCTTGATCTAGGACACGTCATTGCATATGTTCTAGAATCTAAATACAATCTTTAATATCCTGCTCCTCTCGATTTTTAGCTTCCCTTCTACTCAGATAGTTCCTTCAATGTCCTTCATAGTACTCGTCTCCACCAAGGGGATGGGGAAGCTCAGGAGGCCGAAGAGGAGAAGGCTCATGCTCCTAATTCTGTACCTATTCCTCTATGCCAGCACTCTCAGCTGGATCAGTTGTTGGAGAGATTTGATTTGTGGGAGACCTGCTTTGAGGCCTACATTGCTGCACAGTAGCAACAATATACTGAGGACATCATCCACATACAACACCAGCATGACTAGGACATGGCTTGGTTTGGATCTCAGTTTGTCACATTGATCAGTTACTTTCAGCCACCACCACTACCTCCTCCGTCTGATGATCAGGATCCTTTATTTTTCTAGTTTTTTTATTATGCTATTTTTTGTAGTTTATTTTTTATGGTTGTTTTAGTTTCTATTCTATTTTTAGTTTCCTCCTCCTTTTTGTGATGTCAAAAGGGGGAGTAGTCTACTGTAATTTGTACTTTTGATTCTGGAATTTAGTTAACTGTTTTTCGTTATACTATTTTTATTAGAATGTCATAACTGCTTAAATTTTTCTGGTTGTGTTTGCCATCATCAAAAAGGGCGAGGTTGTTGCAAATCTGAGTTTATGGATTATACTTTTGATGATATTAAACATTCATAATTGTATGTGACTACCCTGCCTATTAACTATTCAGGTCCACAAGATCGAGTACAACTCAAGCTAGCTCAAGATTGGGTAGATTAAGTTTGAGTCAATATGTTTTTTTTTTCTTTCTTGAGTTCATTGTAAAAGTGGTTCCTGATGTTAAGAAACCTTACACACGCATACTTGAGGTTTTATTGCTATTTTCTATTTTGAGTACATCGGCTTGGACAATATCCATATCGGCCAGGACGATCCAACTAAGAATAGCAACCCTAATTAGGGCATCCTGGTTAAGGCAACCATCATTAAGCACATCATCCTAGATGATCCTTGTATCGGTCAGGACAATAGGCTCAAATCAGAAATAATCAGTCACGAGATCTATTTAGGTAAGATTTATTTTTGGACATTGGCCAGGCTGATCCATTACATCAGCTTGGACAATTTAACACAATTTTGCCTAAATTAATATGGCAATTAAGTAAAGTAATTAAGGCTTGATTGATACAATCACATCATCCTGGACGATCGTAAGATCATCCTGGACGATCGTAGGATCATCCGGGATGATCACTTCAAAAATACTTGGTTGCTCCTGGACGATCAAACATCGACCAGCTCTTATTCAGAGTGATGCTCTTGACGATTTTCCTAAGTTTTGAACTAATCGTTCGGGATGATCTTTAGATCAGTCCGAACGATCAAGCTAAATTTGGATCATCCAGACCTCCTTTCAAAGCTATTATCTAGTTGATAATTTATAATTTGAACTAATCATACAGGACGATATGTTATCGTCTTGGATGATATGTTATTATCCTGGACGATATGAACAAATTTCTTCTGTTCATCCCAGATCATCTCAGATGATTAGGCTTAAATTACACTGATCGTACATGATGATATTTATATCATCTTATACGATAAAGTTGGCAAGTTATAATTAATGAGCTATTATGAAGCTCTTCTATTTAAGAGCTCTTATTCTTCACTTTGTTAGATCTTTTGTTGTTGTCTTGACCTAAGAGAGCCAAGAGGAGAGGGAGAGAGAGGGAGAAAGAGGGAGGAACTTGTGTGGAGGAGTTTGTGAGAGGGATTCACAAAAGTTGCTCCAAGCAAGGTTCCAAGGTTTGTTCTCCAGTCTTCGTCATTTGTCCTTGGGGGTTCAAGGGAGGTCTTGTTAAGTAATTGGTCGAGATTCTCTGGCTGCTTCTGGAGGAAGCAAAAGGACTTGGGTTCTCTGCCTCGCCGGGGTTGGCAGAATAGAGTTTTTGTAAGGGCTTCTCCGCCTTGCTGTGGGAGAAAAAGTAGAGTCACGTTGGTAGTGCAATACCTGGAGGGAGCCTCCAGCGAGTGGACGTAGGTCGAGTTAATCGAACAACTATAAATTCTCTGTACTCTTTTCTTACTACTTTTTGAATTTATTTTTCCGCATGATGATTTATTTGTGGTGATATTGGTTTGATTTTTATTTATGCTTTGTCCAAGAAAATTTTTAAAATACCAATTCACCCCCGCTCTTAGTTAGCCTTGGGCTAGTTCTTAAGGGCTTAACATCCATAACGAACTTTCATGTAGTTGGTGCAAAAGAATCCTGGTGAAAAGATTTGGACCTTGACTGAGGTCAAAGATGGCCAGTGCACTTGCTAGATAGTACACTAGGTTGGGTGATTACAGTGTGAGACTGCAGTAGCAGGTGATTGAAACTTGACTAAATATAGAATGATTGAAGACTGAGTGTTAGGATTAAAGGTTGATCTGAACTTTGATTGATTGTTTGAATTGGTTTGAAATCTTAATGGATTTGAGATATAGTTTGAATTGAATTAGGATTAATCTATGATCTAGATTGATCAGAAGCTGGAATTAACTTAAGATATGGGTTGATTTGAATTTTAAATAAGTTCATTTAAGGTCTGGGTTAGCTTGGGATCTAAATTGAATTGAATCACGATTGATCTAAGGCCTAGATTGATCTAGTGTCTAGATAGGTTTAAGGTCTAGATAAATTCTAAGGTCTGGATGGTGCTAGGGTCAGGGTAGATCCTAGGATCTAGATTGGTCTGGAGAATAGACTTATTTGGGGTCAGGATCAAGGTTTTAATTGGAGTTTGAATCAAGAAGATTTCAAAGTCTGGGTAGGTTTGAAGTCTTGATTTGATTAAAGTTTAAATAATTTGAGGTATGACTTGATTTGAATTTGAACTAAAAAAAATTTAATTTGATTTGAATATGGATTAATTTTAGGATCCTAGTGACCTCATACAAAAATGAGGTCAATAATCTCAACCAAACCACTTATGGAATTTTACTATTCATTCTTTAATTTTTCTCGCAATTGGGTTTCATGTTGTGGAATTATAACATCTCCTCATTGAGTAACTAATGTAGTATCCCCCTTACCCTATGAATCAATAAAATATATACCCCCATCACCAATTTAGCTTAATGAGTTTTATCCTATCTACTCATTGAGTAATCAATTGCGGAGATTTTTTGGCCATAAATATTACTTAGCATGATGAAGAAAGAAGCCATGATGTATGTAAAAAGTTTGTATAGCTTGTTAAACCTATGCAAATATCCCAAAGCTAACCAAGAGGGGGTGAATTGGTAATTTTTTTAAAAATCTCTTAGATATAAAAGAAAACCAATTTTTATATATTTTGTAAAAATAATTTTTCAACCACAAAATGAAAAACACTGAAAAATAAAAGTACGGAAATAAAAATGAACATAAAGATTTATAGTGGTTTGGTCCAACAAGATCTATGTCCACTCCCTGAAGACTCCCTCTTCAGGCATTGCACTATTACCAATATGTATATACTTTTACACCCATAACAAGGCAGAGAAGCCCTCATAATTTTCCTCTCTTCCACCAATCTCCGATGCGACAGAGTACCGTCATTCTTTTACACCCTCCAAGTATCGGCAGAGTACCTTCATCCTTCTACATCATTTAAGTGTCGGCAGAGTACTGTCACCCTTTTACCCTCCAAGTGTCGGTAGAGTACTGTCGCCCTTTTACACAGTCCAAGTGTCGGTAGAGTACCGTGGTCTTTTTATATCCTGTAAGTATCAGCAGAGTACCAGATCTTCCTCAAAGATCTTCTCTCGAGCAATTAGAAAGAAGAAAGGAAGAGAAGTAACCAAAATATAAAAGAGATTCTTACCTTTAAGTAACCTTGTGAACCCTTCATACTCCACTTGCAAGAAATCTCTCTCAAATACTCTCCCAAAACACTCTCTCACTTGTTCTCAAAGCAATCACAAAGAACAACATTTTTCACATCAGTTCCTAAGGAATTTTTATATGAAAGATACAAAAAACTGTCGAGAAAACTAATATTTATAATTTTGAGCGTATACGAGCATACAGTACGATCGTCAATTGTATGTACGAACATTTAAAAAAATTGCTGCATATGTACCTATACAAAATATTTTTATATATGATAATTGTTCAATATGAATCATGTTCGTATTATACGAGCAATTGAAAAAATTTTTAGCTTTGTTGGGACGAAAAGATAGCCTACATTTTCGTACTCTGGACATCGTCTGTACGAACCACACTTTGTAAAATATGATCAATTCAAAAAATTTTGATGTTTGTCAGGACAAAAATGAGCCCTTTCTTTTCATACTTTGGATGTCATTTGTATGAAGGTCACTTTGTATAATAGGAACAGTTCAGAAAATTTTCAGAAATTGTCGGGATGAATAGGGACATATCTATTTTATACTATGGATATTGTTACAAATTCAGGTCTATGAATTATGTTTTGATGATTGACAAACACACTTACTATCTTGGACTATCTTTTACTGCTAACTTTTCAGGAATCAAAGATCGATCGGAAAAACAGAGCCAGCTCAAAAATGGGTAGATTAGGGTTGAGTCAATCTGTAATTTTACTTTTCCCTTCTTGAGTCAATTGTAATCTTTGGTGTGACTAATGCAAAGTAACCCTACACACACACACACACACTTGAGAGACTTAAAATTCCTATTTTTACTCATATCGGCCCGGACGATATTTACATCGTCCTGGACGATCTGGCATAAAACAGAAAATCTAATCAGGGGTTCTTAATTAAGGTTGCTGTTATTAGCAAATCGGCCTGAACGATACTTATATCGGCCAGGACGATAGGCTTAAAACAGAAAGAAATTGCCACCATAAATAATTAAGGTATTCTATACTTTTGGTAATCGGTCAGGACGATCTCTGATTAGCCTGGACGATATTCACAATTATGCCTTAATTGATCAGACAATCAAGGCGGTAATTAAGGATGATTGATACGATCATATGGTCCTAGATTGCAAGATTGGCCGGGATGATCTATTCTAAAATCCTTAGTTACTTCTGGACGATAAATATCGGCCATCACAAATTTAGGGCGATGTGCTAGACGATATGGATCGGACAGCTTGAATTCAGGGCGATGCTCTGGATGATTTTCCTCTGATTTGAACTGATCGATCGGGATGATCGTGATATCATCCTGAACGATCAAGCCAATTTTTAATTGTCCAGTTTGCATTTAGGGTGATGCTCTGGCCGATCTCATAGGATTTGTACTGATCAGCCAGGATGATTTCTATATCGTCCTAAACGATATAGTCGGCAACTTGCAATTAATGAGCTCCTTTGAAGCTCTTCTATTTAAGAACTCTTGTTCAATATTTTTGAACATCCTTGGCTGCTATTTTGACCTAAGAAAACCTAAAGGAGGGAGGGAGAGAGAGAGAGAGAGAGAGAGAGAGAGAGAGAGAGAGAGAGAGAGAGAGAGAGAGAGAGAGAGAGAGAGAGGATCTTGTGAGGGGGAGCTTGTGAGAGGATTCTCAAGAGTTGTTCCATTGTTCCACTTTTTCTTCCCTAGAGTCTCTTGTCCTTGGAAGGGTTGGTAGAGGTAAGTTTCAGCAAGTGATCGAGGTTCTCTGCCTGCTTCAGGAGGAAGCAAAAGAAGGAAGGTTCTCTGTCTTGCCGGGTGTGGTAAAAAGAGGTATTTGTAAAGGCTTCTCCGCCTAGCTGTGGGGGCTAAAGGAGAGTCAAGTTTGTAGTGCAATACTCGGAGGGCATCTCTGGGGAGTGGACGTAGGTCGAGTTGACCGAACCACTATAAACCCTTATGTTCTTATTTTTTACTTCTTCCACATTTATTTTCTTCCGCACCTATTTTTATGGTGATTTGGTTTGTATTCGTGCTTTGCTTAAAGAAATTTTTAAATACCAATTCACCCCCATCTTGGTTAGCCTTGGGCCAGTTCTATAGGGCTTAACATCTCTAACAAACTTTCAAGTGGTATTAGAGCTCGATTCATAAAAACTAAGTTTGAAAACTTTTTGAATTTTGATCAATGGCTAACTTTGGGAATCGTAATACATCGGAAGGGTACTATTTTATCCGACCACCTCTGTTTGATTCTATCACATTTGATTTTTGGAAAAATCGCATGTCTACATTTTACAATCTACTAATTATCGTATGTGGATGCTTATTACGGATGGTTACACACTTCCAACTAGTAAACTTAACGGCATTACTATTCCACTTTCTTTTATTGAATGGACTTTAGATGATAGGGATTTGGCTCAATTGAATGCAAAATGTCTTAATTGTTTTTTATGTGCTTTAAAATCAGAAGACTACATGCGTGTTTTCACTTGCAAAATTGGTAAAGAAATTTGGGATAAATTGTGTATCACTTATGAAGGCACTAATGAAGTTAAACAATCCCGTTTGAACATTCTCTTGCATGACTATGAACTTTTTCGTATGAAACTTCATGAATCAATTTCTGAAATGTATACGAGATTTACTCAGATTGTTACTTCTTTGCATGCTTTAGGAAGAGAACTTTTGAACTTTGAAAAAGTAAACAAGATTCTATGATGCTTGCCTTCCTCTTTTGATGCTAAAATCACTGCTATAACTTAATCTAAGGATTTGAACATGTATTCGATTGACAACTTACTTGACTCACTCATTGCTTACATGCAAGGGGTGAATCAAAGAAATCTTGATACATGTGAGAAAAAGAAAGAGAAAATGGTGGCACTGAAGGCACACAAATATGACTCTGATTCTTTCGGGTCTAAGAGCGATGAAGTTGCCTTCATCTCAAGGCAATTCAGAAGCTTTCTAAGGAAGAAGGAAAATCATCATTGGAGAAAGGTAAGATTAACAAACATTCTAAAGGGTCTTCTGATGTTGTCTATTATGAATGCAGGAAACCCGGACATGTGAGAGCTGATTGTCCTACACTTGAAGATCACTCAAGCAAAGGAAAGGGTGAGGAGAAACCCAAGTTCAGGAAGGACAAGAAAATACTCCAAAAGGCATTTTGGGCGGATTCTGCATCAGATTCATCGGAGACAGAACCAGAAGGTCAGACAACAAAATTGTGCTTGATGGTAGACGATCATCTTGATCAAGAAGAGGTATGTGAACTTTCATACGATCAACTTCTTGAAGTTTCTGAAAAAATTCATGCATCATATAGGAAACTTAAGAAAACACATGCAAGCTTAAAATTAAAATTTTTGGAGTTATAAAAAGAGCATGCAATTATGACTAAAGATCACTCAACAATTGATTCAAATCATATGGCTCTACTTGACGAATTTGATGAGTTAAACAAAAAGCATTATGAATTAATTGAAGAGATTGAGTCACTAAAAGTCACACACACCTCACTTGAATCTAATTTTAAAAAGTCTAAAGAGAAGGAGAAAAATTTGAGGATACATAATGATGCCCTAAAATTTACTAACTTGAGGATTCAAAATGAATTGGATACATTTAAGAAAACTAGGATGACACCAACACTTGAGAAAAAGCCAAAACCTAGGAAGATGCATTACAACTCAAATCATTTAAGAAATCCTTTTCCAGGTGTTAGATGTTTTTCATGTGGCATGCTAGGACACATCTCACACACTTGCACTATTCACCATAGTACACATTGGGTGTGGAGACCCAAGGTGAAAGATTCACAGCATACCACACATGCATTGCATTCTACTTTTCAAAAGAAGAAACCCAAACCTGCTTGGGTTCCTAAATCTAACATTTAATAATTTTGTAGGTGGGCTCTCACAAAAGGCCTCATGAGAGTGTGTGGTACTTGGACAGCAGTTGCTCTCGACATATGACTGGTGATGCCAATCAATTTATTTCGCTGGAGTCTAGGACTGGAGGCAAGGTTACTCTTGGAGACAACACCACCAAGAAGGTGGTAGGCGCAGGTATAATTGGTAATTTCAAGAATCTTACGATGGAAAATAATTTGCTTGTAGATGGATTGAAGCACAACGTGCTTAGCATCAGTCAACTATGTGACAAAGGCTTCATCATATAATTCTTTGCAAATTTATGCATTATAAGTTTAAGTAACAACACTATTTTGTAGGGAAAAAGGATCAACAACGTCTACATACTTGATTTAAATAACATTGAATGTGCTGCTTCATTTTGCTTAAAAACAGTGGTTGATGATTTATGGTTGTGGCACCAGAGACTATGTCATGCAAGTATGAAAACCCATAGGAAAGTGACCCAAAAAGACCACCTTTGTGATGCCTGTGAACTAGGAAAGCAAGTCCACTCCACCTTTCACCCCATTAAGGAAATTAGCACCTCTAGACCTTTAGAAGTCTTTCACATGGTTTTGTTTTGACCCATTAGCACTGCCAGCTTGGGAGGGAAAGTCTATGGATTTGTGTTTGTTAATGACTACTCAAGGTTCACTTGGACTAGATTTCTTACACATAAAAATGAGTCTTTTGAGGAGTTTAAAATATTTTCTACTTGGATTCATAAAAAGCTAGGTTGTGAGATCTTGACCATCCATAGTGATCATGGGAGAGAGTTTGAGAATGAAAGATTTAGAGATTTTTGTGAGGACAAGGGGATTAGCCATAATTTCTCAGCTCCTAGGACCCCTCAGCAGAACAGGGTAGCTGATAGGAAGAACTAGACCTTGGTGGAAGCTGCTAGAGCCATGCTTGCTGAGTATTCACTTCCAAAATACTTTTGGGCTGAAGCGGTTAACACAGTTTGTTATATGTTGAATAGGGTGAACGTTAGAGCCAAATTAGAAAAGTCACCGTATGAGATCCTTAAGGGTAGGACACCCAATCTTTCCCACCTTCATGTCTTTGGTTGTAAGGTTTTCATTCACAACAATGGAAAGTCTCACTTGGGAAAATTTGATCTTAAATTTGATGAAGGAGTGTTCTTGGGATATTATAGTGTTGGGAAGTCTTTTAGGGTGTTTAACAAGAGAACTTTAGTGGTGAAAGAGACTACCCATGTAGTATTTGATGCGTCTGATCCTAAAAAGCATGAAGTTGAGGATGATGATGATTTTGGAGAGATTACTAGTGGAGTAGAAAATTTAGAGAAGGAAGTAGGTCACCAAAATATAGAAGGAGTAGGAGATGTCACCCAAGGAGTAGAAAATTTAGATCTGGAGGAAAGGGTTGAACCTTCTCAGACCTTACCTCGAGAGTGGAGATACTCTACAAGTCTCCCCAAAGATTTGATCTTAGGAGACCCTTCTAATGGAGTTAAGACTAGACATGGACTTAGGAAGGAGGTGAACCACTCTGCCTTTATCTTAATGACTGAACCCACCAACATAAACCAAACCCTTACTGATGAATTTTGTATTTTAGCCATGCAGGAGGAGTTGAACCAATTTGTTAGGAATGAATTTTGGGAGCTTGTAGAAAGACCTAAGGGACAAAGTGTAGTTGGGACAAAGTGGATCTTTAAGAACAAGGTGAATGATTCAGGAGTGGTGGTTAGGAATAAAGCAAGATTGGTGGCTAAGGGGTATAACCAAATAGAAGGGATAGATTTTGAGGAGACATTTGCCCCTGTAGCTATATTGGAAGCCATTAGAGTGCTATTAGCCTTTGCCTGTTATAAAGGATTTAAGCTTTATCAAATGGATGTCAAGAGTGCCTTTTTGAATGGGAAAATAAAAGAGGATGTGTTTGTAGAACAACCCCAAGGTTTTGAGAGTTCCCAATTTCCAAATCATGTTTTTAAATTAAAAAAAGGCTTTGTATGATTTAAAGCAGGCACCAAGATCATGGTATGAGAGGCTTAGCACATTTTTACTAGAAAGGGAGTTTGTTAAGGGGAGCGTAGACACCATCCTTTTTCTTAGAAAAATTGGAGATAATTTGCTCATTGTTCAGATTTATGTGGATGATATACTCTTTGGATCTGCTAATAAAAAAATTTGTGATGAGTTCTCTAAGACAATGAGTAGAGAGTTTGAGAAGAGTATGATGGGAGAGTTGTCCTATTTTTTGGGGTTTAGCATAAAACAATTAGATGATGGAACCTTTCTTAATCAAACAAAATACATAAAGGATATTTTGAAGAAGTATGAGATGGATAAATCTAAGCCAATTAATACTCCCATGACTTCTAGTGTTCCATTGGATAAGGACTCAAGTGGTAAGTCTGTTGATCAGAAGAAGGACAGAGGCATGATTGGATCTTTACTCTACTTAACTGCAAGCCGATCCGACATAATGTTTAGTGTTTTCCTTTGTGCTAGATTTCAAGCCGACCCTAAGGAATCCCACCTGACTGCTGTTAAGAGAATTTTTAGATATCTTTTGGGGACCCAAAGCTTAGGGATTTGGTATCCTAGACACAATACTTCTTTTGAGATTATTAGATTTTCTGACTCTGATTTTGCAGGATGCAAGGTGGATAGAAAAAGTACTTCAGGAACTTGTCAATTCATAAGACAATCTTTGGTCTCATGTCTAGTAGGAAGTAAAATTCTGTTACACTTTCCACTGCTGAAGCTGAGTATATTTCTCTTGGAAGTTGTGTGGCCCAAGTCCTTTGGTTGAAACAACAGATATTGGATTTAGGACTACTTGTAGGCACCATCTCAATCTTTTGTGATAACACTAGTTCTATATGTATCTCTAAGAATCCTATCCAACATTCAAGGACTAAGCACATTGACATTAGATATCACTTCATTAGAGATCATGTGACTAAGGGGGACATTGAGTTACACCATGTGACAACTAAAAATCAACTGGCTGACATCTTTACTAAACCACTGGCTTTCGACACTTTCAGCTCTTTAAGGACCAGATTGGGTGTGATTGACATTACTGCATAAACTTGATCTTCTATTTGCTTTATTTGGTTTTTGTTCTTTTTCTTTTAGTTGCTTTTCCTTTTTGCTCTTTGTTTTCTTTTCTTTTTTTTTTTTTGTTTTTTTTATATTTGATTTGGCTTACTTTTTTTTTTGGTTGCTTTTCCTTCTTAATTTTTTAGCTTTCAAAAAATCATCGCTGAAATGATATCGTATGCCTTGTCCTTGCTTTTTAGAATTTGTAGTCAATGTTTTACATCTCTTAATCTATTAGATGGTAAAAATATTTCATTGATTGTGTCTCCTTCTCTAACCTATTTTAGTGGCATAGTTTTCTTTTCTAAACAAAAATCTATTTCAAATTAAAAATTATGTATGAAATTAAGATCTTTTTTAAACTTGCTTAAGCAAATCTATCTTGTATTTATAATGCTTAAAGTTTTTTTGTCATATCAAGATTCCTCGTTACTCTTGTCATTGGTTATTGATTATATTTTGTGGATAGTTCTTCCCTATGTTAGAGAGAAAGCTCCTATTCTCTAATATCTAGAAGATATATTCACAACTAAGTAGTCTTTTTTAAGAGATTAAAAAAGAGAATTTAGCTTGCAAAAAAAAAAAAATGCCAATGACGCCAAATTGAAAAGAAAAATATATACACGAAAGTGTTTCAAAAATCAAGATGCTCAAAGAGCCAATCAAAGTAATAAGAGGCATAAAATGAGCCCATTAAAAGGCAATCTATTCTCTCTTTTTAAATCTTTTAAAACTTAGAAGTTTTCATGTATCAAAGACTTAATTTCGATTGTTTTGCGATTGTGACAAATTTACTGTGGTTCATTATTCTATAAGATTTTCTTTTTTCTTAAACCAAGTAATGAATGGATTCTTTTTTCTCATATCCAATTGATTTTTTGAGTTAGGTCATTAATTTTAAAAGACGATTCTACCCTAAGAGAATGTCCGAGCTAAGGGTAATCATGATCGAATATTCTACCGTTCTTTGGATTATTTATGTTATTAACTCATTAACTCACAAGTTTTTAAAATCAATCACATGGAATAGTACATCATCTTCATGCCTTGGTAAAAAAAAAGGTATCTTATGGTTTGTTTTTGTTATTGATTCCCTCCTTTTTGAGATGTCAAAAAGGGGAGTAGTTTTAGGATGTTTCTTGCACTTTCGATTCCGTGTGTTACACTGCTATTTTTTAAATATTTGTCGTAGTTTTTTGCCATCATCAAAAAGGGGGAGATTATTGCAAATTCAGGTCTATGAACTATGTTTTGATGATTGGAAAACACTCTTACTTGTCTTGGACTGTCTTTTACTACTAAATTTTCAGGAATCAAAGATCGTACGAAAAAATAGAGCCAGCTCAACAATGGGTAGATTAGGGTTGAGTCAGTCTGTAATTTTACTTTTCCCTTCTTGAGTCAATAGTAATCTTTGGTGTGATTGATGCAAAGTAACCCTACACACACACACACACACACTTGAGAGACTTAGAATTTCAATTTTTACTCATATCGACCCGAATGATATTTACATCATCCTAGATGATCTGGCTTAAAATAAAAAATCTAATCAGGGGTTCTTAATTAAGGAAGCCGTCATTAGCAAATTGGCCTGGACGATACTTGTATCAGCCAGGATGATGGGCTCAAAAAAAAAAATTTGCTACCATAAATAATTAAGGTATTCTGTACTTTGGTAATCGGCCAGGATGATCTTTGATCGGCCTGGACGATATTCACAATTATGCCTTAATTGATCAGACAATCAAGGAGATAATTAAGGATGATTAATGCGATCATATCGTCCTAGACGATCGCAAGATCGGTAGGGACAATCTATTCTAAAATTCTTAGTTACTCCTGGACGATAAATATCGGTCAGCACAAATTTAGGGCGATGTGTTAGATGATCTGGATCGGACAGATTGAATTCAAAGCGATGCTCTGGACAATTTTCCTCTGATTTGAACTGATCGGCCTGGACGATCGTGATATCATCCTGGACGATCAAACCAATTTTTAATCATCCAATTTGCATTTAGGGCGATGCTCTGGCCGATCTCATGGGATTTGTACTGATTGGCCAGGATGATTTTTATATCGTCCTAGATGATATAGTCGACAACTTATAATTAATGAGCTCCTATGATGCTCTTATATTTAAGAGCTCTTGTTCAACATTTTTGAACATCCTTGGCTGCTGTCTTGACCTGAGAAAACCTAAAGGAGAGAGAGAGAGGATGTTGTGAGGGGGAGCTTATGAGGGGATTCAAAAGGGTTGCTCCAAGCATTGTTCCACTTCTTCTTCCTTAGAGTCTCTTGTCCTTGGAAGGGTTGGGAGAGGTAAGTTTCAGCGAGTGATCGAGGTTCTCTACCTGCTTCAGGAGGAAGCAAAAGGAGGAAGGTTCTCTGCCTTGCCGGGTGTGGCAAAAAGAGGTGTTTGTAAAGGCTTATCCGCCTAGCTGTGGGGGCTAAAGGAGAGTCACGTTTGTAGAGCAACACTCGGAGGGCGCCTCCGGGGAGTGGACGTAGGTCGAGTTGACCAAACCACTATAAACCCTTGTGTTCTTGTTTTTTACTGCTCTCGTATTTATTTTCTTCCACACTTAGTTTTTTGGTGATTTGGTTTGTATTCGTGCTTTGCTTAAAAAATTTTTTAAATATCAATTCACCCCCCTGTTAGTTAGCATTGGGCCAGTTCTATAGGCATTAACATCCCTAACAAACTTTCAGACATCTTCTATACAAAGTTTACTTCGTACAGTATGACCAATACTTCAAAAAATTTTCTTCCCGTAATTCATTTAACTGCTCATAAGAGTAAATAACTGAATAAATCATCTCATATGAATTAAAATCATAAAGACAATTAGTTTAAAATTTTATAGATTTTAAACACTCCCCCATTATGTATGTGCATGGTTAATAACTGAACAAATCTTCCCGTATGAATTAAAATCGTACAGTATGATAAGTTTAAAAATTTATAGATTTTAAACACTCTCCCAGTATGTGTGTGTATAGTTACTCAATTACAGTCACACTCTCTGAGGCTCAATAAAATAAATATATATACTCCATTTATAACGAACCCTAATCTAATTTGATTTGAAGTCTTCAACGATCTAGAGTATGATTTTACCTGAAATGTTAGTACACACAAATAATAAAAGAAATATATCCAAAATATTTTAGGTGAAGCAGTAATTAAAATAATAATATTTGGAATTTTAAAAATACACATGTTGTAATAATCTTAACAATAAAAAAACTAAGTTATAACAATCTACCCCTTTTTTTATGATGGCAAAATAATTATTGTTTGAGTTAACATTTATATCCTAAATTTCTCTTTAGCTCCCCCTAAATGAATGAACATTTGAATATATGGATATTCCATGAAGAGCAGAAACACAAAACAAATCCTAAAAATAATGAAAGACACGAACAAAGTTACAAACACAACAAAAAAGAACATGATGAACACAACGACAAACATAAATAACCACTAAAAAAATACAAACACAAACAATATTTTTCTCCCCCTTTTGACAACATCAAAAAGGGAAGTAGAAATTTTAAATGAAAAATGTCAAACTAGAAATCAAAAGAATTGATCTTAAAAATTATTTTAAAATTAATTGCAATAACACTATTAATTTCATAATACTAAAAAGAAGTGTTCAAAAATTTTAAATCAAATAAAAACTAAGATGAGAAAAGTTAATCAAGATCATGATTCATTCTATAGAAAATAAATAAGGATGATTATCACAAAAATATTGAAATGAACATTATTTAATTTCAATTTCAATATAAAGTAGAATTGAAAATTAGATTGATTTGAATTAGAGATTAATTGATAGTGGAAAAAACACAATAAAGACAAATTTCAATTGATGACATTGCTCATCTTTTTCAAATATGTGTGGCAAACTTTGTACATCTTTATCAACTTGAGCTATTTTTGTGCTTCTTTTTACTTTGCAAACCATTGCACAAACTTTTGATTTTTGCACACATTGTGCATTTCTCTTTTTTATACTTTTTGAGTCTTTTCAAAATCAGTAATCTAAAAATCAAACTTCTTTAATAACAAAAATAATGATATTAAAAAAGAAATAAAAAATAATAAGACATTAATATTATAAAATTGATCTCCATAACTTAATTTAGTTATAATTTAATTTAAATATTTTAAAAATTAGATTTTATAATGAAATTAATTTTATAATGCAAGTTAATTTATAGCACATTTTTAGATCAATTACAAAAGACTTTTCGTATAGATATACTCACATTTCAAAATAAGAAACAAAAATAAATTCATAAGACATGACATTTTTTACTGATATAAAAATATCAGATACATTTAGACCATTGATACCAATATGAAAATAATATAATATCCAAACATAAACATTTCAACACAAAATAAGTACTACAAAAGAGAAATACAAAGACAACATCACGTCACAGGTAAAAGACTTGTAGAAGCAATGATAAAATAGTACATCTAAAAGTTAGAGGGGCCCTGGTCTGGTGGAGGTGGCTGGTTGAACACTGAGAAATAGCTATTTAGCATAACTATATTGGTATTAATCATTTTAAACTGACCACAGAACCACCCTATATCCTTCTAGTATCTTGCATCCCACTGATTTAAATGTGTCTCAATTTTATCAAAAAGTTGATCAAAGTGAGTTTTTATACGATCAAAATGCTGGACCAACTCTTGAAAGTAGTGCTGATCAGATCCAGATGCAGGTGTAGTTGCTCGCCCTTTTTCTTCAAAATCTCCACTAGAACTCTGGTCCCTCCCAAATAAAAATTGAAAAGAAGCATCAATAAAAAAGATTGGCATTTCAGTGAGAGGATCAGAATGAATAATGTGGTACTTCTTATCTAAAATGTATGTCACTAAGTGTCTTAGAGAAATATTCTTCTTCCTCTGGTGATGAGGAAGCCCAATTTCAGAAAGATTATTAATATAATCTAGGATAAGTTGGGCTTCATCAAAAGTTTATCTGGTCATGATCAAATATGTAACAATGGATAGGAGAGGAGTCATATTTATATGATCATCAGTCTTAGGAATGATTGAAATTCTTAAGACATGTTGGATGATCCGAGCATTTTGGTTCAATGTGTAGACTTTCACTAAGTTATATACTTGAGTTACATCTCTAAGAGTTTTATTGATCTCAGACCAGTAATAGTCAGATTTAGAGGTCAATATGTGAGCTTTAGTGCCGTGACTTAAGTAAAGGAAAGTATCTTCCTTCGTGATTTCCACACGCTATTTTTTGACAAAATATGTTATGTTATTTTCATCCTCACTAAACCTCATGTTTACTAATAAATAATAAAAAGTCTCTTTATGGTAGGCATAGATCAAGGTCAGGATAAAAGAGAACTAAGTTGAAGCAAATAGTGCCATGATAGAAAAATGAATTTCATCTTGGATGAGGAGTCTAGAAGGAGTAATTTTGGTGGCTACATACCTATAGAATGCATCCTCATTATCTTTGGACAAAAAGTTGTCATCACCACCCCTAGATGACGATCCCTTAGAAACTCGAGAGTGTTTGCTTGAGCTTACCAGCCTAGATTAGAGGCTCAAGAGAGTTTAGAGAAGGGTTTGAAAGTGAATGAAAAGGATTTCAATGGCCCTTTTATATAAACAAATATGATCTATCATATAGAATAAAATTGGTTTTGCACATACAATTTTGAGATCATAAAAGATGAAAATATTTTTGTACGTACGAATGAAAATGTCCAAAACAAATAGCTTTTCGTAAACACACTATTTATGAAGCGTCTTTTCGTACATACTTTTTGACCGTTTGTTCGTACAGATGAATAGGTGTTCATCCAGGATGATCCGTTATTTAAGATCATTTTAATGATTGTTAGGTTTGTTCCCCGTAGGAACTGACACCTGGATAGTATAGATGAAAGATAATTTTGTATGTACTATTAGTTATAATAACTTACTCTAATCGGATAACCTTCCTCATGCATACAAATGAATCTGTACATATTATACGATATAATGATATCATCGTACAGTACGAAGTATGTGAAAAATCCAAATTTTATGAGGTTAACTCCAAAAATAGACATAGACCTGTTATATAATTCGTATAGTTCAAAAATAATTTCATATAATATGAATAAAACACTTAGAAAATAAAGCATGAAAACCAAAAAAAAATTTCAAAATCCATCATCCTTTGATAAGTGATAAATTTCCAAACCAAAAACTCACAAAATAAAAATAAAAAACAAAATACTGGAAGAAAAATAACAACAAATAAAAACAGAAAAACTAAATCACACATATAAAGAATATATCAAGTTTGTAGAAAATTTTATCTAAGTATTAAGATAAATTACACCTAACCTTATTTTTATGGTGCTAAAAGTATCAAAGGATAGTGGTTTTGTAAAAATATCTGCAAGTTAATTTTTAGTAAAAACATGATTCAATTCAATTTCTCCTTTGGTAATATGATCCCTAATGAAATGATGCCTTATGTCTATATATTTGATTCTAGAATGTTGAATTGGATTCTTTGAAATGTAAATGGCACTAGTGTTATCACAATAAATTAGAATTGTGCGAATTATACATCCTTAATTAATCAACTGTTGTTTCAACTAAAGAACTTGTGCCACACAATTTTCTAAGGTAATGTATTCAGCTTCAGTAGTAGATAGGGCTACAGAATTTTGTTTTCTACTAGACAAGAAACTAATGAATTTCCTATGAATTGATAAGTTCCAAAAGTACTCTTTCAATCAACCCTATAACCTACAAAGTCTGAATCAGAATATCCAAGAATTTTAAATGAAGTATTATACTTAGGATACCAAATTCCTAAGTTTTGAGTTCCCAAAATATATCTTAAAATTATTTTCACTGCTATCAAATATGATTCTTTTAGATAGAATGAAATCTAGCACACAAATAAACACTAAATATAATATATGATCTACTAGCAGTCAAACAAAGAAATGATCCAATTATACCTCTAAATTTTTTTTGATCATCAGATTTTTCCTTTGGGTCCTTCTGCAATTGAACTCAAGAACTTATTGGTATAGTTACTGATTTAGCATTTTCCATTTCATACTTATTGAGGATGTCCTTAATATATTTTGGCTAACTAAGAAATGTTTTCTCCTCATTTTGCATAATGCTAAAACTAAGAAAATAATTTAGATCTTTCATTAAACTCATATCAAATTCACTACTCATTATTTTAGAAAAGCCATCATAAAGTTTTTTGTTTGTAAATCTAAAAATGATATCATCAATATATATCTAAATAATGAGTATATCATCTCCTAATTTTTTCAAAAAAAGAGTGATGTTCACACTTCCTTTTATAAAAGATATCTCTAATAGGAAAGTGCTTAACCTCTCATACCAAACCCTATAAGCATGTTTCAATCCATATAATATAATTTTCAATTTATATACATGATTAATGAATTTGGAATTTTTAAAACATAGAGTTTGCTCAACATAAACATCCTCATGAATCACCCCATTCAAAAAGACACTCTTAACATCAATTTGAAATAGTTTAAAACTTCTAAAATAGGTAAAGGCTAATAAAACTCTAATAGCTTCAAGTCTAGCTACAGGGTCAAAAGTCTCTTTAAAATCAATGCCTTCTATTTAATTATACCCCTTAGCTACCAATCTAGCCTTATTTCTAATCATAACTCCTGAATCATTCATTTTGTTTTTAAACACCCACTTAGTTCCAACTATACTTTGATCCATTGGTCTTTCAAACAATTCCCAAACATCATTCCTTACAAATTGATTAAACTCTTCTTGCATGGCTAAAATCCAAAATTAATTAAAAAGTGCTTGATTAACATTTATGAATTCAATCATAGAAATGAAGGTAGAATGCTTAACCTCTTTACTAAGTCCATGCCTAGTCCTAACACTCTCATTAGGTTCACCTAAAATTAATTCCATATGGTGATTTTTAGAAAATTTCAATTCTTTAGGCAAAGGGTTTTCTTTTTCCAAATTTTATTCCAAGTTTATCTTCTCAATCCTTTGGGACTTATTTTTTATATGATCATCTTCCAAACTTGGATCTTCCAAATTTTCAAATGCATCAAATACAACATGTGTGGTCTGCTCAACTTCCAAAGTTCTTTTGTTATACACTTTATATGTGTTGACCTCGATTTTGCCCAGATTTGAGCCTGAACAGTTGACTTGGTCAACTTGACCGAGCCAGACCTTATGGCCCTCCCCATTGAGTTCAGTGGGTCGAGTCGAGTCTGTTGAGTCTGAGCTCGGACCCTGAGTCAACCCGGTTGACCAAGTCAACCAGGGTTGACCATATTGACCCATTAAGCCCATTAGAGGCCCAAATCCAATTTAAACTCTTTCATGGCTCAATCCTTGGACTCCCTTGACCTATTTGACTGATTTGACCAAGTCCAACGTTGACTTGGTCAAATCAAGCCACTAATGGGTCATAATAACCTATTAAAGCCCATTAATAGCCCATTTAAGAGGCTAATTGATTCCCCTTCGTTTTAAAACTCCAAATCCCGCCCAAAGCACTTGATCTAGCCTTGTGATGGACGGTGGATCGAATCGTGGCCGTTGAGATTCAATTCAAGCCTTTAAATATTGATTTTAGGGTTCCAATTAGAGGATCTGGCAATCTATTCCCCCTAGGCCCGAGAGATTTCTTTAGAGAGCTCTTGAGACTTTCCCCCATCCCCCACGATCAAACCCGACGGCCAGGACCCCCGCCGGCGGCGAAATCCGGCGAGACCGACCGCCCTCCTCCCTTCAGCCCGATTTCCGTTCGATCGAGATAGTTTCGGAGCCCGAGTTCAACAGAGGAATTGTTCTAGAGGATCCCACGAGTCCAACGAGCCCAAGATCGTCCGAATCCACCTTTGGATTGAGGTATATCTCAAACCCTAGTTCAGAACACTTAGGGTTAATTAGCATTGTGATTAGTGAATATTAATTAAAAATAAACATTGCCCATCGATGCTCTTCACTGGTAGAAGATGTGTTTAAAATTTCATAGCGTTTCGTCGAGCCGTTTGAGAGAACGAAGCAAAATATCGTTTTGGCTCTCGGTTTCACCCTGGATCCAATCAGGACCGTTGATCCTTTGATCAACGGTCACGATCTGAGGATCCCGCGGTCTTGTTTGACCGCGCGGTTCGATCCCGCGGTTCCGCGGGCGGTCTGGCGCGATCCTGACCGTCGATCTCGACCGCGGAGGATCGGACGGTCGAGATCCTCCGTCCGACGTGGATAAGTTCCGCGGCATCATTGCCGCGCCGCCGCTAATCATTAGCAATGATTGCGCGGCGGCGCAATCATTGCTAATGATTGCCCGCGGTTCCGCGCGACCAACCAGAGACCGCCACGTAGCCCTAGCCGCCGGATTAGGGTTTTAATTAGGGTTTAATTATTATTTTTAAGTATATTTTAATTGACAGAACTTTAAAAATTCGTAGAAAATTCATTTTTCGTCCGTTTTTGACGTGTAATACCTTGTTTTGTTCGTATTTTTATTCTCTACTCTAGGAAAATTTTTTTTTATAAAAATAATTTTTATATTTTTAATTATTTATAAAGTAGTAAAATCCCTTCTTTTATTATTATTTAAATTATTATTTTATTTAATAATTCTTATATTATTATTTTAAATATAGTTATTTATCATAATTGTTATTATTTTGAACCATCAGCTTGCTGTTAATTTTGTTATTATTATTATTATTATTATTATTATTGTTATTATTTGTATTTATATATATATATATATATTGTTTTAAAATCGTTATTAGTATTATTTTATTTTATTATTATTCTTATATTTAAAAATATTTGTAAATCTCAGAAATTCTTATATTTTAATTTAATATTATTTTATGATTTTTTTTTTTAATTATTATTTTATTTAAACTATGTTTAAAATAGTCATTTATTGCTTTAAACCTTGTAAAATCCATAACTTCTTCGTTTTAAGTCCGATTTTGACGCACGACGTCTTGTTTTGAACGTGTTTAGATTCTGCACATTATGGAATTGGTTTTATTTGAAATTTTTTTGTCTGTGTGTAGTTATTTTAAAAAACAGCCAGCTGTACTATTTTAAAATTTTTCAATTATTGTCTTTGAACTTCGAAATTGTGTAGATTTCTCGTTTCAAGTTGGATTTTTGCGCACAATACCTTGTTTTGGATGTACTCTGAATTCTGCATATTTTAAAACTATTTTCAGATGAAAATTTTGTCTGCATTCTCTGTCATTTCAAAAACAGAAACTATACTATTTTAAAATATTATTTTATTGTATTTGAACTTGTAAATGTCGTATCTTCGCCGTTTTAAGTCGGATTTCGATGTACGACCCCTCGTTCTTTTCAGCGAGACGAGCTTTATGTTTTGGAGCCATTTCCAGCCTCTGATTTTGGTTGTATGAATAGATTCTTGTTTTGATCTTATTATTTGGGTGTTTTGATATTTATATATTAATATAACAACTATTTTCAGGATACAAACTACTTTCAAATTGCTTGAGACTTCGTTAGTGTAGCCAGTGGGTCTCCCTTATATGTATTTATCATAAATTGATCTATTTTTTTTTATTATGCTATTTTCCAAAGGTTTATATATTTGTAAGTGTTTTAAAAATGTTTTAAAATTATTTATGTATTAAATCTTTTAATTTTGGGAGATCCACTATTTATGAAATTTTAGACATAGATCTTATGTGTGAAGAGCAATCATGGGGGAGTGGATTAGTGGGTGATTGAGTTCCAATCATTCACTAATCCCTTCATTAGGTGTCTGTCATTTTATTTTTCGTAGACTGCATGTGTAGGTTGCACCACGAGCACTTAGCCTAGGCTCTCCTAGATTTAAGGACATGGCGTGTTTATTTATTTACTGTACTCCCATGCATTTATTATCCCGAGGGTTAGCGTAAAACATCACTTTAAACTCCTATAACGTAGTGACACCCTAAGGACAAAAATTAAGGACCTGTCTAGCGAACTTAGAAGTTTTCTAGGAGCTAGGATAGATCCCAGAACGACATGAAAACTTCAACAATTAAACTTAGTGACATCATAAACCTCCCTGAATTTTCTAGGATTTTTTTTAGGGCTTGTTAGATCCCTTAATTAACTAACCCTAATTAACTGGTTAAATAAGGCCCTGAGACCTTCCGAAAAATGCAATAATTACATATTAGGTCAGAAAATTACCTATAATACCTTGAATTGACCAGAATATGACCCTTGACCTTAGATAAATAGGGCTCCCTAGTTTGACTTCAGGTTGACCCCTAATTTGACCATAGGTAGAAATTACCGTTTTGCCCCTAATAAATCATTAAAAATTATTAAAAAAATTCCAAATTTTCTCCAAACACTTGGGAACACTTTCTTAGGACATCCCTGATCTTTGGGAGTGATTCCAATCAGTTTGGAGTTTGTTTGGATCAAAACAGTAAAAAGGGCCCTTCCTTAGTTAATTTAGAAAATTCCCTTAAATACCCTGGACTTAGAAAATCTATAACTAATTGTAGAAAATTCCAAATTAGGCAAACTCACTTGCATTAGACTCCAATTAGGGTCTAGTATTTACTAAAAATCTTAGGTTTCCAGAAATTGACCTAGATTAGAAAGTCAACTTTTTTGGTCAACCATAGTTCATTTAGGGCCTGAAACTTAGAAAATTCATAACTTTGGATAGGAAACCCCGATTCCAGCCTACTACTTGTCTAACTACTCGTATTAAGGTCTAGTATTTTCCTAAGGTGATAGGAGACCCAGACTTAGACTATTTCCCATAGTGACTTTTTGGACCCTTAGTCTAGTTCCTAGGAGGACCCAGGACTTTCCAAAATTGGCTAATATAACTTTAACTTCAAATATCATCACCCTAAGTTCTTAAAATTGATCAAAAAAACTATATTAACTAAAATGCACCCCAATTCACTAATATTTGAATTTCAACAAAAAATTTCCTTTTCTGGCCTTCAACAGACTTGAACTTTAGACAATTTTAACTAACTATCCTGCCTAGGATCTATCCAAACTACACAAGCCTTACACACACATAGAATGGTTTGCTAGGGCACCACTTCTAGACCTAGGTTAGGCCGCTGGGTTTTACTTTTCTGCTATGTGCCGGAGCTTTCCGTGGTTTTCACTGCATGCTGTTTGAAAAATGATTGGTGTGTTTGTTTATTTTCTCTGCACTCTGTGATATGATGAGCGCTAGATTTACCCCTAGGTTAGGAATGTTATATATATATACTGTTCTTCCGTGCAGGTGGCCATGCTCATGCTGATAAAAGGGGGGAGCAATGTCATGATTTCTAATAATGTGTTTTATGCAGGTGCTTGCTCAGCTCCCTCTAAACAAAAATGAGAGCTAAAATTAATAATTATAACTGCACAGATGGAGCTGCTTAGCCCTCATAATTAAGAGCATGGCTTGGCACAGGGTCAATGGTGTTAGCATTTTCATTCTTTATATAAACTGCTTGGGATGATTTTTATTAGGATAACCTTGCAGGGCTTTAGAATTTTCTGCTTTCTATTTAATGTAAAAATTTGTAATATTGTTAAGAGTTGTGAAAACAACTTCGAGTTGGGATATTCTTATCCAGTTCGGATTCCAAAAGAAGAAGGCATCCCTAAGGGGAGAGTCTTCTTCCATTTGGAAGATCGAGCTGGATGGCTTTAGATATCCAAAGAGAAAAGGCAATACACCCCTACTAGGGGGAATTGTCTCTTCGTTTGGATATTCAAGCCACGACAGATCCAAGGAGTCCAAGGAGGAATGATCCAAGGAATCTAAGGAGAGAAAACCCAGGAGACTGAAGATATTGAAGATTGAAGACCTAATATCCCACTCAAAGTTGTTGGCGTCTGTCATAGGCTTAGAAATCCGGGTTATTGGCAGTGGTGCCCGGCCACTTTACTTTTCTGCATACCCTGGGTTGTAATTAAAGGGCAGTTGGCCTATGGACATTTATTTGATTAGTTTGTGGATTTATATTGATGTGTTTACCTGATTGCGCTTAGAAATACCTGCTTTTCTAGGTTTATTCATTGCATGCCGATCTTTGTTTTCGCCTGGATATCGTTAGGCTCTTTAAGGATCATAAAATTTTTATACTCATAATTAATTTTCTAATATTTTAAGGCTTTAAATAATATAGAAACTTAACGAACCTAGGGAATTGCCGGAATCGTCCGGGGTCGCATGCATATTACTGCATCTTCTCTCTCCTTCTAATAAGACATCTCCCTGCCTGCGGGTAGAGTCCGGATAATCTGGCCTATGAGGATGAAGTGCCGGACCTAGGGAGACTCAGTCTTTTCTAAAAATTATTTTATATTAAGCCTGTTTTTAAAGTTCTATAGCATTCATGAGCTGACATTTCAACTAGCATGCATTGCATTAGAAATCAATTTAATTAAAATTTAATTGCATTAGTTAGGGGGCATTCACCCAACATATGTCCAGGACCACTTAGAAAATTCTCTAGATGTCGGTCATATTTCCAATAAACTATACCTCCCACCCATCTTTCATAATTGACCTGATTGCATGGTTTTAAAGCGACTAGGTGGTTAGCTGGCTCCCCCATCCAGGCCGGGATAAGTCCAGGTTTTGCATTGCATTAGCTAGGACACTGGTCTTAGTGTGTGTCGAACACTAAGTCCAACCTAGATTTAGGATTCGAGGCTACTACATTCGGTCTCGTAGTAGGCCTTAAATAGTAGGTAGGTCCTTTCTTTTCAGGGACTCTAAATCCTACTTATCTTCGTCACAGGATGACGCCACCTCCATCCTTCTCTCACGCATGTGATTGAGTGTTTAGTTTTAGTTTCTCCAGTTTCCTTTTAGTACCCTAGAGCCTCCGAATGCTGGTATGAGCCACGCATGTCGATTCAGCCCTTCGGACCTTTCTTCCCTTTGAGTAGGAATTCCTAGTCTATACCCTCGTGCCGATCCCATTTTAGGAGAGGATAATGTATGATCCTTAATCGAGAGTTTTCTCAGGCTCCGGCCTGGGATGTAATTAACCACGGGGGCTTGCGCCCGTAGGAAACTTGGTCCCCACAATCTACTAAACCCCATTCGAGCTCTTGCATCGGGTGGGGGAAACCCGTGATTTGGTCATGTATATTCCTACCCATCGAGGTGTGTTGGTGAAAGCCTCTATCCTCAATGGTTAGTCGTATGCACGATCCAATCTGTCCCTTCCAATCGACCCGTTCGCGCGGTGCTCTTTCGGAGGTCCACAATATGGTTTGCCAATACTAGAGTATCCAAGAAAAATTCCATCATTTGATTTTGATCAAATTTTCCTAAATGAGATTTTTCATTATTATGAATAAACACTTTATATCCAAAATTATGTAAATGTGATAAATTAGGTGTTCTCCTATTAAGAAGCTCATAGGTGTTTTATTTAATTTTGATATAATGTTCACCCTATTCAGAACATAACAAGCTATACTAATCGCTTCTACCCAAAAATATTTTAGAATTGAATATTATGCTAATATGGCTATAGCTGCTTCAATTAATATTCTATTCTTTCTTTCGACTATCCCATTATGCTGAGGGGTCCTAGGTACAAAAAAATTATGACCAATTCCATTTTTTTTATAAAAATCCTCAAATTTTTTATTTTCAAATTCACCTTCATGATCACTTTGAATTATTAAAATTTTATATCCTAGTTTTCTCTGAATCCAAGTTAAAAAGTTTCTAAATTCCTCAAAAGATTTATTTTTATGAAATAAAAATTTAACCCATGTGAATCTTAAAAAGTCATCAACAAACACAAATATATATACCTTTCCTCCTAGACTTACAGTGCTAACCGATCCAAAAAGACCCATATGAATAACATCCAATGGTTTGTTAGTCCTAAGATCTTTAGTGGAATGAAATGAGGACTTCACCTATTTTACTAGTTGGCAAGCATCACAAAGGTAATCCTTAGTAAAGTCTAGTTTTGGTATACCTCTAATAAGTTCTTTTCTAGGTAATTTTTTAAGGTTTTTTTTGCAGCATGATAAAGCCTCCTATGCCATAACCATGACTCATCAGAAATTATTTTTTTAATAAAAAGCATTAGGAGATTTAATATAATTTAAATATAGAATATACACATTATTTACCCTATTTTCATATAGTACATCAATTCCATTTTAGCTTAATATATAAATAGTGGGAAAAAAAATTTAACATTATATCCATTATCACATAGCTGACTAATACTCAAGAGATTATGCTTTAAGCCTTCTACAAGTAACATATTTTCAATGAAAAATTGTTCAAGTTATGGATCATACATGTGCCTACCACTTTCCTAGTGGTATTATCTTCCAGTGTAACCTTGCCTCCATTCCTAGCTTCCAGCGATATGAATTTTATAGTGTCTCCAGTCATATGCTTCGAGTAATCACTATCTAGGTACCAAATATTCTCAAGAGGTCTTGTATGAGAGTGAATTTCCTCTTGATCAGACTGATCTAGATTATCATTCATTAAATACAGATTGATGACTTGTTCTTACTTTTCTATTTCTAATGAATCCAAAGCTGAATCTGCCCAAAAGGCTTACTGAATTTCTTCTTTCCCTTTCTCATATTTGTTTTCTCCTCCACCTTCTTCTTGCTAGGAGTGGCTTTAAGACTGGGTCAATCCAATTTAACATATCCAGGTTTCCTACATTCATAGCAAATAACATCGTTAGAAACCTTAAAATTCTTATGAAACTTACTTTGATTCTACTATTGGCATCTCCTTTTCATCCATTTTAGAAAACTCCTAAATTACCTGGTCATCAAAGAAATATCATCCTCATCCTCAAGTTGTAACTAATTACTCTTTGAGTCATCCACTTTCAAAGCTATGTTCTTCTCCTTTTGCTTTTCTCCTGCATCAATCTATCTTTGAGTCACCTCTTTTTTATAAGAAATTAGTGATCCAAGAATTATTAATAGAATATACATTTAAATATTTAGACTCTGTAACTATAGTAATTTTAGCATCATAAATAGTAGGAAAATAATAAAGTATTTTATTAACCATTTCAACATTCATTAGTTTCCGACCTAATTCATGCAAAGATATGACTATTTGAGTGAATCATGTATACATGTCAGACATGAATTCATTTGGTTTCATGTGAAATAGTTCATAATCATGTAATAAAATATTTAATCTAAATTGCTTCACTTCATTATCCCCTTTGTATGTAATACAAAGTCTATCCCAAATATATTTTCCACTTTAATAAGTAGAAACAGACATGTAATCTTCAGATTTAAGTGCACAAAAAAAATTATTTAAATATTTTGCATTGAATTATGCTAAGCCTCGTTCTTGTATAGTCCAATCAGTAAAGGGTGTTTTAACTCTAATACCATCTTCAAGTTTAGTTGGCCTAGTATACCCTTCCTGAACTAAAATCCACTCGTGATAGTCAAGCGATTAAAAAAAAGTAGACATACATATTTTTAAAAATTCAAAGGGATATTATCAAATAATGGAGGTCTAGTGATCGAATACCGTTCAGGTGTGCTATAATTTTTAAAAGTAGCCATTGTTGAGATAGTTGCAACTTAGTTTTTCAATTATTGATATTCTTGCAACATCTATGTTTTTTATGATTCCCAAATATTATTGTTTTGATTACAAATTCTCCTAACATATTTTAAAAGTATTATTTTGTTGTTTGTGTGTACTAATATTTTAGGAAAATCATACTCCATATTGTTGAAAACTTTAAATTATATCATATTAGGATTTATTATAAATAAAGTATGTATTTTTAATTTTATTGAGTCTGAGAGAGTGTGATTGTAATTGAGTAATTGTGCCCTCACACACTAGGGGAGTTTTTAAAGTTATAATTTTTTAAACTAATTATACTGTATAAACTCATTTCATACGAAACGATATATTTAGTTATTTTTCCCTTCGTGCAGACAAATAAACTACAGGTATAAAATTTTTGTAAGTGCGGATCGTACTGTATGAAGCTTGCTTTATACTTATGCCGTCCAGAGTATGAAAATATGTGGTCCCTTTTCATCGCGATGAATTCAAAGTTTTTTTGAACTGCTCATACTATATGATGTTGTCATCATACGTACGCCATTCAGAGTTCGAAGTAGACGGGTCTATTTTCATCCAGACGAACTTGAGAATTTTCTAAATGGATCGTACCGTACGATGTCATCATCGTACATATGCCATCTAGAGTATGAATTAGATGGGTCCCTTTTCATCCAGGTTAACTCTAAATTTTTTTAACTGATCGTAGCGTACGATGTCGTCATCGTACGTATGCCATCTAGAGTACAAAAATGTGAGGTCTTTCATTATCCCCATGAAGATGAAAAATTTTCTAACTATTTATACAGTACAAACTGAATTCTTTCTGGACGATCATCGTGTAAAAAGTCATTTTGTATAAATTTATAAAAGGTTTGTATGCAACAATTTTAGAAATATTCATACGTACGAACATACGATCGTACTGTACAATTATAAACACAAAAATTGAAATTTTCAATTTACTAGACAATTTTTTGTATCTTTTACATAAAAGGTCCTTTAAAATTAACATGAAAAGAGTCCTTCAAGAATTTTTAAGAGCAAGTGAAAGAGAGAGTGTGGGAGAGTATTTGAGAGAGATTTCTTATAAGTAGAGTGTGAAGGGTTCAGAAGGTTACTCAAAGATAAAGATCTCTTTGTGTTTTTGGTGATCACTCTTCTTTTCTTCTTTCTAATTACTCATGAGAAGAACTTTAAAGAAGATACGGTACTCTGCTGATACTTGGAGGGTGTGAACAAATGATGGTACTCTACCAACACTTGGAGTGTGTGAATAGACGACGATACTTTGCTGACACTTTGAGGGTGTGAACTGATGACGATACTCTGCCGATACTTTGAGGGTGTGAACAGACGACGATTCTCTGCCTACACTTAGAGAGTGTGAAAGGATGATGGTTCTCTATCGCATCATGGATTGGTGGAAGAGAGGAGTTGTAAATGCTTCTCCACCTTATTTTGAGGGCAAAGAAAGAGTCACTTTTGGTAATAGTACAATACCTGAAGAGGGAGTTTTCAGGGAGTGGATATAGGTTATGTTTGATCAAACCACTATAAATCTTTGTGTCTTTTATTTTTCACATTTATTTTCTGAAATTCTATTATTATGGTTGAAAAAATTTCCTAAAAGATAATCATTTTTGGAATTTAATTAAAATGGTTTTCTATTAAAAATCTAAGAGAAATTTTAAATTACTAATTCACTCTCCCTCTTGGTTAGCCTTGGGACAATAGCTTAGGGTTAACAACCTATAAGGAAACAGCAAGTGGTATTAGAGCTTCATTTCAAAACTATAAGTTTAAACTACTTTTTAAAAAATGAGAATGGCTACTTTAGGAAACCAAAACACACCTAAAGTTTATTCAATCACTAGACCTCCGTTATTTGATAATATCCCTTTCAATTTTTGGAAAACATGTATGTCTATATTTCTACAATCACTTAATTATCACATATGGATTTTAGTTCAAGAAGGGTATACTAGGCCAACTAGACTAGTAGATGGCATTAGATTTGTAATACCCTTTGTTAAGATAGTTGCTATTTGCATGTTTTACATTTTTATAACTTGTATAGTTTTGATGATTCCAAACATTATTGTTCAAATGTATAGTTATCTCCTAACAATTTTAGAAGATTTGTATTTGCTCTTGTGTGTACTAACATTTCAGGAAAATCTAACTCCAGACTACGAATACTTCAAATCAAAATTCAGTAAGAGATACTTTATGAATTTGAAACTTGTATTTTTCTTTGAAATAAACTTGAAAGGGAGTGATTGTAATTGAGTGAATAAAAACATGCACACACACATAAGGAGATCATATAAAATTTATACTGATCATACGGGATGATATCAGTTCATACGGGACGATCAGACATTTAACTCCTATTAAGATCACATGGAAAGAATAGAAACTGGGCAAAAAAATTTTTTAAGTCCTATTCGTCCAGGACGAAATTAAAAATCGTCCGGGATGATTTGTTCTCTATAAGATTTTTGTCCAGACGAAATTAAATACAGTCCAGGACGATCTGCTCTCTGTAAGATTTTCGTCCAGACGAAATTAAATATCATCCAGAACTATCTGGTCTCTGTAAGATTTTCATCCAGACGAAATTAAATATCATCCAGGATGATCTTCTCTCCGTAAGATTTTCGTCCAGATGAAATTAAAGATCATCCAGGACGATCTGCTCTCTGTAAGATTTTCATCCAGACGAAATTAAATATCATCCAGGATGATCTGGTCTCTGTAAAAATTTTGTCCGGACGAATCAATTTTCGTCCAGACGATACAACTGACTTAGAACGGTTTTTCTACAGTTTTTGGAGCCGACCTTGTAATAACCGTTCGTACCGGATGAACTTGGTTCGTACGGGACGATCAACTTGTATGAAAACATTTTGTACACATATACAAACAGGTTCGTTTCAAGGCTTTTAAGTAATATCGTCCAGGATGATCCACGATAGTATGGGACAATCAACTGCGTACAGAATTGAAAACTTGCAGTTTTTGGGCGATTTTTCTTGTCTTTTATATATATAGTCCAAATTAGACTGCCACCCAATCTTTTTGTCATTTGATCTTCGTGCCTCTTGAGAGAATAGCCAAGGAGAGAGTGTAAGAGTGCATTCAAAGGAGGATTCCTACCACTGGAGTGTGAAGGCTTCACTTGGAGTTTAAAGGTAAGAATCTCTACTTGTGAATCATGATTACTTCACTATTTTCTTTCTTCCTTCTAGATTCTTGTGAGAAGATTTGTCAAGGAGATCCGATTCACTGTCGAAACTTGGAGAGTGTGAACAACCGAATAGTTCTCTGCCCACACTAGGAGAGTGTGAATGGATGAAGGGTTCTCTACCCACACTAGGAGAGTGTGAAAGGACGAAGGGTTCTCTGCCAATACTAGGTATTGTGTAAAAGGATGACGGTTCTCTGCCGCACCGGGTAGTGGTGAAAAGAGTGTTTTATAAAGGCTTCTCCGCCTTGCTGTGAGTGCAAAAGGAGAGTCACTATTGGTATTAGTGCAATACTCAGAGGGTGCCTCTGGGGAATGGATGTAGGTCCGGTTTAGACCGAACCACTATAAATCTGGTGTCATTTACTTTACTGTTTTTACTTTTCCGTATTTTATTTTTGGTTTAAAAAACTCTGTGGTTGAAAAACGTTTTCTATAAAAACTTAATAAAAATTTTCATTTTGGTTCAACACATTTTCAAAGAGGGTTTAAATTTTTAAATTACCAATTCACCCCCCCTCTTGGTAGCCTTGGGACATTAACTTAGGTCTAACAACCTATTTACTAGTCTCAACAAGTGGTATCAGAGCTAGGTTTCAAAATCATAAGTTTAAACTACTTTTTGATTAACGTAGATGGCTACATTCGAAAACCAAAACACACCTGAAGGTTACTCTATAACTAGACCTCCACTATTTGACAATATACCTTTTGATTTTTGGAAAACACGCATGTCTACTTTCTTACAGTCACTTGATTATCATATGTGGATCCTAGTCCAGGAAGGTTACATAAAACCAACTAGATTAGTTGATGGAGTTAGGGTAGAAACATCTTTTGCAGATTGGACTATAGAATAACATGACTTAGCACAACTAAATGCTAAATGTTTAAATAGCTTCTTTTGTGCTTTAAAATTTGAAGACTACATGCGGGTTTTCACTTGCAAAAGTGGAAAGGACATATGGGATAGACTTTGTATAACTTATGAAGGGACTAATGAGGTTAAGCAATCAATACTCAATATTTTGTTACATGACTATGAATTGTTTCGCATGAAACCAAATGAATCTATTTCTGACATGTACACAAGATTCACACAAATTGTCAATTCTTTGCATGCACTTGGTAGGGAATTAACTAATGCTGAAATGGTTAATAAGATTCTTTGTTGTTTACCCACTGCTTATGATGCTAAAATTACTGCAATTACAGAGTCTAAAGATCTAAACATTTATTATATTGACAATCTTCTTGGTTCACTCTTTGCTTATGAGCAAGGAGTAAGTCAAAGAAAGATTGATGCAGGTGAACCATGAAAGGAGAAGAATATTGCACTGAAAGTGAAAGAGTCAGAGAGTGAACACTCACAACCTGAGGATGAAGACGATATTGCATTGATGACTAGATAATTCAAAAGCTTTTTAAAGAGGAAGCAGAAGAGACGCCAGTAATGGAATAGAGATAAGTATAACAGAAATGACAAGGTTTCAAATGAAGTGATTTGTTATGAATACAGGAAACCAGGTCATATCAAGACTGACTGCCCAAAACTCAAAGCCACTCCTAGTAAGGAGAAGGTTAAGGAGAAACCAATTGTAAAGAAGGGCAAAAAGAAGTTTCAAAGAGCTTTGTGGGCATATTCAGCTTCAGAGTCATCTGAGATTGAAAAAGAAGAAGAAGTCACCAACCTTTGCTTGATGGCAGATAATGTTGATCAATCAGATCAAGAAGAGGTATGTGACTTAACCTATGATGAATTATTTGAAGTTTCTGAACACATGCATGATGCATATAGGAAAATGAAAAAGATGCATGCTAGTGTAAGTTTTGAATTGGAAGAGCTTAAGAAGGAACATGAAATCCTTAGGAAAGATCATGCATTAATAGATAACAACCACATGAAACTTCTTGACGAATATGATGACTTGAATAAGAATTTTGAGAATTTAAAATCATCCTATGCTGATCTTGAAAAAGAATTTAAAATTTTTAAGGATGAATCTGAGAGCAAAACATATCGAATCAATTATACAAATCGAATCTTGGAAGATATGAATTCATTTTATAAACTGACAATAAGAGCTCTTGAGGATAATAGGAAACTCCCAAAACTTGAAGATTTTACAAATCCTAAATATTATCCTAAATACATGAAATCCCTTAGAAGACAATCAAATGGAAGAAAACTTAGGAATACTTTTCCTAATGTTAAATATAATAATTGTGGATTTTTGGAACATATATCTCACACCTGCACTTTGAAGATGAAAACTAATTTGGTGTGGAGAACTAAGATGCATAAACCTAGACATATCATACATGCATCTGATTATAAATTTCTAAAAGGTGAACCCAAACTTGTTTGGGTTCCCAGGTCTAACATTTGATATTTTTGCAGGGTTGCTCTCACACAAGACCTTGTGAGAGCATATGGTACCTGGACAGCGGATGTTCAAAGCATATGACTGGAGATACTGCTCAATTCATAACTTTGGAAGCCAAGAGTGGAGGCAAGGTTACACTTGGAGATAATACCACAAAGAAAGTGATTGGATCAGGTATGATTGGAAATTTAAAAACTTTTTCATAGACAATGTGTTATTGGTTGAAGGCTTAAAGCATAATTTATTAAATATAAGTCAGCTATGTGATAAGGGCTATAATGTAAAATTTTTACCTACTAGCTGCATATTAAGCCTAAATGAGAAAAATATTTTAAATGGAAAAAGGGTAAATAATGTTTATATGCTAGATTTAAATTGTATTCAATCTCCTACTGCTTTTTGTTTGAAAACTGTTTCTGATGAATCATGGCTTTAGCATAGGAGACTTTGTCATTCTAGTATGAAAAACCTTAGGAGAATTACCCAAAAGAACTTAGTGAGAGGTATACCAAAACTAGACTTTACTAAGGACCACCTTTGTGATGCATGTCAATTAAGAAAACAAGTGAAGTCCTCTTTTAAGTCTAATAAGGATCTTAGAACTAGTAAACCATTGGAAATTCTTCACATGGATCTTTTTGGACCTGTAGGAACTGTGAGTCTAGGAGGGAAGGTATACAGATTTGTTATAGTGGATGATTTCTCAAGATTCACTTGGGTTAGATTTCTTTTTCATAAGAGTGAATCGTTTGAGGAATTCAAAAATTTTTCGACTTGGATTCAAAGGAAACTAGGGAGTGAAATAATTTCTATACAAAGTGATCATGGAGGAGAATTTGAAAATGAAAGATTTGAAAATTTTTGTAAAGAAAAAGGGTTTGATCATAATTTTTTTGCACCTAGAACCCCTAAAAAAAATGGGGTAGTTGAGAGGAAAAATAGAACATTAATAGAAGCTGCCCGAGCAATGTTGGTAGAATACTCACTTCCTAGATATTTTTGGGCTGAGGTGGTTAGCACTGCATGCTATGTTCTGAATAGGGTGAATGTGAGATCAAATTTAAATAAAACACCCTATGAGTTGCTAAAAGATAGAACACCTAATTTATCTCATTTGCATGTTTTTGGTTGCAAGGTGTTCATTCATAATAATGGAAAATCTGCCTTAGGAAAATTTGATCCAAAATCAAATGAAGGAATTTTTATTGGATATTCAAGTGTTGGAAAATCTTATAGGGTATTCAACAAAAGAACTTTAGTCATTGAAGAAACCACACATATTGTATTTGATGAATTTGGATATTTGGAAGAGCCAAATGTTGTTGAAGATGAGATTGAGGAAAACTCCCAAAAGATTGATAGAATAAATTTGGAAGAAAATATGGATGAGAATTTGGAAAGAGAAAACCCTTTGTCTAGAGATTTGAGATTTTCTAAAAACTACCCAAGGGAATTGATTATAGGTGAACCGAGTGAGGGTGTTAGAATTAGGCGTGGATTAAATAAGAAAGTCAATCATTCAGCCTTTATTTCAACTATTTAACCCACTAACATTGATCAAGCACTTTCTGATGAATTTTGGATATTGGCCATGTAAGAAGAGTTGAATCAATTTGTAAGAAATGAAGTTTGGGAATTAACTTCAAGGCCAAAAGATCAAAGTGTTGTTGGAACCAAGTGGGTGTTCAAAAATAAAATGAATGACTCAGGAGTAGTCATTAGAAATAAGACTAGATTAGTTGCTAAGGGGTATAATCAAATTAAAGGAATTGATTTTGAGGAGACTTTTGCCCCTGTAGCTAGACTTGAAGCAATTAGAGTTTTACTTGCCTTTGCCTGTTTTAAAAGATTTAAATTGTTTCAAATGGATGTCAAAAGTGCCTCTTTAAATGGGGTAATTGAGGAAGATGTTTTTGTAGAACAACCTTCAGGTTTTAAAAATTCTAAATACCCAAATCATGTTTTCAAATTAAAAAAGACATTATATGGATTGAAACAGGCATCTAGGGCTTGGTATGAGAGGTTGAGCACCTTCCTACTTGAAATATCTTTTGAAAAAGGAAGTGTGGATACAACTCTCTTTTTAAAGAAATTTGGAAAGGATATTCTCATTATTCAAATTTATGTGGATGATATCATTTTTGGATCTTCAAATAAAAATCTTTGTGATGATTTTTCTAAAACAATAAGTAGTGAATTTGAAATGAGTCTGATGGGAGATTTAAATTACTTTCTAGGTTTTAGTATTAAGCAACTTGAGGAAGGTACTTTTCTTAGTCAAACTAAATATGTTAAGGATATCCTCAAAAAATATGAAATGGATAATGCTAAACCTGTTAGTACACCAATGAGTTCCTCAGTTCAGTTGGATAAGGACCTTAAGGGAAAATCTGTTGATCAAAAGAAATTTAGAGGGATAATTGGATCTTTACTTTACTTGACTGCTAGCTGACCAGATATTATGTTCAGTGTTTGCTTATGTGCTAGATTTCAATCAGATCTAAAAGAATCACATTTGACAGCAGTGAAAAGGATATTAAGATACTTACTAGGAACTCAGAACTTAGGAATTTGGTATCCTAAGTTTAGCTCTTCATTTGAAATTATTGGTTATTCAGATTCTGACTTTGCAACCTGTAGAGTGGATAGGAAAAGCACTTCTGGAACATGTCAATTCATTGGAAATTCATTAGTTTCATGGTCTAGTAGAAAACAAAATTCAGTGGCCTTATCTACTGCAGAAGCAGAATACATTGCATTAGGAAGTTGTGTGGCACAAGTACTTTGGTTAAAACAATAATTGATTGATTTAGGATTAACTATAGGCACTATTCCAATTTATTGTGATAATACTAGTGCTATTTGCATTTCCAAAAATCTTATTCAACATTCTAGAACCAAACACATTGACATAAGATATCATTTCATAAGGGATCATGTATCTAAGGGAGAAATTGAACTTGCTCATGTTTCAACTGAAAATTAACTTGCAGATATTTTTACAAAACCTTTAGCCTTTGATACTTTCAGTACATTAAGAACAAGGCTTGGTGTAATTGATTTGAATGCTTAAATAAAAATATTTTTGCAATATTGATATTTATGTTTTTGTAGTTTATGTTTTTATGATTTTTATTTTTGAAATTTTTTTGTGTGTGTTTTGAGTGATTTTATTTTTAGAGTCTGTGCTTTTATCATAGTGTAGTGTGATTTGTGTTTTTTTTTATTTTCTTTAATAAAAATTCTAAAATCCAAAAATATGGAAATCGTCCGGGACGAAATTTTTTGTACGGGACGATATGTGTAAAATTCAGTTTGCGTGATATAAAACGTCTTGAGAGCAGTTTTTAATGTAGTTTGTCTGTACGATCTGAATGATCGTCCAGGACGAAATTTTTTTTTTCTCTCAAACGTCGGGACGATTGAATGCAGCAGTTGAATGGATAAGGCAGTTTTAATTGTGAACTTCGTCCTTACAAACTTTTGGTTCGTTCAGATGAACAGACAACAATTCATAGCGGGGGATGGTTTTCAACTGACATTAAAACGAATTACTTTTGATTGTCTGTACGAAATTTTTTTGTCTGTACGATCGGTCAAGTCAAAAAGTCTATACAAAAGGACGTATCGTAAATTGTGTTGATTATAAAAAGCCGTTACATTTTGGATGAATTTAATCGTCTGTACAAAATTGTTTCATCCAGACGAACGATAATTTTCGTCCAGGATGAACTTTTTTTTCCAGGACGAACGTATCATTTTCTTTAAATTAGAAGGCTTTCTAACTCAACAATCACATCTCCAAACATCTCTTTCAATCCCTTTCAACTTCCAAATCAAAAATAGCCTCCTCTAGCAAGCGACAAAAGGTGTTAGCAAAGAAACCACATAGGAATTCTTTTGAAAACTTTCTTTCAAAAGCAAATGAGGAATCCTTTCCTCGATTTGCCTCTACAAAAATCACACATTCTCGCATTCTTATCCAGAGCGAAATAAACTTCAAGGTAATGCACCTTTTTGCTTCCACTCAGTTTGGATTTATCTTATCTCTTGTCCACCTCTACAACAAAAAGACCTTTCTTTACTTCCTAGCCAATATGAGTTTCAACTCCGATCACTCTTCTGTCAGTTCTTATTTGTTTAAACAAAAAGTTGAAATCACTAAGCATGACTTAGGTGCTTTTCTTAACTTAAGAACTGAAGGTTCTAGAGCCCACACCCTTATGAACGATAACACCTTCAAGTGGTTTGAAATCAATAGGGTGATTAGAGAAAATGGCTTAAATTATCATATTGCTAGAGTTTTTGGAATGACCAAAAATGCTCGAATCATCTAGCACATTCTTAGATCTTCTATTATTCCAAAAGCTGGTGATAGGATCAACATTACTCCACTCCTTTATGTTGTGACTTTTTTAATTATGAAAGGTAGTCCTATTGATGAAGCCCAACTTATCCTAGACCATCTTTATGGGCTTTCTGAAATTGGACATGCTGATCAGAAAAGAAAAAGGAATATATCATTGGGTCACTTAATTACATTTATTTTGGAAAAGAAATACAATCTAGTGCATCCTGATGAAGAATATGAAGAGCCAGTCTACTACAATGATGCTTCTTTTAGAGCAATCTTCAAGGAGCAAAAAGAGAAAGCACCTGCCAGTGCTTCTGAAGAAGAAGAAGAAGGAGAGCAAACATCTGCACCTCAATCAAATTATCAGAATTTGATTGAGAAATTTGATAGACTTGAGACTCATTTTGATCAACGATTTGATCAAATTGATGCTCAACTTCAGCAGCAGCAACAAGACATTGGTAGTATAAGAAATGAAGTTCATGAAATTAATACCAATGTTATGTTGATGACTTCCTACTTCAACTTATTTGGTGGCATTCCTCCTCCTCCTCTAGAAGAATAGAGATTTGGGTGATGATTTTATAGATGTTTACTGTATTAGTGTTTATTTTAGTTTGTTTTAGTTGTGTTAAAAGTTTAGTGTATTTTTTTTTGGGTATTGATATTATGAAGTGATTTTGTAATCTTTTTCATTAATATCAATATATGTTGTATTTGCTTTAAATTTGAATTGTTTTTGAAATGTGTTTAGTTTTTATGAATTTCATTAGTCATTTTAATCTTAATTGTGCTTAAATTAGATTGTAATTTGAGATAATTTCATTAGAAAATCTAGTCTTTCTAAATTTAAAATTTATTTATAACTTGTTATAATTAGAATTTTTAATTTCATGTCTATTCATTTAGACTACATAAAAATTAATATTATTATTGCAATTTAGATGCTTTCTTATTTTATATTTCTTTGCTCAAGTGATATTTATGCACTTAGAAAAATTTGAAATTTTAGATTATTGATCTTGGAAAGAATTGATTTCAATTACTCTTGAAAATTGTACAAAGAGTACAAAAATCAAAAGGAATGCGCAAATGTTTGCAAATGTGAAAAAGAGGCACAAAATAAGCCCAATGTAAAAAGATGCAAAAAAATGTGCCAAAATTTTTGAAAAAGATGCGCAAAGCGCCACATGTGGTAATTCTCTTCTTTCCAGATTCTTTCAATCTCTTAATTCAAATTGATCTTATGTTCATTTATATTTATATTGAACTTTGAAATATAGAATTTTTATTCATATCTCTTGTAATGTTTTTATATATCTCAAATGTCTAAATTGAATCATGTCTTTGATAAATTCTTCATACTTACACTGTTATATCACTTCTTAAATTCTATGAATTTTTATAATTTACCTAATGTTATTAGTTTTAGATTGCATACCTTATGTCAATCACTCTTTAGATTAAATTTTCAAATGGATTTCATATAATTACATACATTTCTTGTCTATTTCTTCTTCACTTTTTGTTGTTATCAAAAAGGGGGAGAAATTATTGTGTTTGTTTGTATTTTGATTTTGTGTCATTTAGCTTGTGTTAGTGTCTTGTATTTTTTATTTTTGTTAAATTTTTTTTTTAAAAAATAAAAATATTGTTCTTTAATTCAAAATGCCTCCTTATTTTCATGTATTCATCAATTCAGGGGGAGTTTAGGAGATTTTTTTTAATTTGAGATCATACAAACAATAATTGTTTTGCTATCATAAAAAAGGGGGCGATTGTTAAGATAGTTGTTATTTGCATGTTTTATATTTTTACAACTTGTATAGTTTTGATGATTCCAAATATTATTGTTCAAATGTGTAGTTATCTCATAACAATTTTAGAAGATTTGTATTTGCTCTTGTGTGTACTAACATTTCAAGAAAATCTAACTCCAGACTACGAAGACTTCAAATCAAAATTCAGCATGAGATACTTTGTGAATTTGAAGCTTGTATTTTTCTTTGAAATAAACTTGAAAGGGAGTGATTGTAATTGAGTGAATAAAAACATGCACACACACATAAGGAGATCATATAAATTTCTACTGATCGTACGGGATGATATCAGTTCGTACGGGATGATTAGACAGTTATCTCCTATTAAGATCACATGGAACGAATAGGAACTGGGGAGAAAAATTTTCTAAGTCCTATTCGTCCAGGACAAAATTAAAAATCGTCCGGGGCGATTTGTTCTATGTAAGATTTTCGTCCAAATGATATTAAATACCGTCCATAATAATCTGCTCTCTGTAAGATTTTCGTCCAGACGAAATTAAATATCGTCCAGAACGATCTGCTCTCTGTAAGATTTTTGTCCAGACAAAATTAAATATCGTCCAGGACGATCTTATCTCTGTAAAAATTTCGTCGGGACGAATCAATTTTCGTCCAGACGATACAACTGACTTAGAACAATTTTTCTGCAGTTTTTGGAATCGACCTTGTAATAACCGTTCGTATCGGACGAACTTGGTTTGTACGGGATGATCAGCTTGTACGAAAACATTTCGTACACATATACAAACAGGTTCGTTTCAAGGCTTTTAAGTAATATCGTCCAGGACGATCCACGATCGTACGGGACGATCAACTGTGTACAGAATTGAAAACTTACAGTTTTTGTGCAGTTTTTCTTATCTGTTGTATATATAGTTCAAATTAGACTTCCACCCAATCTTTTTGTCATTTGATCTTCGTGCCTCTTGAGAGAATAGCCAAGGAGAGAGTGTAAGAGTGCATTCAAAGGAGGATTCCTACCACTGGAGCGTGAAGGCTTCACTTGGAGTTTAAAGGTAAGAATCTCTACTTGTGAATCAGGATTACTTCACTCTTTTCTTTCTTCCTTCTAGATTCTTGAGAGAAGATCTGTCAAGGAGATCCGGTTCACTACCAAAACTTGGAGAGTGTGAACAGTCGAATTGTTCTCTGCCCACACTAGGAGAGTGTGAAAGGACGAAGGGTTCTCTACCCACACTAGGAGAGTGTGAAAGGATGAAGGGTTCTCTGCCCACGCTAGGAGAGTGTGAAAGGATGAAGGGTTCTCTGCCCACACTAGGAGAGTGTGAAAGGACGAAGGGTTCTCTGTCCACACTAGGAGAGTGTGAAAGGACGGACGGTTTTCTGATGAATTATGGTTATGTCATAGGAGACTCTGAAACACCAACATGAAATTTTTTTGGAAAATTATCCAAAAGGATTTGGTTAGAGGTATACCAAAACTAAGCATTACTAAGGATTACCTATGTGATACATGTCAACTAGTAAAACATGTGAATTTCTCATTTCATTCCAATAAGTATCTTAGAACTAGTAAACCTTTGGAGATTATTCATATGGACTTTTTGGACAGTTAGAACTATAAGTCTAGAAGGGCAAGTATACATATTTGTGACAGCTGATGATTTCTCGAGATTTGCATGGGTTAAATTCTTATTTCATAAGAGTGAATTATTTGAGGAGTTTAGAGATTTTTCAACTTGGATTCAGAGGAAACTAGGTTATGAAATTTTAACTATTCAAGGTGATCATGGAGGTCAATTTAAAAATGAAATATTTGAGGATTTTTATAAGGAGAAAGGATTTGATTATAATTTTATAGCACCTAGGACCCCTCAGTAGAATTGGATAGTCAAAAGAAAGAACAAAATATTAATTGAAGCCACTAAAGCCATATTGGCTGAATATTCACTTCTTAAATAGTTTTGGGCTAAAGTAGTTAGTACTGCATATTATGTTTTAAATAGGGTGAACATTAGATCAAAATTGAACAAAATACCCTATGAGCTTCTTAAGGGAAGAATACCTAATTTTTTATATTTGCATATTTTTTTAATGTAAGGTGTTCAAACATAATAATAGAAACTCTTCTTTAGATAAATTTGATTCAAAATCAGATGAAGGAATTTTTCTTGGATACTCTAGTGTTAGAAAATCATATAGAGTATTTAACAAAAAAACTTTGGTAATTGAGGAGACCACTCATATTGTATTTGATGAATCTGGTAATTTGGAAGAGCCAAGTTTGAAAGATGATGATAGAAAAAAATAACTCCCAAAGGATTGAGAAGATTGGTTTGGAAGAAAATTTGGAGAAAGAAAATCCTTTGCCTCGAGATTTAAAATTTACTAAAAATCACCCTAAGGAATCTATTTTAGGTGAATCGAGTGAGGGTATTAGGACTAGGCATGGACTTAGCAAAGAAGTCAATCATTTTACTTTTATTTCAAAAATAAAACCCACAAATGTAAATCAAGTACTTTTGGATGAACTTTTAATTTTGGCAATACAAGAAGAATTAAATTTGTTTGTATGGAATGATGTTTAGGAATTGATTTCAAGGCCAAAAGATCAAAGTATAGTTGGAACTAAGTGGGTATTTTAAAAAAAAATGAATGACTCAAGAGTTGTTGTTAGAAATAAGGCTAGATTGGTGGCTAAGGGGTATAATTAAATTGAAGAGATTGATTTTGAGGAGACTTTTTACCTCTATAGTAAGACTTGAAGCAATTAGGGTTTTGTTAGCATTTGCCTATTTTAGAGGATTTAAATTATATCAAATTGATACTAAAAGTGTCATGTTAAATGGGGTGATTCAAGAGAATATTTATATTGAACAACCTCTAGGTTTTGAAAATTCAAAATTCCCTGATCATGTTTTTAAATTAAAAAGGTATTTTATGGATTGAAATAGGTACCTAAGGCTTGGTATGAAAGGTTAAGTATTTTCCTATTAGAGAGGTCTTTTGAAAAAGAAAGTGTGGACACCACTTTCTTTTTGAAGAAACTGGGAGTTGATATACTCAATGTTCAGATTTATGTTGATGATATCATTTTTGTATCTTCTAATAAAAATCTTTGTGATGATTTTTACAAAACAATGATTAGCAAATTTGAGATGAGCTTAATGTGAAATCTTAGTTATTTTCTTGGTTTTAACATTAAGCAAATTGAGGAGGGAATATTTCTTAATCAGTTAAAGTATGTTAAGACATCCTCAAGAAGTAGGAAATTAATAATGCTAAACCAGTTAGTACACCTATGAGTTTCTCAGTTCAGTTGGATAAGGATCCAAAGGGAAAATATATTGATCAAAACAAATTTAGAGGAATTATTGGATCTTTGCATTATTTGATAGCTAGTAGACCAGATATTATGTTTATTGTTTGTTTGTGTGATAGATTTCAATCAAATCTAAGAGAATCACATTTAACAGTAGTAAAAAGGATTTTAGGATATCTCTTGAAAACTCAGAACTTAAGAATTTGGTATCCTAAGTATAGCTCTTCATTTGAAATTGTTGGATATTCAGATTTAGACTTTGCTAGTTATAAGGTTGATAAAAAAAGTACATCTAGAACATGTCAATTTATAAGAAATTCTTTAGTTTCTTGGTCTAGTAGAAAATAGAATTTCATAGCCCTATCATTGCTAAAGCTAAATACATTGCCTTAGGAAGTTATGTGGCATAAGTTTTTTGGTTGAAATAATGGTTGATTGATTTAGGATTTATAATAGAAACTATCCCAATTTATTGTGATAACACTAATGTGATTTGTATTGTAAAGAATCCTATTCAACATTCAAGAACCATAGATATAGATATAAGGTATCATTTTATTAGGGATCATGTATCCAAAGGAGAAATTGAATTGAATCATATTTTAACTGAAAATCAACTTGTAGACATTTTTACAAAACTACTAGCCTTTAATACTTTTAGTACATTAAGGACAAGGCTTGGTGTAATTGATCTTAATGCTTAAATAGATTCATTTGCAAACTTGATATGATTGTTGTGTGTTTTTCTGTTTTATTTTGTTAATGTTTTTGTTTGTGTGTGTGTTTTGTAATTTTGGTTTTGTTTTTTGTAGTTTTTTTTTTGGACATGTATCACGTATCAAAAGTTTTATTTTTTATATTTCGTGTGATATTTTTAAATGTTGTATTCATATTGTACGAAATTATTTTTATATTATACTAATTTTGTAGCCCATCTATTATTTTGGAGTTGATTGCATAAAAATTTGGTTTTTATCATATATATCATACTGCACAAAGCCATCATTATTCCATATGATCTATATACTTTCGTTTATATGCATGTAAATGGTTATCCGGGTAGAATCAGTTATTATAACTGATAGTACATATGAAATTTTATTTCATACATACGAACCACGTGCCATTCTCTATTGGGGACGATCATAACTGTCAGCAAAATGATCATAAATAATTGATCGTCCCGAATGAATACCTATTCATCTATAAAATTGAATGGTCAAAAAGCCTATATGAAAGGACGCTTCGTAAATTGTGTGATTGCAAAAAGTTATTTCATTTTGGATGTTATCGTCTGTCCATACAAAACTCTTTCGTCTTGTACGATCCCAAGATCGTATGTAAGAATCCATTTTTGTACTGTATGAATGGTAGTTTTTCTTTAAATAGAAGGACTTTAGAATTCATTTTCATTCACTCAAACATCCTCCTTGAATCCTTCTCAATCTAGGAATGGCAAATTCTAGAAAGCATGGTAAAGTTTCTAAGGGTTTATTTTCCAAGAGTGGAGATGATAACTTTCAACCTAGAAGTAATGAGGATTACTTCTTCAAGTTTATAGCTTCTAAAATCACTCCGTCTAGACTACTGATTCAAGATGATATCCACTTTCAAGTAATGCCTCTCTTTGCCTCAACCCAATTCGCCAACATTTTGACTTTGATCCATGCTTATCATAAAGAGACCTTTCACTACTTTTTAGAAAATATGAGTTTTAGTTAGGATGAGAGTAGGATAAAATCATATGTCCAAAAGAAATGGGTAGAAATCTTTAAGGAAGACCTAGGAACTTTTCTGTACTTAAGGACTCAAGGGACTAAAGCATACACTATAACCTCTAAATTTGACTATGATTAGTTTGAAATAAACAAAACTCTTAGAGGGGTTACTCAAGTTGGTCACTTGGTTAGAGTCTATACTTTAAATAAAAATTACAGGATCATTCAACATATTTTAAGAATCACAATAATTCCTAAAGCTGGTGATCGCATCAACATGACTTTTTCTGTCCACTGTAACCTATTTGATCATGACTGGATAACCAATTGATGAAGCTCAACTTATTCTAGATTACATTTATATCCTTTCTAAGATTGGGTGTCCTTCTCATAGGAGGAAGAAAAATATTTCTCTAGTACACTTAGTTATCTATACCTTAGAAAAGAAGTACAACATTGCTCATCCTGAGATTCCTACTAAAATGCTAATATACTTTACTAATGCCTCTTTTTGATCACTTTTTGGGAGAAATGAAAATTCTAGTGAAGATACTTAGGGAGAAGGGGAAGCACCTGCACCTACACCTACTTAGGGACCTGACTTTTAAGAGATGGTCCAATATTTTGATCGGATGGAGAGTCACTTTGATCAAATTTAGAGTCACTTAAACTAGCAGGATGCATAATACCAACAAGATATGGGGTGGATCTGACGTCAATTTGTCTCGGTGAACACAAATATCGCTATGATGAATAGCTATTTCTCAGTCTTCAACCAGCCTCCTCCTCCAAACTAGGGACCTTAAGAGTTTTAGTTATATTTCTTTGTAGTTGACATTACCAGTTCTTTCCAGATGTGATGATTTCAATATTTATGTCTTTCTATTGTACTTTCCTTTATTTAGATTTATGTTGATGTTATGCTATTTTTATGTTATGATATTTTATATCACTAGGCTTAATGTATCCTATCTTTATTTGATATCAACTAAAAAAAAGTCTTATTTTGATTAGTTGTTTTTGTTCCTTGTTTGAAATTTGAGTTTGCCTATATGATAATCCTATTTTAATTGACCTAAAAGTATTATAAATTAACTTGCATTACAAAATTAATTTCATTATGAAATCTAATTTTTTTAAAATTTAAGTTAACTTATAACTCTATCAAGTTAAGGATATTAATCTCATGTTTTTTCAGGCAAATAAAATTTAAATATTATTATTGTAATTTTGATGTCTTATTATTTTTTATTTCTCTTTCAATATAATTATCTTTATAATTGGAGAAATTTGATTTTAGATTATTAAATTTGGAAAGATCATTTAAAAAATATATCAAAAGGAAATGTATAGTGTACAAAAATTTAAAGAATGTGCAAATATTCGCAAAATGAAAAAGAGGAATAAAATTAGTCCAAATAGAAAAAGATGTACAACATGTGCCACAAATATTTGAAAAGATGCACAATTTCACCAATTGAATATGTTATTTCCTTTATCGTTTAATCTTTATTTTAAATCAATCTAATTTTCAATTTTATTTTATTTTGAAAATTGAAACTAACTAATCTTCATTTCATTACTTTTGCAATAATTCTCATTATCTAATTGTCTAGAATACTTCATGACCTTGATCAATCTTTTTATTATCTAAGTTATGCTTTATTTTAAATCTTTTCAATCCTTCTTTTTTATATAATAGTAATTAACTTTATTATTGCAATTCTATCTCAATCTCTTTCAAGATTGATTATTAAGGTTTCTCATATGTCTTTTTTCATTTCAACCTTCTTTTTCTCTATTTGTTGTTGTCAAAAGGGGGAGTAATATTATTTTATGCTATTTTGCCTTTGAGATTTCTTGTGTTTTAATTTGTTTTTGTGTTTATTATTTTTGTGTTTCTTGTGTTTATGTTTGTTGTTTGTGTTTAAAAAAAAAAATTATGTGTAATCTTTATGGAATTTCCATGTATTCACTTATTTTTTCTTTTAGGGGGAGCTAAGGAGAAATTTATGATATACATGTTAACTTAAACAATAATTGTTTTGCAATCATAAAAAAGGTGAAAATTATTGAGATAGTTGCAACTTAGTTTTTTTAATTATTGATATTCTTGCAACATATATATTTTTTATGATTCTCAGATATTATTGTTTTGATAACAAATTTTCCTAACATATTTTGGAAGTATTATTTTGTTGTTTGTGTGTACTAATTTTAGGAAAATCATACTCATGATTGTTGAAGACTCCAAATTAGATCATATTAGGGTTTATTGTAAATGAAGTCTGTATTTTTTATTTATTGAGTCTAAGAGAGTGTGATTGTAATTGAGTAACTATGAACACACACTGAAGGAGTGTTTAAAATTATAATTTTTTAAACTAATCATACTATACAAACTCATTTCATACGGGATGATATGTTCAGTTATTTTCCCCTTCATGCAGACAAACAAACTACAGGTAGAAAATTTTTCTAAGTGTGGATCGTACTATACTAAGCATGCTTTGTACGTATGACATCCAGAGTATGAAAATGTGAGGTCCCTTTTCATCCTGATGAATTCAAAGTTCTTTTTGAACTGTTCGTACTATATGATGTCTTCATCGTACCTACGCTGTCTAGAGTATGAATTGGACGGGTCCCTTTTCATCCAGATAAAGTTGAGAATTTTTTGAATGGATCATACTATACGATTTCATCATCATACGTATGTAGTCCATAGAATAAATTGGATGGGTCCCTTTTTATCATGATGAACTCTAAAATTTATGATCTGATTGTACCGTAAGATATCGTCATCATATGTACGTCATCCATAGTACAAAAATGTGGGGTCTCTTTTTGTTCAGAGGAAGATGAAAAATTTTCTAACTGCTCATACAGTACGAACTGAATTCATATTGGATGATCATCATATACAAAGTTATTTCATACAGATTTACAAAGGTTTATACGTAATAGTTTTTGAACTATTCATACGTACGAACATACGATCATACTGTAGTATCATAAACAATCAAAAATTAAAATTTTAGTTTACTGTATGATTTTTTGTGTCTTTCATATAAAAGGTCCTTTAAAACCGACATGAAATAGTTATTCTTCATGAATTTTCAAGAGCAAGTGAAAGAGAGAGTGTGGGATAATGTTTGAGAGAGATTTCTTGCAAGTGTGAAGGGTTCACAAGGTTACTCAAATGTAAGGATCTCTTTATGTTTTTGGTGATCACTCTTCTTTTCTTCCTTCTAGTTTCTCGTGAGAAGATCTTTGAAGAAGATATTGTACTCTGCTGACACTTGGAGGGTGTGAACAAACGATGGTACTCTACCAACACTTGAAGGGTATGAACATACGACGGTACTTTGCCGACACTTGGAGGGTGTGAAAATATGACGGTTCTCTGCTGACTCTTAGAGTGTGTGAAAGGATGATGGTTCTCTGCGACACAGGAGATTGGTGGAAGAGCGAAATTATAATGGATTCTCTGCCTTACTGTGTGGGTAAAAGGAGAGTCACTTTTGCTAAAGTACAATACCTGAAGAGGGAGTCCTCATGGAGTGGATGTAGGTCGTGTTTGACCGATCCACTATAAATATTTGTGTCTTTTATTTTCCACATTTATTTTATGCAATTTTGTTATTGTGGTTGAAAAGCTTTTTCAAAAAGATAAATATTTTTGGAATTTAATTAAAATGGTTTTCTATTGAAAATCTAAGAGAAATTTAAATTACCAATTCATCCCGACCCTCTTGGTTAGCTTTGGGACAATAGCTTTGGTTTAAAAACCAATAAGGAACCAACAACCATTATCATTTTCAAAAAGTAGTCTAAAATTTAAGTTTTGAAATAAAGCTCTGATACCACTTGAAAAGATTGTATAGGTTGTTAAACCTATGCAAATGTCTTAAGGCTAACCAAGAGGGGGTGAATTATTAATTTATAAAAAAAATATCTTAGATATTAAAGAAAACAAATTTTTATATATTTTCTAAAAATGATTTTTCAACCAAAAAATGGAAAAATGCTGAAAAATAATAGTGCAAAAATAAAAATAAACACAAAGATTTATAGTGGTTCAATCCAACAAAACCTACGTCCATTCCCTAAAGACTCCCTTTTCAGGAATTGCATTATTGTCAAAGTGTCTCTCCTTTTGCACCCACAGCAAGGAAGAGAAGCCTTTACAATTTTCCTCTCTTTCACCAATCCTCAGTGCGAAAGAGTATCGTCGTCTTTTTAACTAAATATAAAAGAGATTCTTACCTTTGAGTAACCTTATGAACCCTTCACACTCCACTTGTAAGAACTCTCTCTTAAACACTCTCCCAAAACACTCTCCCTTGCTCTCAAATAAATCACGAAGAACAACATTTTTCACTTCGGTTTTAAGGGCTTTTTATATGAAAGACATGAAAACCCATCTATAAAACTAAAATTTTGAGCATGTACGATCGTACCGTATGATCATCAATCGTACGTATGAACAATTCTAAAACTGTTGCATACATACCTGTATGAAATATTTTCGTACATGATAGTCATCCAGTATGAATCATGTTCATATTATACGAACGATTGAAAAAAAAAATTTGCTCAGTCGGGACAAGAATATACCCCACATTTTTACACTTTAGATGTCGTCTGTATGAACCATACTTCGTACAGTACGAACAGTTCAGAAAATCTATAGAAATTATCGGGATGAATAGGTACGTATCTATTTCATACTCTGCACGTCGTCTGTAAGAAAGTTACTTCATACAATATGAACAGTACTTTGAAAAATTTTCTTCCCATAGTTTATTTAACTGCTCATAGGAGGAAATAACTTAAAAAATCATCTCATACAAATTAAGATCATACAATATGATTAGTTTTAAAAATTTACAAATTTTAAATACTCCCCTAGTGTGTGTGTGCATGGTTACTCAATTACAATCACACTCTCTCAAACTCAATAAAATAAAAATATAGACTCCATTTACAATGAACCATATTCTAATCTGATTTGAAGTCTTCAACAATCTAGATTATGCTTTTACCTGAAATGTTAGTACACAAAAATAATAAAAGCAATATATCCAAAATATGTTAGGAGAAGCAGTAATTAAAATAATAATATTTGAAATTATAAAAAACACACATGTTGTAATAATCTTAACAATAAAAAAATTAAGTTGCAACAATCTCAAAGTGTGAAACTCACCACTGTGACCCTGATTATCCCGTAGTGAGTGGAATTTTTAACAATAACATCTTCATTACATGCTATCATATATTTGATATTCATCAATAGATCAACAATCTCACCAACATCATCAAAGTCTCCTTACAACAACATTTGGTTTCAACGGACTACATGTTCACACCCCATATTGGGGAAAATAAGTTAGTATAAACTACATCCAATCATTGCTTTTAATGCACCAGTAAATTCACAACTATTCATTCATGCCATACATAAATAAGGTGGTGGTCCTTCTCAAGTTCAAAACTCAACTATAAACATTAGGGGAATAATTAACCTTTTATACCACTTAAAATTTTTAGGAACCTAATTCCCATGTATAGTATAATTGATGTGATCGATCATCAAATATTCATAAACACCTTAAATGGTGGATAAGAGATGGTTTAATTATTTTCCTTATGAAATCATTGCCTCCTTTTATTTGTTTTTCTATATCTTCATGTCCTAGTTTGCTGCTTCAAATAAACTACTAAAGATCTTTGAGTTATTGCTCTACATTAAACATAATGTTGGGGAGTCCTTTAAAACTACACTAATTACTTCAACAAAGCTTCCTATGAAGTTATTGATGGTGACAATAATAATGCAAAACCTTCCATTTTTTTAGGGTTGTATCTAGAAGCTTTAAATTCTCAATTGTTAAAAATCCACTAACAACCCAAAAGGACTCACTATAGAATGTTGCTAAATATATTAATCTCAAAGAAGTTTATGAAAAGGTTGAGACAACCACTTCTTGTACCAAAATCCTACAAGCAAGTGAATCAAACTAGATCAAATGGTAATTAATATTATTATTTTGTATTTACTTGCTTACACACTAATTGGTTCTCTAAATATAGTTTAATTTGCTAAGATGTAAGTCATGCTCTTGACAAGTGCACATGCCGTGTCAAATAATAAAGTGATGAGAAGTTTATCATTCCCATGAGGAGCTTTGGAATTTCTTAAATTCACTTTAGTAATCCCTAATGAAAGTACTAAATTTATCTAGCCAAATTATTCAAAATAGGTTGTGTAAATTAAAATAAAAAGCCATAGTTGTAAAAGGTAAATAAAATATTTGTAAAATCTTTGAACCTATGATATTTAAGATTACATGAATGCATGTGTGTAGTTTTCTACTTGTTATAGCTATGAATTAGAGCTTAAGTACTCCTCATCTCTATCAAACTTGTCGGAGTATTTATATAGGATTCATCCTAACTACACCTCTTCTATCACCTTAAGATCATATAATCATAACCACCAAATATCTATGTTATGGCAAGATGTCATTTTAAAAGTTCTAATTGTTCTTCTACTTTTATGTTGCGGCTCTATATCACACTAGGTTTAAGTTTATGCATGGCCTATACATAAACTAAATGAAGATGTGAGGAATTAAAATAGCTTAAGTTATTTATAAATATTATATCTACTATATGCAATTTATTGCTTTTAAATAATCATAGATTCATAATTATTTGATTAGCTACACATGAAGACTAAATTATAAAACACAAATATTTTTTTTTTACTAACAACATAATACAAACTACAAAGCACAAAAAAATAATAGAAGAAATTTTTGAAGTAACTCGAATATAAAGTATAGACTCCTTCGCACTCCTTAACTTTGATCTGCACCAATATGTGACACCAAACAAGTACACAAGAGAAAAATTCCTCTCCAGAATAGTCTCTCTCTCTCTCTCTCTCTCTCTCTCTCACACACACACACACACACACACACACACACACACACACAACTCCCCAAGGTGCTAACCACTATACCTGAACACAAAGGCTATAATATATACTTTTACAAAATAATTATACTAGCACCACGACACTGGCTTGGTGGTGATGCAAAGAAGCTGGATTTGTACATTGGTTCACCATTCATTACATCGGTACACGAGTATAATTGTTTCCAATTGTGGCGTTAGGAAATGTGGCACTACGATGCTTCCTAAATAGCACATCGGTGCTAAGCTCTCAAATAATTTTTTTTAGGCCTTCTGTTGTGGCATTGAAGTGGTGGTATTGTGATGCTTTAGAAAAAATATAGCATTTTAATGTTGATTCAATTTTTATGATTTTTTAACCTATTTTATGCATAAAAACATAATGATTAAAATCACAAATATCATAATATATAATTTGGACTTTGTAATTTTTCTCTTATCAAATTCCCAAAAATTTAAGATAATACATATCCTCAAATAATTTATACTACGCTGGGATAAAATATCTTTTTGCATTGATTATAGTTTTTGGAAAGAAAAATAAAATTAATAATCTAAGTATTTATAAAGTACATCAGTTGGAAGATTTTCTAACAAAATAATTTATGATATTTAATTTTCTTCAATTTTGAATTAATATTTCTTTTAAGTTAAACTACTAATAATGTTGGTGAAGAATTTTAACTAGCTTATCTAAGTTTACTGAATTTTTTAAATTAATGAAATGACACATTTAGTTAACCATTAGATCTACCTTCAAGCTTTTTTTTTTTTTAAGTATTATGATTCCAATTGTTCCTTTAGAAGTATATAAGTAAGGCTAGACATTAAAATAACCATTTTTTTAATATTCATATGTTTAACATTTTTACATTTTCTTCTTATTATTTTTCTTTTATTTGGCTAAGTATCTTATATTGATTTTGAAAACTTATCTATTCCCTCCACTCATTATTTTTAAGCTGGTCTAAACTTTGGAGGTACTAATTTTAATAATTCAATTCTTAGCCCTTTTCAATCTCTTTCACTTTTAGCTCTTTTTTTATTTATTTACTAAAATACCTTATTTTGATTTAAATACATATCTATAGCCTCCACTTGTTATACTAATCTTATATTTGTTAAAGGTTTCTTAATTCTCTAAGTTGTTACTTTTTAAGTGATCTAGGAATAATCTAATTTGTTAATTAATATTAATCCTAAAACCCAATATTTTATTTAATATACTATTAAATACTTAAGGATCATAATATTTTATTTTGAAAATTTTATAACTCAAGAAGAAAGTGCAATATGGTAAGGAAAAAATTTTCATAAAATTGGAGATATTAAATTCATTCATTTTTTTCAAATTACATTTTACATAAAAATAATAAAAAGTGCAGGAAAATAATATAACAAAATAAGAAATTAAAAACTCTTAAAAATAAAAATAAAATAATAACTTAATAATAAGTAAAATGGAAATAAAAATTTATTACTAAGTAAAATAAAAATAAAACAACCACAATAATAATAGTGGGGCTCTCGCTACTCCTTATTATCATGTTCTTCTTCTTTTGTTGCCTTTGCTGTCTATGCAGATGAATATCCTGCTCTGGGATACATTTCAAAGGTGGATTTTCTTGGAAATATATTTTGTTAACCATGGGAGTTAATCTCCTAGCTCTTGAACATTTAAACCATAGGAACTTTATAGTCAACCTGATATTAATACTATCTTTGGTGCTCGAGCATCATATGGTCGTAGCGGGTGTAAAACCTTATTCTAGCCCTATCAGTTGCTACCTGAAGTGATCAATAGAAACCTTGATCAAATCAACTCTATCCCGGAGGTCAGACACCTGATCTCCTAGTATCTTAGGATCTCTACCTCGCTACTAACTTGGTATGTTTGGTTGGCCAAATCCCTCTCTTTGCTCTGATAAAGAGATTTTGAGGGACATGATCTTGGATCTAGTAAAAGTAGAAGTAGGCATAATTTGCTCCTCCATTGGATTTTTACTACTTTGACTAAACATATTCACAAATAAGACTTAGATGCCCTAAACTTATAACGTTGTTGTATGTATATATTGGATAGAATGGAAGATAATCTTCCCAAAATTAATAGTTATTTCTTTTTAAAGCAAAAAGTTAAAATTGCCCTATCCTTCATCACCTCACTTATTTTTTATGCTAGGTTTAAGCTTCATAGAAATGAAATAGTGTCAGACTTTAGATTCTTCTATTTCTTTAGGCATTCAAATCTCTATAAGTGAGGAACCTAATTATTTTGTCATAATCTATAGTAGTCATACAAAAAGTCAGGTACTCATCGCTTTTAAACTGTAAGTTGGGAGTAGAAAAATTGGAGTAAAGGGAAACCACTCACCATGAATTTAGACACACTCATTTTTGGGCACCATCATGTTAGTGAAAAACTCTCAGACTTTACAAGCATTTGTAGGTTAAGGATGGATGATTTGAAAATCATATTTGTGCTCTATAATAAGGCCTTGAATACACTCATGTGGTTATCTAATCCCCTCTCAGGAAGAGTAGACTTACTAGCTAACTACTTATAGCGCTCCTCAACGGTAGAACTGACGAATCTACCAGCATCGTAGGAAGTGGACCTAGACCTCTTCCTATTGATAATATTTTTTGGGGAAATTCTAAACAAGTAAATAAATTAGAGATCATAAATCATTAATGCAAGGGATTTCTAAAAATATAATAGCTCTAAATACAAGGGTACAAGTGGAAATGAAATGGAAGCCCAAATCCAATTTAAAAATTAACCAGCACGAAATTGCTAACTTATGTACAATTGTGACACTAAGTCAAAGAATCAGTATGAGTACTAGCATTGTGGCATTGGGAATAAGTAGCAATGTAGTATTCACCCAAGAAATTTGAATAATAGGTGTTTTAATTATGAGATCTTAGTGGTGCTTGACACGTGGCAGTACTACGATGCTCGATGAGACCAATACCATAAAACTTCATCAACCTTATTAATATTTTTACTAAGCCCTGTGGCATTGTATGGACAACACTCAGTAAAACAAATTAACTAGAGAGCTTAATGTCGTAATTCTTTATGGACAGCACTGTGATGCTGGATTCTTTCAATGCTATAATGTGATAGACTTAAATCATTTTTGATCATTTACATTGTGCTCTGATGCTTCAAGATATTACACTGTAATGTTGGGATAATTTTTTTAATTTAACTCCTATAACTTGTTTGGTTGAAAAAAGCTCTTCATTGCTTTGAAAAAAAAAAAACTAAAGAAATTGGAATTAAATTTCTTTGGGAAAATTTGATTTCTTTTTTTTCAATTTTTAAGTTAAACACATCATTATGAATGATATGTCACCTCAGAAGGGTAAAATATCATCCTCTAATGGGCTTAGGTAATAAAACTGTAAGTCTTATCCTAATTATGATAGTCAAATTCAAGAAAGAACTACAAATGACCCGAAGGGTTAAAATGATGTTGGACCAACTATTTGGCTATAATAATCTACATGAAGCATCATTAATTTCATATTCAAAAGTGTGTTAATAAATGAAATATCATTTCAAGGAAAGGAAATATCACTTATTATCCATGATTTGAATATGATGATAATGATCATCATTGATTTTGATTTTTCCAAAGAGAGTTAACTTTGTTTTGAAAATTGATATGGGGTCTTTAAATATCTTATGATTGCTAACCCTTGTAGTTAATTACATCATAGAAAACCAGAGTTTCCTATGAAAAATCTCGATTAAAATAGCAGTAGAAATTTTATTTTTGAGATTTTTGAAGAGTGATATCAAAAGAGTGAAGTTGGAATTCAATTGCGATTGGATCAAATTTGAGCAATTATTTATGTAGGTCAATGGAGGAGTAGGAGGCATTTTGGGATTTTGAAATGATTCAGAAATGCATCGTTCTACCATATCTGTTGGGCTTTAAATTTTGGTTTGAAGAGAAATTTTGATTCAAGTTGATAATTTGTTAAAATGGTGGAATTATATTTCTGAAGGTGGGGTCTTTTGATTTTGAGTCTGCCTCGAATTCTAGATCAATTTTTGGGCTTAAATAATATTGGCTCGAACCTAGCTAATACAGTGAAAAATCTTGACTTATCCCAGCCTGGATTGGGGAGCTAGCTAACCACCTAGACGCTTTAAAATCATGTAGCTAGTCTTTTATAAAAGATTGATGGGCTATTATCTAAGTTTTGAGGAATTGAGGCAGACGTCTAGAGTAGGTTCTAATTGTCCACTTGACTTATATAAGATGATTTTTTATATATTGCTAAAGCCTAACCTTAATTATTCTTCTTAGGTGTCACTTAGTTGTGTATGTTTTGAATCAAAGTTCTTTAACTCTTAAAACGAACATAGTCAATCACACCACATCAATCAAATAATCTAGGGTTAGGCGCATGTTCTTTTCTAAGTACAAAAGCTAAAGAACAACTTAACAAAATGGAAATTTAATCAATGAACAATTAGAATGTAATTGCTCGATGAATGCTTGTCACTCCCCATTAAACTCATTTAATAATGATAAAGCTCTATTTAAAGTTCCCATAGCATATCTAAATGTGTGAAAAGGGTTTAAAATGGTATTAAGATGAATTCTTAAAATTTCAAAGGTTAACTCATAATTTATAATTTTATAAATTTAAATTACTCTTAAATAATGTTTAAATAATTCTTGAAAAATTAAGTGAACTCAAAAATAGATTAAAAATAATAATTTATCCACAATTTTAATTATTTCAATTTATATTTAATTAAATATTAATTAAAAACTAAATAGAGAAAAATTGAAATTATTTAATATTTATAAAATATTTAAATTTTAAATAAATGTAGATGAAATTTTGACTAAATGATATATTACATGCATTTTTGGTTGATTATTTTTTTTTAATCTTTTTCAGAGATTATGTGAATTAAAATCTTTTAAATTAATTAAATTAATTAAATATTAAAATAACGACGATGGTGAGCCACATGTTAATATCATATTCATGGAAATAAAACCATGATAATCATTAGTTGTGGTGGCATTAATGATTAAAGATTACGCTGCCGCATAATCGTTAACTTTAATTAAACTGTGGTAGTGGTAAACATGGTTTTAACATATCTCTGTCAGCACTGCCGTAGGTTCATTAGGTATCCCATGATTTCAAAAGGATGTCTTAGATTGAGCTGGACGACAATCAAAATGGTTGGAGGCTACATGCTGTCAGATTGAGATGTTGAAAGATAAAATATCAATCTTTGATCAAGAGATCAACAACTAAGATTTTTATAGCTTAAATATGCATTATTATTAGACCCTATAATTATGAAATGCAAAAACTTGAGATATACTCAATGGAAATTCGTAAAACTTTAAACATAGGTTAAGTGCAATCGAATGAACAATGGGGATGTGATTTTACGGCTTAAAATGCACTTATCAAAAAATTATTTAGATTTGAGTGTCCTAGGCTAGGGTTTTATCTTTAGCTTGTTTGAAATGATTACTTGGAATTTTCAAGATATGATTGAGTTGGTGGACTATCCATGCTCAATTTCCTAGTAGAAGTCGTGGTCTAAAAAGCTATGGATAGTGATTTGCATTAATGGAGTTTGTTCTGGGGTGGACGAAAGATCGTCACCTACGAGCTTTGATGGATTGGATTGGACTTGGGGAATATAAAGGGAGCTTAGGAGAGTTGAAATGAAATGGAACTTTCTCTAGAAGAGGATTGGGGGTTTGATGGGAGTAATATGAGTTAAAATAGCTTTTTTCATTCCCTTAAGCCTTAGAGTCTTATATGAATGGATCTTATGCATCAGAAGATTTTATCAAGATACCTACACGTGTCCTAGGTTGTTGGATGGTAGAGGTATGGGTTGAAGAAGCTTCAGTGAAAAGTTCAAGTTGAGGGATTTGGTAAGTGTCCCAAGGTAAAATTCCATAAAGTGAAAAGTTTAGTGGCATATGTGTTTTGATTAAAAAAAATAGATTTAGGTATATATTGTTTTGAAAAATATTTAATTATCTTTGGGATTATTAAATTTTGAATTTTAAAATTGAATACGTCATTATGAACGGTATATCGCCTTGGGAGGCAATCATATCATTCCCTAATGGGTTCAAATTTCAAAATTTTAAATTTATCTGAATTATTATAGTCAGACTCAAGGGGAAACAACATATGATCTCGAAAGATTATAATGAAGTTCAATCGATTGTCTAACTATGATAATTTGGGTAGAAGATCATTAATCTCATAATCAAAACTACAAAAATAATTGATATATCTATCTGAAGAAAGAAGGTATCAATTATTATCGATCGTTCGAAAATGATGATAATGATCGTTGTATTTGATTTTCCCAAAGAAAATTAATTGAGGTTTTGAAAAAGTTTATTTTGAAAATCAGGTCTGGGTTTCTAAATCTCCTACGAGCGCAAGCCCTCGTAGTTAATTACATCATAGGAGATAAGAATTTCCTATGAATACTCTCGATTAAAATAGCGGTAGAAATTTTATTTAGATTTTCAAAGCTGGATGTCAAAGGAGATAAAGGTTGGAAGTTCAAGTGGGATTAGATCAAAATTGAAGACTTATTTCTGGAATCAAAGGAAGAATGGTAGGAGGTGTTTTGAGATTCAGAATTACTTCAAAAACACCTCAGCCTATCCTAAGTGTTGGGCTTGAATTTAATTGAAAGAGATTTAATGTTTAAGTGATCAATTTTATTAGAAAGTTGGGATTTAATTCCCAGAGGTTGAGGTCTTATAGCCTGAGCCAGCCTCAGAACCTAAGTCTAAATTGGGTACTGAAAAGTGCCCTGATCCTAGCTAATGCAATGCGGATCTGGTCTTATCCCAGTCTGAATTAGGGAGCCAGCTAAACCACCTAAACGATTTTAAAATATGAGTCCGGTTTTTTTGTAGAGTGGTCGGGACGTTATTTAAGAAAGGTATTTGAGAACGGGACTGACATCTAGAGCAGATCCTAAATGGTCTCTTAAACTTATGTTGGGTTTGATGCTTAAACAAATGCAATTAAGGGTTTAAAGGTTTTTAAATTAGTTGCTAATATGATGCATGCTAATCGACTCGATTAAAAGATTGAATTTGAATGAATGTTATGAAATGAAAACTTCCAGCAGTCCCGGGCTTATTTCTTAAAACGTTAGTTTCTATGTGAGCTTAAAGTTTTTAATTTGATTTAAGTAGAAAAATTTTATTAAGTCCTTAAGAGCCTATAGTCGAATTCCAGGTCAAATCAAAGTCGGTATGCAGATAAAAAGACTAGAAAAGCAAGTATCTCTAATGCGCAATCAATTTAAATAAATCAATCAAATTAAATATATCAAATTGAATGTCCGTAGGCAAGAGCCCCTTATTATTACATCACAGAATTTTGCAAAAAAATAAAGTGGCCGGCACCACTAACTACAACCCGGATTTTATCTTAAAACTCAAATGACTTTGAGATTTGGGATTCTTCTCGTGGTCCATTTCTTCATCTTCTCAAGAACTTCTTGATTCGTCGGTTCCGGATATCCAAATGGAAAGAAACTCTCCCTGAACGGGGTGTTATCTTTCCTCTTTGGACATTTGAAAGGTATCCTAATTTGACTTCCAAATGGAAGAAGACTCTCCCCTTTAGGGATGTCTTCACCTCTTTAGAATTCAAATTGGATAAAATATCCCAAACTCAAATCACTTCAAATAAATACAACCTTATCAAATCAAATTTACATTAATTAAAATTGAAAAATCTAGACTCGATCCTGCAAGGTTATCCTAATAATCAACAGTTATATATACAGTCCAAAGCAGTTAATATTTGATCTCAAGCAATTGATATATTTGAAATTTAAAGTACTCAACATATTGCAATAAATAAATAAACAATCAATCAATTCTAAACTAGCAAACAGCATGCAGTGAAAACTCAAAAAATTCGGCACACAGCGAGAAAGTAAACACCGGCTTAGCCTAAAACTAGAGTCGGTTGTCCTAGCAAACCATCTAAAGTGTGTGTGGGGTAGGTCGTGCAGTTTTGATATGTCCTAAATGGGATATTTGATTGAAATTGCTTAAGGTTTGATTGCTGATTTTTAAAGTTGATTAATTTAAGTTTTCCATTAATTGATTTGTGGCGTTGTGCCACCAGGCTCGAGGAACCAGCCTCCTTAGGACACTTAGCCCCTCAGCCCGGAGTAGTTCAGCCGATAAACCAAATTAATGTAATTGAATTAAAGATTTTAAAAGGTTAAATAATTAATGATTAATCTATTTTAAGGTTTAACACCCCTTAGAATCCATTCGTGGCGTTGTGACACCAGGCTCGAGGAACCAGCCTCCTTAGGACACTTAGCCCCGCAGCCCCGAGTAGTCCAGCCAATAAACTTCGTCTTTAGGATGATTGTTATGTTTTAAAGAGTTTGTTTAGTGTTTTAAACATTAAACTAACATTTTCTGGAGTTTTAGAACGATTTTGAGTTTTTAAGAATTTTTGGAATATTTTAATCAATTAATTAAAGGTTCAAAAATTGACTTTTGGATTAAGGGTATTTTCAGGAATGTTTATATTTTATTAAAATACTAGACCTTACTACGATCAGTTAGACAGTAAGTACGTTTAAAATGAATTTTTCTACATTTTATTACGAAGGTTTGAAGTTTTGAACTAGTTTTGACCTAGAGTTGACTAGTTTGTTGACTTTTAGAAATTTTACAGATTTTTGGAATTTAATATTTTTAATAAATATTAGACATTATTATGAGTTAAATGCAAGTTAATTTGGTCAATTTGGATTTTTCTTGAATTAGTTATGAAGGTTTGAAATTTGAGATATTTAATGGATTATTGAAATTACTTAATTAAAGGGCCTTTTTATGATTTTGCTCCAAATGAGTGCCCAACTCCTTGAAATCAACTCCAAATGTCAGGAATGACCTAAGGAGAGATTCCCAAGTGTTTGGGAAATTTTTGGAATTCTTAATTATTATTAATTATTTATTTTAATTAAAGATTGAATTTTCAATTAAAATTAAATTAAGGTTTAATTTGATGTCAAATTAAGAGGGTTTTAATTTTCATGAGTTAAGAATTCAATTCTGGTCAATTAGATAGGTTGTGTGAAATTTTTGGGTTTAAATAGAATTTGTTGTATTTTTTTGGAAGGTTTAATGGCTTAATTAAGGCTTAAACTTAGGAAAATTAATTAAGGGTCTTAATGAGTTTCAAAGCTAATGAAAATTTTCCTAGTGGCTGTACATGTCACTAAATTCATATGTCCAAAGTTTCAAGTGAAAAAGGAATGTATCCTAATTATTGGAAATATTCTAAGTTCTCTAAATATATCCTTAATTATTGTCCTTAATGATGTCACTATGTTCAATGGGTTTAAATCAATGTTTGAACTAACCCTTGGACAAGCATGAAATAAGCACATTGAAACAAACAAATCCTAAAGCTAGGAGAGCCTTAGACTATGTGGTGTGTGCACAGCCTAAGCATGCAAATAAATAACAAAGAGATTAGTGAATAATCAAATCATGATTATTCACTAATCAAATCCCCATTCATTCAATTCAATTATGCTTAATCTAGATTTAAAATCTCAATGAACCTTTCAAAGGCAAAGATTTAAATTCATATAGTTTTAAAATAGGTTTTAAAATAGATGTATATATGTATATAAAGATAAACCTATATATAAATATATATTTTAAAATAAGATAATAAAAATAATGTATTATAAAAATTATTTAAAAAAGAAACAATGAGAGATCCTCTATTTTTTTTTAAAGTTATTTAAAAATAGATTTTAAATTTTAAGATAGTTAATATAATATTTAATTAATTTAATTAGATATTAAAATATTCAATATAATTCAAATTATTCAAAATAGATCAACACTCAAATTTTGAAATTAATGTAAAGTTAGAGTATTTTGAATTTAAAGTTATATATATGTTAATTAGATTTTTAAAAGTTAATATAAATTAAATTTGAATTCTTAAAGTTATTTAAATTTGACTTTGATTAAGTATTAATTAATATTTAAAATAAAATATTCAAAATATAATTTAAAATGAATGTTTTATTATTTTATATATTTTAACATATAAACTTTTAAAATTAGGAAAATATTTAACTTAATGTTTAATTAAATATTAATTAAATATTTAAAATTAAGTATTTAATAATTATCTAAAATATATTTGATACTTAGAAATAATTATAATTTTAAATTAAAGGATTTAAGTTTCTGAATATTAAAAAAAAATTATATTTATTTAATTTTTAATCAATTTCCTGAATTTTCTGTTAATTAAGCAATTAAAAAAATTAATTTGTATTAAATATAGGTTCTGGCGGCGGTAATGCCACGCGGCGGCTAGAGAACGCGCGGCGGCGGTTTGCCACGCGTCAGCTTCGGATGGCTTCACGCGGTTTCAACTTATCCACGTTAGCCCGCAATCCTGGCCGTCGGATTAAGGCGGATTGCATCAACGGCAGGGATTAAGTCCCGCCGTTTGATCTAAGTTAGGATAGATCAGACGGCGCAAAGTCAATCCCGCTGTTCTGAATGGAATGCCCAGATCTAGACGGACGAAAGATGAAACCACGGAATTGGATACACGTTGGACCATGAGACCGAATGACTTAATCAGAGCCGTTGATCGCTCCAAAAACGTGCAGTTCAGGCGCAGTTCATTCGAAGCCCTAGAAAAGTTTTTGAACTCGTTCGGACGATCTAGACGACCAAAATTCATGAAATTTTAAATCTAGGTTTAGTTAATGAACATAATTTATGGGGTATCAAAACATAGATTAAAAATCACTTTTCAAAAAGTTAATTAAAACTAAGTGTTCTAACCTAGGGATTAAGATTTTACCCAAGTTACTTGACGGTTTGACCCGTTTAATGAATTGTTGCATTTGTAGGCTGTCCACACTCCTTTTTGTAGAAGATGCCATGCCTTGATAAATCCTGGATCGAGCGGTAGAAGCGATTGAACGGGAAATGTTTGGGTTGGCCGGAAAGCTCCCGGCGGTAGCCTCCAACCGCCGGGTTTTGACGTGGGAAATGGAAATTTAACTTCCAGAAGCTAAGAAGAGAATAGCTATGGTCTGGGGAGGTCTTGAATGGAGAGAGAGGCTAGGTGAGAATGAATCTCAAATGAGGGTTAACACCCTATTCAAACGTCCCCTGGTTGGATAGACGACTAGGATTTGTTTGGCTGTACTCCAGATAGCTGCCACATGTCAAGGGAGTGGTTGGAAGGCTGGAGAATCAAGGACACAAGGACTAGTGAGGTGGAAAGGCCACCTATGTCCTTTTGAGCACATGGGATGATTTAAGACCTTTGGATCTTTGATCAAGGGTTGAGAAATACTCCAAGAAAGTTCCAGAAGAAACTTAGTTAACAGGAGTTTAAATGGGATTTGGATTTAATAGGTTTGGTTAAGGGTTTTAACTACTTAAAAGCTCCTTTGACCATTTGTTGACTGGTTTGACCAGTCAACAGCTCCAATCAGCTGACATGGCATGCCAAGAGACTTAATTAGCTGATTGAAGGTTTTGGAGGGGATTAAGATGGAGTAGATTGATTTACTAAAGTTAGTTTGACCACTTTTAGCCTCCCCTCACCATTTGCTTGACCATTTGACTGGTCAAACAGTCAACTATGGCTGATGTGGAAGCCAAGTGATAGCTAAACATTAGTTGGATAGACTTTAAGAGCTTAAGGTTAAAATGCTAGAGTTTGAGTGCAAATTCAAAAGATTTAACCAATGAATTGAAGTTTGACTAAGTCAAATTTGACATGATTTGACTTCAAATAAGTTTGAATGGATTTGAGTTAGGTTTTGAAATGAGTTTGAGAGCTTGAATGGGTTAAATGGGTCAAAGGGTTCAAGAGGGCTTAAATGGGCCCTTAATGGGCCCTTAAGCCAAAATTGGTTGACTTGGTCAACCGGTTAGGTCCAGGGTTTGGAAATGGGTTCAACAGATTTAAAATGATATTTGAAATTTGTTAAAGGTGGTTGCATTCAATTTATAGTTCATTTGGTTTGAAATCACCATTTGAGCCCTATAGGGGTATTTTGGTCATTTTGACCCCTGGTCAACTGGGCGTCAAAGTGGGTCCAGAAAAATATAGTTTAATGTACAACATATCAAGATTAAAGGTATGGAAGTGACTAGAGGCTTTGGTGAAGGCTCTAAGGTCAGAATCTTCAAGGTGACAGGTCCAGTGGCATAGGCTGTAAATATTTGAAGGTTTTATAGCCTATGAATTTTAATTAAGTTTATGAGGTTAGAGACCTCAGAATGGTCTCAAATTTGGAGGGTTTCCTCCAGAGATATGTCCCATCAGTATGCAACTGACAGACTCTAAATCGGAGGTCATTTAACTGGGTTTCAAAGTGTTTGAAATTTCAATGAAAAAGGCCTTTAGGACCTTTGGACCTGGGATTTGGCTTGATTGACCTAAGATCTAGGTAGATCGTAAGGTCTGAATAGATCTTAAAGTTAGGAATCTAGAAGGATCCTAGAACCTAAGAAATTCCTAGAACTTGGAGTCTAGAAGAAGTTTAGGATCTAGAGTAGCTCCTATGGTCTAAGCTCTAGAAGAATCCTAGCATAGATCCTAAGGTCAGGATTCTAGGAGGATCCTAGAATTTAAATTAATTTGGAAATTAAATTGATTTAGGAACAAGAGTATTCCAAGTGACCTGATACAAAAATGAGGTCAACATTATGCTATAAATATTTGAAGGTTTTTCACTCTTTGGATTTCAAATGAGTTTCTAGGGTTAAAGGGGCCTGATTAGACTCAAATTTGGAGGTTTAACCCAAGGGACATGCCTAATCAATATGTAATTTATAATAATGAATGAGAGGTCATTTAACTTGGTTTGGAGGTGATTAAAAAAACACCCAAAATGAGTTTCAGGACATGGGCCTTTAACCTTGGATTTTGGTCTAGAATTCTTGATTTAAACAGGACTATGGATTTGATTAATTAAATTTAAATTATCCACATCTATTAAAATCAACTGGATGATTATTATGATTGGATATGATTAAATATTGATTGAAAACTGGTGCAGGATTGGATTGAAGTTTGGATTGGAATTTGATTGGACTCTAGATGATTGACAACTGGATAATTATTAACAATCAGATTAATAGGAAAGAGTTTGGATTGATCCTGTTGACCTCATATAGAAATGAGGTTAAAAAATTGACCCCCAATATATGAAGTAAAATAAAGTTCTACTACACATATTGGTGTTAACCGAATGGAAATATTAAATCTAGAATTTTGATTCTAAGTGAAGGAAGCATCTAACCTTAGAGAATCAAGGTTTAGTTGATACCAGGACAGTGACAAAAAGGGCATTCTCTACGACTATTGAATCTAATCTTAAGGGAAGGAGACATAATGATTCACACCTAATCTTAAGGAAAAGAAGGCTGGATGATCATGTGGGAAGGAAGCGCTCCTACCTACAAAGGATCAAGGTAAGATTTAAAATAAGGATGGTGCCACAAAGGGCATTCTCCATCACTAGAAAATGATTATATAGGGAGGAAGCTTGTTCATTATAGAGGATCAAATCAAGAATAAAAACTAGGATGATGCCACAAAGGGAGTTCTCCATCGATAGGGCATGATCTATGTTGATGGGTTCTATCATAGAGATTAATGGAGAATGACTAACCTTTTTTCTAAGCTCATGTCATGTTCTAACACCTATAGATGAATCTCCTAGGATGAGTTCTATAAGGTGACTAGATGAGTGTTTCCAATCTCTAGGAGATGGCTCATGAGGTTCTTCTCTATCTTATTATTCAATGGATTCTATCCCTTAGGTGATCTCTACTTCTTCCTCATCTTCTAACCTAGGCTCAAAAGATTTTTCTAACTCATCAAATATGATATAAGTATACTCTTATACTATTAAGGACCTTTTATTAAAGATCCTATAGGATTTATATATAGATGAATATCCTAAGAAGACTCCTTTATCAAATCTGGGATCAAACTTTCCTAGAGGTTATTTTTCATTAATCAGGATAATACCTCTACAATCAAAGACATGCAGATGAGAAAGGTTGGGCATCCTATATTTAACTTTGATCTAACATAGACCCTATTCAACACATAACAAGCAGTATTTATTACTTCTACCCAAAAGTATCTAGGAAAAGAATATTAAACTAACATGGCCCTAGTAGCTTTTACTAAAGTCCAATTCTTCCTTTCAGCAATTCCATTATGCTTAGGAGTATTCGAGGAATAATAGTTATGTTCTATCCCTACCTCATGACAAAAACATTTAAACTTATTATTTTCAAACTCTGCACCATGATCATTATTAATGGTTAAGATCTCACATCCTAATTTTCTTTATATACAAGTGGAGAAGGTTCTAAATTACTCAAGTGATTAACTATATTGTGCTATAAATCTAACCCATATGAACAATCAATAACCATAAATACATATGATTTCCATCTTAGGTTGGATGCACAAATGGGTCCAAATAGATCTATATAAAAATTTTATAGTGGCCTAGAAGTGATGATGTCCTTAATTGGATGAAATTATGACTTAATTTACTTTCCTAGTTTGTAGGCATCACATAGGTGGTCCTTAGTGAAATCTAACTTAGGTATGCCTCTAGCTAAGTCTTTCTGTGTAATCTTCTAAAGGATCTTAATGCTTGCATGACATAGTCTCCTATGACATAGCCATGATTTATCAATAGTGGTTTTCAAACAAAAAGAATTTGAGTATTCAATAAAATTCAAATCAACCATATAAATATTGTTAACTCTTTTACCATCTAAAATAAATTTTTCATTCAAACTAACCTTGCACTTTATGGAAAAAAATTTGATGTCAAATCCTTTGTCACACAACTGTCCAATGTAAGTAGATTATAATTTAAACCATCCATAAGTAAAACATTCTCAATAAAAAAATTCTTTGAGATTCTAATTACAATTGAGCCCACCGCTTTCCTGGTAGTGTTATCTCCAAGTGTGAGCACTCCTTCCAAGTCAATCAATGGTTTTATTTTGGAAATTGAGTTTGGGTTCCACCTTATACTTTGATGAATGAATGCATGCAATATTATAGTGCAAGTGATTTTGGCCTCCACACTAAATATTTCCTATGGTGTATTGTGTAAGTGCGGGCTATGTAACTTGGACTATGCATATTGTTGTGTTGATGAAGAAGAAGAGAGAATGAGCTATGTGTGCTATGCTTTCTTCTCCTGCAGCTGCAGATAGTGGATGGAATCTGCTACCAGCCAGCTGAGGTGAGTTAAAGAACACCTCAGTGAATTCAGGGGTCAGATTCTTTGATGCTTCGGTTGGGGCAACAACTACAGGATTAATCTTTGATGCTTCTGCTCTTTTGACCCTTCGCCTCGCACGACGGATCATGTTGCGGTGCTGAGATTTAGTGATCTCAGGCACGGCAGAGGAAGATCCCAGTTCAAAATTTCCAAAGGTTGGAGAATCAACCACCATAGGAGACTTTCCCTTAGCCATGGCAGCTGACTGAGGGTAGGTCAAACGAGTGAAAACAGAAGTTTTGGCAGTTGGAGGGGTAGGTGCAGACCTGCCCTCAATATTGATTTGCACCGGAACTGATTGCACAGATTCAACAGAAGGAGCCACTATCTCAGGACGCGGTGCTCCAAAAGTCACTTGCAGATTCTCAAATCCAGACCCAAACTGAATCTGGTTGCCCTCAGCAGACTGGGCAGTAGTGATATTGAGGTTGAAAATCAGCTTTCCAGACATTTTCTGTAGTATAAGGGTAATTCCAATCAGAAACTGACCTTTGCTACTGTCCGCAAATAATCTAACTGCTGATAGTTGTACTGATTGAAGTATAGTTGTAATTTATGATAAGGATAGAAAAGATTGAGGATTTGATAGGAGATGGTCTGTTTAAAGACCCACACCAAAGGGATATAATCACACAGTGAAGATTTAGAGTGGATCGATATTTGATTGGAAAGAGATCGGACATCAGAGTAAGAAAAAATTCTGTAAGGACCCTGGTCCTTACGGATTTCGAATATATATAAATAAACACGCATATATGGAATTAAGAATGGGGAAAGAATAAGAATTTATAATCTAAAGCCTGATCTTGGCGTATTAAATAAAACCAAAAACCGATACGAATGGAAAAGAAGACTTTAAAGGTACACAAATGACATACAACTGACATGCAAATGCAAGACAACAAACGGGCGGCATAACCCCTACCAGACCTAGGACCAAACCTCCGTTTTCGGGTGGACGTCCGCCAGGCTTTTAGGAGAACCATGGGTGATGGCCACTCGCGTGGCTCTGGTGCAGATGTCATACAAAACCATGGATTCTACACAATTATACAGTGATGGCAAAATAAGCACTCAGTTATGAATATGAATAGACTCGAATTCTAAATGACTAATCACACAAAATGACATACAAATGTCATACGGGCGGCATAAACATGCAAACAGTGTGGCCACTCGCGTGGCCATAAACATGCAAATAGTGGGTATAAAGTAAACATGCAAATGTCATACAAATGACATACAAGCTGGGTTGACTCGATTTATTTGGAATTCTAATAGTTATGTAGTTAAATAAAAAGACAGGCGATCCAAAAATTAAATCAATAAATGAGAGCCAAAACATCAAGACCCTAAAATAAAGAGAAAATTGAATGTAATGCTTATAAAGAAATCGAATGTGAGTTTGAACGGACTAAAAAAGAATTCTAAGTGACTAAAGCATACAAAAGACATGCAAAATGTGAGACTACAAACGGGCGGCATAACCCCTACCAGACTTAGGACCAAACCTCCATTTTTGGGTGGACGTCCGCCAGGCTTTTAGGAAAAGCTCTGGTAACCATGGGTGATGGCCACTCGCGTGGCCATAAACATGCAAACAGTGTAAAGTAAACATGCAGATGTCATACAAATGACAAACAGGCTGGGCTGACTCAATTTACTTGGAATTCTTCAGTTTTATAATTCAGGTATAGATCTCAATCAGACTGAAAATAAAATACGGCTCGAAAATAGCAAAGTCAAAACACATCAGAAAGATCTACGAAACGGATCGTAGTAGAAAAAGAAAAGCGGACCGAAAAGACCCAAATCTATAAAGGTGAAGTCTGAAAGACTGTAGACTCGCTAAAGCTACTCAAAAATCAAAAGAGAAACGGGCAGCACTTCGGCAGGCTATGGGGCCCACACCGGTGCTGACTGTTAACTCAACTGCTCAGCCTTATAGGAAAGACTAAGGAGACTACGACTATCGATGAAATCAAATAGCGGCGAGAAAACCAAGTATAAAACATTCGTCAGAACAACATCACAGAAGTACAGAAAGTATCCACAAAGACAGTGACAGACACTAAAAAACAAAATTTTAGATGAAAATTTAATTGCCCAGATATTTAATTAAATTATATATAATTTTTAGAAAGAATTTAATCTTCATTTGAAATGGAGAGAGAAGTCTATCCCCAGCGGAGTCGCCAGAAAAATCTGTGAGAAAATAAAATCATCTCAACTTTATTTTATAAATACTTAATTTTAAATATAATTCTTTTATGTAAATATTTAATTTAGTAGAGTATAATAGAATTTATACTGTATAATAAATTTATATAATTTAAATAGAGAAAGAGAAAGAGATAGATTTTTTTTTTTAAATAACTTTTGAAATAAAATTTATCCTATTTTATTTACGGAAAATAATCTGCTTTATTTATATTTTTGAATATTCTCTTTCAATTGAATCTGTATAGTCGAATGTCAGACCGCCTCGAAAGACAGACTGATATCCTTCTATTGATTCTAAATAAAGAGAACAGACAATTCGCTTTCCTAATCAGGTATGATGTAGGGAATATACAAATCACCCGAAAGGACGATCCGTATTTTCCCTAATTACCTAATTAGATTAGTGAATTGTCAATTCATTCCTAAAATCAAGTATACAGACGATATTTGATTTACTTATGAAAGTAAATCGAATATCTATCTATTTCTTGATTATAATGAATGAATCTAAACAAAAGTATAGATAAGACAGGGTTTTCTATTTAAAAATATGAATTTTATCTTCTCACATGATTCGCTTTATTTATTTTTTAGGATATATTTCTCTCGATTAAACCTACATAGTCGGATACTATACTGCCCCGAAGGACATACTAACATCCTCCTATTGATTTTAAAGGGAGAAGCAGTACAATTCATTCTCCTAATCAGGTGTAGTATAAAGAATATTCAAATCATCCTGAAGGGATGACGAGTATATTCTCTAATCGACCTGATTAGATTAACGAATTGTAAGTTCATTTCTATAATTAAATATATAAGATATTTGATTTGTTAGTAAAAACAAATCAACTATCTACCTATTCATTAATTATAGAAATATCTCCTAAATGTGAACAAAGCCTAATCTACTTCCACAGATCATTCCCCTACCTCAGAAAAGAACTTAGGTAGGGTTTAGATTATTCTGGGATCTAGACTTCCTACAGGGGAAAGCCCCTGTAGTTAATTACATCTCCTAAGAGAACACTCTCGATTTAAATGAAGACTAATTGATTCCAAAATTATATATAAATTTAATTAAATATTTGGGCTAATTTAAATTTTCACGATCAGGCTTTAGATTATAGAGTTGAATTTAGAAGAGTTAGAATTGATTAGAAGGAGGAATGTGCAGAGAGAAGTGTATACAATCTGGACTTACCACCTGCCTAGAGTGGGCTGCCAGCTAACAATCCTAATCACAACAATTCGCCGATGATGCAAGAGTTAAGGTAGCTCTATCCTAGGAATCAAGGAGTTTATTAAAGAATCTGAAAATGAATGCAAGGAGATATGCTTACAAAAACCAAAAATCTACTCGTATGCGAATGATGTATGAAACAGTTATATATGAAAAAGCTGATTTTATTAATATAATTTTCATCGGTTACACCCCATAATTTGCAGTAAAGTAATGGTGACCAGGACCCAGCGACAACAAACCTGGGTTCTAAGCCTACGAGAAAAATAGAATTAAATATAACTGCTTAGGATCTTCGGGCTCCGGGTCTTTTATGGCATTCCAAAAAGGAACGTCCTTCTGAAAGAGGACATTACTTTTTGGAGCCCCATTTATATATTTATAAGCAGTTATCTTTAATTCTTTTACAGACTCCAGACGCTGTACAGACTCAATCTATATACAACAATTCTAGGAAATGAAAAGCAATACATCAGATCCTAAAAACATTCTACTGTTGCAGTAATATAAAAGACAGGAAATAAAGCAGTTATATAATGACGTATGTTATGAGTGTGTTGTGTACATTTATAAATGCAGGAAAGTAAAGACAGAAAAGTAAAGTACACGGCCCTCACTTTATTCACTCCGCTCTCTGGTGTACAGACATAAAAGTAGATATGCATGCTAATGCAGTACAGAAAAGTAAGCAATCACACATAGGTGCCCTCTAGGCAAGACACCCGCAAGCAAACCACAACAAACCACCGGCCTAACTTAGGCTAAAGTTGGTTGACCTAGCAAGCATCTAAGTGTGTGAAGAAAGCTGTGTGGTTTGGGTAAATCCTAATGGGTTTATTTGTTCAAATTGTATGTATTATTAGAATTGATTTATTATAGGCCCAAGGAATTTGATTAAAGTTTAAATAAAGTATATTTGAATTTATTAAGAATTATTCCAATTTTAAATGTTAAAGTTTATTAATTTAGATTATAAAGAATTTATAGATTGATAATTCCCTAAGTGCAGGAAATCATCAATTTATAAATCCTAGGACTTCCAAAATAAATACCCGCCTTAGACAGAAGGTATGTATTCATTTCGAGAGTCCCCAAAATTTATTAAGGAGAGAGAAAGGGACCTTATGAATGTAATACAACGTGCCCTCCCGAAGGAATCTAGCACGTCGTATAAGGTCGGTAGTTTATTATTCTTTATTTGAAGATCTCCAAATCCAAATGGATTAGTGCCTTCCCAAAAGGAGTCGAGCACAATCCATAGGAGATCTCTTGGTTATTTAAATGTTTTAAGGATCTTTAAAAGTCAAAACGCCCAAAGTCCTCCAGAAGGAATCAAACTTTAGGTGTAGAAGACCCGAATTCGTTTAATCTGAATCAATTATCAAATTTGATTGATTAAGATAAATCTTAACCAATCAAATTATCTAATTAATTCAAGTTAAAGTAATGTATAATTTAATTGAATAATTAATATATTTTAGTTAATAGAATTCAGAAATTATTAAGAATTAAAGGTTTATTGATTTATTAAAGATTTGAGATTGACTTAGAGATTTGATTTTAATGATTGGTTGGATACCACCTTTGTTTCACACCGAGGCCGTGAAGTTTATTTCACCTTCCTTGGGGCTAAGCTAATAGCCTCGTAGGCCTGGGTTACCCAGTGGTACCCGATATATTTAAGTAGCTTAAGTTAGTTAAGAATTAGGAGTTAATGAATTTTATTAAAAATGTGTTAAATTACTGATTTTTAAAGTTGGTTAGTCATTTTTAGAGTTTTAGAACAATTTTTGGATTTTTAGGAATTATTGGATTATTTTAATCAATTAATTAAGGGGTCAAAAGTTGGCTTTTTATTAAAAGGTGTTTTCTGTAAAGTTAATATTTTATTAAAATATTAGACCTTAAGACGATCAATTAGAAGGTAAGTTTGCTGAAATTGGATTTTTCTGGATTTTATTATAAAGATTTGAAGTTTTGAACTAGTTTTAACCTATAGTTGACCATTTTGTTGACTTTTTCTATTTAATGATTTTCTGGAATTTTTATATTTTTATTAAATATTAGGCCTTATTATGAATTGAATGCAACTGATTTTGATCAATTTGGATTTTTCTTGAATTAGTTATAATTTTTCAAATTTAGGCTATTTAATGAATTTTTGAAATTGTTTAATTAAAGGGCCCTTTTTATGGTTTTGCTCCAAATGAATCCCAAACTTCTTGAAATCAGCTCCAAAGGTCAGGGATGACCTAGGGAGGGATTTCCAAGTGTTTGGAAATTTATTGGAATTTTTAGTTATTATTAATTAATTAAATCAATTAAATATTGAATTTCTCTTAGAATTAAATTAATCTTTAATTTGCTGTCAAAATATTTTGGTTTTATTTTTCATTAGTTAAGGATTTAATTCTGGTCGATTAGAGATATTATTTGTATTTTTTTGAATTAAAATGGATTTATTATATTTTCTAGAAGTTTTAATGTTTAATTAAGGATTAGTTGAATTTAGTGAGATTTAAGCTTTGGTTTTAATTTTAGAAGGTTGTGAGTTTGTTTTAGGGTTGATTAGAGTTGATTAGGATTGATTAAGATTGATTAGTATGTTTAGGGATTTTATTTTGATTTATTAGGAGTTTATTAAAACAAAAGAAAAAGATCCTTAATGAAGGATCATCCTAAATCTACTAGTTATTATAAGATCAATTAATGTCCAATCAAGGTGTTTTAGATCATTGGGTACATGACACTAGTTCTCTAAGTTTGAGTTTCATTCCAAAAGGAATGGTGTGTAGTTCACCTAAATTGATCTAAATTCGCTAAAACACAAATCCTTAATTATTGTTCCTAAGTGCCACTAAGTTGTAGGATAACAAATCAAGTTCTTCTAACCTTTTGAACACTAATTACAAGCACAACAAAACAATCATGAACAGAATAGAAGTGCACCTAATATTCTATGGAGGGGTTTTATAATAAATTATTTAGTTATAGATCATATGGCAATCTATGAATCTAAATAATTTATTATAAGAGAATAGATGTATCAAATTAAATTAAAATGATTAGATAACATGTATGAACATATTCCAAATCAAAGTCAACTCAATTTGATAGGATAATCATGTATAGGTTGGCAATTATTAGCTTAGGTTAACATGGCATTTGACATACATTTTAAAGGAATTATACATGATTTAAATCTAAACTCAATTTCAGTGAAAATATGACTTTGCACTGATTCCATAGAGCTCTAACATGCTTGAGATGGATTTAGATTGAATGATTTATGAGTCTCCAATAATCTAAGTCAAAATTTGACTTAGATTTTTATAAATTCATAAACTAATTGAAATTGCATCAAATGGGTTTAGAAAAATTACAGAAGATCAACATTAGGCCCTAAAACTTCTCTGCCAAGTTTCAACTAAATAGGATTTATATATTTTTATTTAAAAATAAAATTAAGTTTTCTATATTATTTCAATTGCTAAAACAATATTGATCAAAATAATTTTTATTTTTTTTAAAATATAGTACTTAAAAATACGAACAAAACAAGCTCAAGAACTCCAAAATTGGATCAGAAATGAAATTCTGGTGAATTTTTGAAGTTCTGAGGGTTTTCTGGAATTATTTAAAACCCAGTCAAACGGCGGCGGCGACCGGGACACGCAGCGCGCGCGAGTGTGGCCACACAGATGGCGGCGGTCAGCTGGGACCCGCCACTTATCCAGCACGGCAGAGTTCTGGGCCTTCGGATCTACCGCGGTTCTGATCTAACGATCGAGATTAAATCCCGCGGCTCAGCTCGATGCAGATCAAGCTGGCGGTCGAGATCTCGCCCGTGGTTTGGATCAACGACCCAGATTTAGCCTACCAACGATCTGGCTAAACCGGGGTCGAAACTGAGCTTGAATAGGGTTTAATCGTGGCCGTTGATCACGATAGAACGGATCCAACGGCCAACAGCTTATCTTCTTCCTTCGTCCAGACCGAGAACCCTAAGTTCGTTTTTATTCTTGTTTTCACAAAATACTAAACCAAACATTTTAAAATTTTAGACAGAGGTACATTAGGACCTAAAGAGGAGTGGGGGATCTTTTTCTAAGCCATTGATGCAATATTAGGTGAGTTATTTAAGAACCTATGAAAACGCCTAGGGTTTAAGATTTATCACCGTAGAATGGATCAATTGGGTTGATTCTTTCACGGTTGAATTTGTAGGCTGTCCACGTATTGATCTCCTTCAGGCGTCGAGCTCGGAGAATCACTGGAGACGAAGTTGAGGGAGCTTGAACGGAGAGAGCTCTCGGTCAACTACTGATCTCGCCGCCGGCAGCTTCAAATGACAGGAAATCACTTGGAGAATGGAGAGGGAGCTCTGGGAAGTCGAAACGAAAACTCAGAGCGTCTGGAGAATGGCTCAAATGAGAGATAGTATGTTCTCAGCTCAATCCGTGCCTATTGCCCTATTCAGCTGCTTGGAGCCAAAACGAGGGGTTGGGATCATCCAGGGACGTGCCTTGGATGCTGGACACCTGTCCCAGGCCGTTAGAAAAGCAGGAGGAGTGGCTGGCCAGGTGAAAACGGCTCTAGGATGTTTCTCAAGTGGAGGGGACCACAGGCCGTTTGAGCTGAGCTGGAGATGAAACGAACGGCTGGGATGAGTTTAGGGGGCTCTAAGAACATTCCAGAACTGATTTGAACGGCTGGATTGGCCTGGTTCGAGCTGGATTAGTTAGTTTGATTGGGTATGATCACACGAGCTCAATTGAGCTCTAATCAAGTTAGGGAAAATGTCAAAGCTCGGGTTGAGCTTGGTTAGGTCCAGGGGAAGTTTTGGAGTCGATTGGGAGAGTTGGGCTAGGCTAGATTGGTCTGGATCAAGCTTAATGGGTCGGGTTGACCACTTGAGCTCATTAGAGTTCTAGTTGACCTATTGACTGGTCAAAGGGAGTCAAACCAGTTGAGGTGGCATTTGGACCAAGTTTGCAATATAGTCAATTGGCTGGATGAGCCTGGCTTGGGTTGGGTTCATCGGGTTGGAGGGTTTGACTATAGAAATGGTTCCCTAAGCCTTGAGTTGACTGCTTTGACCAGTCAACTCAGTCAAGGGCTGATGAAGTGGAGCTTAAATAGATCTTGGAGGAAGGTGAGGGTATTTCCAAAGGGGTTTGAGACTTGAATGGCTTGATTGAATTGAGTTAGAGGATAAACCTAAATGAGTTAAGTTTAACTAGATCTAGGTTCATTTGATTGAGTCAACAGGTGACTAAGGCAGGATAACCAATCAAACCCCAAATTAACTAGGATGAGTCTAAGGGATTTTGAAAAGATTTGGAATTAAATTGGAACTCAATTGGGTGGAAATATGCTTAAGGGTTGATTGTGTCAACCTAGGTTGACCCAGGGTGTGGGTATGGGTTAGATAGGTTTGATCAGTCATTTAGAATGTGATAGAGGTGATTTTGGAATTTTAAAAAGGCTATTAGAGTCAAAAGGGCTTAATGGGCCCTTAATGGGCTTTTAGGCCAAAACTGGTTGACTTGGTCAACCAGCTGGGTTCAGAGGCTGGAAATGAATTGAACAGATTCAGGACATCATTTTGAGTTTATTGAATGTGGTCCCAGGGCTTGGAGAGATCAATTTGGTCAAAATCACCATTTGAACCCTTAAGGGTCTTCTTGGGTCAACTCTATTGACTTGGTCAACCAGGTTGACCCAGGGGCTGGGAATGGATTGAACAGGTTTGGTTTGGCATTTGGAACTTGCTGGAAGTGGTTGCATTCAATTTGGAGCTCATTTGGTTTGAAATCACTGTTTGGGCCCTATGGGGGTATTTTGGTCATTTTGACTCCTGGCTAAATAGGGGTCAAATTGAGTCAGCCCAGAGGTAGATTAATGTTCAGGGAGTCAGGATTGAAGGTCTGAAAGTGATTAGAGACTTTGGGGAGGTCTCTAAGGTCAGGATTTTCAAAGTGACAAGTCCAGTGGCATGGGCTGTAAATATTTGAAGGTTTTACAGCCTTTGGGTTTTGATTTAGTAACTGGGGTTAGAGAGCTCAGAATGGTCTCAAATTTGGAAGGTTGATACTAGAGACATGCCCCATCAGTATGAAACTGATAGAACCTAAATCAGAGTCCATTTCATTGGGTTTTGAAGTATTCAAAAATTTGCTGGAAAGGCCTTTAGGACCAAGCCTTAGGACCTGAGATCTGGGTCTAGAATTGATTGGATTTGTATTGACTTGAGTCTGGATTGGATTCAGGATCTTATTGAAGACCTCATACAAAAATGAGGTCAACAAATGGACCCCCAACATGTGTGATGAATTTAAAGAATGAATCACATATGTTGGTGTTGACCGAGGTGAATCAATGAAATTTAGAAACTGGAGATTTGACTGATGGATTGATTTTTATCAAATAGATAGCTGGACCCAATTGAGAGATGAATTCTCAAAAGGATGAAATTGAATTTTAAATGGGAACTTGATTCCCGGATAAGCAGGCATCAGGACCTAAACAATAGATCGATTATCGGAAAGGTTTGATCCTGAACTCTAACTGGAAGATCGATTTCCAGAAAAAGACAGAATCAAGATGGGAGATCGATTCCCAAAAGCAAGCATCAGGACCCAACCGATAGATCGATTATCGAAAAGGTTTGATTCTGAACTCTAACTGGAAGATCGATTTCTAGAAAACGACAGAATCGGGATGGGAGATCGATTCCCAAAAGCAGGCATCAGGACCCAACCGATAGATCGATTATCGGAAAGGTTTGATTCTGAACTCTAACTGGAAGATCGATTTCCAGAAAAAGACAGAATCGAGATGGGAGATCGATTCCCAAAAGCAGGTATCAGGACCCAACCGATAGAACGATTATCGAAAAGGTTTGATTCTGAACTCTAACTGGAAGATCGATTTCCAGAAAAAGATAGAATCTAGATGGGAGATCGATTCCCAAAAGCAGGCATCAGGACCCAACCGATAGATCGATTATCGGAAAGGTTTGATTCTGAACTCTAACTGGAAGATCGATTTCCATAAAAAGACAGAATCGTGATGGGAGATCGATTCCCAAAAGCAGGCATCAGGACCCAACCGATAGATCGATTATCGGAAAGGTTTGATTCTGAACTCTAACTGGAAGATCGATTTCCAGAAAAAGACAGAATCGGCATAAGAGATCGATTCCCAAAAGCAGGCATCAGGACCCAACCGATAGATCGATTATCGGAAAGGTTTGATTCTGAACTCTAACTGGAAGATCGATTTCCAGAAAAAGATAGAATCGAGATGGGAGATCGATTCCCAAAAGCAGGCATCAGAGTCGAATGACTCTAGTTATACTTAAAGTTTGAATTATCTCATTCAGATAATAATATTAGCACTGGCAATTTCAGATCTCAATATTTATTTCCTTGCAAAGTTTTCTAAATACATCAGCTATCATAATATCTCTTGAGATATCGTCCATTAATAGGCAACATAGGATGATTTCCTTTACAATCTATGAGCTGATAAGATCCTCCTCGATACGCTTTCTCCACTACGAAGGGGCCTTCCCATGTCGGCTCGAACTTGCCTCCTATTTTTCGATGAGATAAGATAGGTCTTCGAAGAACTAGTACCAAGTCTCCTACTTGAAAAGTTCTCGGTCGAACCAATTTATCATGGGCCTGTATCATCTTAGCCTTATACAACTCGAGGTTCTGTTGAGCCTGCAGACGCTTCTCTTCTAAACCTTCGAGTTCTTCTAGTCTGAGTTTTGCATTCTGTTATGTAGTAATCTCATAGTTTACTGCAACTCTGAGTGAGGGAAGTTGAACTTCTAAAGGGATGACTGCTTCTGAACCAAAGACTAAAGCAAATGGCGTAGATTGAGTTGGAGTTCTGTATGTGGTACGATATGCCCATAAAGCCTCAACTAACTTCTCATGCCATTGACGCTTATTGTCGTCTAAAGTCTTCTTTAAGATTTGAATCAGAGTTTTGTTGAAGGCCTCTGCTAATCCATTTGCCCGAGGGTAATAGATAGTGGAGTATCTCCAATCGATATTATGTCGTCTAGCGAAGTTGTTGATTTTAGTACTCCTGAATGAAGGACCGTTATCCGAGATAACCCGACGAGGGACTCCAAATCGGTACACGACATTCTCCTTGAAAAATTTTAGAACTTGTTGAGCTTTGACCTCTCTCAAAGGAACAGCTTCTGCCCATTTGGAGAAATAATCTGTAGCTGCTAGAATGAATCTATGACCTCTGGACGACGGAGGATCTATCGGACCGATAATGTCTGTACCCCAGCTTTCGAAGGGCCAAGAAGCAATAGTTGGATGTAGAACATTTGGTGGTTGGTGCAGAACTACACCATGCACCTGGCATTGATGACAGTGACGTGCAATTTTCATGCAGTCATCTATCATTGATGGCTAATAGTATCCCATCCGTTTGATTTTCATTTTCATTTTCATTTTTGGATCGAATTGATGTGCACCACATAAACCAGCATGTACTTCTTCTACGATCTTCTGTGCTTCTGATTTATTTAAACATCGCAACCACATCTGATCGAATGATCTTCTGTAAAGGGTATTATTAATCAAACTGTAGGATAGTGATCTTCTCTTAATCTGATCTGCTGCTGATTTCTCCTGAGGGAGCTTGTTTTCTTGCAAGTATTCGATGAACGGTTTTCTCCAATCTAAACCTTCGTCGTTTACTGCCGAAACAATTTTCACCTCAGTCGAAAGTTCTCTGCTTATGTGTTCAAGGTCTATAGGAGAAAGGACTTGTCGGCCTTGAACTTCCACCAGGATTGAATCTTCTTCAGGGCATACAAGTACTTTAGCTAGTTTAGCAAGAGCATCCGCTGTAGAATTCTTTCCTCGGGGAATTCGATATAATGTGACATTTGGAATTTGTTCTAAAAGATGCATCGCATACTGATGGTAAGGGATCAAAGTGTCTTTTAACACTTTAAAGATTCCCGCTATTTGGTTGACAACAAGCTGTGAATCTCCGATGATCTTAATTTCTTCGATCCCATTCAAGATAGTCAATTCTAACCCAGTTATTAATGTTTTGTATTCAGCTTCGTTATTGGTACGTGGTTCTGACAAGTGATAAGAGTAATACATAATACCTCTATCAGGTGTAACAAATACTATTCCAATTCCTGCCTAACCATGTGGAGTTTCATCTGATTCTCCTTGCTGAATAGAAGCAGCACCGTCAAAATAGAATTCCCAGGTGAACTTCTCATTTATCTCGAGTTCCATGACTTGTTCATCTGGTAGTTCATCATTTATCGGACAATCATCCTCAATAGGATGAGCTGCTAAGAAATCTGCTACTACTTGTCCTTTGACTGCTCGTAAAGGAGTAAATGTGATATCAAATTGTGATAATATCATTGACCAACGGGCTAATCTCCCTGATAATGTTGGTCGAGTCATCAAATACTGTAAAGGATTTATTCTTGATATAAGATTTACTTTGTGAGAAAGCATATAGTGCCTTAACTTCTGAGCGGCGAAGATTAAAGTCAGACAATGTTTCTCGATCGGAGGATAATTTACTTCGGTGGGAAGTAAACGTCTACTCAGATAATATAATGCATTCTCTTTTCCTTCCTCATTAGATTGGGCTAACAAGGCGCCAAGAGATTCACTTAGAGCTGTTGTATACAAAATCAGAGGTTTCCCTGGTATAGGAGCTGCAAGCACTGGAGGATTCATAAAATACTGTTTGATGTTATCGAAGGCCTTCTGGCAATTCTGATCCCATCTGAACGGAGCATCTTTCTTACATAAAACTGCGAATGGTTGGCATCTACCCGAAAGATTTGATATAAATCTCCTAAGGTATGCTAATCGGCCTTGAAAAGATCTCAATTGAGTGAGTGTTTTAGGATGTGGCATTTCTAATATCGCTTTAATCTTAGTCGGATCAATCTCGATTCCACGGTGTCGAACCACGAAACCCAAGAATTTCCCTGAAGTGACGCCGAAAGCGCACTTCAAAGGATTCATTTTCAGATCATATTCTCGTATTCTTTGAAATACAATCCTCAAATCATATAAATGATCATTCCTTTCAACACTCTTAATGACTAGATCATCGACATAACATTCCACTTGATTATGGATAAGTTCGTCAAAAATCCTCGTCATTGCCCTTTGATAAGTCGCTCCCGCATTCTTTAGACCGAAAGGCATAACTTTGTAACAGTAAACTCCTATCGGTGTTCGAAATGCAGTATACTTCTCATCTTCGGGATCCATTCTAATTTGATTATATCCGGATGAGCCGTCCATAAAGGAGAATATCGCGTGAGAGGAAGCGATATCTACCATGAGTTCCGGTATAGGGAGTGGAAACTCATCTTTAGGATATGCTTTATTCAGATCTCTGAAGTCGATACAAATACGTATTTGACCATTCTTCTTCTTGACTGGCACAACGCTAGCTAACCAGGTCGGATATTTCTCCTCCCTAATAAAGCCTGCATCAATTAGTTTCTTCACTTCAATGACGACCTGCTGCTCGATGTCGAGTCGCATTCGTCGGGGCGCTTGTTTTACTGGAAATGCTTCTGGTTGAATTGCTAACTTGTGTACTGCTACATCTGGGGATAATCCGGGCATCTCCTCATAGCTTCAAGCAAAACAATCTTTGAATTCAGATAAAAGTTGGATCATATTATTTGCCTCATCCTCATTCAATAGAGAACTGATGAAAGTCGGACGAGGGTCTTCTTCAGTACCCAAATTTATTTCTCTAAGATCATCAATTGTAGATCTGATTTCTTCTTCGAGTTCTGGAGGTGCATCTCGAACTTGAAAATCATCGAGATCATCTGAAGTTTCTAAGCAGAGTTCGTTAAAAGATTTAACGTTCACTGAAAAGAGACTATCAGATTTGAAATTATTAGAAATTACTAAACAATATTCATCATCGTCGAATGAACATAGAGTGGCAAAACCGATACCATGTTTTGAAAATTGTTTATGGTATTTTCTATTCCACAAATATTCAAATTGTTGAGCTTTGCCTCTAGTCCATTTCAACGGTGTTAAACCTCGTTTAGCAAATCTGTTTGCAGAGTTCGAATACCAATCAAAAGGTAGCTCTATTATCTCATCCATAAAAGGATCATCAAGGGTTACATCAGTCTCTGGGGGTTTGCTGGTAGAAGGTATAAAATTGTTGGCTTTGGTTTCGGGGTTCAGGGGAAGAGAAGCTTTCACTTCCAACCTCTTTACATCGCTTTGGGACAAAGGAGTTAGGGTAATATTTTCCACATATTTCTTTAATCTCTCCATAGTAGATAAATCTGAATTATCTTCCCTAGTGACTTGGACCCTGTCTTCGTCACTATCAGATTCTATAGAAATCTCAAATTTTGGCTGATTTAGAAATTTCCTATATTCTACAACCTGTGGGTCTTTCTCAAGCATATATGATTCGTCCTCCGAACTGGATTCCAAATCAATATGTATTGCAGGTTCCCTTATTTGTATATTTTGCATTGTATTTTCATAAGTTCCTCTATTTTGCCATCTTCAACCTCTCCCTCTAGACCATTGTGACATTCTACCACCTCTTTGTAAGGGAGGAGCAGGTGCCCAACGAACATCGTGTTCGAGGTCGAGATGCTTTTCTTCTTCTTTTTCTTTTTTCTTTTCCTTTTCTTTCTTTTTCTCTTTTTCTTTTCTTTCTTGTACTTCTTGTATTTCTACTTCAGCCAATTTGAGATTTTTAGAGAACGTTGTCTGCTTCTTAGGCAGATAGTATGAAGCATCTTCGTATATACCTACTTCATGAATCGAGAACGGTTGCAAGTCGCCTTTGATACAGTGCTCTACTCCATCTCGGGAGAATTTGATACACTGATGTAAGGAGGAAGGCACCATTCTATATTCATGAAGCCAGGGTCTACCCAGGAGAGCGTTAAAAGAAGTTTCGGAATCTATTATATGGAATTTGGCTTCGATTTTGAAAGTTTCTAAATCTAACAGTAGGGTTATTGAACCTAGGGCTCTCTCTCCCTTTTCGTTGAATCCCCGTAGCATCATTCTATCGGAACTAAGCTTACGAGTATCAACCCTCAAGTATGCAAGAGTTTTGAGTGCCATGATGTTGACTGATGCACCCGGATCGACGAGCACACGAGATACCTTGAAGTTGTCAATATTAACTGATATATACAACGGACGATTGTGATCCGCTGTCCCTAATAACAGATCTTCATTTGAAAAGGTAACACCAGGAACCTCTTTGAAATATAACGCCTCTTTGTCAGACTGCGTTGAAGCTAATTGAGCCATACAGATCTCTGGATCGAGTAAAGCTTTAATTAAAGCTTCTCTCATCTCTTTGGAAAGAACCAGAGCGTCGTATATACTCAATTTTGCCGGCAGTTTTCTAAGATGCGCTAAAACGTTGTAGTCGACCTTTGAAATCTCGGTATTCTGTAAATCTGGCCCTTGAGCTAGTTGTGGTTAATTAGAAATTTCAGGATTATCTGTAACTTGCTTCTCCTTCTCAGTAGATACAAGTCGTGGAGGTAAAACTTTACCACTACGGAGATTGACTTGCACTACTTCTTCGGATGAAACATTTTCAGTTATCTTTATCTGTTGATCGTTGATTGTTGTCTAAACCTCCTCTGACAGTGTATCTGAATATGATAGTTCCAATTCTATATTAATAGGATCACCCTCGACATCGAGAATAGGGGAGTCACTATCATAATAGTATTGTAACTGTTCGTCTGTTTCATTAGCATTTATGTCTTGGGAGTTGTTTTCATTATTGTTTAAGTTATGATTGGGATATTCATCAGCAGAGACAAACATGATATACGCGGAATCTTTCTTCATTGTTTTCTTAGTCCCAGGAGGGACAAAATAAAAGTCATACAGAGTTAATGGTTTGAGCAACACATGCTCACCATTTTCAGAAACAACTAACTTATCAGAACATAACTCTGCCTTTTTCTTCTGCTCCTTCTCCAGGACTAGTGGAGCTTGATCAGCTTGTGCTTCTTTAGGCTCTATGATTGGAGCTTTATTCTTCTCTTGCTTCCGAGCTATTGAATCAACCTGGATGAGATTTTGAATTCTTGGGGGTTCCTGGAAAGAAGAACGATATAGTTTATTAAGAGTCTTTTTAGAAGAATGAGATAGAACCATATCCCATTCGTTATCAGATTTCAAAGTGGAAGGAGGTGCAGAAGGCTCACCAAATATACACTTAGCTGATCTCTGACTCGGATCTACTAAGTATTCCTTGGGAATCACAACTGTACCGTCTTTATGATTTCTATCCAGCCATTCTTTGAAGGTAATGCAATCTTCTAACTCATGACCTGACATTCGGTGATACGGACAGAAGTTTGGTTGGCCTGCCTTAGCAATTTCTTCCGGTCTCCTGAGCTCAGGTAGTTTAAATCCTGGCTTCTTGACTAAACTCTTGAACATTTTCCTAATTGCTTCTCGCTTAAAAGGATAGACTTTGTTCATAAAGAAATCAAATTTCTCTTTTTGTTGTTCTTGAGTCAGGTAAGGTCGGGGTCTAGTCTGTTGATCGCCCTGAGGTCTGCTGTACTGCTGGTATTGGGGAGGTCGATTAGGACTTTCTGCCTGAATCTGCATTGGCTGCTTCCCTTTATCTACGGCAGACACCGTTCCTGATTTCTTCTCTAATACCTTCTGTGGTTTTAGTTTCTTCATCTCCAAAGAGACCGATTCTTTTGAAAAAGGAAGTTGAGAAACTTCTTCTTGGAGATTAGACGCCTTGTTTAACAGCTTCTCAAATGTTTTGATTGTAAAACCCTTGAGTAAGAATGCAATCGGGCCATGAATATTTTTCAGGAGGATCTCTATAGCATGCTGTTCTTGCAGCTGTGGCTCACACCTCATGCTAAGGTTCCTCCATCTTAAGATATAATCTACCAAGCTTTCTCCCAGTTTCTGGCTTTCCACCACTAAGTCACCAACTGTGATATGATGTTTTGCACCGGCGAATCTCTTAACAAACATTGCTTCTAAATCATTGAAGGTATGGACCGACCCATTGGGCAGTTCAGCATACCAATCAAATGCAATTCCAGATAGACTGCTAACAAATTGCCTAAATAATAGTGCATCACTACCTCCCGCATTACAACAACTAGCTCTGAAGTGAGCTAAGTGTTGTTTAGGATTTCCCGTACCATCGAAATTCTTGAAGGAAGGAGGAACGAATACTTTCGGGTAGGGAACTGAATCAAACTCCTCTGGATAGGGCCTACCCTTTGAAATAGATGATGTGCTGTGAGCTTTATCCAAAGCATCCTTGACTTGTTGTTCGACCATCTGTTTAATATATACTGATTGTATCAACGGGGATTCTACTCTTGTCGATTTCTGTACAAGTTTCTCAGGTTCTTCAATTCTGACTGCCTTGTTTTTAACATTCAGCTGTACTGATTCCTCAGGAGATGATTGGACTTGTGCTTGAGGAGTATGTGGATTTTTACCTTGCATGACCGAAATCATCGTCATCATTTCCTCGAGCTTCTTTTCCATTCTGAGTATTTGCTCATCCTTCTGACTTAGCTGTTCTCGAAGACGATGAGTAGAATCTGCAGTATCTTCCTCATCATCCTCAGCTTCAGCTAGTCCAGTTTCTCCTTTACCTTTTTCTTTTTCTCTCTGCAAAGAAGAACGGGTGTCAACCATGTTGACACTTCCAGACATTTCTTGATCTGTACTTCCTTCTTTTCCTTCTTCCTCATCAATCTGACGAATACTATCCTTCAAATGATTGACCATCTCTTCTATGGTTTTGCCTCCCACATCTTGTGGGTTAACAGGAGTGTATTCTCTGGATGGGGAAGATTCTATAATGAACTTTCCCTTTCTCGCTCTTTCTTCTGCCATGTCTCTCTTCTTCTTCATCAACACAGTAGGGGTCGGAGTCATCTTAGGCCGTCAAACCCTCTCTTGGTTAGATAAGGAGGAAGGCTGATTTGGAAATTTCAATCTCCTCCTATCAAAACCAGAAGAAGGTTCACTACCCTGGTGACGATGAGAATCAATTCTTGACTAGTGTCGAATAGATGGATTATCATAAATCCTAAGCGAACGATTTCCTGACTGACGTGGGGAAGGAGGGGATATGGGATTATACCCTCTTCGGGCTAATGCTCCGTATCCCAGAGATTTAATAGGAGTCTGTTGGCTATCTTGATAACCAGAGTTTTGATATTGATCTCGAGAAGGAAGGCTCTTCAGTTCTCTACGGTGATCTGATATCGTCGCTGGTCGACTCGGACCTGCTTCTTGAAATTGTACTCTTCTCTTCGTAGGAGGGGAATCTCCTCTCCTCCCTCTTACTTGAGGATGCACTTCAGTGTAGATGACATCCTTCACACTCTTCAGAAATTCAGTCTTTGACTGGACATAATCAATAGCACAGTCCTGGATCAGCCCGATCAACAGGTTCTTGAACTTCCTTTTCTTTTCATGCAGTGAGGGGACGATTGGATCATCCCTAAAAGGTGTTGGGGGAGAATGAGCTATGCGTGCTATGCTTTCTTCTCCTGCAGCTGCAGATAGTGGATGGAATCTGCTACCAGCCAGCTGAGGTGAGTTAAAGAACACCTCAGTGAATTCAGGGGTCAGATTCTTTGATGCTTCGGTTGGGGCAACAACGACAGGATTATTCTTTGATGCTTCTGCTCTTTTGACCCTTCGCCTCGCACGACGGATCATGTTGCGGCACTGAGATTTAGTGATCTTAGGCACGGCAGAGGAAGATCCCAGTTCAAAATTTCCAAAGGTTGGAGAATCAACCACCATAGGAGACTTTCCCTTAGCCATGGCAGCTGACTGAGGGTAGGTCAAACGAGTGAAAACAAAAGATTTGGCAGTTGGACGGGTAGGTGCAGACCTGCCCTCAATATTGATTTGCACCGGAACTGATTGCACAGATTCAACAGTAGGAGCCACTATCTCAGGACGCGGTGCTCCAAAAGTCACTTGCAGATTCTCAAATCCAGACCCAAACTGAATCTGGTTGCCCTCAGCAGACTGGGCAGCAGTGATATTGAGGTTGAAAATCAGCTTTTCAGACATTTTCTGTAGTATAAGGGTAATTCCAATCAGAAACTGACCTTTGCTACTGTCCGTAAATAATCTAACTGCTGATAGTTGTACTGATTGAAGTATAGTTGTAATTTATGATAAGGATAGAAAAGATTGAGGATTTGATAGGAGATGGTCTGTTTAAAGACCCACACCAAAGGGATATAATCACACAGTGAAGATTTAGAGTGGATCGATATTTGATTGGAAAGAGATCGGACATCAGAGTAAGAAAAAATTCTGTAAGGACCCTGGTCCTTACGGATTTCGAATATATATAAATAAACACGCATATATGGAATTAAGAATGGGGAAAGAATAAGAATTTATAATCTAAAGCCTGATCTTGACATATTAAATAAAACCAAAAACCGATACGAATGGAAAAGAAGACTTTAAAGGTACACAAATGACATACAACTGACATGCAAATGCAAGACAACAAACGGGCGGCATAACCCCTACCAGACCTAGGACCAAACCTCCGTTTTCGGGTGGACGTCCGCCAGGCTTTTAGGAGAAGCTCTGGTAACCATGGGTGATGGCCACTCGCGTGGCCATAAACATGCAAACAGTGTAAAGTAAACATGCAGATGTCATACAAATGACATACAAGCTTGGTTGACTCGATTTAAGGGATTCTACACAATTATACAGCATAAATAAAAGACGATCAATCAAAATTAACTAATAAATCAAAGTCAAAATATCGAGACTCCAAAATAAGCATAAAGAGAGAGCATTGAATATAATGAATAGAAAGAGATCAGTTATGAATATGAATAGACTCGAAAAGAATTCTAAATGACTAATCACACAAAATGACATACAAATGTCAAATGACAAACGGGCGGCATAACCCCTACCAGACCTAGGACCAAACCTCCATTTTCGGGTGGACGTCCGCCAGGCTTTTAGGAAAAGCTCTGGTAACCATGGGTGATGGCCACTCGCGTGGCCATAAACATGCAAACAGTGTAAAGTAAACATACAGATGTCATACAAATGACAAACAGGCTGGGCTGACTCAATTTACTTGGAATTCTTCAGTTTTATAATTCAGGTATAGATCTCAATCAGACTGAAAACAAAATACGGCTCGAAAACAGCAAAGTCAAAATACATCAGAAAGATCTACGAAACGGATCATAGTAGAAAAAGAAAAGCGGACCGAAAAGACCCAAATCTATAAAGGTGAAGTCTGAAAGACTGTAGACTCGCTAAAGCTACTCAAAAATCAGAAGAGAAATGGGCAGCACTTCGGCAGGCTATGGGGCCCACACCGGTGCTGACTGTTAACTCAACTACTCAGCCTTATAGGAAAGACTAAGGAGACTACGATTATCGATGAAATCAAATAGCGGCGAGAAAACCAAGTATAAAACATTCGTCAGAACAACATCACAGAAGTACAGAAAGTATCCACAAAGACAGTGACAGACACTAAAAAACAAAATTTTAGATGAAAATTTAATTGCCCAAATATTTAATTAAATTATATATAATTTTTAGAAAGAATTTAATCTTCATTTGAAATGGAGAGAGAAGTCTATCCCCAGCGGAGTCGCCAGAAAAATCTGTGAGAAAATAAAATCATCTCAACTTTATTTTATAAATACTTAATTTTAAATATAATTCTTTTATGTAAATATTTAATTTAGTAGAGTATAATAGAATTTATACTGTATAATAAATTTATATAATTTAAATAGAGAAAGAGAAAGAGAGAGATTTTTTTTTTTTAAATAACTTTTGAAATAAAATTTATCCTATTTTATTTACGGAAAATAATCTGCTTTATTTATATTTTTGAATATTCTCTTTCAATTGAATCTGTATAGTCGAATGTCAGACCGCCTCGAAAGATAGACTGATATCCTTCTATTGATTCTAAATAAAGAGAACAGACAATTCGCTTTCCTAATCAGGTATGACGTAGGGAATATACAAATCACCCGAAAGGGCGATCCGTATTTTCCCTAATTACCTAATTAGATTAGTGAATTGTCAATTCATTCCTAAAATCAAGTATACAGACGATATTTGATTTACTTATGAAAGTAAATCGAATATCTATCTATTTCTTGATTATAATGAATGAATCTAAACAAAAGTATAGATAAGACAGGGTTTTCTATTTAAAAATATGAATTTTATCTTCTCACATGATTCGCTTTATTTATTTTTTAGGATATATTTCTCTCGATTAAACCTACATAGTCGGATACTATACTGCCCCGAAGGACAGACTAACATCCTCCTATTGATTTTAAAGGGAGAAGCAGTACAATTCATTCTCCTAATCAGGTGTAGTATAAAGAATATTCAAATCATCCTGAAGGGATGACGAGTATATTCTCTAATCGACCTGATTAGATTAATGAATTGTAAGTTCATTTCTATAATTAAATATATAAGATATTTAATTTGTTAGTAAAAACAAATCAACTATCTATCTATTCATTAATTATAAAAATATCTCCTAAATGTGAACAAAGCCTAATCTACTTCCACAGATCTTTCCCCTACCTCAGAAAAGAACTTAGGTAGGGTTTAGATTATTCTGGGATCTAGACTTCCTACAGGGGCAAGCCCCTGTAGTTAATTACATCTCCTAAGAGAACACTCTCGATTTAAATGAAGACTAATTGATTCCAAAATTATATATAAATTTAATTAAATATTTGGGCTAATTTAAATTTTCACAATCAGACTTTAGATTATAGAGTTGAATTTAGAAGAATTAGAATTGATTAGAAGGAGGAATGTGCAGAGAGAAGTGTATACAATCTGGACTTACCACCTGCCTAGAGTGGGCTGCCAGCTAACAATCCTAATCACAACAATTCGCCGATGATGCAAGAGTTAAGGTAGCTCTATCCTAGGAATCAAAGAGTTTATTAAAGAATCTGAAAATGAATGCAAGGAGATATGCTTACAAAAACCAAAAATCTACTCGTATGCGAATGATGTATGAAACAGTTATATATGAAAAAGCTGATTTTATTAATATAATTTTCATCGGTTACACCCCAGAATTTGCAGTAAAGTAATGGTGGCCAGGACACACCGACAACAAACCTGGGTTCTAAGCCTACGAGAAAAATAGAATTAAATATAACTGCTTAGGATCTTCGGGCTCCGGGTCTTCTATGGAATTCCAAAAAGGAACGTCCTTCTGAAAGAGGACATTACTTTTTGGAGCCCCATTTATATACTTATAAGCAGTTATCTTTAATTCTTTTACAGACTCCAGACGCTGTACAAACTCAATCTATATACAACAATTCTAGGAAATGAAAAGCAGTACATCTGATCCTAAAAACATTCTACTATTGCAGTAATATAAAAGACAGGAAATAAAGCAGTTATATAATGACGTATGTTATGAGTGTGTTGTGTACAGTTATAAATGCAGGAAAGTAAAGACAGAAAAGTAAAGTACACGGCCCTCACTTTATTCACTCCGCTCTCTAGTGTACAGACAGAAAAGTAGATATGCATGCTAATGCAGTACAGAAAAGTAAGCAATCACACATAGGTGCCCTCTAGGCAAGACACCCGCAAGCAAACCACAACAAACCACCGGCCTAACTTAGGCTAAAGTTGGTTGTCCTAGCAAGCATCTAAGTGTGTGAAGAAAGCTGTGTGGTTTGGGTAAATTCTAATGGGTTTATTTGTTCAAATTGTATGTATTATTAGAATTGATTTATTATAGGCCCAAGGAATTTGATTAAAGTTTAAATAAAGTATATTTTAATTTATTAAGAATTATTCCAATTTTAATTGTTAAAGTTTATTAATTTAGATTATAAAGAATTTATAGATTGATAATTCCCTAAGTGCAGGAAATCATCAATTTATAAATCCTAGGACTTCCAAAATAAATACCCGCCTTAGACAGAAGGTATGTATTCATTTCGAGAGTCCCCAAAATTTATTAAGGAGAGAGAAAGGGACCTTATGAATGTAATACAACGTGCCCTCCCGAAGGAATCTAGCACGTCGTATAAGGTCGGTAGTTTATTATTCTTTATTTGAAGATCTCCAAATTCAAATGGATTAGTGCCTTCCCAAAAGGAGTCGAGCACAATCCATAGGAGATCTCTTTGTTATTTAAATGTTTTAAGGATCTTTAAAAGTCAAAACGCCCAAAGTCCTCCAGAAGGAATCAAACTTTAAGTGTAGAAGACCCGAATTCGTTTAATCTGAATCAATTATCAAATTTCATTGATTAAGATAAATCTTAACCAATCAAATTATCTAATTAATTCAAGTTAAAGGAATGTATAATTTAATTGAATAATTAATATATTTTAGTTAATAGAATTCAGAAATTATTAAGAATTAAAGGTTTATTGATTTATTAAGGATTTGAGATTGACTTAGAGATTTGATTTTAATGATTGGTTGGATACCACCTTTGTTTCACACCGAGGCCGTGAAGTTTATTTCACCTTCCTTGGGGCTAAGCTAATAGCCTCGTAGGCCTGGGTTACCCAGTGGTACCCGGTATATTTAAGTAGCTTAAGTTAGTTAAGAATTAGGAGTTAATGAATTTTATTAAAAATGTGTTAAATTACTGATTTTTAAAGTTGGTTAGTCATTTTTAGAGTTTTAGAACAATTTTTGGATTTTTAGGAATTATTGGATTATTTTAATCAATTAATTAAGGGGTCAAAAGTTGGCTTTTTATTAAAAGGTGTTTTCTGTAAAGTTAATATTTTATTAAAATATTAGACCTTAAGACGATCAATTAGAAGGTAAGTTTGCTGAAATTGGATTTTTTTGGATTTTATTATAAAGATTTGAAGTTTCGAACTAGTTTTAACCTATAGTTGACCATTTTGTTGACTTTTTCTATTTAATGATTTTCTACAATTTTTATATTTTTATTAAATATTAGGCCTTATTATGAATTGAATGCAACTGATTTTGATCAATTTGGATTTTTTTTGAATTAGTTATGATTTTTCAAAGTTTAGGCTATTTAATGAATTTTTGAAATTGTTTAATTAAAGGGCCCTTTTTATGGTTTTGCTCCAAATGAATCCCAAACTTCTTGAAATCAGCTCCAAAGGTCAGGGATGACCTAGGGAGGGATTTACAAGTGTTTGGAAATTTATTGGAATTTTTAATTATTATTAATTAATTAAATCAATTAAATATTGAATTTCTCTTAGAATTAAATTAATCTTTAATTTGCTGTCAAAATATTTTGGTTTTATTTTTCGTTAGTTAAGGATTTAATTCTGGTCGATTAGAGATATTATTTGTATTTTTTTGAATTAAAATGGATTTATTATATTTTCTAGAAGTTTTAATGTTTAATTAAGGATTAGTTGAATTTAGTGAGATTTAAGCTTTGGTTTTAAGTTTTAGAAATTTGTGAGTTTGTTTTAGGGTTGATTAGAGTTGATTAGGATTGATTAAGATTGATTAGTATGTTTAGGGATTTTATTTTGATTTATTAGGAGTTTATTAAAATAAAAGAAAAAGATCCTTAATGAAGGATCATCCTAAATCTACTAGTTATTATAAGATCAATTAATGTCCAATCAAGGTGTTTTAGATCATTGGGTACATGACACTAGTTCTCTAAGTTTGAGTTTCATTCCAAAAGGAATGGTGTGTAGTTCACCTAAATTGATCTAAATTCGCTAAAACACAAATCCTTAATTATTGTTCCTAAGTGCCACTAAGTTGTAGGATAACAAATCAAGTTCTTCTAACCCTTTGAACACTAATTACAAGCACAACAAAACAATCATGAACAGAATAAAAGTGCATCTAATATTCTATGGAGGGGTTTTATAATAAATTATTTAGTTATAGATCATATGGCAATCTATGAATCTAAATAATTTATTATAAGAGAATAGATGTATCAAATTAAATTAAAATGATTAGATAACATGTATGAACATATTCCAAATCAAAGTCAACTCAATTTGATAGGATAATCATGTATACGTTGGCAATTATTAGCTTAGGTTAACATGGCATTTGACATACATTTTAAAGGAATTATACATGATTTAAATCTAAACTCAATTTCAGTGAAAATATGACTTTGCACTGATTCCATAGAGCTCTAACATGTTTGAGATGGATTTAGATTGAATGATTTATGAGTCTCCAATAATCTAAGTCAAAATTTGACTTAGATTTTTATAAATTCATAAACTAATTGAAATTGCATCAAATGGGTTTAGAAAAATTACAGAAGATCAACATTAGGCCCTAAAACTTCTCTGCCAAGTTTCAGCTAAATAGGATTTATATATTTTTATTTAAAAATAAAATTAAGTTTTCTATATTATTTCAATTTCTAAAACAATATTGATCAAAATAATTTTTATTCTTTTTTAAAATATAGTACTTAAAAATATGAACAAAACAAGCTCAAGAACTCCAAAATTGGATCAGAAATGAAATTCTGGTGAATTTTTGAAGTTCTGAGGGTTTTCTGGAATTATTTAAAACCCAGTCAAACGGCGGCGGCGACCGGGACACGCGGCGCGCGCGAGTGTGGCCACACGGATGGCGGCGGTCAGCTGGGACCCGCCACTTATCCAGCGCGGCAGAGTTCTGGGCCTTTGGATCTACCGCGGTTCTGATCTAACGGTCGAGATTAGATCCCGCGGCTCAGCTCGATGCAGATCAAGCTGGCGGTCGAGATCTCGCCCGTGGTTTGGATCAACGACCCAGATTTATCCTACCAACGATCTGGCTAAACTGGGGTCGAAACTGAGCTTGAATAGGGTTTAATCGTGGCCGTTGATCACGATAGAACGGATCCAACGGCCAACAGCTTATCTTCTTCCTTCGTCCAGACCGAGAACCCTAAGTTCGTTTTTATTCTTGTTTCGCAAAATACTAAACCAAACGTTTTAAAATTTTAGACAGAGGTACATTAGGACCTAAAGAGGAGTGGGGGATCTTTTTCTAAGCCATTGATGCAATATTAGGTGAGTTATTTAAGAACCTATGAAAATGCCTAGGGTTTAAGATTTATCACCGTAGAATGGACCAATTGGGTTGATTCTTTCACGGTTGAATTTGTAGGCTGTCCATGTATTGATCTCCTTCAGGCGTCGAGCTCGGAGAATCACTGGAGACGAAGTTGAGGGAGCTTGAACGGAGAGAGCTCTCGGTCAACTACTGATCTCGCCACCGGCGGCTTCAAATGACAGGAAATCACTTGGAGAATGGAGAGGGAGCTCTGGGAAGTCGAAACGAAAACTCAGAGCGTCTGGAGAATGGCTCAAATGAGAGATAGTATGTTCTCAGCTCAATCCGTGCCTATTGCCCTATTCAGCTGCTTGGAGCCAAAACGAGGGGTTGGGATCATCCAGGGACGTGCCTTGGATGCTGGACACCTGTCCCAGGCCATTAGAAAAGCAGGAGGAGTGGCTGGCCAGGTGAAAATGGCTCTAGGACGTTTCTCAAGTGGAGGGGACCACAGGCCGTTTGAGCTGAGCTGGAGATGAAACAAACGGCTGGGATGAGTTTAGGGGGCTCTAAGAACATTCCAGAACTGATTTGAACGGTTGGATTGGCCTGGTTCGAGCTGGATTAGTTAGTTTGATTGGGTATGATCACACGAGCTCAATTGAGCTCTAATCAAGTTAGGGAAAATGTCAAGGCTCGGGTTGAGCTTGGTTAGGTCCAGGGGAAGTTTTGGAGTCGATTGGGAGAGTTGGGCTAGGCTAGATTGGTCTGGATCAAGCTTAATGGGTCGGGTTGACCACTTGAGCTCATTAGAGTTCTAGTTGACCTATTGACTGGTCAAAGGGAGTCAAACCAGTTGAGGTGGCATTTGGACCAAGTTTGCAATATAGTCAATTGGCTGGATGAGCCTGGCTTGGGTTGGGTTCATCGGGTTGGAGGGTTTGACTATAGAAGTGGTTCCCTAAGCCTTGAGTTGACTGCTTTGACCAGTCAACTCAGTCAAGGGCTGATGAAGTGGAGCTTAAACAGATCTTGGAGGAAGGTGAGGGTATTTCCAAAGGGGTTTGAGACTTGAACGGCTTGATTGAATTGAGTTAGAGGATAAACCTAAATGAGTTAAGTTTAACTAGATCTAGGTTCATTTGATTGAGTCAACAGGTGACTAAGGCAGGATAACCAATCAAACCCCAAATTAACTAGGATGAGTCCAAGGGATTTTGAAAAGATTTGGAATTAAATTGGAACTCAATTGGGTGGAAATATGCTTAAGGGTTGATTGTGTCAACCTAGGTTGACCCAGGGTGTGGGTATGGGTTAGATAGGTTTGATCAGTCATTTAGAATGTGATAGAGGTGATTTTGGAATTTTAAAAAGGCTATTAGAGTCAAAAGGGCTTAATGGGCCCTTAATGGGCTTTTAGGCCAAAACTGGTTGACTTGGTCAACCGGCTGGGTTCAGAGGCTGGAAATGAATTGAACAGATTCAGGACATCATTTTGAGTTTATTGAATGTGGTCCCAGGGCTTGGAGAGATCAAATTGGTCAAAATCACCATTTGAACCCTTAAGGGTCTTCTTGGGTCAACTCTGTTGACTTGGTCAACCAGGTTGACCCAGGGGCTGGGAATGGATTGAACATGTTTGGTTTGGCATTTGGAACTTGATGGAAGTGGTTGCATTCAATTTGGAGCTCATTTGGTTTGAAATCACTGTTTGGGCCCTATAGGGGTATTTTGGTCATTTTGACCCCTGGCTAAATAGGGGTCAAATTGAGTCAGCCCAGAGGTAGATTAATGTTTAGGGAGTCAGGATTGAAGGTCTGAAAGTGATTAGATACTTTGGGGAGGTCTCTAAGGTCAGGATTTTCAAAGTGACAAGTCCAGTGGCATGGGCTGTAAATATTTGAAGGTTTTACAGCCTTTGGGTTTTGATTTAGTAATTGGGGTTAGAGAGCTCAGAATGGGCTCAAATTTGGAGGGTTGATACTAGAGACATGCCCCATTAGTATGAAACTGATAGAACCTAAATCAGAGTCCATTTCATTGGGTTTTGAAGTATTCAAAAATTTGCTGGAAAAGGCCTTTAGGACCAAGCCTTAGGACCTGAGATCTGGGTCTAGAATTGATTGGATTTGTATTGACTTGAGTCTGGATTGGATTCAGGATCTTATTGAAGACCTCATACAAAAATAAGGTCAACAGTAACCTAGCATTCCTAAAGAATGATACTTAACCCATGGGAATAAATTACAAGTCTATCTTGGGGGGGGTGTTCCTTCTTAGAGATATGCAATGCATGATGTGTCATAGGTTGTAGCTATGTATGCATAAGCTTATGAGTGTCATAATATAGCCTTTCAAACCTTATATATACATCATTAATTATACTTTTATCAAATTCCTTTCTAAGAAAATGTCACACCTACTAGTTTGTATATAATCTAAAACTATATTTAATTTATCAAATGCATTATTTAACTTAATATGATAATACTTCAAGGATTCATAAGCCTTAGTTAAGTCAACATTCATCTTATTTTATGCATCAAACTCAAAAAGCAAATTAATGTACTCATTATCTAATATAGAATATTCAATCCTATGACTATCATGCTCCATTTGTAAAGTAGAAAAATTAGAGTTCAAAGTTAACATCATATATAAATCATGAATTTATTTAGAAATAACAAATAATTCATCATAGGATAGATGACATACCTCATCTCTATCAGAATGATCAAGGTTATAATTAGCCATGAGACACATATTAGTTACCTCCTCTTCTGCTTCTTATTTTGATTATTTTGAGGTGGAGTCAGCCCAAAAAGCTTTATGTTTCATATTCTTTCCATTCCTGAAGTTTGCCTTTTCATCACCCTTCTCTTTACTCGGGTGAGTTTTTGGTATAGGCAACCAGATCTCAGATTCCCTAGCTTCTTGCATTTAAAACAAATTGTGTCAAATGAAGCTTTAAAATCTCTACTACTTTTACTTCTGCTCCATTGCTATGATGCTTCTTCTTTCTTTTCAGAAAGTTTTTAAACTGTTGAGTCATAAGTGTAATTTCATCATCCTCTTTAGCTACAAAGCTATCACTGTCTGAGTCATTGGCTTTCAAAGCCACAACTTTCTCCTTTTTCTTGTCACCTACATCAAGTAATCTTTGACTCTCGCCTTGCTCAGTAACAATGAGTGAGCTAAGCAATTTATGAATAAAATACACATTCATATCTTTAGATTATGATATTATAATAACCTTTGCATCATAAGCACAAGGTAGACAACATAGGATTTTTATGAGAAAATGGTAAATAATTTTAGAAACTGAATATCTATTAATCATGTAGATATATGCCTAAATTTGGGTTGCAGAGAACAGAAAGAAGAGATTTTAGCATATACTGTTAGGAAATTGAGAAATAAAAAAGATCCCAATGGTTAAGGGGTAATAGCACTACACAACTATACTTGGGAGAAAGAATATGTGATAAAATAGTTATACCTCAATTTGTTTGTTTGATCCGAGTGTTGAAATGTTGATGATGATAATTTTCTAAGGAGGCAGGATTATAACACCTATTGTAACAGTGTAACAAAAATTTTGATCGGGTCCAATAAGTTAGATGTAATGGATTTTTTTTTTATCCTTCATGAGTACGGTAATGTTTTGTATATATGTGAATGCTTGAATTCTATTTTAAAGAGTACCCCAAGAGTTTGTGTGCATGATAATATAATTTGAAAAGTTTCTCTTGGGATTTCACACTGTTGGTTTGGTGGTGCCACATCATTACGTTCTCTATCTTTTATGAAAATATTGGGTGACACTGTTGCACTCGACATTGGATGGGGTAATGAATATTTGAGAGTTAAGTGCTAGGTGAAATTTTTATAAAATTATTAATTTCTACTTCATTTTCATTTAGCCAAATGCCCCGCCGAAGGTTGCTAACTTAAGGAGTGAGATAGGGTTTTTAGATAACGAAACTCTATTTTGGGTGACTTCAATCTAGCTTTTGCTAATAGTCTAATTCAAAAAGTTATTTGGGCTGAGGTAGGTTATGTTCTACCAATCTAAGTTTTTAATGATCCAGAAATTTCAGGATTTTTTTGATTAAAATAATAAATTTGTAGTCTATTAATGATGATAAATTCATAAGTACTAAAATTTCACCATATTTTTGCAAATTTGGAATTAGGATAACTCTTCAGGGATTGAAATTTTAGGGAATTAATCTTGGTCTTGTCTTTAACTTGTCCAAAAATTGTCTCCCATGTTTGATTTAATTAAGGGCTAGTTAGGGAGCATTGAGGTGTTAATAAAGACTAATGATGCAATGCTCCAACAAAAAACATTACAATTTTGACTTGATGTTGTAGTGCTGATAGCAGTACTGAGATGATCAATAAAACTTAATAATGAAAAAGTTGTGTAGCTATGTTTCATTAAATTCTCTACAAAAACTATAATAGAAATACATAACTTAACGTGGCAACACTCAAAAGGATAATGATGAATCACTCGACATTCTAATTGAGAAATATAAATGCTACACTATGCTATTATATTCAACAAATTTTCATAAGACTCTAGTGCTACAATGTCAAGTTTGAATGCTACAGTACATGACAAGCAAATGTCAGGGTGCACAAAATCTTAACATTGCGGTGCTAGTTTTAATTCAACACCATAATTTTTGCTCAGAATAATTTTCATTAATTAGTCAAAAATCAAGTTTAATAACTTCATAAAGAATATATATGTTATATTTATAAAGTTTAAAACTTGCAATACTAAATCTAAAACTTATAAGATAACTAATTAATAATTTAAAATACATAATGAAATTGGGTTGCCTCCCAAATAGTGCTAAATTTATAGTCCTCAGTCAGACTTATCTAGATTTATCATTTTGGCTATGAAGCATCACTACCACTCTTCAAGTGGTCCATTATAAGATCCTTCCCATTGTCCTTTAAATTAATTTCAATATTTTTGGGCAATATTTCAAGTGGTCTGCTACTAAAAGAGATTGAAAGTTGTCCTAATTGATTTTTTTTATTTTAATTAAACTAGGCTAACTTTGCAATTGAGTTCCCAATTGAAAATTAACTCTTATAAATATGTCTTCCTATCTTTAAATTGAATATTTTTATAAAATTTAGGGAGATAAGAAGGTCTAGGGTTTACAATAGGTTGTGGATTAATTTAATTTCCTCCTTGATTTGATTGACATGTATTCCATTGATTATTGCCATAAATATTGTTACTAACCAACAAAAATTGGGGTGGTTCCTCCAATCTATATTGTAAGTATTAGAATAAGGATTATTTTATCTTCCAATCAAATTCACATTACAATCTCATGAATTTTATTATCACAATTATATGTTAAATCATAATCTTCTAGTTTTATATGTGATCTTGATCCTGAACTAACTCCAATAGTATCTAATGGTTTAGAAATAACAGATACATGAGTAGTAAGAATTGACAAAGCATTTTATTCATATACTTTAACTACTCTCTTAGAGTTCTCCCTATTAGAAAGATACTGGAAATTATTTGCAGTCATTTTCTTAATTAATTTATAGGCTTCACCAAATGGCTTAAACATCAGAGATCGTCTACCTATAGTATCAATAATATACCTAAGGGATCCTACCAATCTATTATATAAAGTTTGATAAACTAACTAATCAGGTAAAGCATTGTGAGGGCATTTACTAAGCATCTTTTTAAATCTCATCCAGCTTTCATAAATTAACTTGCCTTCAAACTGGGCAAAAGATGTGAGATCATCCTAAGCCTGGCTGTTTTTTAAGGTGAAAATACTTAGCTAGACATTTTTGTGCCAACTCATTCAAAGTGGTTATAGAGCCTGGGGACAAAGAATTCAACCACATCTTAACATTATCCCTTAGCAAAAATGAAAAAAAAAAAAAAAAAAACATGAGCCTAATAGCATCACCGTTGGCACCATTATTCTTGAATATTTCATAGATTTCTAAGAAACTAGCTAAGTGCATGTTAAGATCTTCAACATTAATTAGTTCTCCCAAACTAGGAATTTTAAACCATTTGAATTATGAAAATTTTTAGATCAAATTTATTAGACGGGGAAGTATAATTGATAATATTATGGATTCCATCTATAAAATGATTGGCATAACCCTAAGAGATCTAGGATGGTCCAAATTTTAAAGTAGTCCTCCCATTCCTAAATCTAAAGTTTTTTTTTTTTTTTTTGTATTTTCTTTTTCTCAATTTCTAAGTCAAGCAGTAGGGGCACCTTACTAGACCAAGTTTGCATATATTAATAAAGCAAAAAATAATACAAAAAAATAGAACTCAACGATAGGCAAAGATTTTTTATTTTTCAAAATTTAAAAAAAAAAAAGATAAAAGTAGGTTAAAAAATGCAACAAGTATAATAATATAGCTCAACTAGCAATACAACCATTACTTCTTTAGCATTGAATCTTAAAAACTTGATGCGCAAGTGTGGTGTGCATATGTGTTTTTATGAATGCATTTATATGTTATACTTTGGGTTGAAATAGGATTCTTTTATATGAATCACCTACTAAAGATGCAAGTTCACATATAAATTAAATAAAAAAGTAATACGAGAGAGTGTGGGTCCAACGAGTAAGTATTCTACTAACATTCAAGTAAACTAGTAATGCCTTCTACAACTACAATACTTATCCTACCGAATAAAATTAGGGTTTGATTTTATCGTTACAATTTGTTATAAATTAAAAGAAAAGATACCATATGATAAAAATGTTTTGGATTTATTACTGTGAATTTCCCAAGTTTTCCTAATAAAGCTCTCATTTGTTGATGTGAATAAGAGCATGTGTATCTCTAGATCTCAATCGAGCTTGTAGGGATGTAAAGGGTGATTTATGGCCTTCCTACAATGCTTTTATCTCCATAAAATCTAGAATATTAGACAACCTAGGTCTAGGCATGCATGCAAACAATTCATTTAAATAATTCTACTTGTTTTAATATTCCTCTGTCGAGGCAATATATCAAACTAGTTATTAAATGTACACATGGTTATTGTATACATTAAATTAAGTATGTGAGATATTAAAAATATCTATTATACGTGTTAAAGCATAAGAGTCCACATTATTTCCAACATTAAGATAACAACATTAGTCGAACACTAAGAAATTAGCCAAACTTTATAAAGAAAGAAAGCAAAGCAATTTCCATTCATTACATAAAAGAAGATATTGGAGGAAAAGTAAAGAAAAATGCCATCTAAATAATATAAATGCACTCTCCATACTCCTTTCTTCTCCAAATGTAGGATTGATTATGAACAGATAGGCTAAAATATTTAAAGATAGTATTTCTCTCCTCTCTAGTCTCCCTTGAATAAACTCTAAGGAGACACTAAAGAAAAATGTAAAAGAAGACTAAAAGATAATAGAAAATGATAAAAATTTAATAATTTTCCTCTCAAATTAACTAAAAACTATTTATATTACTATAGAAATAGACTCAAGCATTGTGGCACCCGACATGGATGCACCACATCTTTATAAGAAGAACTAGGTACTACAAGGCTTGCTCTACTTTGGAGTTGCTTTGACTTTAGTGTGGATCCATATTTAATAAATTATTCTATCAAAATAATGTAAAACTTAAGCACTACAATGTTTGAATGTGAAATCTAGCACTATGGAATTCTAATCCTTTGCACTTTTCTGCTCAAATTCTTATGACTCAGGTGTTGTGACACTCATTTATGTCATTGCATATTCTAAAGTCTTAAGGAATTAACCTTATCTCTTCCTTAGTGTTGTTATAATTAAAAATTTTTATGAGACTTTGATGTTGTGATTTCTTGATCTGGCTCAGAGGCATTGTAGATGCAGTGGCGCTGGTAATTGGAGCGTTGTAGTGATAGTTCAACACTTATGACTTTTTTCCTTTATCTTGAGCATTTCATGCACCATATGAACTTAAAAGTTTATTTTTACTAATACTTAAGATAATAAAATACTATAAATGCATACATGATGAACTTTTGCAACTTCAACACATTTTGATAAGTAGTATGTAACAACCAAAATGATTTGATGACTCATGGAAATAGAGGGGCCATCAAAACCAATGATGTATGTGCCCCAAATCTAAAAGGGTTGCAAAGTAATCATCAGGTGCAACATATTGGATGTTCGATATGAAAGAACTATATACTTGGTATTAATGATAAAAATGTATAATGGCCATGTAATAATTAATTATCGATAATACATAGTTCCCAAATCTTTTAATTTTCATTTTCATCAATAGGCCATATTAATGAGCTCTATACAATCTACTATGTCTTTTAATCATAATCTTAAAAACTTTATGCTAGTTAAGACAATGTGTCCACATTTGATAAAAAGATTGGTGGTATAGAGAGTGGATAAGAGAGACCTCTTCTTTTAATCTGGTAAACAATCGACTTCATATGAGGGAGTTTGCCGTACTGAAAGTAGTCAATAAAGAGCTGGCACCAATCATCCACTTCTTCATCCAGATCAAGAAAAATCTCACCATGAAGAGAAAACTTCTTATTTATATATTTCTAATATAAGGGAGACAAAACTTGATAGCCATATACTTTACTAAATTGGAATCTTCTTCTAGGCAGGATATTTCATTTGCGAGGTTTGTAGGACATACACCACGATTTTTTCTATGATATACCCTAAAAAAGTAACTATAGAAATTTATTCAAGATATTTCATTACGCTTTGATAACATGAAAGAACTTTGGGTTTCAATGTCTTATAAATTACAACAATTTCATTGATAACAAATTATGTATCTCCAAAGATCATGATTTTCAAAAATTTTATTAGAATTATTATTTTTATGCCAATCATCAGAGCCTCAAACTCAACCTCATTATTTATATAAGGTTCTCATTAGTAATAAGAATAACAAAACATTTATTTTCCACTAGCTATGAATATAAACCAAATTCTATCCTTCATTGGAATAACATCTTGTGGTTCTTTAGTACTTTAAAAGGACACACCATAATTAAAATATTATTACAAGGTAGTGCTTTTCTACTGCTCTAAACTCATAACTTGGTCTTTTGAAAGATCACCATCCATTGGGACTCTACAAAGTTTGCGAGACCTACTAGAAAGTCAACCAGGGCTTAACCTTCCACAATATGAATGGGTATGAATGTGATGTCAATTGAGATGAGGATCATAGAACATCATGCCAAATGTCATAATAACATTAGATGGATCATGAGATATTGCAGAGGATTGACTCATGTAATAAGATTTATCTTATGAATTAATAAGTGATGCCTTATTTTCTTTAAAAAAATTAGAACAAAAAATGTTTCACAATAGGCATTTTTGTTGATTTCAGTTGGAAGTAGCCAACAAGTTATATAATGAAGCCCCTTTTCTTTCTATTCCCATTAGACTGAGCTAATAAGTTGTAAGATATTCATCTTAGGGTGTAGTATGTAGAATTTAAGGTTTTCCTAGTATGAGAGCCGCCAAGATGGGAGATCTCATCAAAATTATATTATGCTACAAAATAAAAAAAAAATCAAGCATTTATTATCCAAATAAAATCAGGTATCTTTCTTACATAAACCAACAAATGGAAATCTTCTGCCCAAGAGATCGGATATAAATCATTTTAGATATGCTAACTAACATAGAACAACCTTAGTAAAGTAAAAATTTTAAGGGGTTTCATATCTAAGGTGATTTTTTTTTGAAGCATATATTTGGATTATGCGGTGTCTCACTATTAAACCTTCAAACTTCCCGGGGGTGACACCAACCACATACTTCAAGGGTTTCATCTTTGGATTGTAGTGACATAAACACATAAAGATAATTCTCATATGGTGAAGGTTATACTCCATTTCATGAATTTTGACAACCATATCATTGACATAACACTCCACTTGTTGGTGGATAATTTTATCAAAGATTTGGGTCAAATCCTATTTGTAAGTCACACCAACATTATTATGTTTAAAGGGTATAATCATGTAATAGAAAACCCCTATAGGTGTTCTAAACAAAATAATTTTTTTATCTACAAGAGTCATATTTATTTGGTTATATACTAATAAACCATCCATGAAAGAAAAAATTGCATGAGATGAGGTAATATCCACTATAAGCTTTAGTATGGGTTATGGAAACACATCTTTGTTATAAGCATTTTAGATCCATATAATCGATGTATAAGAAACTTATTCATTATTATTATTAATAGGAACAATGTTGTCCAAAAAAGAAAGGTATTTCTCCTCTAAAATAAAGGCTACACTAATTAGCTTTTTAACTTTAGTTATCTCTTATTGATCAATTTCTAAGCACAAGCATTGAGAGACTTATTTCACAAGAATCATATGGCCACATCTAGATCTAATTTGGGCATATCATCAAAACTCCATCAGAAATAATTCGTAAACTTTTAAAGTAACTTGACCAAGTCATTCATTTCATCCTCTTTTAATAAAGGACTTATGATAGTTAGATATGGATTTTCTTTACTGTTAAGGTTGAATTCTTTAAAATCATCAATAGTTGATTTAATTCACTCTTCAAATATAGGGGATACATCCTTAACTTAAGAATCATCAAAATCATCCAAAATTTCTAAATGAAGTCTATTAAGAGAATTAATATTCTCTATAAAGAAACTATAAAACACCAAAATATTAGAGGTAATTAAATAATATTCATGATCTTCTACTAGACCAATAATACCAAAGCCAATGTCTATTTTGATTTTCATTTAAAATATTTTGGATTCGATTAAATTTAAAATTATTGGACTTCACCCCTAGTCTAAGTACATTGCATTAAACCTTGCTTAATTAAATTTTGAACACATGTATGATCCTAATAAAAAGTGAGTTACACTTTTCATTCATGAGAGAATCCTTAATGTTTACATCATTTTCAACATTAATTCTATAAGAAGGGTGAAACTTGGTAGATTAATAATTTTATCCTAGATTGGGTGCTACTTTGACTACCAACTTGACAATGTCATGAAAGTATGAGATGCGCCGAGATGGGGGGGTGAATTGGTATATTTAAAAATTAATCCTAAATAGGAGCACTATTTTTTATGGTTTTCCAAAGTACTTCAGAAATCAGCACTTTTGATTTTTAAATGCAGAAGCTATCAAATTAAACATGCTTTGAAAACTAGTGATGATAAAATTCTAGTTGTCACAACAAAATAGTCATTTCTAATTTTTCTTTTTTCTATGCAGTTATAATGAAAATTAAAAGCAAGAAAGTAAAATGCAGAAAAAAGGAAAAAGCACATCAGAAATATTTATAGTGGTTCAGTCAATCTTGACCAACGTCCACTCATTGGAGCCCTCCACACTAACAGTTGCACTACTCAAAAGAGACTCTCCTTCTGCTCCCACAGCAAGGTAGAGAAACCTTTATAAAACTCACTTTCACCTTTCCCGGTATGGCAGAATGTCGGATGCTATATCACCCTCCTGGTGATAGTCTCAAACCTTCTCATTTTTTCCTTCATGGAGAAGGCATAGAACCTTTGAGGACTTTGACTTAGAATCCTCTCCCCATAGAGAGATCCCATAAGACTCACCCAAGCCACCAAAGGAGCAAGCGTACAGCTAGCTCAGAGCAACCGTATGATCCCCTAACACTACTTCTCTATCACACTTAAGCTAACCTTCTCCTTCCCCTCACAAGCCTTGAATCTCTTCAAAAAGCTCCCTCTCTAGAGTTCCTTTAGCTATCAAGTTCCTCTCTCTTTATTTTAGTTAATAACAATAATGTATATACAATAGGCTTCAAGCAACCCTAAAAATTCAAATTAGCCATTTCTGTTCATACAGCACATTTCCAAATCGTACAGTACCATTAGTTAAAAATAACTCTCATCCTAGTACGAAGGAGGACTAATACATAAGAATTTTTTAATACATTGTACTATACAATATGAATATAGTCAAATACGATATACTTTATTTCTATTATTCATACGGCGCGAATGCTTGGATGACCAAAAATCATCTCTATTTATCATCCAATATGATTATATTAGTACAGTACAATTAGTTGTGTTTTTGCAGTTCATCATGTATGATGTATTAATCGTACAATATGATTAGTTAAAAAATCATGGTTTAATCTTGTACGATCTTTGGTACAACCAAAAATTGCCTCGATAATCATACGGTATGATCCAATTCATACAGTACGGTAATCAATCATTAATTAAATAATAATTTAATTGACTTATCATGAGGGTTAATTTTAATAAGATTTCAAATCTTCGTACAGTACGATACGTTCAAAATTTAAATTTTAAAATCTTATTTAAATTAATCTGGAAATTAGGGTTTTAAGTTGAAAGTAAATTTTACAGTATGAACAAGATTGAACAGATGATTAGTTTATAGAGGCTAATTTCTAGTTAGCCATTTAGCCAGACTCTTGATAATATATTGTAAAGTATGATATAAAATCATATAGTATGATCTATATAAAAAAATAATATTCTTCTTAAAAAAAAAAAACTCTCCCCATGTGTGTGTGCATGGTCACTCAATATGTATACACTATTTTGTGACCAGACTCAAGAACAAAAAAAAATAAAGAAAACAAAAATTTCAAACTCCTTCACATCTTATTCTACCCATTCTTGAGCCTTCAGTAGTCTTGAGCAGTGTGTACTCCCTAAAATGTGAGTACTCACAAATAAAAGTAATATCCAGAATATGTAATAAAGATTGAACTAATTTAATCAACATTATTTTTCATCATCAAAATCACAGACTAGGGATCCTGGATTGCAATAATATCTCCTATTTTGATGATGTCAAATATTGTTAGTTGATATGAAGGATAATCTTTTTTTTTCTTTTTTTTAAAAGAAGAAGAATATAAAAAAACATGAACATAAATATTTCTTTTTAAATAATATAAACTAAAATAGAATTCAAAAAATAAGGTATACAACTAAAAAGATATCAACTATGGACAGATAACTTCACCCCCTTTTGACATCACCAAAATGAGGAGTATCCCATAACTAAAGAAATAAAATAGTATAGAAAATAGGTAGAGCAGTATAAAAAGACACATCAAATAAAGACTAGTCAAATGATGGATCTTAATCAGGTGGTGGCTGAAAGAACTGATGGATGGAAGAAAAGTGATGATCGATCGAGGAAAATCTTTTGATAAACCATCACATGACATCCTCATGATGCTGATGTTTTTTCTAGATATGAGAGTCAATTTAGGTTTCGAGTCCTCAAGTCGTTCAATAATATAATCTTAAGAATAGGCAGGTGTAGGAACTCCTACTAGAGGAGTTACTCCCACTAGAGTAGCCTCCCCTTCATTATCATAATCCAGCTCAGCGTGCTCTTTCCCCCGATGAAATAAGATACATAAAGAGGCATCCATATAGAAAATAGGGATATTATCAAGTTCACTAGGATAGGTAAATTGGTATTTGTGGTGAATAATATATCATATGAAATGCCTTAAGGCTAGATTTTATTTCCTAAGAGTGCTAGGATGGAAAATTTGAGTCATGTTCTGGATATAATCTATAATCATGTCGGCTTCATCAAATCTGGAATTGGCATGATTAGGTAAGTGATGATAAAAATAATTGGGGTTATGCGTATCCTATATCCAGCCTTGGGTATAATGGATGTCCTAAGAACATCTTGGATGATGTAAGAATTTTGTGTGAAGGTTTGGACAAGAGATTGGTGTTGGTTCAAAATAATATTTCTAAGTAAAAAATTTATGGAACTCCTATCAAAATCATTATTTATGAAGGAGTGGGATCAAGGTCCTTCAGTAGAAAGACTGATATGTTTAGCTAGGTCTAGTTTAGTGATTTTAACATTTCGATGCCAAACAAACGAAGTCAGGGTCAAGTTGTCTAGGTTGATCCTAAGGTTTACAAGGAACTCGTAGAGCAGCTCATAATTAAATAGAAAGGCTAGGGAAAGAAGAAATTAAAGGGAAGTGGAAGCGAAGAGGCTCATCACCTCGAAGTTAAGTGCGGCTTGATTAAGCATGTGAGAAGGATTGATTTTGCATACTTTGAATTTATGGTAACCATCCTCATCTTTAACAAGAAGGAAGCGATCATCATAGCAAAGAGAGGAAGAGGAGCCTCCCAAAACCATTCACCCACATTTACTTCCACTAGCCATTGAGTAGAGAAGATTGGAGAAAGGATGAGTGATAAAAGGATGAGTGAATATAGCATATTTCCCTTCCTATTTATAGAATTTTTATTATTCGTACAGTAAGATATAGGATTGTATAGTATAATCGATGAGCTAATTCATCTGGGTGACCTGTCAGGAAAAGTTGGTCAAATCGTACAGTACGATCAGGATCATATTGTACGATATCAAGGAAATTTGTTCATCCCGAGGGGTTAGCAGTACGACCTTTGATGAAAAGTATCGTATAGTATGAACGGGTGTTCCTACAGTATGAACGATAATAATATCATATCGACTGAGTTAAGTGCATTTCAATCTATTCTATTATGTGGATCGTACAGTACGAAGATATATATTGTACAGTACGAATGTCAATAATATCGTACCAAATGAATTGAATGTCTATATGATCACTGACACGTGGATTGCTTAGTACGATTAGTGATTCGTACAGTATGTTATATATATCTGTGCCTTAATCTGGATCATTAATTAAATAGAGGGTTGTGATATATGCAATTGGGATAATCATACAATATGAATGTGCATCATACAGTACGATATGGATAGAAAGTTGAATATTTTGGTAATTCAGTGAGATGAGTGTGTGAAGATCATGAAACAACTTAAACCAATTTTTTTAGATCAAGCATGAATGTTAATAACACCTAGTTTTATCCTCAAGGTGCTAAAGGTGTCATAGGCTAGTGGTTTTGTAAATATTCCTGTCAATTGATCTCCTGTAGTTATATGGTTCAATTTTATCTCTCTTTTGGCTATATGATCTCTTATGAAGTGATGTCTACTGTCTATATATTTTGTTCGAGAGTATTGAATTGAATTTTTGGATATACAAATTGCACTTGTGTTATCACACATAATTGGGATGGTTCTTACGGGTGATCTAAGATGTAAGAGTGACTATTTCAACCATAAAACTTGAGCAACATAACTTTCAACTGTTATATATTCTACCTTGGCCATGCAAAGGGCTACTAAATTTTACTTTCTACTGGATTAGGAAATAAGAATTATCCTATAAATTGATAGGTTCTAGAGGTGCTTTTTCTATCTATCCTACACCTTACAAAATCAGAATCTAAAAACCCTAAGATTTTAAAGAAGGTGTTGTGTCTAGAACATTAAATTCTAAAGTTTGGGGTGCCATATAGATATCTAAGGATTCTCTTGACAGTAATAAAGTGAGATTCTTTTGGGTCAACTTAGAATCAATAATAGAGGCACACACAAAACATTATATCCAGTCAACTTATAGTTAATTAGAGGAGTGGTCCAATTATTCCTCTATATTTTTTTAGTCTACTGACTTTCCATTCAAGTCTTTATCTAGTTGAATAGTAGAACTGATGGGAGTGTTCGAAGCTTTAGCATTGTCCATCATATATTTTTTTTAGAATATCCTTGATGTAATTAGTTTGGCTAAGGAATGTTCCATCCTCAAACAATTTTACACTAAAACCAATAAAGTAATTTTGCTCTCTCATCATACTCATTTCAAATTTGTTACTCATTATTTTTAGCAATTATCACATTAGGTTTTATCTGAAGATCCAAACAAGATGTCATCTACATAAATTAACAAAGAAAATTTCATCTAGTACCCTTTATAGGAAGAGTGTGGTGTTTAAACTACCCTTAATAAATCTTCTATCTAGTAAGAATGAACTATGTCTTTCATACTAGACTCTAGGTGCTTGCTTTAACCCATACAATGTCTTTTTTTAATTTGAATATATGATTTGGAATTATGAGTTTTCAAATCTAAAGGGTTGCTCAACATAAACATCCTCTTTGATTACCCCATTTAGGAAAGCCCTCTTTACATCAATTTGATATAATTTAAAGCCCTTAAAGTAAGCAAAGGCTAAGAGCACCCTTATGGCTTCTAGTCTAGCTACTGGGATAGAGGTTTCCTCAAAGTCTATGCCCTCAATTTGGTTATATCCATTAGCTACTAGTATGGCCATATTTCTTATTACAATTCCTGATTCATTCACCTTATTTTTAAAAACCCACTTTGTTCCCACCACACTCTGCTCTTTAGGTCTCTTGACTAATTCCCATACATCATTCCTAATAAATTGGTTTAGCTCTTCTTGCATTGTAGGAACTAGAATTCATCCACTAAATCTTGATCTATATGTGTGGTTTCTATTATAGAGATAAATGCAGAATGACTAACATCTTTTATAAGTTCATGCCTAGTTCTCACACCTTCAGATGGGTCTCCTAAGATTAATTCTATAGGATGACTAAAATAATATTTCCAATCTCTAGGCAGTTGCTCCTAAGGTTTTACTCTATCTCCTATGGTAATGGTTTCTACCCCATGAATGGCCTCTACATCTTCTTCTTCAAATTTAGGTTCAAAGTCCTATCAGATTCATAAAATACTACATAGGTAGATTCTTTTACTACTAGGGTCCTCTTATTGAAGATTCTATAGGTTTTACCTACAAATGAATTACCTAATAAGACAACTTCGTCAGCCTTGGGATCAAATTTCCTATGAGAAATTTCCCATTTATTAAGATAAAATATTTGAAGCCAAAGACATACAAGTGGGAAAGATTGGGTGTCCGACCCTTAAGGAGTTCATAGCGTGTTTTATCCAACTTAGATCTAATTTTTACCTTGTTTAAAACATAACAAGCAGTGTTCACTGCTTCTGCCCAAAAGTATATAGGAAGAGCATCCTCAGCTAGCATTACCCTAGTAGCTTCTACCAAGGTTCCATTTATTCTCTCAGCTATCCCATTTTGTTGAGGAGTCCTAGGGGCAGAGAAGTTAAGCTCTATTCCCATCTCTTGATAGAAAGATTAAAACTTATCATTTTGAAACTCTCTATAAAGATCATTATGGATTGTTAAGATTTCACATCCTAATTTTCTTTGAGTCTAAGTGGAGAAAGTTCTAAATTCCTCAAACAACTCAATCTTATGTGCTTAGTTAGAGAAGTCATCTACAATCACAAATTCTTAATTTTTCCAACCTAGGCTAACTATGCTAATAGGTCCAAATAGGTCCATGTGAAGGATTTAGAGTGGCCTAGATGTGTTCACATCCTTGCTCGAATGAAATGATGACTTTACTTGGTTTCCTAGTTGGCAGGTATCACATAGATGGTCTTTAGTAAAACCTAACTTAGGTATGCCCCTAACCAAGTTTTTCTGAGTGATATTCCTAAGTGTTTTCATGTTAGTATGGTATAGTCTCCTATGCCATAACCAAGAGTCATCCATTATTATTTTTAAACACAAGGAACTTAAAATTTCAATGTAGGAACTAACCTATAGACATTATTTATCCATTTTCCTTCTAACACAAGTTTATCATTTAAGCTAATCAAGCATTTGTTGGAAAGAAAATTTATGTGAAATCCTTTTTCACATAATTAACTAATGGTTAATAGATTTTGCTTTAAACCATAAACTAATAAAATATTTTTAATTACAAAATTTTTAGAATTTCTAATAATACCTGAGCCCATAACTTTCCTAGTGGTGTTGTTTCCTAAAGTCACCTTGCCTCCTGACCTCGCTTCTAGTGTAATGAATTGCTTCATATCTCCAGTAATATGTCTTTAGCATCCACTGTCCAGGTACCACATGCTCTCACTAGGTCTTTCATGAGAGCATCCCTACAATATGTTTCAAAGATTAGATTAGGGAACCCAAGTGAGTTTAGGTTTCTCCTTATGCTTGAGTGAATGAGATGTACGCATGATATGCTGTGATGAATGCAATTTAGGTCTCCACACAAGAAGTGTCCTACGGTGAATCGTGTAAATGCGGGCTATATGACCTAGCATGCCACAAGAGAAGCACCTAACACCGGGAAATGGGTTCACTAACCTATGTGGGTGGTGGTGCCTCCTCCTAAGGTTGTGTGATGCATGCAATGTTAAGGGTTATTCATTTGAGCTAAAGAGGGTGATGGTTTATTATTTTCAAGTGTTGTAATGTTTGCTTGCAGAACTTTATTCACATAGTCATAGCCTACCACTTCCACTTTTATTGTATGCTCACTACTATCTAATTGGCATGCAAGTTCATCTAATTCCTTAAATTTTTTTTAGCTCAATATGTGATGTATTTAAGGAATTGTATGCATCAGGTAACTCAATATGCTTCTTGCTTAATATATAAAATTCTTTAAGCAGGGACATGTGATCTCCATCTAAGTCAGAATGTTCTTTAATTAAATTAGCATGTTCTTTTTGTAAAGTACTAAATTCAATGTTAAGGTTTGCATGCATTTTCTTTAATTTTGTATACAAATCCTAAACTTTTGATGAAATAACTAACAATTCTTCATAAGAAAGTTGGCATACTCATCTTGATCTGATTGATCAAAATTATCATTAGCCATTAGACACAAATTTGTTACCATCTCCTCAACTTCCTCTTCTAACAATTCTGAGGCAGAGTTAGTCCAAAAGGCTTTCTATGTCTTTAGCTTGCCCTTTTTATACTTTGGCCTCTCCTTGCCCTCCTCCTTGGTTGGGTGAGTCTTCACTTTAGGCAATCAACTCAGAGGTGACCTGGTTTTCTGCACTCAAAGCAAATTATGTCAAATGTAACTTTAATATTCTTTGAGCTTTTACCTTTATTCCATTTGTTTTAATGACACCTTTATTTTCTCTTCAAAAAAATTCTTAAATTAATAGGTCATCAAGTCTATGTCGTCATCTTTCTCTATTATAGAGCTATCACTTTCTAAATTGTTTGCTTTTAGGGCTACAATTCACTCCTTCTTGTTTCCTGCATCATTTTGCCTTTAACACACTCCTTTCTAGTAAGAAATAAGTGACCCAAGTAAATTATCAATGAAATAAAAGTATAAATCTTTGGACTCAGCGATTGCACTTATTTTTGCATCGGAAGAACTCGGTAAGCACCTCAAAATCTTATTGACTTTTTTAGAAATATATATCTTTCTACCTAGTGCAATTAAGGATGTCACTATCTGGGTGAACGAAGTGTAGATGACATATATAGTCTCACAAGGTTTCATGCAAAAGGGTTCTTAGTCATTTAGTAAAATGTTTAATCTAGAATATTTAACCTCACTAGTTCCTTTGTACGTGATACATAATCTATCACATATCTTTTTACCAGTAGCACAAGTGGACAATCTCATATAGTCTTTTGATTTCAACACGCAAAAGAAACAATTCAAGCCTTTTGCATTTAATTATGCAAGTTCCCTATCCTCATTGCTCCATTCATTAAATGTTATTTTAGTCTTAACATCATTCAAAAACTAAAAAGGTGCATTGTAACCTACTTGAACCAACATCCATATGCGATAGTCAATAGATTGTAAAAACATAGACATTTAATTTTTTTTAAAATCAAATAGTATGTTGTCAAACGGGGTGGATGGGCTATGGAATAACCCTCCGTAGTGTCATAGTTACCAAAATGTACTATAGAACATAGTTCTCTAGGTCTTCTAAAATAGTTTTTTGAGACCCCACTCTGAAACCACTTGAAAATATTAGATACATCAAGAGGGGGTTTAATTGGTATATTTAAAAAGTAATACTAAACATGAGCACTACTTTTTTATAGTTTTTAAAAGTACTTTAGAAATAAACACTTAAGATTTTTAAATGCTGAAACTATCAAATTTAATATGCTATGAAAATGAGTGATGATGTAATTCTAGTTGTCACAACAAAAGAGTAATTTCTGATTTTTCTATTTTCCATGCAGTTATAATAAAAATTAAAATAAAAATGTAAAATGCAAAAAAAGGAAAAAGTACACCAAAAATTTTTATAGTTCTTTGGTCAATCTTAACCTATGTCTACTCCTTAGAGTCCTCAACTCTAAGAGTTGCACTTCTAAAAAGAGACTCTCCTGCTCCCATAACAAGGCGGAGAAGCCTTTACAAAACTCACTCTCACCTTCCCTGGTGTGGCGGTGTGTTGGATGCTATGTTACCCTCCTGGTGATGGTAGTAGACCTTCTTATTTTTCTCTCTCTTTTGGAAAAGGCAGAAAACCTTCGAGGACTTTGACCTAGAAGCCTATCATCCTAGAGAGATTCAACAAGACTCACCTAGGCCACAAGAGAAGCAAGAATGTAGCTATCTTAGAGTAACTGTGAGATCCCCTCACAATATTTCTCCCTCACGCTCATGCTTACCTTCTCCATCCTCTCACAAGCCTTGAATCTCTTCAAAATGCTCCCTCTCTAGAATTCCTTCAGCTATCATATTCCTCTCTCTTTATTTTAATGAATAACAACTTTGTATATATAATAGGCTTCAAGAAACCCTAAAAATTTAAATTAAACATTTATTTTCATACAATATGATCCCAAATCATACAGTATGACAAGTTCAAATCAACTCTCATCTTAGTATGAAGGAGGACGAACAGGTAAGAATTTTCAATACATTGTACAGTACAATCTACTTTATTTCATATGTTTGTATGGGGCAAATGTTGGGACGACAAAAAAACATCTATGTTCATCATTTGGTATGATCCTATTCATATAATATGATCAGCCAAGTTTATATAGTTTGTCTTATGTGATGTATTAATCGAACAATACGATTAGTTCAAAAATCATGATTTCATCTCGTATGAACATTGGTACGACCAAAAACCACCTCGGTTCATCATACGATACGATCCAATTCATATAGTATGATAATCAATCATTAATTAAACCATAATTTGATTGACTAATTACGAAGGTTAATCTTAGCAAGATTTCAAATCTTCATACAATATAATTTGCATCATGTAGTATAACGTGTTTAAAATTCAAATTATAAAATATTGCTTAAATTAATCTAGCGAAAAGGGTTTTAGGTTGAAAACAAATCATATAGTACAATCCAGATTATATATTATGATTAGTTCATAGGGACTAATTTCTTATTAGCTATTAAGGTAGACTCTCAATAATATATCGTAAAGTATGATACAAATTGTACAGTACAATCTACATAAAAAATAATTATTTTTTCTTAAAAAATTCTCCTCCTATGTGTATGCATGGCCACTCAATCTGCATACACAATTTTGTGGCCAGACTTAAGAAAAAAAAAAAGAAAAATAAAAAAGTATAGACTCTTTCATTTCCTATTCTACCCATTCTTGAGCCTTTAGTAATCTCTCGCAATGTGTAATCTCTCTTAGATGTTAGTACTCACAGAAAAAGTAACATCTAGAATTTTTAATGAAGAATGAAATAATTCAATCAACGTTATTTAACATCATCAAAATCATATACTAGGGATCCTAAATTGCAACATATTGTCCTAAGATATTAGAGGTAGGGTAAAGTTCTTCACATATTCTTTAAGCTTCTCAAATGTAGATAAGCTTGAGTCATCTTCAGTAGCTACCTAAGTCATATCCTCACTACTATCTACCACAAGTAACACTTAAAACATTGGCTTTCATTTAAATTCATATTTTTATATCATTCACACTATTTATTTCTCTTAAATACATATGATTCATCCTCTGAACTAATCTCCAAATAAATGGATATCACATGTTTATTTTTGCACGTATTCTTTGTATAGCTTTTTCTTCTTTTATTTTTTTTTCATTCTCTACCTCTACCTTTGTCTCTAGCTTATTGAGTCATCCTTCCAACTTGTTGTATAGGAGTATAATGTCACTAAACACTATATTCATGGTAGGAATGTTCCTCTTTTTCATTTTTTTCTTCAATCTCTTTTTAATTTTTCTTTTTTTTTTTTTCTATTTCACCTTCTTGTATTTTGGCTAATTTAAAGTCTTTAGGGAAGATAGCTTGCTTTTTAGGCAGGTAATAAGTGACATCCTCATAAATTCTAACTTAGTAAATAGAGAATAGTTACAATACCACCTTAATACAGTTCACAATGCCATTCCCAAGAACATTTGATGCATTTATATAGGGAAAAAGGAACCATCATATATTCATGAAATTAGGGTCTACCCAAAAGAGCATTAAAGGAAACCTCTAAGTTTATAATATGGAATCTGCTTCAATGTTAAGGTTTCCAACTTATAATTAGAGGGTGATTGAACCTAAAGCCCTCTCGCATCTCTCATTGAAATCTTGCAATATCATCTTATTAAAATTAAGCTTATAATTTTTTACGTTCAAATAGGTAAGAGTTATAAAAGAAATGATGTTGAATGATGAACTTGAATCAATAAGGACATGGGACAGTCTTAAGTTGTCCACATTCATAGAGCTATAAATCAAACCTCCAAGAAATAGAGAGCCTCATGAAGCTGTATTTTACAAACATAGCCAAACAAATATATGCATCAACAAAAGCTTTGATTAAAGCCACTCTCATCTCCTTGGATAAAGCCATAGCATCATAAATACTCAATTTGACATGTAGATTCCCTATATGAGCTAAGTTATTATAATAGATATTGGGATTTTCACTACTAGCTGCATCCTATGAAAACATAGGCTATGGCAACTGTCAAGATTTATAATTATCAACTCATTATTTCCCTTAAACCCAAAGAGCCATCTGAGGGAGTAGAACCTTACTGTTATGGAGATTAATCTGTGTAACCATCTCAGGTTTAGAAGTTTGATGGGTATCTACCTGAGCCTCAACCATTCTATGTTTTCTTCTACTAAATCATCAAAATTTGACATTTCAAATTTAAAGAAAATAAACATACCTTGAAATTTGAAAATAGTGACATCATTATAAAATAAGTAGTTAAAATATTATATAAGTTTATTAAATTAATTTCATTATTTTGAGAATTATCATTAGGCATATTATTAAGTCGTTTGCAAGATTCTTACAAAAAATAAATAAGAAATAGCATAACACTTTTTTATTGATCATCTAGTCTTAGGAGGGTTAAAATAAAAATCATATAATAAGAACAACATATGAGTTTTGGGTCCCCCAATTGCAAAAAATACATTTTAAATTTATACCTTTTTTATTTTTATTTTTCACCCTTTCTTGAACTATAAAATATCATATGGCTTGTTTTCCTTAAGCTCTAAAGTAAAGTAATCTCTAAATTATTCTTAAGAATTGCTAGGTCAGCCTTAATGGGATTTTGAACTCCTAAAGACACCTATAAAAAAAAATGAGTGTGTATATGGAAAATGAGGAGCTTGAGTCATGCTAAGGCTCAAAATATGGCTTGGTATGTATGACGACTTCTTGAGGAGAAGACATGGTCATATAAAGACACATAAACTTAAGCCATAGGAACTAAGGATTAACAAAGATTAAATTAAGAATAAAGGAAGTCTAACCTAAGGGAAAAATGGTTGTTCATCGTTATGGGTCACATAGCTTTTAGTCAATATAGTAAGAGAAGAAGATTGGCCTTTTTTTAAAATTTTATGAAACAAAAATTCTTCTTCAATTATTTTTTATTTATCATAGTTTCCCTCTCACTCGAGTACTACTTTTTTTTTGTCAAGCAGTAGTGTGAAATTTGGAACTCAACTTAGACTGAGGAACCAAGTTCAACAAGCTGGCATTTATCATTTTAAGATATAAAATATGGGGATTACATTTGAATATGATATAACTTAAGTTTTGAATTGGTAAATTATTGGATAAAGTTAACTTGAGTTAACTTTTTCAAACATTAGTTTCCATTTTATTACTCAACTAGGGTGGTTTTGGGTAAGGTCAAGACAGCTCCACCTTTATATCATGCTTCCTTCATCATAAAGAATAACTATTTTAGTACTTGACCTCACTCTGTCACCAATACTAAGGATGATGGTTATATATGTCACCAAAAAAATCATGCCATCAAGCATGAATCTTTATGCAATATTTGAATTAAAAACTAAAAAAAATAATATTCAGATCATTCAAACTCTTATTTCTTCAAATTTATAATTGAATTCATTATCTCGATGAGATGAACCCAATGACACTAAAAGTTATATGATTAATTCAAATAACCCAAAATTATCAATTGAAGAATGATTAGAAAATTTGAAAAATTAATTGAATGATTAAATAATACAAATTCTTACATGCTTGTAATCAAATCGAGTGTCTCAATGAGATATAACCCATAAACCCTAAATTATTCAATTTTGATATTATTAAGTCACTTAAATGGTAAATAATTGGTTTATTATTAAAAGATTTAATATAAACCCTCAAATGGTGTTATGAAATTTTGATCAAATTTAAAAAAAATGCTACTCTCAATATATTATAAATAAACCTCTATTATTCATATGAAATGAGAGAGTTGAACTTGACATGAAATTAATGACAATCTAATGATATAAAGAACTTTACAGCTCTAACCATTATTTGACAATGATGATCACCATCACTCATCACTGTAATTTAAATACAATCATCTAATTGCATTTGCTTAATGAACAACATTGACTACCACCACTTGGCCTTCATAGCTTATTCACTATTGTCTGACTTCCATTGTTTAATTATTATATGAGAACCACCACTTCGTAAGTATTATGTTCTAACTATGATCTCTTGATTACCATCATCCAACCACCATTGCCTACTACACTAATGTTGTTTATCTTTGTTGCTCTTTATTGCCATTTTTATTGATACATTCCATCACCTGTAAAATCGAAACTTTTAATTTACATATGCCATTAACTACAAGGTAAATGCATATTGTTGATGCGGGTCATCTCTTACAGTCTTGATGTATGCCATCAACACAAAAGATGATGCTCGTCAAATTTGTTGCTTACCACTGCTCATAACATCAACACATACCATCATATATGAATTTGATACACATTGTCAACACCGATGTCACAACCCGACTCGATATGACCCAATATCACACATGTCATACTGTATTCTATTGTGGCAAAACTAACCCCAAGATCTTGTTGGAGAAATACTGAAATAAAACTTCTAATTTATATATTTCATAGAGCCACTATTAAATGTAATATAAAGAAGAATACTACAAAATTTCAACATGATTTTCTATATATCATCCCAAACATATATAATTTAAAATCTATCTATAATAGCGAATGACAATAGAGAGTATAACTAAAAACTAAAAGCCAAGCATGTAAAAATTAGAACTAATAAAATATACTTATAGCACAGATCAGAGCCTGCTATCCCAACTACTCAGCTCACTCCTTACCCTTCCCTGGGCCTGAATATAAAAGCAAATCAGGAATTAGCTAGCATGGCTCAGTAGGCTATTATAGCCTAAAACAAAGATCAATAATAAAAACTAAAAGAATATAGATAACTGTGTTAAATCATATATTAAAGTTAAGTATAAGTAAATACATTGAAATGAACTAAATTATAAGAAAATGCTTTATAACAAAATCCCACCCTCACTAGCCCATTGGCTTTGGCTAACAACACTTAGGTAATAAAATCACACCAGTATAATAGAATCCCACATCGGCCGCCCACTGGTGCCAGAATAACAGAATGCCACCTCGACCACCCACTGGAGCTGACATAATATAATCCCACCTCGGTCGCCCACTACCACCGACATAACAAAATCCCACCTCGGCCGCCCACTAGCGCGATCGTAATATAATTCCTCCTTGGTCGCCCATCAGTGTCGTCATAATAGAATTCCACCTGCGAAAGATCACATCACCTCATAACATATTTTTTAATGTATTTTATTAATTAAAGTATAATTGGACTGAATTTAAAATTTGTCAAAATGTCCCAACGGTAGATAACAGAAATACTACTGAATAAAAGGAATAATTTTTAAAAATAATCAAATTAATATAAATTTGGTAAAATATCATTCTAAAGCTTTAATTGAACTAAAGCACTTTAGATGTCAAAATAAATTATTGAGTAGGCAAAAATTACTCCATTTTCAAAAGCATCAAGAAACAATTTCCATAATGTACTCAAAATATGCGTAATCACAATCTCTATAACATATACAAAGTTACGTAGTAAAAGATTTATCAAAATAAAGTTATCATCACTTTTCAATAAGAAAAATACTAATTTAAATAAAAAATTACAAAAAACACAAAATTACTGAAATCTAAAATAGACAAAATGTAACCAACCTTCAGATGAGAAAATTTCCCAATCGGGACGACGGGCGAAAATCGCTCTATGGCTATCAAAACCTAGTTTGCCTTTTCTCTCTCATCCATTTTCTTCTCATTTTACCCAAATTATCTTGTTAAATGCTTGAAAGGAATAAAATTTAATTTAAATAACTTTAAATTTAAGTGACTTTATATATTTAATAAAATAATATAATAATAATAATATTCTAAAAACAATTATATAAAATTCTTTTATGGCTTAAAAATTTATATAAAATATTCATAAACTAATTTATTTTATTTAGAAAATATAAGTGAAATTAGTTTGAAAAATGGATACCTGGTGGCCTTAAAACCCGCACTTGTACCATTATGTGCCAATTTTATAAGGAATTTTGTCAATGGCCAAAAATTATGAAAAAGTTAGAAAATCTAAAACATAACAATAGTGATGTTATGAAGAAGACGGTTTTAGGGTTTGGGCTCATAACGACTCTTAAATAAATTATTGAGTGTTGTAGGTAAAATGCAGTTTTAAAAAATTTGAGTTATAACAACCGACACTAACTATAACTCTCTATGTAAAAAACAATATTAATATTGGACTTCATAATCTATGATATCCTCTACTAAAAGAAGAATGATTAATCATTCCTCAACTAACCTTTTAAAAGTAATCCCAACACTTAAAAGCTCTACTAACTTCAACAATGAAATATATTCACTTTAGCTTATTTTCTCTTACATTGAATCAATACCTTCCTCAAATACAAAAAGGGAAATATTTATATCATACAATATACATAAGCAAAATTATTTCAACTAGGTTAGGTCAAATGACTTTTTCCATTTTTGAATTTTCCATGTAAGAACTTTAGTTTAACTTGCAATATTTTTTCATTTATATATCTTGGATCTTCATACAAAGCTAAAATATTAAACTCTCTCCTAATCTCTCCGATATATATATATATATATATATATATATATATATATATATATATATATATATATATATATATATATATATATATATATATATATATATATATATATTAGAGAGGTCTGATAAAGAAACACTAATTCGTACCTAGTGAAGGCCAATTTAACTAGATAATAACAGATGGATTTTCAATTTTTTAGGTTTTAACATAAAAACCCCACCTATTACTTACTATTATTTTATTCATAAATTATGTAAGTGAAGTTTTTTCATAGATAAGCTGATTTATTGCATGTCAAAATAATTGTAGTAGTAGAGAGATAAAGAGTTTAACGTCCTAACTTTGTATAAAGACCTAACACTCATAAATAAGAAAGAGGGGGTGCAAGAGTCATATAAGAGACAAAAAAATTTTACATGAAAAATCATCAAAAAGGAGAAAAACCATGGAGTATTTCCTAGTTGAAATAATTCAACTAGTGTTTGTCGTTGGTCATAACTGATACCCTTCATCATTGGAAGTAGCTAATACAATGTAGCAAGTATATGTAATATAAATCACATTACATGGTTGGGGTTGGAAAAATCCATTGAAATTATAGCTATTCTTAAGAGATCTTTGGTCTATTTATTTTTTATGTAGGACCATAGTCGAGCACGATGGTCAAAGGATGGTAGTAAGTGGGGACGAAGGTCTGAGGATCATAGTCGGGTGACAGAGGTTCGAGATATAGTATGTAATAACTCGAAACTATGAAAATAGTTTTAAATTAAAATCCTAAAAAAACTAAGCTGGAGTATTGTGGAGCTATACTTGCACAGTGGTACCAATAAGCACCGGGAAAGGTCCACTAAGAGGCTGGGCTCTATATTCTATTATAACTCTGGGAGTGCGATATGAAATTCTATAGTGCTAGATTGAGAGCATTGCGGAGCTATGTCCTAAAAATGTTTTTTTTTTTTTAATATAAATTTCTCCACTCAACCATTCCTCCCCCTCCTTATTGCAAGGCTTGCTTGATAAGGAAGGAAGGAGGAGAGGAAGAGGGGACAAGGAGAATAGATATAAGAGCAAGAAAGCACCATTTGATCCATTTTTGTCCTTTGATTATGCTAATAGATTTCTTCAAATAATGGTAAGTAACTCAAATCCTACTTTAGTTTTCAATTATTTTTGTTTCATGAATTTAACCTCTCTCACACTGATAAAAATGCAGTTTCTCCTCATTTACCAAACTTTCACAGTGTAACATTTCGTATATGATAAATATGATTCTTATGAGGATTTTGATAGTAAATTTATTGAATTTCATCAAGTAAATTGATAGGTATAACTTTCTAAAGTAAAAAAATAGTGTTTAGATTTTCCTACAATTCATTGATTAATCATATTTTATATGTGATATTGAATTTGAATAGAGAATTATATGACTGAAATAAGTTAAATGTGATATTTACTTATAAATAAGAAAGGCTGGTTTGTTGTAGAATAATTTAGGTTGGTTGGAGTAAGATACCTTACACAAATGGGTGGGAAAACTAGTTTTCTTTTAAATTATGGGTTATAGTATAATCCTAATATAAGATATAAGATACAAGATAGAGAGTCATAATGGGAAAATATATGCCGACAGGTAGGAGGGACAACTCTTACAACATAACTACTTGACACCTGATGGTTGATACTAATACATGATACATGAGAATAACATGTAACCTGCTAGATCTCCTGCATTGCTATATAATTATATTCATGTTTATATGCATTTACAAAATAAGACAATTGATTGATAATCAACATTGATATAACAAATATTTATACACATATAACATGTCATAATATGTGATAGGAGCTCTAATAGACATCATATATATATATATATATATATATATATATATATATATATATATATATATATATATATATATATATATATATATATATATATATATATATATATATATATATATATATCAATATAACATACTGACATGATATACTGATATGACACACTAATATATGGCATAATGATTGTAAGAAGCATATAATAAAATCATTGGCATGAATACAATTGATAAATAATTGACATATTTTACTATACAACAGCTTATATTTTTTTATAAACATTTTACTTTTTTATCATAAGTTGACATGTTCCCATGTTTAATTAGATGTATTCAGTCTACTGATCATTTTTGTTTATATAGTGATTTCATGATTTTTTTTTTGTATATATTGATGATTACTAATTTTTTAAATATTGAGATGAGCATACATATTGATTCTAGAATCTTGTATTAAAAGTATTGGTAGTTTTGGTTTCTTTGCTAGGCTTTGTAAACTGATTATATTATTTTGATTTCAGGTTTAGGAAAGGGTTAGGACAATGCAAAGTGAGGATGATCAGTGGTTCCACATTTTATTTTGTTATATATTTTCTTTTATTCTTTATAGTTAGGAGTTGAAAGATAGATCAATGTATTGTATGATCTAGCTCCTAACTAATATAAATTACATTTTGAAAAAAAAATATTATAAAATTACATTTTGATGCTGATTTATAGCAGTTTCACTAAAATTATCAAATGATTGGATAATTAGTAACTCTGGTCAAAATTAAGAAGTTAAAAAAAGATATAATTCTTCCTATTTAGATTGTAGGGCATCACAAATTTAGTATCAAAGCATTTGTTATTGAAAGAATTGAATTATAGTTAGAGCTATATGATTGATTATGAGTGGGAAAAAGTGGGTAATATAGATTTCATTCTTTACATTTTATTGATTTAATTATATATGTGTGAATGTGTGTTAAGTTTAATATTTGATGGATTAGGATAGAGAACTCTATCAGTGGACATATGAACCATACTAATTAAAATGTGCATAATGAAGAAAGTGCATCAGGAGTTTAATATCTTATGATAGTAAGTTATAAAATCCTAGTATGATTACCCAGATTGTAAGTGTCACTCATAGTAGACAATTAGGGATCATAGACAATGATAAGGATAAACACCTTCAAATATTTCAGAAGTTGAGGCTTCCAATATTCAGAGGAGCTGTAGAGCCACTAGCACTAAAAGATAAGTTGGTGAGAATCAAAAAAATATTTATAGCATGTAATACATGAAGAATAGAAAAGTATCACTAATAGTATTTCTATCTAAAGGCGAAGTAGAAAGATGGTGGTTGGATAATAGAGAGAGAAATTTTAAGAAAAATGAACTCCTAGATCAAGTGATAGAATTTTCTTAGTACATTTAGGGATTAGTTCATGCCTCCATCAACAAGATAGTAAATATAGGAGATTTTTATGAGATTGAAAAAAAGGAATAGAATAGTTAGGTAGTATGAAGCTGAATTTATAGCATTGAATAGATATGCCCCTCTATTAATCAGTACTATTGAATAAAATATATTATTAATTTTTGTATGGACTTTAAGATGCGTTAATATATCCATTAACAACTTTGAGGATTAAAGAGTTTTCAGAGTCAGTGGAGAGAGAAAGGCAGGTGGAGAATGATTTGATAATTCCCAGATGGAGAATGATTTGATAATTCCTTGGTTTAAGCTGTCACGACCCAACCCGGTTAGCTCGATATTAACGGGGCGGGAACAATCGGTCGTACGGATGAACATAATTAAACATAAACAATTTCATTAAAGACTTTAATATCAGTACATAAACATCATCCAACATTAAATGAAAGAGACACAAAACAACATCAATTAGAAGAGTTCCAATCTTTTTATTCTCAAACAACTACTAAAATATTATACCACAATTACATAAACTCCAAATCACTGTTCATTACATAGGTACAAACTCAAACTCACAAACTACACAGGGACAGAACAAAGACTCAAACAGAAAAACATAAAAGAGAGCTTTTCTTCCTGAGGTCCCCTACGATGATATGTTTACGGTCGTCGTTTAGCCATCACTTATCTCCTGAAAAACATTTTTAAAGGTAGGATGAGCCAATGCCCAGCAGGTAATTCATAGCTCAGTTAATTTCATAAGATGCATATAACAAGCACTTTTACAAATGGAACTGATTCATTTCATTGAGTAAGTCATAACGTGTAATATTCATTTTTCCTTTCTTTAACATTACATTCCTTTCATTCTTTTCTTTTACCATTTTCATATGCAATATAAAAAAAATGCTTATGTTAAATGCATACACCCGTCTCGGAAGTACCAGTGTCGTACTGATCAGGTACGCAGTCAAATTTTATCCATTTTCTTTACCATTTGGCTCCGTAGAACCCCATTACCATTTGACTTTTGTAAGCCCCTTTACCATTATCATTTTGGCACTTTCGGATCAACATGCACATGAAATTATTATTAAATTTAAATCTTTCAATTGTATTTCATAAGCTTCATAAATTTTTATGCTTAAGTGTTCTTCAAATGCTTTAAATGCTTTCCAAATAACGCATAAAATAGGAACATGAAATTTCAGGGTATTCTTTCAATCATTTAATATAAAACATTTAACAGTAAAAATAAATGCATAACATTTCATTTTAAGCATAAAAAATTTTCATTTATAAATTTAAATGAAGTATGAACACCTACATCTCTTAAGCACGGAATGTCACTTCAATAAAGTTCTTTCACCTTACACTATAACGATCACAACCTATGAAAATTTGCAAAAGAGACATGTCATAATTTAATAATCAAATTCCTAAGTCTAAATCTTTCATTTCCCCTTAACAAATCCCTACGACACTTAATGAATTTTTAATTAAATAAACCTTAATTTTTGGATTTACTTAAATATAAAATTTTGGAAAATCGTAAATTTTCAATTTCATCAAAATATCACTCCAAACCTAATCCTAAATATGTAATTATAATTAAATTATAATTTTTAGATTAAAATAATTATAAAAATTATAAAAATAAAATTTTCATCAAAAATCCAAATTCATTCTTTAAAAACATTCCTAATATCCTTAAGAATAATTTTTGTAAAAAAACATCTTTTAGGAGTTAAAGTTTTCATAAAAACCCTAACTTTTGATTTCTAAGATATCCCCCCAAAATCATTAAATTTCATCGCTAAAATGCCTTTCTAATCGTCATCTAACAATTCCTTCAAGAACTTTTTGGAAGAAAATGAAAATTTGAAAAAACCCTGGAAAATTCGATCTCAAATATCTTGAGATTTAGAAAGTTTCATCTTAAATTAATCGTACCTGAATGTTCCTCTCGTCGTCCTCTTTGATTTGGACAAATTTTCTCGCCGGAAGATCGTTGCCAGAGAGCCCTTACCGAAACCTATCGTCTGCCCCTTTTCTTCCGCTCGGTTCGGATGTCATGCGAGAGAAATGAGAGGGGGAGGGGTTTGGGTAGAGGAAAATATAGGAGAAATGGTTTGCTAAAATACCAAACTACCCTCACTTAAGTAAATTCGTCATATAAAACGATTAGGGGTAAAATCATCATTATAAAACTTCGATTAATTTTTATTCTTAAAATAGGAAAAATTAGGTATGGGTTATATATATCAAAACGATCAAAATTTTGTATAGAATTTTCTAAAATTATTTCTGTTGAATTCTATTAACATTGAAAATCTCACTTAAGTCTCGTCGCGGTGCTTTGAAAAGCGTGCACGACATACTAACGTTGTTTTCAGGTTTTATAATTCTCCCCTCCTAATAAAAATTTCGTCCTCAAAATTTAAAAGAAAATTATACAATAAAGTTTTACCTTAGCCAAACAAATGAGGGTGGTTCTCCATCATTTCTAACTCTTTCTCCTAGGTGGCATCCTTCTCATAACTGTGCTTCCAAAGGACCTTAACATATGGAATCACTCTGCTCCTCAACTGCTTAACCTCATAGTCAAAGATTTTCTCTGGTTTATTCATAAATGTCAAATTGGGTTAATCTACCACTTTAGTACTAATCCTCTGAGCTTCATCTGAAATATATTTCCTTAAAGAGGAAATATGAAACACATTATATACTCCACTCATATGTGTTGGTAGAATCAACCTATAAGCCACCTTTCCAATCCTTTCTGAAATCACAAAAGGACCTATAACTCTTGGACTCAGCTTTCCCACTTTGCCAAATCTCTTCACTCCCTTCATTGGACTGACTTTAAGAAACACAAACTCTCTCATATCAAACTCAACTGGTCGGTGTTTGGCATCATAGTATTTCTTCTATCTATTTTGCACTACCCTCAATCTATCTCGGATTAATCTGATCTTTTCTATTGCATCATCAACCAGATCAGCACCAATTATCTTCCTTTCCCCTGTCTCAGCCCAGCTTAAAGGTGTCCTAAACCTTCTCCCATATAAAATCTCATAAGGAGCCATACCAATACTTGCTTGGAAGCTATTATTATAGGCAAATTCAATTAAAGGTACATATGCCTCCCAATTACCACCAAAATTCAGAACACATAACCTAAGCAAATCTTCTAAGGTCTGGATGGTTCTTTCTGACTGTCCATCTGTCTGATGGTGGAAAGCTATACTAAAGGTAAGTCTGGTACCCAAAGCTTCCTAAACTTTCTTCCAAAATCTAGAAGTGAATATTCCATCTCGATCTGACACTATAGTCTTAGGTACCCCATGCAATCTGATAATCTGATCAACATACAAGCTTGCCAATTTTTTAACTGGATCAGACTATTTAATAGGTATAAAGTATGCAGACTTAGTCAATATATCAATAATCACCCATAAAGCTTCATATCCTCTTCTAGATCTGGGTAAACTAACCATAAAATCCATAGTAATGTCTTTCCATTTCCACTCTGGTATGGGTAAGGGCTGTAGAAATCCTCCCAGCTTCTAATGTTTAGCCTTAACTATCTGACATGAAATACATTTAGATATTATATCTGCCACACTTCTCTTCATTCCTGACCACCAAAATACCTCCTTTAAATCCTGATACATTTTTTTACTACCTGGATGAATGATGTAACTAGAGTAATAAGCTTCTTGAAGGATTTCTTTCCTCAAATCATCCACATCTGGTATGCACAATCTTCCCTTATAACGAAGAAATCCTTCACCATCAAGCTCAAAATCTTCAAGGTGTCCCATACTAACCATATCCAGTATCTTTTTAAAATATGCATCATGTGGCAAAGCTTCTCATACCCTTTCTGGAAAGGTTGAAATAATTGTAGTTTGATTCAATCTTATAATTTCTGTATCATTGGGTTGAACCACTAAAATCTCCAACTTCTCCAAATCCCTTATCAAATCCTGCTGATGTGTAATCATCCAGTTTACACTACCTGAATTCTTTTTGCTCAAAGCAACATCAACCATATTTTCTTTGCCTGAATGATATTGAATATCCAACTCATAATCCTTAATGAGTTCTAGTCATCTCCTCTGCCTTAGATTTAGTTCCTTCTGAGTGAAGATATACTTTAAACTCTAGTGGTCAGTAAAAACTTCACATCGAACTTCGTACAAGTAATGCCTCCAGATTTTCAAGGCAAAAACTACTGCAGCTAACTCCAGATCGTGGGTCAGGTAATTCCTTTCATGATTCTTCAATTTCCTAGAATCATAGGCAATGACTCTTCCATTCTGCATCAGTACACAACCCAACCCTTTATGCGAATCATCACTATAGAGCTTAAACCCATCTGACCTTGAGGGGATAGTCAGCACTGGAGCAATAATAAAACACTGCTTTAACCTCTAAAAAGCTTCTTCACACTGAGTTGTCCAATCAAACTTCACTACTTTCTAAGTCAATATGGATAGTGGCATAGCTATCTGAGAAAACCCCTCAATAAACCTCCTGTAGTAGCCTGCTAATGCCAAAAAGCTCCTAACCTCAGTCACTATAGTTGGTCTTGGCCAGTCTGCTATTGCTTGCACCTTATGCTAATTTATATATATCTTCCCATCAGTGATCACATACCCCAAAACTTTCACACTCTTTAGCCAAAATTCACACTTGGAGAACTTAGCATAGAGTTCATTTCCTTTCAATTCATGTAACACCATCCTTAAGTGATTTGCATGTAGTTACTCATTTGGGGAGTATACCAGTATGTCATCTATGAATACTATTATGAATAAATCCATAAATGGCTTAAAGATTCTATTCATAAGGTTCACAAATACTGCAGGGGCATTCGTCAAACCAAAGGGCATCACTACAAACTCATAACGCCCGTATCTGATACTGAAAGTAGTCTTTGTAATGTCTTCCTCTCTAATCCTAAGCTGATGATGCCCTGACCTCAAATCAATCTTGGAAAACACTGAAGCACCTTCCAACTAATCAAATAAATCATCTATCCTTGGGAGAGGATACTTATTCTTCACTGTCAGATACTTATTCTTCACTGTCAACTTGTTCAACTCTCTGTAATATATACAGAGTCTTAGGCTTCCATCCTTCTTCTTCACAAATAGAACAGGAGCACCCCAAGAGAAGGTACTAGGGGAGGTACTAAATTTGACAATTCCTTGGTTTAAGCAAGGCATGACTAGGAAGAGAGCTAGTGAAAAGATGAGTAGGGGAAGTGTTTGTGAAAATAAGAGTTTTAGATTTAGCGATTATCAAGTAGGGTCCATGGTATCAATTGCTAGTAATCCATAGTGGGTTCATTATCGAAGATAACTTCCAAGCCAGTGTTTTCTGTTGCCAAGATAATGCTTCAAGCGTGGATAGTATGGGCATATATCGGATTGTAGATTGCCCTTAAGGATTTGAAGAATAAAGACCAATGTCTATAGTGATCTAGTCCAAGCAGGGCTATAGATAGAGGATCATTGGGCATAAAGAAGAAAATGAAGGATCCACACATAATAGATGAAAGCCAAGCTAGTGAAAGTCAGAGAAAATCCATGCATTATGTTATGCCAGCACTAGCACCGGTATGCCTAGAGCGTATAGTCTAATTTAACAAGATAATAGGAATGCACCTAGAGGATCCATTAGTAGAATTATCAATCTCGTGCATCTAACTTTGAGTGATTAGTATTGATAACATGTTGAATTATATATGATTGAATGACATGCATAAGCGTGTGATTGATAGATTGAACTCCTATATATTGGGATGAAAAGAGTGATAAAGTCAGTGATTAGTAGTTGTTTGCATTTTATGAATTATAGAATTAACATCATACCAATTTATTTTTGAATTAAATTGGTTTATTTAATGAATTGATTTGTTTTTTGAATTGGTTTGGTTGGGTTTTATATTGACTCTATTTTTGTATTGATAGTAGAAATGTCAAGGGAGACACTATTCTAAAGTAGGTAGATTGTAATAACCTAAATTTATAAAAATAATTTTAAAATTAAATTATAAAAATGGCTGAAGCGCTGCGATACTGTGCTTGCAAGCACATTAGTGCTATGAAGAGCCAAGAAAAGCAATGTTGTGGTGCTGAGCTCTAAATTCTATAGTAACTATAGAAGCGACATGTAGTGCTACAACGCTGGTAGGAATTGAAAACCACATTTTTTTAATATAAATTTCTACACTCATCCATTCCTCACCTTCCCTATTGCTTGGCTTGACGGGTAAGGCAAGGAGGAGAGGAGGAGAGGAAGTAGGGAAAAGGAGGAGAGAGAGAGAAGAGAGAGATGGATGTTCATGTCATTTTTATTCATCAATTTTATTTTGAGATTTCTTCTAACCATTTTAGGTATCCTAAATCCTACCTTTATTTTCAATGGTTTTGTGTTTGATGAATTTAATATCTCCCAAATTAATAAAAATATATTTTCTCCGTATTTACTGAACTTTAACGGTGTAATTTTTATATATGATATATATGATTATTACGAGCATTTTGTTTGTAATATTATTGAATTTGATCAAGTAAGTTGTAGTTGTTATTTTTTAAAGTAAATGAATAATTTATAGATTTTTTTAATATTTTTTATATTAATTGTGTTTCATATATGATATTGAATTTGCATAAAAAAATGATATAATTAATATAAGATAAATGTTACATTTAATTCAATCGAAAAAATAAGTGGGGCTATCGCCTTTTCAAGCTCGAGGCGATTTTTCTAGGGTTGGCGTTTCTGGCTTTTCAGCTGGATTTCTCCGGTGATATTCGTCCTTTAACTTTGGTTTTGCTCATTTCTCTGGCTTCTCTCTCTTCTGAGGGTTTTCTCTCCTGCGGTTTTGGTATGGGATGATGACGTTTCCGTCATCATCACAGCCTTTAAAACCAGGAATGGATGGTAAATCTCGGTCCTTCAAAGATGCCCTTGCTAGGGGTTCCCTTTCTGCTCCGAAGCTGTCTTTTGTGCATGCTTCGGTTAAAGGAGTTCCGGCTTTACTTTTTGAGGAAGCTGTTGTTGATCAACTTGCTGCTCCTTTTGCTTTTACTTTAGTTGGTAAATTTATGATTCGTAAGTTTTTTTTTCAATCTTAAGCTCTCAGGTTCCTTCCATGTGGGATTACTGGACCAAAGACATATTGCTATTCAACTCTCGAATGATCTAGACTACAGTCGCATTTTCTTGCATAGAGCTTATTACATTCAAGGATGTCAAATGAGATTGTTGAAATGGACCCCAGATTTTGATGTGAGGGAGGAATCACCAATAGCTCCTGTTTGGTTAGCTTTCCCTAACTTGAGACTGCATTTTTTTAACCAGCAGATTCTATTTGGTTTAGCATCGATTTTTGGCCGTCCGCTCCAAACGGCTCAAGCCACCGCGTCTATCTCTCGCCCTTTGGTGGCTAGGGTGTTGGTTGAACTTGATGTTTCTAAAAAATATCCTACTGAAATCTGGTTAGGATTTGAGGTAAAAGGTTACTTTCAAAAAGTTGAAATAGAAAATTTACCTATATTTTGTTCTTTCTGTAAGATGCACGGACATGCTGTTAGTGAATGTTTTAAAAAATTTCCTAATTTACGTACTTCTAATAAACCGAATACTCATCCGGATGAGGTGTGTGCCGATAAGGGAAAGGTAATTATGTTGGCTGAAGATCCTTCTTGCCCTGTGTTAGCTGATGCAGGGCTGTCTGAGGGTTTTAATCATATTTGTATTAATCAGGAAAACTCTAAACAAAGCTGTGAGGCTTTGGTTAATTCTAAGGATGTGGAGAATGTTAATAATTATTCTGCTTTGAATGGGCTTGATAACTTGGGTAATTCAAATGATTGTAATGTTGTCACTCCGGTTACTAATGCTGAAATTGGTATGGCTACGAATGTTGATCAGGAAAACACTGCTTTAGACGTTAATCTGATTGGAGAAAGAGCTGAAATTAATAATGTCTCTGGTGAGGAAGGAGAAATTTGTCCCATACCAGTTGTTAATTCTGCTTCTTCGAAAGGAATAGATTGTAAAGGTAATGATAACATGAATGAAGATGATAAGTTCATGGAAGATGATGGCTCTACTTTAAACTTGGAGGGTAAGTCTCCTACTCATTCTCAATATAATAGTGATGCTTTTACTGATTATGATGATTTAGATATTAATGCTAAATGTCATTCCATGTTTGATAATGATAAGAGTTTTACCAAAGTTCAGAGTAAAAAAAGTAAGAAGGGTAAGAATGTTATTTTGCAGCCTGCTAGGAACACTAGGTCAAATACTTCGCATTAATTCTTTTTATTATGTTAAATTCGATCATTTGGAATGTTAGGGGTATTGGTTGCCCTTCTTCTCGTAATCGTGTTAAGAATTTATGTCGTATTCACAATATTAATATGCTTATTTTGCTTGAGCCTCTCATTGATTCTTCCAATCTTCTTAAAACCTGTCGGTTTTTGGGATTTCATAATGCTATTTCTAATATTTCCAGTAAAATCTGGATTTTTTGGCAAAACCCGATTATCCTTGATGTTATTGGTGATCAAGTTCAAGTAATTCATTGTAAAATTGAGATGTACAATGTTCAATGCTTTGCCTCTTTTATTTATGCTGCCTCTTCTCTATATATTAGAAAGGCTTTATGGGATTCTCTCATTGATTTTCATAGTCTCTGCAATCTCCCTTGGCTTGTGGGTGGAGATTTTAATGCGATTTCATGTTCTTCCGAAAGGATGGGTGGTACTTCCCCTTCTATTCGTTCTATGGACGATTTTAATAATATGATTTTAACTTGTAATTTGAATGACATTGGTTTTGTTGGTGACAGTTTTACTTGGAATAGGGGTCATTTGTGGCAAAGACTCGATCGTGTGCTTTTTAACGATGCTTGGATTAGCCTTTTTAATGCCACTAATGTTCAACATCTTTCTAGGACTTTATCGGATCATTCTCCTTTATTGATTACTATTAAGAATTCCTTATATAATGCTCCTCCTCAATTTAGATTTCAAAATATGTGGTTGCTTAATAATTCTTTTTTGAATATTGTTAATATGAATTGGATTGCCCCCCTTCATCCTGATAATGGGGTGAGAGGTATGGTGAGGTTTTGGTTTAAGCTTAAGAGATTAAAACAAGAGCTGAACTGGTGGAATAGGAATGTCTTTAAGAATATCTTCTCTAATATTATTCAAGCTGAGAATCTTGTTAATTTAACTGAATCATCCTATAGAAATGATCCCTCTGTGCTTAACTTAGACCTTCTTACTAAATACAAAGTGGATTTGATTAATTTTCAAAATCAGGAAGAAGTGTATTGGAAGCAAAAAGCTGCTGCGAAACATTTGGGTGAGGGGGATAGGAACACTAAATACTTTCATGCTATTGTTAATCGCAATCGTATTAAAAATTCCAACATTAAAATTCAGAAGGAGGATGGTCTTTTTACTGACAATATCATGGAGGTGAAAGATTTAGCTATTGAGCATTTTCAAAATCTGTTTAACAAGAACTTTTCTCCTATCCTTGATATGGACTTATCCTTCATTCCTAATATTGTTCTACTGATAATAATAATTTACTTTCGTGTAAGCCGTCTTTGGAGGAAGTGAAGAATGTCATGATGGACATGAATTGTGAATCTGTGGCGGGTCCCGATGGTTTTACCACTCTCTTTTTTCAAAAAGCTTGGAACATTATTGGTGATGATATGTTTAATGCGGTTTTGGATTTTTTTGATGGTACTCCTATGCCTAGATTTTTCTCTGCTACTTCTTTAGTGCTTATTCCTAAAAATAATTCTACCAAGACGTGGAGTGACTTCAGGCCGATTAGCCCTTGCACTTGTTTTAATAAATTAGTGTCTAAAGTTATTGCCAATCGTCTTTCTGTTATCCTGCCTAACATTATATCTCCTTATCAGATGGGTTTTGTGAAAGGGACAGCTATCACTGATAATATTTTGTTAGCTCAAGAGCTTGTGCATGATTTGGATGTGAAAGCTAGAGGAGGTAAATTAATTATCAAGTTAGATATTGCTAAAGCCTATGATAACATTGACTGGAATTTTATTTATTTAGCCCTTGAGTTATATGGTTTTAATTCTAGTTTCATTGCCATCATTAAAAATTGCATTAACAACGTCTATTTTTCCCTTATTATTAATGGTTCTAGTCATGGTTTTTTAAGTCCTCTAATGGTTTGCGTCAAGGAGATCCTCTCTCTCATGCCCTTTTTATTATTGCTGCTGATATTTTGTCTAGGGGCTTCTCTAATTTGTTTCAGAAATATCCGAATCTTTATTTCAAATCGATTGGAGGTTTTCATATTTCTCATCTATGTTTTGCGGATGACTTCATTATTTTTACTAATGCTACCATCAATCGTATTCAGAGAATTAATGATTTCTTACACAGGTTTGCTAACATGAGTGGTCTTTCTTTTAGTAAGAATAAAAGTTGTTTTATCCCTTCTAATAAGATTTCTAATGAGCGTATTCTTGCTATTCAAAATGTTACTGGGTTTGTTCATTCTACTTTACCTATCAAATATCTTGGGGTTCCTCTTTTTAAAGGTAGAAAGAGTAATTTTTTGTTTAATGATCTTATTGACAGCATTCAGAAAAAGTTGCATTCTTGGGGGTCTAATTTTCTTAGTTTTGGGGTAGAATTACCCTTATTAAAAGTGTGCTTTGTGCTCTTCCTGTTTACAGTTTTCAAACTATTGCCCCGACTAATAATGTTTGCAAGAGAATTCATAATTTGTTTAATAATTTTTTCTGGCGTGGCATTACTTCTTCCTCTAAGATTAATTGGGCCAAATGGGTTTCTTGTTGTGGTGTGAAGGAAGAAGGTGGCCTTGGGTGTAAGAATCTTTGGGATCTTGCTAAAGCTTTCTCTGTTAAGCTTTGGTTTAAATTTTTGTCTAAAGATTCTCTTTGGTCTCTTTTCATGCATGCTAAGTATGGGAACGATATTCATCCTTATAACATTTGTGTCAAGAATGGTATTTCTAAAGTTTGGAGGAGGATGTGTAAGATTAAGTGGAAAGTGCTTCCCCTTTTTTCTTGGGGTTTAGGGAGTGGCAATTTATTTTTTTGGCAAGATAATTGGCTTGGTAATAATTCCATTGATAACATCTTAAATACTTCTTCGAAGTCCTTGCTTAAAGTAAATGAGTTTTTTATTAATAACTGTTGGGACACGGGTAAGCTTTCTAACGAGGTGCCGGATTGTATTAAAGAGAGGATTCTTAAAGTGCCTATTAATACTCATTCTAAGGATATTATTATGTTTAATATGGCTAAGGATGGCAATTTTTCTATTAAAAATGCTTGGAATGCTTTTAGAAGTAAAAGTTTATAATTGTCTTTACTCTTTCATTTGGAATAATAACATTCCCACTACTATTTCTATTTTTATTTGGAGAGCTTTACATAGATTTCTTCCTACGGACGATAACTTGATTCATAAGGGATTTTATTTTGCTTCTAAATGCCAATGTTGCTATCATTCCGAGAACATACACAATGTGTTGATTTCGGGGCCTATTGCGGTTAAAACCTGGGTCTACTTTGATGATTTATTTAATTTAAACTGTGTTAACTTTCATCTTTCCCTTAAATTGTTTTTGAAAGGTTGGATGGTTAACCTGAAAGGCCATATTCGTAATGTGATTCCTTGTCTTATTTTATGGTTTCTTTGGTTGGAGAGAAACAATTCTATTTTTAATGACATCCGGATGGATCATTTGAAGGTTATTCAAAAAGTTAAAGATAAGGTGTTGGGCCTTATGGCGGTTAATTTTCTCTCTGTTAAGAATTTCAAGAATTATCTTAATTCTTTTGTTAGTCTTGGTAGCTCTTTGAATGAGGTGCCCTCTTTGGTTCGTTCTTTCAAGTGGATCAAACCCCCTCAAAACTTTTACAAGCTCAATATTGATGTTTGCATTAACCAGCTTAAAGGTGGTTTTGGTGGGGTTATTAGAAATAGTAATGGCTTGTTTGTGGCTGGTTTTTCTGGGCCTGTGAACAATTCCGAGTACTTACCTGCTATGCTTAAAGCATTGATCTATGGCTGTCAATTTTTCTCTAACATCAATATTGAGAATTTGATTATTGAAGTGGTTTCTTCTTTTGATTTTTCGTTTATTGTGGAGGAGCAGGATGTTAGTTGTAGTGTTAATTGTTTCTATCTTTATAGAGATATTAAAAATTTTCTTGCGGGTTTAAATTACTCTTTTGTCAATATGTTACATGGGAGCAATCTTTGTTCTGCTTGGCTTGCCCAATTTGGCTGTAATTTAATGGATACTCAAGACTTCACTATGATTAATTGACCTAAGAGGTTATTGGGGTATTTGAAACTGGAGGAGTTGGAGGTGCCGTATGTTTGTAGTTGAGTTTGAGTGGGCTTTTGTTGTTGCTGGTTTGCGGTTTGTTCCTCTGTTTCTATTTTGCTGTGGCTGGGTGGTTCATCTGGATTGTTGTTTGGTTGGTGTGGCAATCAAGTTTCTTGTTGTTGAGGTTTTTGTTTTATTGGTTTATTTTCGGCTACTGGTTGTTTTTGCTTACTGGGAATGTTGTTTTCTGTTGCCTCTCTCCACTGTTTAAGGATGGTAATGGGTCCTGTTATTGTCTGTTGCTGATTTTGGTCTTTTCTTTCCTGGCTCTGTGTTGTTCTCTGATCAGTGGGAGGGAGTTTTGGGTTTTCCTTTTCATCAGGTTTTTTGAGGTTTTTTTCTGGCATTATGGCAAGCTCTGTGCTCTTACTGGGAGCTTTTCTTTTTTTGTTGCGGGGTTGGCGGTTCCCAGTTGCGGCATTCGTCTCTTTCTTTGTATTTTCGGTTGGGAACTGATTAGTCTTACTTCTATCAATGTTATCAATGATAAATATATGATTTCTAATCTATATTTCTGGAGGTTTTTGTGCAGGATTATCAATTCGTCTTATCGGGACATTTTGGATGACCTCAAGGTACGCAGTTATTTCATCGCGCAATCTTTTTTCCAGTTAGTTGTTATTTTTTGCAGGAAGTTCGTCCTGAACGATAATTATTGGATCTTCCTTTTTTTGGTGCTGTCGCTTATCAGTCCGTCATTATTTTGGAATTATTTTTGTAACTGTAGGATAAGGACTGACCGGATCATAGGTTTTATTTTCTTTTCTTTTTTTGGATTGTAGCTCTGTGGAGCATTTGTGATATGGTCGGACCTTTTAAGGACTTTGTAACCGCTTTTTCTAATCAACACGTAGGCCCCTCTGTGGGTTTTAAATAAAAAAAAAAATAAAAAAAAATTTTACATTTACTTGTAAGTAAGAAAGGCTGGCTACTTGTAAGAATTTTCATAGAAAATGATATGACCAATAAAAGATAAATGTGCCATTTGCTTGTAAGTAAGAAAGACTGACTAGTTATAAAATAATTCAGGTTGGTTGGAGCAAGATACCTTATATAGGAGGGTGGCTTGATTGGCTTTCCTCTAAATTATGGGTTGCAATGTAATCGAAATACAAGATAGAGAGTTAAAAGGGGGTAAGCTACGTTGATGGATATGAGTGATGTCTCTTACAAGATTGCAACCTAACTCCTGATGCTTAATAATAATATAAGATCAGGGGAAATACCATATAACTAGATAAATGTCCTACATTACTATTTATAATTATATCCATATTTGCATGCATTATAAAAGATCATATTAATTAATTGATATACATAATAAGTCTAGAATTTATAGAACCAATATTTAGATTGATTTGACATGGCATAACATGTGATAGGGACACTGATAGACATTGATAGATATATCAAAACAACTTGTTTATATAACATACTAATAGGACACACTGATACGTAATATAATGATTGATAGAAGAAGATAATAACATCATTGACATGAATATAATTGATAAATAATTAATGTATGTTTTATTATATGACACATGACATGGTTTTATAAACTTTTATTAATTTTCTTATATGTTGATATATTCCTTTTCTTAATGAGAAGCTTTCAGTCTACTGATTATGTTGGTTCTAATAGTGATTTCATAGATTGCTTTATATATATATATATATATATATATATATATATATATATATATATATATAGTCAGGTGATGGAGGTCGAAGGGACTATAGTGGGCCAATAAAGGTCAGATGGAACATAATCGAGTGAGTAAGATTGGAAGGATTATAGTCATGAGATAATGGTTCGAAAACCATAGTCGGTGGTACCTGAGTTCATGAAGACCATAGTTGGGCAACATATGTTGGAGAGACCTTAATCAAATGATAAATATTAGTAGAATATTAGTTGGTCGATTGAGGTCAGAGGGGATGTAGTCAGGCATTAGTCATCTATTAACCGTAGTCAGGCGATGAAGGTTGGAGAGATAATAGTTAGGTGATTGAGGTCAAAGGAACCATAGTCTGGCAAGCGATGGAGGTCATATGAATCATATCTAGGAGAGCAAGGCTAGAGAGATCATAATTAGTTGACGATTATCGAAGGGGATAGTCCTATGGTCGGGCCATTTAGGCTAGAGGGACTATAATCGGGCGTTAGAGGATAGCGGGGCCATGGTTGGGTAACTGAGTTCGGAGGGATTGTAGTTGGTTGACTGAGGTTAGAGGGACAAAGTTAGGTGACTAAGGTTAGAAGGACTGTAGTTATTCGATGGTGGTTGAAGGATCATAGTCGAGTGACTGAGGTCTGAGGGAAAGTAGTTTGGCAATGAGGGAGTGATCGTAGTTGGGTGACAGTTGTCCCAAGACTGCAGTTGGGTGATAATAGTCTGAGGGCCGTAGTCAGCTAGCGACCTTAGTCGGAAGGATTGTAGTCTGGCAATGGTGGTTGAAGGGATCATAGTTGAGTAACTAAGGTCGGAGGGACCATAGTTGGGTGACTGAGGTTGGAGGGACTATAATCAGGCAATGAAGGTTAGATGGACCGTAGTTGAGCGATGGGGGTTAGAGGGACCATAGTTAGGCGACCAAGGTTGAAGGGTCCATTAGCTGACTGATGTTGGAAGGACCATAGTCAATAGGTGATGGAGGTTAAAGGGATCGTATCTAAGTAAGCTAGGATGGAGGGACCATATTTGGGAGATGGTACTCTGAGGACAATAGTTGGGTGATGGTGGTTGGAAGGATCATAGTTGGGCGATGGTGGTTAGAAGGACCGTAGTTAGGAGATAAGGGACGAAATGATTATAGTTAGGTGATAAGGGTGGAGGGATAGCAGCTGGGTGACTGAGGTCTGAAGGACTGTAATCCGTGGGCACTAGAGGTTAGAGGGATCATAGCCAAGTGAGCAAGGTCGGAGGGACCATAATCGAGTGACTGAGGTTAGATGAATCATAAGCAGGAAATGGAGGTCAGAGGGATTATAATCAAGTGACATTAGTTAGAGGGACTATTGTTTAGTGATCAAGGCCAAAAGGGCTATTATTGGACGATAGTGATTTGAGGGATCATAGTTTGGCGACTAAGGTCGAAAGGACTATAGAAAGGTAATAGAGATTGGAAGGACCGCATTTGAGCAATAAGGGTTAGAGGAACTATAGTCATGGCAGAGAAGAGATGATGGCGGCTAAACATAGGTGCTATGATGATGATTGGATGGAGGTTCGACAAAAACACCTTGGTTGAGCTCTGACGATGGTGAACGGGTGGATGTCTAGCGACGTTCAGTTGGTGAAAGTCTGATGGCGCATCCAGGAGGCAAGGGTTTGCTGGTGGTCGTGCTCCTTGAATCTCTAGCCCAAGGTTCAAGTCGTCATAGTCCTCTCAAAAGTACCCCTCAAAGAGTGAGGGTCTATTTATAGATTTTGAGAGTGACATGTGAAGAAAATAAGGAGATGTCTGAAGCAAATTTGAAGTGCTCCATCAAATGACCAATATTAGTCCTCGATCATTAAACATTTGTTCAACTTTTATCTACCAAAATGATGTCAGAATATAGCGATCTTGGGCTCATTTGATTTCTCTCGTCTAGCTGCTTGTTTCGGCTATAAACATGCAACATTTAAAGATCAACCGATCATCCAATTAATGCTTTGAAGCTTCCAAATATGCTTCAGACCCTTGATTTGGACCCATTTGGGCTCGAATTGGACCGATTTTGGTGTCGTTGGTTTCATCTCATTGGCATTCAATTTGACTATAAGTTTGCTAAACTAAAAATTTGATTGGCCACAAATTTAATTTTGAAAGTTTCAATTTTGATAATGCCTTGAGATTTGTGTTCGAACGATACAATTTTTGGTGATGTTTCAAGAATCTATTTCTTTACTCTGGTAATCACATGCAATAAATACATTCTTTATGGAATCACCTTAATAAAACTTTATTAATTTGAAAAAAATAACTTAGTAAAGAAAAAAACAACTGAGTGAGAAGTTTCCTATCAAACATTTGTTAAAATGTAATTTGAAATCCTTGAAATTACTTTGATATCAGTTATAAGTAATTAATTTATTATTCATACATTATAATGATCTAAAATGAAATTTAAGAAAATTAAAATATATTTAAAAATGTTAATTAGAATATTTGACCTAGGTTTTCTTTTATGTTAAATTTTTTTTCTTAAAAAGAAAAAAAGACAGGTCATCCTTGCCATTTATTTAGGGGCTATTTGGTTTGAATGTTATAAAAAATGAGTATAATTTTTTTTAAATGTAGGGGTTTTAGAAATTTTGGTATTTGGTTTAATAAAAAGTGAAGGCAAAGTAAGTTTTTGATGAATTTCAAATTTAATATGTAGTTCATTTTTATGTACTTGCTCATTTTTGATCGAATTTCAAATACATCATAAGCTGAGTATGTTATTATTGCCGACAACCTCTACTATTCACTGTCATCTGCTAGTGTAGCTAGCCACCACCGCCCCCAAATGCACACTAGCTATTGATAGCTCTAGTCACCGCCTGCTCACTACCACCACCTTTAGCCTTTATTAAAGCCATTTCACTTCAAACCAACATAAAATATTACTTTCATTTGTTTTATACTTATGAAAATAATTTCAAATATTATAAATATATTACATACATATATGTTTTTTCTATTTTAGGAATTGCTCTTTGTGGAAGCCTTTTTCTACTTAAGCTTCTTTTTTTTGGAAAAATCTTTGTAAATTAGTTGTGAATTTAAAGGATAAAATTAAGTTTATTATTTATGTTGACAGTTGGCTTTCTTCTTATTGGGATCCCTGGATTAATGACAGATCTCTTTATGAGATTATTCCTAATATTAACTCTTACTGGCATAATGTCTTGATTAAAGATGTCATTTCTTATAACTTTTGGTCGTTATATAATTTCTTTCAATATTATCTTCTTTTAATGTTACGATTATTCCTACTTTTAGTTCTTATGTTTCTTGTATTTAATGCTAAGAGATGATTAATCCTCAGTTTAAGTTTTTTCATTTAGAATATTATTTTGGGCATAATAAAGCTGATCGATTTCATTTTATTTGGCATAAGCATTATGCCTTGCGATACTCTTGTTATGATTGGATGACCATTTTAAACTATCTTAAGACTGTGGATAACCTTTTAAAAAGGAATATTGATATTCCTTTAGGTTGTGTTTTATTTAATTCTTATTTAGAGTCTCATTCTCACATGTTTTTTGAATGTGTTTTATATAATTTTTGTATTTTGTAAATTCTATTATCTCAATATATTGGACATGATTGCACCTAATTTAAAAAAAAAAAAAAATTGCATCAAAGCAACGGGCTCGCTTTGGAATTCGGGGTTGGTACATTAATTGTCAGCCTGGTCGCCGCCCGCGAATGTCGCGAGAAATCGCTATGGTTAGGAACCTCGTACCCAATTCAATACCTCCTTTAGGGTTTATGCGATTCAAACACCTAACAATTGTCGTTACTGATAGCTTATATGGGCACTGTGGTCACCTGATTTGGACTTTAAGGGTCTTTTTTTTGGTGGCTTTGCGTCGTGTAATATGATATCTGTGGTGGTGGGAGGCGAAGCTGTTCCTCATGGGTCATAGCTCTAGGAAAAAGAAGAAAAGCGGTAGCAGTCGCAAGAACAGGGGCAAAGCTCCTTCCAAAGACCATCACTCTCACCCCGGGGAGGACAACGATTTGTTATCCGAAGAGCTAACCGCTCTGTAAGCTTCTTATTTTTTCTTTCGAAGAATTTTGTGCCTGAAAAGTAGTCTAACCTTGCCGTTTTGCTATTTTTGCGCGGAGAATTGGAAACTCCTCATCATCATTCGCCGTCATTAATTTAATAACAATTTTTTGAGGTCTGTTTATAAATTATCATCTTCATTCAATTGCACGAGACGTCAATTTTATTTGAATTTTTCTTGCATCTAGTTATTGCCATTCTGCCTATTGTCCTCGCTAATTCTCACATTAATTTTGCTTGCCCTTCTTAGCTACATCTTCCGCTCCTGCTGTACCTATTCAAAGAGTCTGTCTTTTAAGCACTATTTTATTCTCACTTATTGTCACTTTCTACTTTAATATAATCATTTTTAATGGGCCTTTCTTAATCTTGCCCCACATTTATTTTTAGTTTCTCATTTATACCCCCACTTAATTTAGCTATGAGGAAATTAAATGAGTTAGAGAGAAAGCTAAGGAGATCGATAATTTAAGATTTAAACTATAATATTTAGGTATGAGTCGTACTAAAAATGATATAAGTGTGATTATAGATACGAGTTTTAAGGATAATATAGTAGAAATTAAAATAATTGGAGATAGAATTATAGCTTTAAAGATTCCTGTTGATCTTGAGATTATTAATATATAAATACATATAATCCACTAAGTATGTTTGGAATTTGGATATATGCTCAAAATTAAAATTCTTGAATAACTTTAAAGAATTAATATAAATGATATCTCTTGAAGAGAACAATTTTATAGGAGGAGATTTAAATAGACATGTTGGTGAAGTGGCGTAAGATTTTAAAACAATTCATGATGACTATGAATTTGGAGCGACTAATGAAGATATTAGGACCGATTTAGATTTTGATTTAGCTTATGAATTTATTATTGTTAATATCTTATTTAAGAAAAGAGAGGAGTATCTCATTATTTATAAGAATGGTTATGGTAAAACTTAGATTTTTTTTCTTTTAAGAAAAATAGATTGTTTATATTGCGAAGATTGTAAAATCATTATGAGTAAAAGCTTATGTACCCAATATTATTTATTATTTTTGTATTTTAAGATGGATGACAAAATATGAAAAATAAAGTAAAATGTTATCCTAGAATTAGACATGTGCATTTAAAGAATGTTTATAAAATTATTTTTGAGTTTAAGGTTCAAGATCTCAAGGTTTTGATTATGTATGAGAAAGCTAATGTTATGTAAAAAAATATCTAGTGATACTAAGAATATTGCATAGTGTGTGCTTGGGATATCAAAAGGAAATGATCTTAATCATAAAAATAGTTGGTGATGAAATTAAAATGTGTAAGAAAATATAAAAAATATGAATTATAAAAATTGGTTTATATGTAAAAAAATAGAAAATTGGAATAGATATAAAGTGGTCTATAAGGAGTCTATGAAAGTAATATATGATGCAAAGAATATAATTTTTAATGATTTATATAATTAATTAGATAGGAAGTAGGAAAAAAGTTGTATGCATAAGTTATCCAAACAAAGAGATAGGAGAAGTAAAGATCTTGTTCAAGTATATTAAAGATTAAGATCAAAAGGTATTTTTATTGGAAGAGAGTATTTAACATAAGTGGATAAGATATTTCGATAAGCTTTCCAATGAAGATTGTGAGAATACGATTACTTTTGTAACCTTAGCACCCTAAATGAAAATAAAGTTTTTTTATTTTTTCGTAGTATTAATAAAAATGAATTTAGAGAGACTTAAAATAAAGAAAAGTGTGGAAAAGGAGTTGGACCCGATGATACTCTAATAGAGGTGTGAAAATACTTATGAAATGAAATAATTTCTTGGCTTACTAAACTTTTCATTATTATTTTGAAGACTAAAATGATGCCAGGTGAGTGGAGAATAAGTTTGGTTCCTATTTTTAAAAATAAAGGTGATGATCAAGAGTGCAAATTATAGAGGAATTAAGTTAATGTATCATACATTAAAACTTTGGATGAGAATAATTGAGCATAGGTTATAATGTGATGTTAATATTTCTTAAAATCAATTTGATTCATGCTGGGTAGGTGTATTATGGAAACTATATATTTATTGAGAGGTTTGATAGAGAAGAATATAAAAATAAGGAGGATCTACATATGATATTTATTGATTTATAGAAAGTGTATGATAAAGTTTTAAGAGAAGTGCTTTGGGGAGTCTTAGAAAGGAAATGAGTTAATAATGCTTATATTCAAGTCATTAAGAATATGCATGCATGAGTTGTTACTCATATTCAAACACAAGGTGGTTTGACCAAATATTTTTCTATGTTAGATGGATTACATCGAGGATCAACTTTAAGCCCATATCTTTTTGCTTTACTCATGGAATATTCTTATTTGACATTTGCAAGAGGATGTATCTTAGTGTATGCTTTTTGCTGATAATTGTGGCTTTGGGCAATCAAGTCATTAAAAAAAGTACAAGTTTTAGATACATCTTGTCGATTGTTCAAAGTGACGATGAATTAGATCGGAATATTATTAGTAGAATTCAAGTTGGATGGTTGAAGTGGAGAAATGCATCGGGCTGTGATAGAAAAGTACCCCTCAATGCGGAAATTTTTTATAAAATTGTGATGAGACTTGCAATGCTTTATGACATAGATTGCTGGCCATTAAAAAAGAAGTATAAAATTAAGTTAATTATTACAGAGCTGAGGGTGCTCAAGTGGATGAGTGGATTTACTCTTAAAAACATAATGTGAAATGAGTATATATGGGAAAAGGTTAGAGTAGCTCCAATGGCAGATAAGATTAGAGTCGCCTTAGATGGTTTGGTTATATAAAATGTCAGCCTTCCGATGACTTGGTAAGGAGAGTAGATGTATTATATTTGACCTAAGTTAAGAAAGTTTGAGGTAGACCTAAAAAGACTTTCTAATGAGTAATCATTATTTATTTAATTATTGCCATCATTCGATGCTCTTGACTTCACATTTTGAAGTCCTCAATTTCATGTACATTCTATATGTTTAATTATGCTATATTAGCTAAGTCTTGCATATCTTTTTTGTTTTATAGTACTTTGTTCCAAAATATTTTTCTCGAATAAGTTAATATTCTCTTATCCTTAGGATTATTTTTAAATGATTTGTCAAATAAATTATTAAAATATTTTTGTAATCTTTTAAATCTCATTAATTTTTATATAGAATTAAAATTTAAAGTTTATTTACCTTTTCAGAGCTAACTCAACCTCACGCTTTTAAGTCAATGTAAAATATAATTTATGATTCTATTTATTTTACTTTTTTATATTTTTCAATTCCTATTTAGTAGTTTTAAATATCAACTTGATGCGTTTTGGAAGTACAAACAACAAGGTAATAAGTAAAAAACTGTAGAAATTTGAAGATAGTGGTTGATTTTGATTAATACTTCAACAATAATGAAATATACAATTGATATACTATTTGAGAGGTAGACGAGCTCTCCCACATACCCTAGACGCCGCCACAAACAACTCCAAAAAAAAAAAAAAAAAACAACAACAAACACAATCACATAATGAAAATAAAATAATCAAATTACCCTTAAAATAAACCATCACATTTTCATTACAAATTTGAATTCTCAAATCAGTCCTCTTTCCTATTATAAAACCTTCCTATTTTCCTTCAAAATGTGAATTCAAATCAGCCCTCTTCTCCTAAATTAAATCTTTGTAATTCCCTCAAAATATGAATTCAAATCAACCCCCTTTTCTTATATAAACCTTTCCTAATTTCCTCCCCAGTTTAAATTCAATTAGACATCTTTTACTAAGTAAACTTTCGTAATTTCTCTTCCTTACATAGTGAATATTAACTCTCCTTGGGCCCCACGAGGTGGGCCCCCCCTAGTGTATCAATACTCCCTCCCAAAAGCACACCTTGTTCTCAAGGTGGAAGGATATGAACTGTCTAGTCTTGGGCGATCATATCTAAGTAATTTGGATAACCACCTTTGATGCTCCTTAATCACCATCCTCTGCTCTAGTAGAAACTTCAGACTCCTTTGGCCTGTCATGATGATAAAGTGTCGCCCCAACAAATAGGGTTGACACTTTTTGATAGCTAAGACAATCACCATCAACTCCCGCTCGTATATGAACTTGCGTCGCCTTGGTTGTGAGCACCTGGAAATAAGCAATGGGTCGATGATCCTGCATGAGTATTTCCCTAGGACGTATTATGATGCATCAGTCTCCACCCTATACACCCATCCATGGACATCCTCCTCTTTAAATATCTATATCTTCAACATCATAACCTTAACATCTCCACTCCAACTTCTTCTCCCTCCAACGGTTCCTCCCGTGCATCGTGGATGGGGCTCCCACCTTTTTTTCCATCCTCCTTGCATGACCCGATCCCTACGGCTCGGCTCGACCCCCTCCATCTACGATCACCCACTCCCCTTGCTCAAAATGCCTCCAATAGTGGTTGACCACCCCACCACCTCCACTACAAAATTTCCTCCTTGCTATTCCCCCATCCGAAAACCCTGATCCGCCCCTTATCATAGCCCTAGAAGATGAATCTTGATGAAAGAAACTCTCCTCATTGAACTCCTCCCGTCCAATCTCCTTTTCCTTAGATTCGGCCTAGAAAATCTCTGTTAAATCTTGATTAGGGTTGGTAATAAGAACCACCAGTGGAGTTTTTGATTGCATTTTCATGAGCTTCCTCATCACCTCCAACCTTCCAAATCAAATCTCCATCCGATTCTCCATGGTTGAGAATTTCTCCTCCATCTATGATTTAAATTGCTCCATTTCGCCTTCCAACGCATCCACCTTCTTTGAGGTAATTGTCACAAAAAAACCTCGCTCTGATTCTAATTTCATGTGTTTTGGAAGTAAAAACAGTAAGATAACAAGTTGAATACTATAGGAATTTGAAGATAGTGATTGGTTTTGATTAATATTTCAACAATAATGAAAGATACAATTGATCTACTATTCGAGAGGTAGATCGGCTCTCCCATAAACTCCAGGCACCGTAGGAATAACTCTAAAAAAAACTACAACAAACACAATCACATAATGAAAATAAAACAACCTAGTTATCGTTAAATAAACCATCATATTTTCCTCTCAAATTTGAATTCAAATATGCCCTTTCCCTTAATAAAACCTTCTTAATTCCCTCCCAAATCTGAATTCAAATCAATCATCTTTCCCTAAATAAAATATTCTTAATTCTCTCCCAAATTTGAATTCAAATCAGTCTCCTTTTTTTAAATAAAGTGTTCCTAATTTCCTCCTCGATCTAAATTCAATCAAACATCTTTCCTTAAATAAACTTTCCTAATTATCTCCCTTGATTTCTTCTCCTTACATAGTGAATATAACTCCCCCTGGGCCCCACAAGGTGCCCCCCCCCCCCCCAAATGTATCATAATTTCATCCATAATTTATCCTATGTTTTAATAGGATATAATCAAGCAAAAATATTCATGTAGCTGACCACACGTAGGCTTGTTGTTGTTGTATGTTTTTATAAATTACATTTTCTTTAGATTTCTCATTTAATGGAGGGCATTACCAATATATGGAGCTTCTTGTAGTACTAAGGTTTGGGTAAGAATATTCATTTAATAAAGGATGTGCCAATATATGCAACTTCTGCTAATAGTAGGGTTTGGGGAAGGGTTGATGTATGCCAATGTTTAAAATTGCGTGATCGGGTATTGAGACATTTTTCATTCGTGAGGCGAGGCGTAAGCCTCAAGGCGTTTTGAGACGCAATCCTCAAAATAAAAAAATTGCGTAAACATAAATTGTTAAATTTTTTATATACTAATGATTAAATAATATAAAACATAAAAAGACACAAGATATGACGTGAAATAAAAAATATCCCAATAATAAGACAACATGAAATATAGTTCAACTCAAATTCTATCTTTCCCAAATCACAGTATTCTTTTTCATTAACATATAATTCCAAAAATAAATAGCAATGACATTTCACATAAGAATTCATAAGTCATGAGCACTGTCCTATTATTTTCATTATATTACACTATCAATGACAACCATTCAATCAAATGACATTGAAAATTGTATGTATAAAACAAATCAAAAATTGCATAAAATTTAAAAGAAAAAAATTTCAGAAAAAATGAATGAAAACCAAAGGAAAGATGTCCATAAATGCGATGGTATAGCAAAACAATCACATTTAAGTGCAAAGAAGAAGAAGAAGTAAATCTATTTCACCTTTGTCAATAAACCACAAACTCCAACCACAAAGAAGAAGAGCTTTTAGCAGTCGGTAGGTCGAAGGATACTCCAGTCCAACTTGCGGTAGAAGAGAACTCCAAGCAAGAGGCGAAGAGCAGCTCTCGGTGGAAGGAAGCTGACACCGGTAGAATGGAATGAGGAGGGGAAAATGTTGCTCGAGAAAGGGAGAAGAAACCCTCGGTTCGGAAATGATAGAAGACGCGAGGGGGGTTAAACCTAATAGATAAATATTAAGTTAGGGTTTTGTTTTGTTTTTTTATAAATTTTAAGAGGCGGACGTCTCAAAAATCAAGGCACGCCTTAGTAAACTTGAGGCGTACGCCTCATTTCATGCTCTCATTGCATGGGCTTTGAGGCTCAAAAGAATGAAATTGCGCGCCTCTTATTGCACAATTTTAAACCATGATGTATGTATCATTACACATACATTTGCAAAATCATGGAAATGTTATGTCTGCCCAAGAATCTCATTTAATAATTTATTTTTGGGGAATTTACCAACATATAACACTTAAAACTCACCTATTTATATATTTAACACCTAAAACTACTAATTTACACTTCCCACACTCGAAATCTATTGATTCCTCACTTCCCGTACTCCGTTCCATCTCTGTGACCTGCTCGCATGCTAGCTCCCATTCACACATAGGTTCATCTCCTTAGCCTGTTCTCTGTCGATTTCCTGCGTGAGAAAGCCCATTGATGCTTGTGAACGCCCATTTTTTGTGCGAATTCCCTCCTCCTTTGTCGTTCGATTGTTGCCGTGAGTTGAGTGATGCTTTAAATTTTTTTCTTTTGTTTCTTGCCATGAGATATGCATATAATTTTAATTTTCCACCATTGTGTTTGCAGATTTTTTATTTTATAGTTATGGAGAATGATGGTGAATATATTTGGGGGATATTGGAGCGAAGTTAAAGGTGAAGTAAGAAGAAAATATGAAGGTGGAAAATAGAAAACGATTAAATTAGAGTATGATTTACTTAATTTTTTTATCCTTAGAGAGAAGGTTAAATAAATCTGTCCATGGCTAGCTAGTCATGAGTTTAAGTTACACTACCATGTTAGTCCTATTTTTCCAAAAGGAGACAATTTCAAGTGATAATGAGGTGATGCAAATCATAGGACAATGCACTGACAATCGGTGTGTTGATGTTATTGTTACGTTACAAGAGGATGTAGAGGCTGATATGAACTTGGAAGGTTTAGAGCATTGTTCTAGCCCCGATAGAGCTGGTAATGTTGCTTCAAACAACATTGACTTTGAAAGCTTAAGCAGTGATCAACTTATGCGACCAATTAGTGATGATAAAATATTAGAAAGTGGTGCTTGCTTTCATAATGCTAGCAGTTTCAACAGTTCCTAAGATCCACCACCATTACTTAACTTTGGGGTGAAGATAAAGGCTAGCAATAAGTATAGAGTTATAGCAACATGCTCACATCGAGGGTGCCCTTGGAGGGTATGTGCATTTCTAGGCAGAGATGGTTAGAAATTTAAAGTTATGAGGTTAAATGAATGCATTTGTGTCATGGTGTTAACAGACTTGAAATAAACTTGCTACATCAAACTGGGTGGTTTTTGAAATACATGATATTATGAAGAAAAATCCATATATACCACCGAAGCATATCAGCAATACCATTTAGACAAAATATAGATTATCATTTCCATATATGCGACTGTGGCGCTCCAGAGAAGTTGCATGTGCAATGGCTTTTGGTGATGTGGGTGAAAACTACAAATGGGTTCTTGCATAAAGAAGTGAGGCATGTGCATGTGTATGCTTGTAGAATGCGATTCTCACTTAGATATGTTTTATATATAATGCATTACAAGTTGCAGTAACAAAAGATTTGTGGCATGTACATGCTTGTAGAACCCGTCAAATGTCTAAAACTCATTCTATAAAGGGCAATACATGAAGAAATGTTGCTTTAGAGCATCAACTAACAAGGAAATAAACCAAGTTAGTTCAACACAAATGGGAGACTAAAAAAACAACAACTTCAACTAACATCTCATGTGCATGCATTTCAACCAATTATCACCGACTCATACATAAGCAAGATTCATCTATGGAGATGAATAGAGACTAGAGAAAAAACCACAATTCAGGCTGCTTCTCCTACTGTTGATCCCATGACTCTCCAATGATCCCACAGGATGTATGTAGGTCATGGTTGCAACATAGATCATTCAGGTAGACCTGTCCAACATAAACCACTCAGCACAAATCGAGCTCTTTTTCATCATTGTTCGGATTTGCATAACACACAAATATAGAAATCCTCCACTATAGCATACTTATAGAAATCCTCTATTACAAATATAGAAATCCTCTACTACAAATATAAAAATCCTCCAATGCAGCAAATTTATAGAGCACTACATTATTGAAATCCTCCACTGCATTGAAAACAACTTCAGTGAAAGAGTTGCAAAACTTCTTATTCCCTCACAACTCCAGCACAACACAAAATAGAGGGCGTTCTCATGAAAGCTAACCAACGGACCCATCACAGTGAAATAAAGACAACCGAAGAAAACCAAATCAATATGTGAAAGCCAACCAACCAGCAATCCATCGCATCAACATCTAACAAAAAATACCATGTAAACAAAAAAGCATAAATCATAGCTGAACAAAGAGGAAAACAGAGGGCATTCTCAAAAAAGTATTCCATCCAACTCCTATCTCTGAACCAACAAGCAAAAACGACTAAAGCAAGAACTAGTTCTCACCAGACAAAGAATTACATAGTTGTACAAAAAATTAAGGCATGAATCATATCAGGGCATCACTCAAAACTCACGGGACCTGTAGAACGATGAAGAAGGAGCAGGAGTACTAAGTAGGAGTACTAAGGGAATGATAAATGAGTGTTCACAAGCATCAAAGGGCTTTTTCACGCAGGAAATCGACGGAGAACAGGGTGAAGGAGATGAACCTGTGAGCGAATGGAGCTAGCATGCGTGCGGGTCACAGAGACGGAATAGAGTGTGAGATATGAGGAAATAAGAGATTTTGGGTGTGGGTAGTGTAAATCAGTAGTTTTATGTGTTAAATATGTAAATATGTGAGTTTTAAGTGTTATGTAGGTAAATCCTTTTTTTTTTAAATAACATTTTCTCATCTTTGATTAAGATTCAATTTTTGCTATTGATATATCTAAGTTAATCTGAGTCTCTAGATCTTTCATTTATTCCCTCAGCTATTTTTATATGAGAACTCTAACCTAAATTCAACAAACCTTCTGTCAATCAATGCTGTTTGGGATTTACAGTGCTCTCTTTCCATGTTTTGGATAGGCTTTGTGCATGATGGGGTTGAGCTGATGTGAGATTTGGAAAGTTACCTGTTTGTACGAGATATTCTTGCTTGGCTAGGTGGTTACTTGTTGAAATGAACCATGTAGTTGGATTCTTTTTTCTCTCCTCAAATAAAATAAGCCAAGTGTTTTATTATAAACCTGATTTGACACATCTATTTTTGTGTTCATGTGTTGTAGTAGACTGGGAAGTTTTCTTTATTGTTTTAGTTATATATCCAGGTCATGAAAATAGTTGTAGTTCTGCGTGGAATTTTTAATAATCATTATTAAAAGTTGGTTTAAGAATAATAATTTGAAACCAGATATCTTTCTTGTTTGAATATTTAGTTGAGTGCTGCATGCAAAGAGGAAGAAGGTTAAGAAAAATCCTTCCTCAATGGAGACTTATATTGCAAATACCTAGATTATTGTCTTTGAGTTGTAGAAAAGATTGCCTGGGAGAATACTTTGAAAAGAGGAGGTTTGTGAGTAGAATTGTGATTGTAAGAATTATTTCTTCTATTTTCAATCTCTTAGTAAGGCAAAATGTGACCAAATTGCACAAATATTAAAAAGAATCTATCTAGGATTTTAGAGAGCCCAAGAGGTTTTATTGATATCATTTGTTTAGGTATTTATATTTCACTTAAGGCTTATCTTTTGTATAGAGGAGGGATAAAGGTCTCGAGATTTTTTCTACATATTTGATATTTGTTACAAATGAGAAGGCTTGGTCAAAAACTTAGGAATCTTGTCGGCCTCTGCTTTGAGAGCTTGTAATTGTGCATGATGTGGCATTGTTGATTGTTATACTTTACTTAATGATCTGGGTGAGCACAACCTCTTGTTTTGTGGATCTCATTGTGTAAGTTCTCATCTTGCTTACTGTTGTTTTGATTGACTTAACTGGCTTTTTGTTGGAGATGTGTTAAGATGCCTGAGGGAAGAAGAACATGGAGGCCTGATTGTTGCAAAATCAACATGGGAGCGATGAGTCCTTTTTTGATGGTTATTTTAGCTGAGCCTGTTTTTGCAAAGCTGGACATTGATATAGTCGAGGAGTTCGTCACATTTGAGCTGAGCAAATTGTGGTTGTATTAAAAATTGAATCTCAAATTATTGGCTCTGCACTAAAGCCTGAATGATTGGATCATGCTTTCTACTATTGGTCATTAGTAGACCCATGAACATAAATTCTTTGATCTCGTGTTGCGAAGACCTGTCACCATGCACGAAAACCCATTGTTTTTGTTGATGTAGACGTTACAATTGCGCTATAATTGCATTTGTTGCTTTTTTACTTGGCTTGAATTCTATTGGACTTGTGGGCTTCTTGCCTTGGTATTACATTATGTCTTGCTACTATGGATTTGTTGCTTTTTAGTAGGCTTGATTTTTTCTAGTAGACTTGTGAGCCTTCGAACCTAGCATCACATCATGTCCAACCACTACAATTTATGGACGCCTTAATGGACATGTGAGTAGATTCCCATTAAGGTGCCATTGATTGTTTGATTAATATATTTTGTAATCAAAAGTGATGGATTGAAGGTATTTTTCATTACTTGGAATATTTGGAGAATACCAATACGAGTGCCGTGCTTATGCGGGCATAACCACAATGATTGGAATTAATATCCTCTAAAATATTTTTGTATTGTGATTGATTTGAGGGCATATTGACCATGAATTTATCCTTATTTCTACAAGGCCTTAAAGATGAAACATGTATCTACTTTTGGGCGACATTAGAGGATAAAACCAATGAACTACAAAGATTGATGGAGAGAGAAATCCTCTATTGAAGTGTCTTTGTGAGCTTTGAAAATGCTCATGAGCTCCAAGAATGAACCGTCACATTGAACTCTTTTGAAGTCTAGGGCCTGGATGCTAAGCATTATGGAGTTTTCTAAGAAATATTATTTCAATTATCTAGATGTGTACCTTGATTGAATTTTATACTATTCAAAATTTATGTTAGACATGGGTATTAAAGTTTTCTATGGGCACAAGCTCCTAGGGTTAATTTGTCTTGGGTGGGTTGACTTTGTCAGCTAGACCTAATTGATATTGTTGGGTGATTTTGGTCTTTTTTCAGGACACTTGTGTGGCATGATTAAATTTTAATATTGGGCAGATTCATAGATGTCAATGACGTAAAATAGCACGTGCCTTGGAGCACGGCGCGGCACGGCGGACCTGCGACACCATATGTATGGCTTGGCACAGATGTTTAAAATGGCTCGTGCAATTTGCGCCAAATCAGCACCATGGCTCATGGCGCACGACGCAAAATTGCACGCGCCATTGTTTTTTAAATTTTTTTAATATAAGTATAAATATTTTTTATATTTATTTATTTATTTTTATTTTTAAGATAACATATTTTCTAATTTTTAAATATAATAAAAGTGTTAAGATAAATGTTTGATAGCTCATTGCTTGTAATATTTTAAATTTTGAGATAAATTTTTAATATAATTATAAATGATGATTCCCAAGAAGGGTAGATTAAATTTTTATAAAATCATTAACCTTTAAAGAAATGATTGTAATATTTTGAAATATGAAATATTTGGGTGTTGTTTATTTGAACTTATACATGCTTATGGTTGTCTTTCATTATTATTATAGATTGTCTTTCAGTTTAATGATATTTCATATTCATGCTTTTTATTTTTATAGTTCTTGTATAATTTGTGCCATATTCAAAATGGTGCGCGCTACGCCGTGCGCTATGCGCGCTACGCCGTGCGCTATGCGCGCTACGCCGTGCGCTATGCGCCATGGCTCCAAAGGGACCTTTGCATTGTAGTGTGACATTTGCCGTTAACAAGTATGGGCGGATTGACAGTTCACATAGATAAGACTATAATTTGTACTCATTGTTTACAGATTAGAACTTATTTTGAAGCTTAGAAAAAATGTGTCAGGATACTGAGGATCAGCAAACGTTTTGAAGTTTTACTCTATGAACTATGGATTATAATCACAAAATAGGTCTTGGCTAGTTTTTGTTTATTGCCCTGTTGGCTAGTTTAGCCTATTGCCCTGTTATTTCTCTTAATTGCTTTTTATTTTTTTTTTTCATGGAAGTTTGATTTCCTTATTATTTTGGTCTTGTTTTAGGGCTGCAATTTTCCAGGAAGACATAAAAGTTGTATCTGAAGCAACACATACTCAGCTCATAATAAATCTCAGGTCTTTAATTTTATATTTGCTATTAATTTGGTTTCACCAAGTATTCTAGCTTGATGACACGCAGTGCTTATAAGAAAAATAAATGAACAGACCTTACTGGACTGATATTTGTGTTGAAGAACTTAGTCTTTCAGCCCTCCTTTTAGTAAGGTTATGCTTGGTTTCACTTAGCTTGTTGAAGTTCTTTTCATAATCTGGGAATTAACCCTTAAAAATTTCAGATTTCTTCCTGGTTATCCTCACAAGTGCCCCAAGTTACAAATAGTGCCAGAGAAAGGTTTATCAAAGAAAGATGCTGATCGCTTGCTCTCTTTGCTTGTTGATCAAGTGAGCCAAATCTCCCTATTCATGTTTCCAGTTTTTATTTTTATTTTCTACCATTTCAACAACATTGTGATCTTAACTATGACTATAGTTGCTATCTTCTATGCTGTTGCCAGCTGTCTTTGCATAATTTTTTATTAGATCTATATGCTATAATGTTTCGTCAACTTAGCTTTTCATCCAGGCCAAAATGAATTTGGAGTTATTTATTGTGTATTTTAGCTTAACATAGTACTACTAATCCTTATGTCTTCCTGATAACTTCCATGCAGGCAAATATTAACTCTCGAGAAGGTCGAGTTATGATTTTTAATCTTGTAGAGGCGGCACAGGAATTTCTATCCGAAATTGCTCCCATAGAACAAACAGTTGAATCTGTAAGCCAGCTTCTTTTAGGTCTTAAAAGATTTTAGGGGATAATTTATTCACATCCCTCTGTTTCTTATTAAATTTCAATTATTGGAATGCTCTCGAATGTTTGCCCATTCATGTTATTTTGAATCTCTTTAATTTGTTGATTCGTGTGTTATAGTTTGGGATGCATCCTGCATTATTTAAGACATCGATGGTTGAACTTGATGCATTCTCGAGCAGTCATGCTCATCTATTTTATTTATTTGTTTGTCATATCAATGTGTGCCTTTTCTTTTATGGTATGATTTTAGTACTTGTCAACATTATAGAAAGCTGCTTTGCAAAAATACCGCTTGAAGAGAATGGGAGCTTGATTTGTAACATAAGTCATGATCCAGAATCACACAAGAGTTCATACCTGAATCATTTCAACCAGACATAATGTACCCTGCTGCTGGATTATCCACGGAAATGTTTGAGTAAAATCCTCTGTTGAAGAAAATTAGACTAATTAGGAGAAAGAGAGGGAAAGGAGTATTGGTGATGAGGTCATCGATCAACGGTTCAGACGCGTGTATTGCCGGAAGCATCGCCGATCGATGGCCACGATTCAGAGCTTAAATTTTTAGTTATTCATGCATTTTCAGTTTTCAGTATTCCTATTTTACCCTTGTGTGTGAGTGAGTTATGTTGGGGCCCCGAGGGCGATTTAGTCATTATTTATGCTTTTATTTTCTTGTATCTCATGACCTATATATAGGGGTCATGTATCATTGTATGAGGTTAATGAATATTTGAATAAAATTTGATGTTATCTTCTTCTTCTTCTTGCATGAGAGCTAGAGAAGGGTGAGAGAGCTCAAGGGGAGCAAATCGCAAGGCCCACCAGTCGTTGGAAGAGTCCTCGACTCGTGGTTTTCTTCTCTTATTTTATTTGTTTTCCTCATCTCCACACCCTCCCTCACCCACCCGACGGCATCCATAGCACCACCACCATCCAAGTTCAACTTCGCTTGTGGTTCAAAGCCTTCTTCCCAAACGTCCAAACCAGCCCCCTACTTCACCCACCCGTCCACAACACCCCCACCCGTCCAGCTTGCCCCTTGCCGCCGCCCACCCACTCCACCGTCCATTCATCTTGCTGTTGATCCACATCATCACAAAATTTCCCCAATGAGGTTGAGCATGACATGAAGATTTTGGCTCCATTTGAAATTCAAATTTTGAAATTCAAATCTTACCAAAATTGGAAAATCCAATTAAGGAAAGTTTTATTCATGATCCCAATTTGAAATTCTAATAAATTGGATCTCATGAAAACTTTCCTAATCCATCCTCCCACTTTGAAAACTCCCTAAATCCCTCCCCAACCTCTTTATGCCGCCGGCCATCATGGAGAAGCCCCAATAATTACTCTTTAATTCCCCCATCAATTCCTTTGAAATTTGAAACTAATTTCAAATGGAATTTCCCTCCAAACATCATTAATTCTGAAATTTATTTCAGATTTAATTAGGGAATTAACTAGGATTGCAATTTCAAACCCTAGCCTCTCCTTGTGGAACCCGCCGCCCCTTCCCCTGGAGATCCCGCCGGCCTCTCATCCCCATCCTCCCTTCTCTTGGGCGCAAGGCTCCTCCTTCACCATCACTCCAAGTTCGTTCTTTTGAAAGATTGGCCAACATCAAGCATGAATGGCGGACCCGGAGTTTGAGCCTTGTATTCAACGCCGACGGAAGCATCAACATCCTATGATCACCTTGTTTCGACGTAGGATTTGAAGACGAAACGACCGTGTAAGAGTACTTGGAGAGAGTCGTTCCGATCCTTGCAAGCATCTACGACCGACAATTTGCTAAGTACACGTGGAGTCTCGAAAGTCAAGCATTCACGCCCTCCTCGTCATCGTCAACCTCTCAGTGGCTCAAGACCCTTGGCATCGCGACCTTCCTCGTGGCATCGTTTGGTGTGCTGAAATTCTTCTCCCACAAAGCCTAGTCTAGTTGAGTGATTTTCCCCAAGGTGAACTTCTCGTTATTAAATGGCGGATTGTTGTAATAGCTTTTAGTGTTGCTATTATTTTTGGTTGTCTGAAAGTTTTGGCTAATCTACATACTTCTTCGCCTAAGCTAGTTGATAACTACGAAATTTTAATGATTTTCTTGCTATCGCCATAAGTTATTAGTTGTAATTTCTTTGTCAACTCAATTTTAATTTGTTATGAATTTCCTTGCATTTGGTTTCACATCATATTTGGTATCAGAGCATGGCTAGCATGCTTTGATCATGCTAGATGCATCCTATGAAGTTTCCTTTAGCTTGTCTTTAGTTGTTGCATGCATAACATCATTTAAATAAATTTTATTGGCTGTTTTCTCTTGCTGTCCAGAAATTTCTGCAGCGATTTCTGCATATTTACATGAGCATATTTCATAATTTAGTGCTGCCATCATTACATTCACTTCCATAATAGTCTAGGCCACTTGCGCACTTGCTGTCCTTTATTTTTCTGCACTTGATTTAGCCTTTAGATAGAGTTTTAGGTCGTGTCTAACTGCTGTCTACACCCGGAGACCTTGCCGAAACTCTTAGGTAGTTTCCTTCTCACTAAGTGCTTGCTGCCAGTGACTTTACAGCTGCTGGAATTTCAATTCCAGCAGGTTTCGCTGTGATTATCGCTGCTGTCCTTGACTTAGGAAGTCTTCCTAGTGACCCCTAACACCCAACCATGGATCCTACCCATTTGCAAACCACTTTAGACATGATTATGGGTCAATTAGGAACACTTACACAACAAATGAAGGATACCCAAACGAGTGTAGCTGAACTTAGACGCCATACGGGAGAAAGACTAGACAACATTGAAAGAATAGGTCACCCCGCTCTCTACACTCCCTCCCGTCCACAATCACCATATGGCGAAGATACCCGAACTGAATACGGACCTCCTAGGGATTACTACCGACCCAACCACCGACCCCCTCACGAACCGGTAGGACGTGAAGCCCCTTGGAGAGACAACGACGCCCAACTCCTCAAGAGTATTAAGATAGACGCCCCGACGTTTGACGGTACGTTAGAGCCTCAAGTTTTCCTTGACTGGATTAAGGAAATGGACAGCTATTTCAAATGGTATAACATTTCGGAAGATAAGAAGGTTAGATTCATTGAGATGAAGTTAACGGGAAGAGCTAACCAGTACTGGACCAATGTAGAGCACATGAGGGAGACTCGAGGAGAATACCCTATTGCTGACTGGGGCACAATGAAGCAAGAACTGAAAAGGAAATACCTTCCCCCCTCATACTACCCAAGACTTCTAGATCGTTGGAATAGGCTAACCCAAGGGAGCAAGACCGTCAAGGAATATATCTCGACCTTCGATGATTTTCTGATTCGTTGTAACGGAGAAGAGACCACCACCCCTACGCAACTCCTGTCAATGTTCAGAGCCGGATTAAGAGAAGATCTTCGAAATGAACTCTTTGCTAGAGGAGTGAACACGTACGAGGCTGCTTGTAGTCTTGTGCTAGACTTAGAAGAATCAAGGAGCCACGCCCCTAGGACCCAAGACTCTAGACCTAACCCCTACAAGTCTTCCTCTAGCCAACCGTACAACAAACCCACTGGACCCTCAGGTAGTCGGCCTGCTCCTAACCAAACCCAACCTCGATCCGATTATAAAGGGAAAACGCCTGATCGAGAAACACCCAAGATCACTGCCGGCACTAAGTGTTTTAGATGCCATGGGTATGGACACATTGCGTCTCAGTGCTCCAGCCCGTTTAAGGTCACGATAATTGAGGAAGTAACGGAGGAAGAAGACGAACCGGAAACTGACTTAGTCCACCATATGGATGACGATGAAGAAATTTTCGACGAGGATGATACTGCTGTTGTTCACTGCCTCCAAAAGTTGAACCGACTAGATCTGCAAGTTGTTAGGTGTGCCTTTTCCCAACCTAAACCTAGCGATGACTGGCGAAGAACCTCAATCTTCTACACTTTCACTAAGATTGGGGACAAAAATTGTAAAGTCATAATAGACAGTGGAAGTTGCATCAACGCCGTATCTTCTGCCATGATTTCAAAATTGCAATTAAGGACCACTCCACACTCGAACCCCTACAAAGTTGCTTGGATAAACTCGACCACCCTGGAAGTGAAAGATAGGAGTCTTGTTCCTATCGAATTCGTTGGTTACAAGGATAAAATCTGGTGCGATGTTTTAATAATGGATGTGGGCCAAATCATCCTTGGCCGCCCCTGGCTTTTTGACAATGATGTACACATCTATGGCCGTTCAAACACCTGCGTGTTTGAACACGAGGGCAAGAAGATCAAACTCCTCCCCATCCAACCCAAATCAACAAGGGACAACATCAAGCCAAATTCTCTTAAACCCAACACGGGCCTGAACCTTCTAACTGCCAAGGACTTGGACACTGAGCTAGGATCTGGAACACCTCTTTACGCGTTAGTAGCTCGGGAAGTAAGTGTAGATCATGAAGAACCTATCCCCGAGGAAGTAAAACCACTGCTTGAAACTTTTTCTGATGTCTTCCCTGAGGATTTGCCATACCAACTACCACCCCTTAGGGACATCCAACATGCCATCGACTTAGTCCCTGGAGCCTCCTTACCCAACCTACCTCATTACCGTATGAACCCGACTGAGCATGCAGAGCTCAAGAAACAAGTGGACGAGTTGCTTCAACGAGGGTTCATTAAGGAGAGTCTCAGTCCGTGTGCGGTTCCTGCTCTTCTTACCCCTAAGAAGGATGGATCGTGGAGAATGTGTGTCGATAGCCGCGCTATCAACAAAATCACGGTCAAATATCGGTTCCCAATCCCACGCCTGGATGACATGCTAGATATGATGACGGGGGCCACCCTATTCTCTAAGATCGACCTCAAAAGTGGGTACCACCAGATCAGGATCCGCCCGGGAGATGAATGGAAAACGGCTTTCAAAACTAAAGATGGATTATACGAATGGACTGTGATGCCCTTTGGTTTAAGCAATGCCCCGAGCACGTTTATGAGAGTTATGACCCAAATCCTCCGACCTTTTTCTAGGAAAATTCGTGGTTGTATACATTGACGATATCCTAATTTGCAGCAACTCGGAAGAACAACATTTGGATCATTTAAGGCTGGTCTGTGAAACGTTGAGGAAAGAACAAATGTTCGCCAACCCCAAGAAGTGCACCTTTTTGACTGATCACGTCATTTTTCTTGGATTTATCATATCTTCCCATGGAATCTCTGCAGACCCTGAGAAAGTGCGAGCGATCACTGAGTGGCCCGAACCCAAAAATATTCGAGATGTTAGGAGTTTTCATGGACTGGCCACGTTTTATAGAAGATTCATCCGGAATTTTAGCACCGTAGTGGGGCCGATAACTGATTGTCTCAAGAAAGGTGAATTTCTTTGGACGGCGTCTGCTTCTAAGGCTTTTGATGATATAAAAAGGAAAATGATTGAAGCACCTGTCATGCGGCTGCCTGATTTTTCTAAGGTTTTTGAAGTAACTTGTGACGCTTCGGGCATAAGAATAGGAGGAGTCTTATCTCAAGAAGGCCACCCCGTGGCCTACTTCAGTGAAAAACTAAATGACATTCGGCAACGCTACTCCACCTATGACAAAGAATTCTATGCTATAATTCAATCCCTTAGATATTGGAGGCATTATCTGCTGCCTCAGGAATTTGTCATTTTCTCTGACCATGAAGCGCTTCGATATATTAACTCCCAAAAGAAGCTTAATGCCCGACATGGTAGATGAGTTGAGTTCCTGCAAGAATACACGTATACCATTCGACATAAAGCAGGTTCGGAGAATAAAGCCGCGGATGCACTTAGCCGACGTCTGATGGTCGTTCGTGAAATGAGGATGGAAGTGATAGGGTTTGAGCAACTTAAAGAAAATTACTTAGATTGCCCTGATTTTAAGGACACCTATTCTAGACTTACTACGGGGGGTGAACGGATTATCGATGACTTTATTGTGGAAGATGGATATTTATTCAAGGCACAAAAACTATGTATCCCTAGGACTTCCCTTCGAGAATATCTAGTTTGGGAGTTACATGCTGGAGGTTTAGCCGGACACTTTGGCCAGACCAAGACAATTGCTGCTCTCGAAAATCGATTTTTCTGGCCTAGCGTTAAGCGAGATGTCAGTCAGTTAGTGAAACGATGCCACACCTGTCAGCTAGCCAAATAGCGAAAACAAAACACTGGTTTGTACACCCCGCTCCCGGTGCCTAACTCTCCCTGGGTAGATGTAAGCATGGACTTCGTACTTGGGCTACCTAAAACCGTTAAGAAACACGATTATGTATTCGTGGTGGTTGACCGATTTTCTAAGATGGCTCATTTCGTACCTTGCTCCAAGACTTTCGACGCCTCCCACATCGCAAAACTTTATTTTAACGAGATAGTTAGACTTCACGGCCTTCCCAAGACCATAGTATCCGACAGGGACGTTAAGTTCACTAGTTATTTCTGGAAAACCCTTTGGCACTACATGGGCACCAAATTACAATTCTCCACAGCCTTCCACCCGCAGACTGATGGTCAAACTGAGGTAGTAAATAGAAGCCTAGGCAACCTCCTAAGGACACTGGTAGGAGAAAACATTCGAGATTGGGATTCTAAGTTACCCATAGCAGAATTTGCCTACAACAACTCTGTAAACAGAACTACAAACTTGAGTCCAGCTGAAATTGTGTATGGATACCCGCTTAGGCAGCCAATTGACCTCATCCCCATGAGTCCCTTAGGTAGAACATCTGAGTCAGCATATACATTTGCATCTCATATACAGGAGCTTCACAAAGAAATTAAAAGAAGAATTGAACAAAGTAATTCCAATTATAAACTTATTGCAGATCAAAAGAAAAGATTTAAAGAATTCGCAGTTGGAGACTTTGTGATGGTACGGATCCGTCCGGAACGCTTTCCGCCAGGCTCCGTGAAGAAGTTACATGCTAGAAGCGCCGGACCTTTTAAGATAATTTCAAAGATAAATAGCAATGCTTATGTACTGGACCTTCCCAAAGGTTTTAACATCAATCCAACCTTTAATATAGAAGATTTAGTAGCCTTTGAGGGACCTGAGCTGAACCCTGAAAATCCACTTCAAATTGAGCCTTGTGAGAACCCAACCAGTGAGATCCCCAGCCTACCTCCACTCCCCAATTTACCCCATTTACCCAATGCGGAGAAGATTGATGCTATACTTGACGATGAAATCATTTCCATGAAGGAAGGTGGGCGCCATAGGTACTTGGTTCATTGGAAAGGGAAACCGGTGACAGAGGATACGTGGATCGATCGAGAGGAGTTGCAGCGATTGGATCCGGATCTTTTAGAGATGTACGAGAGCTCCAGAGATTCCCACTCGACGGGGTCGAGTTTTCTCCCACCCGGGGAGAATGATGAGGTCATCGATCAACGGTTCAGGCGCGTGTATCGCCGGAAGCATCGCCGATCGATGGCCACGATTCAGAGCTTATATTTTTAGTTATTCATGCATTTTCAGTTTTCAGTATTCCTATTTTACCCTTGTGTGTGAGTGAGTTATGTTGGGGCCCTGAGGGCGATTTAGTCATTATTTATGCTTTTATTTTCTTGTATCTCATGACCTATATATAGGGGTCATGTATCATTGTATGAGGTTAATGAATATTTGAATAAAATTTGATGTTATCTTCTTCTTCTTCTTGCATGAGAGCTAGAGAAGGGTGAGAGAGCTCAAGGGGAGCAAATCGCAAGGCCCACCAGTCGTTGGAAGAGTCCTCGACTCGTGGTTTTCTTCTCTTATTTTATTTGTTTTCCTCATCTCCACACCCTCCCTCACCCATCCGACGGCATCCATAGCACCACCACCATCCAAGTTCAACTTCGCTTGTGGTTCAAAACCTTCTTCCCAAACGTCCAAACCAGCCCCCTACTTCACCCACCCGTCCACAACACCCCCACCCGTCCAGCTTGCCCCTTGCCGCCGCCCACCCACTCCACCGTCCATTCATCTTGCTGTTGATCCACATCATCACAAAATTTCCCCAATGAGGTTGAGCATGACATGAAGATTTTGGCTCCATTTGAAATTCAAATTTTGAAATTCAAATCTTACCAAAATTGGAAAATCCAATTAAGGAAAGTTTTATTCATGATCCCAATTTGAAATTCTAATAAATTGGATCTCATGAAAACTTTCCTAATCCATCCTCCCACTTTGGAAACTCCCTAAATCCCTCCCCAAATCCCTCCCCAACCTCTTTATGCCGCCGGCCATCATGGAGAAGCCCTAATAATTACTCTTTAATTCCCCCATCAATTCCTTTGAAATTTGAAACTAATTTCAAATGGAATTTCCCTCCAAACATCATTAATTATGAAATTTATTTCAGATTTAATTAGGGAATTAACTAGGATTGCAATTTCAAACCCTAGCCTCTCCTTGTGGAACCTGCCGCCCCTTCCCCTGGAGATCCCGCCGGCCTCTCATCCCCATCCTCCCTTCTCTTGGGCGCAAGGCTCCTCCTTCACCATCACTCCAAGTTCGTTCTTTTGAAAGATTGGCCAACATCAAGCATGAATGGCGGACCCGGAGTTTGAGTGGGGCCTTGTATTCAACGCCGACGGAAGCATCAACATCCTACGATCACCTTGTTTCGATGTAGGATTTGAAGACGAAACGACCGTGGAAGAGTTCTTGGAGAGAGTCGTTCCGATCCTTGCAAGCATCTACGACCGACAATTCGCTAAGTACACGTGGAGTCTCGAAAGTCAAGCATTCACGCCCTCCTCGTCATCGTCAACCTCTCCGTGGCTCAAGACCCTTGGCATCGCGACCTTCCTCGTGGCATCGTTTGGTGTGCTGAAATTCTTCTCCCACAAAGCCTAGTCTAGTTGAGTGATTTTCCCCAAGGTGAACTTCTCGTTATTAAATGGCGGATTGTTGTAATAGCTTTTAGTGTTGCTATTATTTTTGGTTGTCTGAAAGTTTTGGCTAATCTACATACTTCTTCGCCTAAGCTAGTTGATAACTACGAAATTTTAATGATTTTCTTGCTATCGCCATAAGTTATTAGTTGTAATTTCTTTGCCAACTCAATTTTAATTTCTTACGAATCTCCTTGCATTTGGTTTCACATCAATTGGTCTCTCTTCGTTTGGAAACAATCATTTTATAATTTTTGTTATTGTTTCCTCCAGTGTAAATTTATTTTATACATCTAAGATTTCAAATCTTATGATAATTTGTTAATGTATTATTCTTGCGGACTATTTATGATCTGTTCTCATTCATCTTTGGTAGGTTTCTTACTTGGGTTCGGTTGGAAAGGACCGGTCAATTAAGGATGATTCAGTAGTTCTTGGTGGCTGTAGGTTATATCCTGATGGTCCTTCCGTTTGTGGTTCAATTGATCTGTATAGCGATTTGTGCAGCGACGAAATGTTGTGGGGTCGCCTTGGAACGAGAGTTGCTAATGACAACTCTGGTAAACCTTCTGAAGGACAAGCTAGACCCTTCATTAAAACCAGAACTAAAGATTTTCACTCAGATTATCTGGTTACAGAAAAAAATGGAAGGAAGACTTTTGTTAAGCATTTATTGCAGAATGAAAAATCTGAAGTTTATCATGCAAAACATCGTGCTATGCAACGAAAAAATGCCACTTCATGTATTTCTGAGGAGTCTGAAAAAGAAACCAACATGAATGACAATAATAACTCACAAAGTGCTTCTGAACAACAGCAAGTGCTAGATTCTCCAGAGGACTTTGGCAGCACAGAAAATGAGGTAGGCAAGGTTTATTCGCATTTCTTCTTTTTTTCTGTAGTACTTTATGTTTTTGCTTCACGGGCAAAATTTTGTTATTGCTAGTTGTTACTACTACTACTACTACGTGGATTTGCTTTAACACTTGTGCGTTTTATTTCCCTCCACTGAAGTTTGAAATGATTACACAATCTGAAAGGCCTATTACACATAATGTAATAACTCTAATTTACCCTATTTGCGATGGGTGGAGAAGGAATTTTGTGTACACAATTTGGAGCCATCCGCATAGACAATTTGGTTATAGGGAGCATATGATTAATGTCACAAATAATTTTCATCAATCAATTAATAATCCAATTAACGCCATCACTCCCCCTATTTATTTCCATCCAAATAATTTAAATTAAAAATTCAAATTCAATCCTATTTAAAATCAAATCTAATTCTATCAAAACATTTATTCATTATCTAAATGGGATAATAAATCAAATAAAATAAATCATCTAAAAAAGAAAATTTGTCCAAAAATAAGTTGTGCCTGAAAAGATAGGAAAATGGCTATGGTTCAGTTCTGTTGTGGCCTAATTTGAGTTTTTTTTTTTGATTGGCCTTGGCCAATTGATCTTTTGCATATTTCTTGGATCAAGCATCAGTTCTCTTGAGGTTTTAAGACTTCTCATTTGGAGGGTTAATATCCATGTTTGTATCATCATCAACAACAACAAGAACAAGCCTTTGTGCCACTCCATGTTGGTATCAAAACAACAACAACAACATCAAGCCTTTATCCCACTACGTGGGGTCGGCTACATGAATCCTTTTTCTCCATTGTGTCCTATTAAAATTCAAATTCTCGTTTAAATCTAATAAAGAAAGGTCATTCCTAATATTTTCTAACCAAGTCTTTTTAGGTCTACCCCTATCTTTCTTAACATAAGTCAAATCTAATACCTCTACTCTCCTAACCGGGTCATCGGAAGGCCACCGTTTTATGTGACCAAACCATCTATGGCGACTCTCTCTAATCTTATCCATGTTGGTATCAAAGAGATAAAAAATTAAGTTTTGTAGTTCATCCTGCATTACGAGGTATCATTAGCAGGAGGTTTGCCTTTTCATTTAACTATAAATGTATGCTCAACATTTTAACTTAGTATCGCTTCAGCTATTGCAATGAGATTCTCAACAGCTAGATAGGGAAGTGAAATTGGAATGATGGGGCTTGTGGAAGTAATAATTGTAATAGAAATCCCTCCCATAAAAGAACTAACACATAATTCTTGAGTTTTGAATGTTTCTTGATTAGATGTAAAAGTTTTTATTCATCAATTAATCAATAATTCAAGTTCGAAGCATTGGTTTCAATTTATATAAATAGGGTTACAATGACAAGATCAAATCATTTATGTTTAAATTTCAAATTTAGTTCTATTTTAAATGATATCTAATCTATCAAAGTATATAACTTTAAGTCTATCATTATCCAAAGCGGATTATTAAACCTATTAAAATAAATCAACAAAAAAATGAAAATTTAGCTAAAAAATAGAAATTAGCTTAAAAATGCATTATAGCAGATTTGGTTCAGTCCTCTTGTGGCTTGGTTTATTTCTTATATTAGGCCTATGGCAATTTTAGCTTTTGTTGGCCTGTTTGAGCTAATTATTGTCCTGCACTGCATCAATTTTTATTATTTATTTTATTTATTTTTATTTTTTTATTTTTATCCTGCACTGCATCAATGTTTTGATTATTTGGTTAATAAAGAAAGGCTTAAGTTTTCAGATTTAGTTGCTCACATTAAAAACTTAAATGGCAGTTACAAATAGGATGAAAGTGGAGAATAAATCGACTTTTGTAGGAGAGGAAGTGTGTAAATCAGCGTAAATGGAACCAATTATTTTGTTTTTATTTCTAAGATAAAGCTTTACGTAAGTTAGCAATTTGGCCTACTTGAGTAAAACAATGTAAACAGTAAGCCACAAGCTAGTTTGATAGTTGTGTTCTTTATAGTATTGGTGATTTGGACTCATTAGCTAGGATTACCTCTAAAAGTATAGGATTTTTTAATTTTAAAATTCTGCTTTACAGCTGATCAACTTTTTAGCTCGGAGACCTGAAAGAACCCTAACGCGAGCTTATAGACAGATAAGCGGATGTATTTAGAAAATTCTATCCTACATGCGTATGTGAGAATATTTAACAACTAATCGTATTATTAGGAATATCCAGAAATAAAGTTATATTTGTGATTTTATTATAAACCTAGAATTTATGAATACATCAGGTTACTGATATTAAGTGATATTGACAAATCAGGATACCCATTGAACTTGAGATCTCTTTTGCTACTGTGCCAATCATCTTTCACTGAGCTGAAGGTGGCTAAATTCTGTCCCACTAGCCCCACCAGTGAAAGAATAAGTTAAGGAATATATGCTATTATCGATTTGATATTTAATCATGTTGAAGTAGTATATTTGTCTAATTTCTTTCCATGCAGAGTGAAATACACGAAGTGGCATGTCT